>VMOF01000002.1:29390983-30088483 GCA_011764245.1 Trialeurodes vaporariorum
TTTCCGCAAGGAAGGGGGATCTGGTACTCTCCTGACAATGCAAGACGCGTTTATGTTTCGAACCCGAAAGAACTTCAGCCCTTCAGAAGCCAGCGCAACTAATTCGATATAGGTTGAGCCGCGGGTGTCAAGCGGAAGTACAACCCTCATGAAGAAGGGGCCTATTTACCTATCAATAAACGTTTGTAGGTGCTCTAGACCTATACCAATCTTTGGTCGAGTATTGCAGACCAACTTCTCGTCCTTATTTTGGAATATTTTTTTTTTTTTTCTAATTATTTCTATTTTAGATTTTGGACGGAGTTTCGGATTGATATCATGAATTCCTGTTCAATTTCATCGACATCTATGAACATAAATATTTTCATACAAGAGTATTTTTGTAGATAATCATGTGGATCATAATAACCCTCTCGACCTAGTTTATATTTTATTTTGACACAATCCGACGTTTTTGGGGCTTATCTGAGTACACGGAAATAAAAGACTGGTAGAATTTACGATCTGTATAGCTGATTTTGGAGTCTGATATCAAGTATGGTAAATTTCACCAGATTATAGTAACATGTACCAACATGTTATTTTAATTTACCACACGGTATACGTTGCATTAACCAGATTATGGTGAAATTTACCGTACTTGCTAGCAGACACCAAGAGCAGCTATGCAGATGGTAAATTCTACCCGTATTTTTTTCCCCGTTTAATGCGGCTGGTGGCTTTCCGCGGTGAACGTTGATGGTTTCACTGATCCCCGCTCGTGAATAAATCAAGGGTTTAAATAAGTATGGTTTATCTTGATTTCCAACAACCCCGCCAGGTCAAGCGGGCACGCCGCAGATCATTCGCGAATATACACTTCATGAAATAAATGAAACAAGCAGATAGTTCTGACACTACAGTGTCAGAGAAGGCGCACCTTGAGCAAATTTGGTCCTCATGAGTCAAATTCCATTTCCACCATCTCAAAAATAATGTGTCCAGCAAAAAACCGGGTCCGAACCTGGATGCGGCGAGTGGGTAGGGCTTAGGACCACTACATACGATCTTATATGGGACAAACCCTTCGAATATTCCACCACCTCAGAAAAAATTGTCCAGCAAAAGTGAGGGTCCGAACCTGTGTGCGGCGAGTGGGGGGGGGGGGGGGGTGTAGAACCCTACAGACCATCTTAGAACAATCCCTTCGAATTTTCCACCATCTCAAAAAAATATTTACAGCAAAAGTTCAAGTTCGAACCTGTATGCGGCGGGGGGGGGGGGGGGCACTACGGACAATCTCAAACCCTTCGAATTTTCCAACATCTAAAAAAAATTGTCCAGCTAAAGTTAGAGTCCGAACCTGTGTGCAGCGAGTGGAGGAGGGGGGAGAACCATTACGGACAATCTTAGAACAATCCCTCCGAATTTTCCACCATCTCAAAAAAATTGTACAGCAAAAGTTAAGGTCCGAACCTGTGCGCGGCGAGTGGGGGGGGGGGGGGGGGTAGAACCACTTCGGACAATCTTAGAACAATCCCTTGGATTCTCAAAAAA
Organism: Trialeurodes vaporariorum; assembly: GCA_011764245.1. NCBI lineage: Eukaryota > Metazoa > Arthropoda > Insecta > Hemiptera > Aleyrodidae > Trialeurodes > Trialeurodes vaporariorum. The sequence goes on from VMOF01000002.1 coordinate 29,392,520, forward strand.
TCATCTCAAAAAAAATTGTCCGGCAAAAGTTTGGGTCCGAACCGGTGTGTGGCGATTGGGGGGGGGGGGGGGGGGGAGGTTAGGACCACTACGGACAATCTTAAACCAACCCCTCAGATTTTCCACCATATCTAGCAAAAGTTCGGGTCTGAATCTGTGTGCGTCGTGTGGGGGGGCGGTGGGACCACTACGGACAATCATAGAACAAATCTTTCGAATTTCCCACTGCACATCACTAAACGCACGTAATAAACAATCAAATACCGCACGTAATAAACAATCAAATACTCATAAAACAATTTTGAACCCCCTTTAGTAAAAAGGTAGTCAACGATATAGTATGTCCCGCAAAATAGGGACATGAAAAAGTGATCGGTAGTAAGAAGAAATCGGACCACCAAGAATCGATTATTTTTCATGATGTGTTAGAGTAGAGAAAAACAATGTTGCCATATTCCATTAGCTGGCACCGTTCTTTGGTTGCCCGGTAAAAAATTGAACGTGAAGTGTGATGCCAAGTAAAACAAAGGACGCCATGGCAAAACGTAAGAAAAGATGAAGAAGTTACAGTGAGTCAAAAGACATCTCTCCTAAATGTCCCCATGACGTCCCACGACTGGTGACAAAGCATTTGATCCGCGCACAATGGCCGAAATACGTTAATCAAATCTCGAAATGATAGAAAATAAACTGTAGGGAATACCCTGCGAACACTTTCTCACATCACTTTTATCTGAGGGAGACCCCCAGACCCCCCCACCACTAAAGAATTCTAGAGGAGACCCCCTAACCCCCTAAAGAATTCTGGGGGAGACCCCCAGACCCCCTTTAGAATACTAGGAGAGACCCCCAAACCCCCCTTTAAAATGCTGGGGGATACCTCCAGACCCTCCTTTAGAATTCTGGGGGAGACCCCCAAACCCCCTCAAATTTAAAATATTTTCACCTCCGGACATATTATTTCTGCCTTCAATCCGAAGAGTTTGCAATTTTGTAGAGAAGCTGTAGGAATAGTTGCCTATTTTGTTATTTGAAGGCTAATTGAGAGCCTTAATCTGATAATGCTTATAACACGGTTTAGAGTAGGTAATTCAAGATTCCAATAAGTTTTTATTCTTTGAGCTGCATTCATTATATTTGCTCTTTGTTCTTTTTTTGGGAGTTTCTTTTTCCCTTAGTTTTTATAGGAGGTCGAAATGTACTGATTCTTGCATTTCCTCCATTGAGTACTATGTTTGGTTTCTTCTTTCAAACTGTGGATCTTCGAAATAATTTTTTTTTTTTAATAGATTAACCCCCCTCCAAAGATGTACTTAAGTCGTAGATTGTGCAAACAAAATTTCAACAAAATTCATTCAGCCATTATTGATTGACTTTTCTTTATAAAATTAATTTTCCTTGAATATTCTGTTTTTTGGTGTAATGAAACCTATATTGCTTTTAAACAGCTTTAGACTTAAAAGTTGAATATTGTAGTAATACATTGAAAAGAAATTTCTGCCTAGGCTGGTTGCAAACGTTTTGATGCAATTTTCATCGAACTTAATTGAGTCATACTTGAATTACTTATTGCAAATATTATGTTTGTCTTAATGTTTGCTTACAATTAGTTTCAAAAGATTTTTGCTCGATCGTACCTATATTGCCCCTCCAAACGGTCGTAAGGTTTTTATGAGGACTGTACCAGAAAAATGTTTTAGTGCACACAGTGCAGTGTTTAGTGTATTTTTTTAACACATTATGTTTGTAAAAATTTTTGTCAAAATCAATCCCATTAATGATTGACTCCAAGTTTAAAATTAATTCTTCACTTTCATTTTTTTTTTTTTTTTTGGTCAAACACCCTATTTTGACTTTTTAAACTCTCTTAAGGGTTGTATATTGTAACTGTAAGGGCTAATTTCTTTTGTAAACCAATTGTAGATTTTATTTGCCAGATTTTGTCAAAATCCATTGGACCAAACCTGAATTATCCTAAATAATAAGATTATGTTTTTATTTGCTTATATACCCATATTTTTTTCTCAATCGCACGTATATTACCTCTTGAAAAGGTCTAATCGGTTGTGTATGGTGATCAAGAGAGGATAATATGTTAGTACTTTGATAGTAGATTGTGTGTAAAAAGTTTCATGAAAATTCATCCAGCCATTATTGATTGACTCCAAGTTTTAAGATTACTTAATTTCTCACGATAATTCCATTTTTTGGCTTGAGCGCACATATTTTGATTTTTTTAAAAGGTTTTGAGGGTTGAATATTGCAACTATAAGTGGTTTATTTTATAGTAGGCTGAATGTAGATTTTTTTTGCTAACTTTCATCAAAATTGATTGAACCAAACCTGAACTATCCCAAATAATAGGATTATATTTTTATTTGCTCATATTCCCAAATTTTCGGCTCAATCGCACCTATATTACCTCTTGAAATGGTTTTATCGGTTGTTTTTGGTGACACAGAGAGGAAAATATTTAAGTTTATTGATAGCAGATTGTGTGTACGAAGTTTTATCAAAATTCATGAAGCCATTATTGATTGACTCCAAGTTTTAAGATTGATTTCTCACGATAATTCTATTTTTTGGCTCGAGCGCGCTTATTTTGATTTTTTAAACAGTCTTAAGGAATGAATAGAGAAACTATAAGTGGTTCATTCTATAGTAGGCTGAAAATAGATATTTTTTGCTAACTTTCATAAAAATTGATTGAGCAAAACTTGAATTATTCCATTTTTATTCATTTTTATCCATTTTACCATTGATTTTAATGAAAATAATTTTTTCCCCATAACTACCCTAAAAATCAAAATTTCAAAAAAACAAAAAAAAGTACCTGTGGGGAATCTAAAAAGCAACAACTGTGCAAAAATCTGGATGCATAAGGATCAATGGTTCAAAACTTATGCCTAGGTACGGAGTGACGAACAGCCGGACTGACAGACAGACGCCACAGATTTTTTTTACATAAATCTCTCTAAGTCAGAAAGGGTTAAGAAATAGAAAATATGATGGAAGGATGTTCTTATGGATGGTATTAGACATGATAAGAGGCCATTACTTTGACTAAATCATGATTGACTTTGTCCTGAGAGGCCAACTATCGCAACAAAATACCTTGAAAATCTCTGCGCTAACGCAATACTTTCTCAATTTTTCTAATTTCATTAGAGTGAGAAAGTAAAAATACAATCACACCATCTCCGCCGGACGTAGACTTTTAGGCATGACTGATCCAACCTCAACACACCTAATCAGTCTCTAATTCTGATTATTAGCGTTAAAAATATTTTTGGCTCAAATTAGCGCTCTCACCTCAGTATCAGTAAAAACCGATGCGCTGACATAATTTTTAGAAGAATTTGATGAGATCACACAATTTTCAGAAAGACATGGCGCGTTGAGTCATTTTGCAGCAAAAAAAAAGCGCCATAACTTAATTTTAACCAAATTGTGGTGCACGACTTTAATTTTCAGCAAAAATATAAGCGATAACTCAATTTCCCCATTTTCTCGAATGCCGTATTGTTTTCTTTTTTTCTTATAGCGTTTGAAAATGTTTTTGCTCAAAACTGTGCGCTCACTCAAGTTTCAGTAAAAAAAAGCACGTACGCTGACATAATTTTCAGAAGAAATTGACATGGTAACACAAATTTCAGAAAGAAATGGAGTGCTGATTCATATTTCATCATATGACGCTAACTTAATTGTCACCAAATTGTGAGGCGCAATCTCAATTTGGACAAAAGTCTAAGCGCTAAACTTTTAGGCATGACTGATGATCTCCGACAAAATAGGTGACTGTCAAAGGTTAGCGGACTACCAAACTATATGATTAAGGAACCAGTTTGAGTGTCTCAAGATACTTTGAGACATATAAGGAGAGTGACAGCTTGAATCAACATAGGTAGTACAACAAATGTAGCATAAGGTAGCATAAGAAATCAGGAATTTCCTGGAGTACTAGAAATTTACTTGTAAATAGAGAAAGAGCGAAATAACTGCATTGAATAAATGATGCCTTGAAGCGCTAAGTCATTTGACGGGAGTTGCCAGACTAAATAAAATGTCAGAAAATTTGACCGCAAAGCACATTCCTTTAAAATTGAAAGAGGGCTGACTTCCTTTAGGACCTTCAAAACCAAAAATGTAGAGGTAGAGAAATAAGACGCATTTTCTTGTTTCGTTCTGAATAGGACTAAGAAATTTCACACACTATAACAACATGATGGAAATATAAAGCAAGTCAGCACATCACACTATTCAGAGGTCCCATTGTTGAACCTTTGAGCTCTTACCAATTCACGAGTCATAGCTACTATAAACGCAAGCAGAGTAATTTTATTACGTTGAGCGTAAACAAATAGCTGAAATTTGATAGGAAATATGGAGGAGGTTAGGGCAGGGACCACTATGGAAACAACGACATCAGGGCTGAATAATAAGAGATCCTCTTCGATGCGCAGTAATTTTTGGTAATTAAATGAGAATTCTGAGAATTGAGATAAGGAATCTTCAGAGTTCTTGCTGTAGGGACTTTCCGTTTTGCGTTTGACCACACGCTATAATTAATTATAATAATTGCATTTACATGCAAAAAAACAAACATTCAGAACGGCAAATGATTGGTTCTCTTGATCACCTAGAATATATACCGGGAAAATTTGAAATAATCAAAAAGTGAGGTTGGAAATTTTTGACATAGAATAACTTTAAAAAAACGTCAATCAATGAACATGAAATTACTCCCAACCAACTCAGAATTCAGTCGTGGCTGGGAGAACATTAACTTTTCAAATGAAATTAGCATAAAAAAAACACAGGACACAACCTAAATTTCACGACATCAAAAAAGCTCATTTCGCCATTTGATCACAAGGGGGCGTAGTATACTCTATTGAGTATCAGGGCGATTTCAATAGGCGCACGTTGTGCCAACGGTGCGCCTAAAACTAGTTAGATTTGGTAAACACTGGGGTATATAGGAATCTTTAAGTTTAAACTATTATAGCTAATAACTACTACCCATCTTACTCAGCATATGCATATGAAGCTATGGCTAAAATCTGTAACACTCCAAACGTTTCCGAAAAATGTAAGCCATTGCTGAAAGGTTATACCTAGTAATGTTTGTAGTATGCCAGTGGCGTAGCCAGGAATTTTTTTAGGGGGGGTTCGGGGTCCGAAAATTTTCAAGGGGGGTCCAAAGATATTAATTTGGTAAAAATTTGTCAGAAAACGCAAAAAATTACCTTTTTTTTAGGACACATTTTGGTGTCAAGGGGGGGGGGGGGGGGTCCAGACCCCCTGGGCCCCCCTTGACTACGCCTTTTTAGTATGCTTTTATTCCTAAAGTTCCTCCATTTCAATCACGGAGTATAATCTCTGCTTTGTACTCTGATTGACTTACATTTATTTGATCGTCCAAAGCAGCGTTCCAGAGTTTCTGACTGGAGCCTTCAGACCCCCCAGAACTTTCTTTCTCTCTTTTAGCCCGAACTAATGTATGCACTAAGTCCATGAGAGGTTCAGGTAAATTCCTGGATGTGCCATTGATATGGTAATCCGGGTTAGCAACTTGATCGAGATACTCTCATAGTGATAACTCGAAACCGACTCTGTGAAATTTTGACAGATCAAGGGGCTACCACGTCACATCACGTGACTGGCTACCACGTCACATCACGTGACTATTGCTTGCATCCATTCTCTTCTAATACATGCCTTTGGATGGACATAGAGGGAGAAATAAAAATTCCTGAAAGTGCCATTGCAGGTTATCCGTAAGAAAAATGATCTGGAGACTTCCTCAGTAGCGCAACGAGAAATTCTCTACCTCTATTTTTTCCATTGAAACACGTGCATTAGACAAGGAGAAACAAATGGATTGAATCCCCTCTTTCTATTTCTTTTCAACTCATGTATTCAAAGAGAGGATAAGAGAGATTGGAGAGATCCCGGTCGCGCTACTGCCATAATGATATCTTGCAACTGATCCGGGGAAAATTGGGGGGATTCGAGCCTAGGGTTCACGAACTGCAAGTCTAAAACTTTATCTTCGGTCGCTAAAACCGCAAGGCTGAATTATCACGACTCAACTCGGTGCACCTCGTCTATCCCCGGGCCTAATTCGGAGGACGCGAAAGCCAGAACCGCAATAGTGAGGTCTTTTTTTTTTCTCCTCTCTCCCCTCCCCCCCTCTCACACTCTCGCTCTCTCTCTCTTTCTCTCTCGCATACTCTTGCTCTTTCTCTCTTGCTCTTTCTCTCTGGCTCTTTTTTTTTTTTAATTAAGCGCCCGAAAACAACGGCTGTGGGTGGCATTTCGCTCTCGTCGCGTAGCGTCGCGGCGCGCAGCAAGCGTCCGTCGCATGGTAGCGCGCGGTGCGGTGGTTGAAAGTTGATGTGTTTCCAAGTGGTTTTTCTGTATGTGTTTTTCACACTGATTAAGTGCTCCGATTACACGTGGTCTGTGCCAGTGTTGCCAAATGAGGCGGAAAATTCAAAAAGGTAACATTGAGTTAAATGAGTGCTGCGTGTAAGTATACGCAAAACGGCAGTCTTGGTCGGCATGTATATTCAGCGTTGCCAACCAGTCGAGTCAACATAGCTCCGTGAGGGGATGAACAACTGTTCGAAGCTCTGAGCTTCCCCAAACATCACAATGTAGCGTTACACGTCGGTTACATGTTTCAGTTAGAGTTAGTGCCTGTTAGAATTTTTCGTGGGGGGGAGGAGGCCGGGGGGGGGGTTTCTTTGACAATCCAAACATGTTTTTCATAGCCCTTCTTCCGACGTACTTTTGTGATTACCCGATCCGCGAATTTTCATGATCGGATCGATCACTGCCGATCCTTTGATACTTGATTTCGGATATTGATGGCATTCAAATCATCAGTCATCAAAAACCCAATTTTGGATTATTGTACACCAGATGAGCCTGAGGATTTTGATGCCATCGACGACCGGAAAACAGCCAAAATAAGTTATACATTTTTGGGGTTTTAAAGGCTGCATCGCAGATTATTATGGTCCACCTGATCATTTTCAAAAATACGCTTTTAGATCGAAAATAAAATTCTATAAAGCATAAACGTAGACAACATTAAATTAGATTGTAAACCTCATTTATTGGCAACTTTGGCAGCATAATTTAAAAAAAAATCGAGAAATCGTTGCGATTCAGTAAAAGTTTATGTTTGAAATTCATTCAGCTACTCAAATTGCACTTGATGCGCACTTTCGACTGCTGAAAAGTGACTTTGAAATCCTAGTAGACCCGTTTTTCCGTTAGCTTATAGAGAGTACAACAATGGCTTAATATAGTGTAAAATCCTTAAACTAGAATGCATCGATTGCTAAAGTTCAATCTTGATGTTTGTTTTAAATAGAGTGAACAATTCCAATCAATACACGTTATATTTTGAAGGTTAATTTGATTGTGAAATCAGCTCTTTACTAAAATGGGCATTTACGACTTCATGAATAAATATTGAAGGTTTTTGTCGTCTTCATTAGTATTTTTGGGCAAACATCCACCGAAATTGATGCTCCATATCGTTGTAGCAAAACGTTTTCAAAATACTCCTCGCAAGTTTCAGCCGTACGATAAGTTTCGCAACCTCGTGCTTACTCCAATGCACCGGCACATACTCACGACACGACATTCACCCTCACTTTGGCATACATGCCATATTCAGTTAAAATATCATCAGATCTTCCATTGACTCAAAAGGGTACTCCGGTGATTTTATGGCCTGGTCTGGCACCTACGCACGTGGGTCATTCGGAACAGTGGTAAAGTGTGAGGAAGCTTCGAGTGTACTTCGCACCCCAACCTTCCCCTCCCTATCCCTCTGCAGCCACCGCAATACTCATACATACGTCTCTGTGGTCCATACTCACTCTCGTAAAAGAAAGACAAAATTAATTTCTTTTGTTTACATCGTTATGGGTCTAGTTCCGCTTGGCTCAGACAGTTTTTTCTTTTTATATTCGTGTTTTTAAAATCTCAACAATCTAAATTTTGAGGGCGTCAAGGTCAACTCTCATCTGTCCGCGAAGGGGGGGGGGGGGTGTCCAGTCTCACAGATCCCTTAGCTGTCGTTTTTAATTATTATTACTTAAAGATTGGTTACACTCTTCCATGCATCCCGTTGAGACTTTCTGACCCTTCTGTGATGAGTAGATATGTGTTGCTAAAGTATGACCATATTTGTTCCATTCAATCAATATAATGGATTCAGCTCACTTTAATCACGGCACACAATGGATCAATATTAAGAATTTTTCGGACTATACTCCATTTAAAAAAAAAAAAAAAAAAAAAAAAAAAAAAAAAAAAAAAAAAAATGAACAATCCATTATAAAATATCTGAAACATGAGCGGAACTTTCAATTTTTCAGCAAAACATGAGACAGATTACATGGTTTTTGTCAGTGTAAATTGAACTTAAAAGTTTCTAAAACAAATGACGAAAACTTGTCATGCCCAAATTTCGTGTTTCGGTTCAGAATGCGGCAATATCGCGTATCTGTTCCCGTGCATTTTGGAGGGGGAAAAACCAATCAGCACACTGAAAACCCTTTGAAATCGGCGCATAAAGTCTTGAATGTCTTCTTAAAATCACGCGGGTCATCAGCGCGGATTTAATTTCTAAAGTGAACGATTCATCGAGCAACTGATACTGTCGTCACACAAAGTACAGTCATCATAAGCGCTGATTACGGATACTGGGATTGGTGATGACTGAAGCCGTCGTATAAAGAAGCCGTCGCAGCGCGAAGTTAAAAGTTATAGATTTTAGTGAGGCATTGACGACTTTATAAATGACTTTTGAAGATTCTTGGTGGGTTCATCAGGTTTGTTGGACCAAAATTCGTGGGCATTTATGCTTTATATTACCTTAGCAAACGAATTTAAAACCCCAAAATACGCCAGAACACTCTGGGGGTCACTCAGACTTAGGTACATGTGTCATATCAAGGTATATCATTAGTTAGACAGTCGAGCGGTCAAGTTTAAAACCTGAGGCATCACAGGAAGTATATTTGGGCTTCATTTTCTGTTTGAAGAGGCCAATCGCTGAGAATCGTGGGGGCACCCCCCCCGTCCCTTTTTTTCTATGGATTTTCTATAATCAAAAGAGTTTCATAAACCGGCGAATCGTTTCGTTAAACCAAGACTCAACGAAGACGCATCTTAAAGAATGCGTCAGAACTTCCTCATCCTCACACCTATTCACTTCAAACTAAAGTGATCGGGCATTTCATTCTTACTCATCCCCATGATTCTGTCAACAATTTATTTCTCGCCAAGTTATTTTCTGCCGTCATCTCAGCCCGACAAACGGTATAACGCTTCATTTAATTTCCGCGAGAAGCAAAATTATGAATAGACTACACGCACATGTGTATATTTTAATATCTATTTATTATGGTATGTGAACTATTTTTAGTTTCAGCCGTATCCGATGTCTGTTCTCTGCGGCGCAGTGAATCAATTTTCATCGATATCGTTTCGGTTGAAATAATTTTACGGGCATAAGCTGCGTTCTTTTGAATACCGTCGCGGAATTGAGTTAACAGAAAAAATATATGCTTGTGAAGAGCTAATTATGTACATAACATTGCGGTCAAGCATTTATTTAATCGAAATATTCTCCGCCGTAGATCCATCCTAGAGAGAAAAATAAATAAATAAATAAGTTCTGTTACAGATATGTTACGCTTAAGTTTTGAATTGAAGGTCGTGTTTAAGCAGACTTGGTGAAAATTCAGGTCGGGGGTAGGATTTATTATACGTACGTACGTTTGTATACGTACGTATATATCTTGTGTGCGAATATGAAACTAACGCTAACGCAACGTGATACGGATTTGCTTGCTTATAAATTGGCAATCAAAACAGCTTGGCTCACTTGCACGAGAATTCGTAGACACATATACAGTGCGTTTCAAAAATCCTCAATCATAGCCAGACGCAGTAGAACATGGTTTGATACTTCATACGTTCTGTAAGGAAATTAAAATTATGGGTTTAAGATGAAATAACTATCCACCAAGGTCCTTGTCGAGAATTATAGATGACTGCACCCATCACTGACAATTCATTATTATTTTTTTTTTTCAAAACACGTGTCTGAATTGGTCGCTATTTCAAATTCGCTGCAAAATATTATTTTTTTTTTTTTTTTTTTTTTTTTTTTTTTTTTTTTTTTTTTTTTTTTTTTATATATGGCTTAACGACTTATGCAATACCACGGCAGCAAATTCAAATCATCAACATGTGTAGACATCTTATGATGGTCAACGCCTCATCACATCCCAGACAGTAGCAAACAACCATCTTTTTTACAGCTCTTGGTGCATACTTTTAGAGAGTAAGAGGAATATGATTTTTTTTATTATTGTTTCTTTTTAGATCTTTTTCGAGGAAAGTTTAATGAGTGCATGAAAATACTTGGCTCATTTTCCCACAATCTTTTTTAAAAGTATGGAAGTACTTTGACGCGGAAAAATTCCATTATTTTAGCTGAACCGTCAGCGAATTATAAGTGCCGATTTCACCAACCAGATAGTTGCCGTTTGATTGAAATCAAATCACCCGAAAATGTGGTGAATAATTCCAATAAAATTTTGTCAGGTAATTTAAGCGATAGTACAACAGTGGATGTAAGTGTCAAAAACAAAGTTAAAATTAGGGGGGGGGGACGGAATGTGGGGTCCCGTTACTAGTATCGCAAATACCATGTTTAATTTGCATTTTCCGCTTTATTTTGACAAATTTTGGCGTAATTTTTCGGGGTGGTTCCAAATATTTACTTAAACATATATTATTTCCATTCTCTCAAAATAAAAAAATAAAAAAAAAAAAAATAAAAAATAAACAAATAAAAAAAAATAAAAATAAAAAAATAGAAAAATGTACCATTTACCAGTTTGAATTCAGTCGGTTAGTATACAGCTAAGCTGACATTGTAAAATTAAAAACCGTAAAGTGTGTTCGATCGCATTATGCACACGATTGTAACTCGTAAGTACTATGCTCATAATATTTGGTTAAGGAAAAAAAATGTGTCGCATCACTTTATCCTTATCAGAACTATCTTAAAACATATTGTTTTTTACGGACAGTGTTTCACGCTTATTTTTACCGTATTTGCGATAGTTCTACTATTTTTTTTTCTTTTTGGTGTTGGTACTGCGCTCATGGAACATCCTGTACAGTGTGCCGACAAAAACGAAGAGCAGAGCACCAAACATGCTGAGGCTAGGGCGGAGTGTGTGCGGAGTTAAATCTAATGGATTTACTGATTCAGTTTAGTGGAATAACTTCTGCCTTAAACTGCCTCGTATGAGAGTTAACGAGGGCGCATCTAATTCGGTTGCCGTCATTCAATTTAGGTACGTTGAATCCATTACCTATTCGTGCACCGCCGCCGCGCCCGTAACGTATATATACGCGCCTGTTTGTCCATCCGTCCGTTCTATACGTTTTCATCGTTATGAATATTTATTTTAGGAAATTATTTTCAATTAGAATGCGCCGCGTGCATAATGTCGATCGATCTATTTGCTCACAAACAGCGGCGGACCGGCGGTTCTCGTTGATTATAATGATCGATTCGCCCTCCCTGAAAACCGATGGAAAAGAATCGATTTTTATGTGGGTCAATGGGTCCGTTATGAATTTTCGCTGCAGAAAATGTTAGCATTGAAACAAATGTATATTCATGCAAACCGTATACGATGCCCGTACTTGTTTGTTAAAAATTCACTCGGAAATTGAAGAGCTGCAAACGAGAATTCACTTTATGGTACCTCAAAGTCCCTGTATATTGTACTATCGACGAATCAAAGATCGTCGCGAGATTTTCACACATTCTCAGTTATGAGTGTGGGGTGGGACTGATCTACAACGACTTTCCCGCCCACCCGTACTGGCCTATCACTTGCAAGGGGTGAGGAGTATGAAGAGTGGCCGAACCGGAACCTCGAAGGGGAAACTTAGCTCGTGAAACCCTCGCGACAATCTTTAATTCGTCGAAAGTACATGAAAGAGTCTGGTCATGTGACGGAGAAAAAGCCGCCCAAAGAGGCACCCTAATTCACAGGGCATAAGGCAAGTACTCAAGTAGGAGCTAGTTACTTTTCTAAAATGAAGAAGAAGAAAAAACTTACTATTTTTTTTTTTTTTTGTTTTTTTTTTTTTTTGTTACTAAATACATGGATTTTTTTTAATCAGTACCGCCTCGCTCCTCGCGAAAAAATCAACAAGATTTAAGTACTACAGTCAGTTTTGAAAGTAAAATTAGTTTTTGGATAAAATTTGGCAACCATTCTTCAACTCCCCTTTAAAATATACGGGACTCGTGAATCTATCCATCGCGCCAACAGCAAAGAATGAGAAAAGAAAGAAATACGAAATAAACGAACGAATATAAAATTGCGCGAGTAATAAAAGTTCGCGTGGGAGGGATACTAAAATTACAGCTGAGGGAGGCGGGCGGATCAGGGCGGATAGGATATTCACACAATTTTCAGCGGCTTAAAATTAAACGAGACAAAATTAGTGGAGGTAGCGAAGAGAGGACTGACCAACGAAAATGACAGCGAAAATTGTGCCAAGTATCAAACGCGGCCACGACACGCAAAGTATAAGACTCTGACTCTGGGGCGAGGTTGCCATTTCATTTTTCATTTTTGAGATATTTTCGGGATATTTCATGCCTTACAGGCGTCATCATTCGATAATCTCTTTAATTAACCTTTATGTTAAGCGGTTATAGTTTCAAAATGAACAATATCCATTGCAACGTTATCAATATGGTGCACTGTGTTATTTTTCCTGTGAGAAACCTACAACTCGCAATTTTACACGTATTCTTTCAATATAAACGGATCAATGATTTTAGCAACTTTTTAGTGAAAAAAGTGCGCCAAATTACGTGTATTAGATTCGACTGTAAACATGTAAAATGCTACATTGCGCAATAAGGACAGTATGGGGACAATGGACATTGGACAATATATCGATGGGGGAGGGGGGGCTCAAAAGGAACGGGGGGTCAAAAGGGAATTTATAACTCACCGCTTAGAAAAGTATAAAATAGAATATTCGTTTTGATAACCGAAAATTTTCTATCAGAATAAAATTAGTCGGATAGTCGGGCGTCGCATCAGCCATGTGACCAAAAGGCTGCCGCTCTTTCGCCGCACATACACTGATTGTGAGAGAAATCACTTCTTTAAAAACAAGGAGACACGTTTACTTGTGACAATTTTCCTTGCGCGATGTAAAGTTCTGATTCCATGAAGGAGAATCACTGTCACAAGAAGGAATCTTTTACTTGTAGCAGCAGACATTTTCCTTGGGTTAAAGGTATTCACCTCTAGTCAATATTACACTATGTGCAGTTTCTCTAACACAAACGAAATACATCTTGGATTAAAAAAATAATTCTCTCAGTTTGTCATGCACATTGCTGTACAATGCCGTCTCCTGAACAATCAACCGTCGTTTTTCTCCCATTTGAAACTATGCGAAAGTATCGCATTCTTTAACTTTCCATTGAATCGAACCGCCCGAAGACCGACTCTTGTCCACATGGCCTATATAGAGGAGACATCGATGATGTATCGCATTTCACTGCATCGTTGCCGTTTCTAGATTCAAAAATCTGGCACCAGCGCCCGAGCAACTCGCAGAGTGCTTTGCGCTAAGGAAATTTGGAACTTTGCGTACTAAGTCAGTTGATGATGGTTGGTCCGTGAAGAATAAGGGGAGGGGAGTTTTGCTGCGAATGAATATCGGGGGATGATACGGGAATGGCGTGGCATTAAATTTAATACGTATACGCGTAGCGTCGTCGGCGTCGACGGACTAGCCTCAAAGTCGATGATGATCCACAATTTCCGAGATGTCCCGAGTCGCACAATTGCTCGAAGACTGTCGTCGCGTAGCGCGTCACTCTTGCTGACTAGGAACATGGAAATGGCACGCGCGCGGGAAATGGGGAACGCGTGCGGGCGCGGGGCGGCGGCGGCGGTTGCGGGACGCCTGCTAGAAAGATCTGCCAACTTTACATTGAAGTAAATCGGAAGTATGTGAATGTTTCCCTGGCATCAACTCTGATGTCGCATTATTTGCAGAGAAAGGAAAATGGTTTGTGCGTATGGGCCAGATGCACAATCCACAGATTAGCCAAAACATGGGCTATAATAACCATTCAAGTCCTATCCCAAAGTGAGGCAGCAAGGACGGACGTTTTGTTGGCCTCTTAATTTTTAACCTAAAATGAAAGAAGTGGTCAATTCAGAGGAAATTGTCCAGTATTCAAAGTATGTCAGAGTGGCTATTAGGACGTAGAATTTTAATACAACAATCCAGGTGAGAGCATTTTTCTTGTTTCTGTCGTATGTCAGTTTTTTTTATCGTGTAGATAAAAATTCGTACTCAGCAGTACTTATTTTTGCCTATATCTGCAACTGAAGGCGCTCTACGAAAAGAAAGAAGGAAAATTAGCTCATTTTTAAAAGACCCTTATTCGAGACGGTCTTTTGGTGGAAACCAAGAGAAAAATACAGAGTGAGCGAATAAGAGTGGAATTGGTACTTAAAGAGTTAAGACAAAGGAGAAATAGTCAATTATTCCTTTTATCAAGCAAAACCGGCACGTGAAATGCAATGTATCGATGTCTGCTCGGTATATATACCCTTAAAAATAAATCCATTTTATACGAGGATTCAATTGAGCCTTGCAAATAGCAATAAATCGATGCTTGTGCATAAGTTCAAACGAGAGGAAAAGTATACATCGAGCATTTACGAGCCTTCCTTGCAATGAGGCAACCCTGCTGTGCAGCTCTGGCGTGCAATCGTATGCAAAGATGCTCCTGTCGAGACTTGAAGCACAGCTTTGGAAATACCGCAGACCTTTCTATTAAGCTACGTTGCCGTAGTAGCTTACTCAGGGGAAATTCCAGGGGATTTAAACGACTTTGAACGACCATATTTTAGGGATTGGAGTGAATTACGAACGGATGAAATACGCATATGCAAAATCCTTCAAACCGCGACAAGACGTGCATACCTATAGTTTACAATTTTACATACAGCATATCTGAAAAGCTATCAATACAAATCACCTCAGCCATTCAGAATTATTGTATAGGAGCCACTACATGCAGAAACCAAAAAGGTCCACAAAATTGGAGGGGGGGTCAAAGTGAGCCGTCCCTTTAACGGAGGCATGTCGGCTGTCAAAATATTTTCATCCATGAGTAGCAAAATTAAGCTTTTAATTGGGATCGATTCAAAAATTATTTTTGAAATTGTTAAAACAAATCTATTTGACATTAAATTGAGGTTTCGTTCCTCGTGTAAAAGTCTGACTTGTGATTGGTTTCTCAAGTCACGTGATGGCCCCCTCTGCTGTCCTTTTCTAACACATAAGTTCAAATGGAGGGAGATAAAGAAAGGCGATTCCCTGTATCCACCCATGATGATCGGTGGCCAGAAGTAATGTTCAAGGAAACAGAGTCCATCAAGAAAAAATGTCCACGGTAAAACATTCAATGTAATTTTATACCCATAAGTAAAAAAATGTCCAGTTCCATTTTACGTCCGAATAATTTAATGTCTAACGTAACACTTCCAGCAGGACTTTTTCTTTGACTTAACGGCTTTGAACGTATATTTATATAATGAATATAGTTTCCAAGAACCGGCCTATCTTATGACTGTCATAATTAGTTTAACACTAATTGTAAGGGAATATACAGATATACTTGATTGGCTATCGAAGATTCTTTAACTGCTGACGGCAAATTTATGTAGGTATCTATACACCACGTGACTTGGCTTCAGGCCATATAATCAAAAAAACACGTCTAAATACCTCACATTAATGAACAACATGTTTGCTCGTTACTTGTAAGTCAGAAAATGTTCCACTGATCCACGTGAGAAACTGTGCCAACCACAAGCTGACGGACAGATCTGTTGTTTATCGATCTGAGATGTGTGTTTATCGACTTTGCTCCTGTTAAGACTACTGGGATTTACTGTATACTCCATTTACAGTGTTTTTTTCGTACTTTTATAAGTATCATTTTCTACGTGGATTAATGCAGGGTGGCATCCGAGACTTGCAATGGATGTTTGAGCAGTAGCTTTCTGAACTTCCATTGTTAAGAAGGTCAGTTTATTTTCAATTCTACTTATGGAGCGACAACATACAACACAATTTTTCCCGGAAAATTTGAAGTGGTATAATTTAAAGGCAAAGTGTGGGGCTTACAACATATGTTTACGAGCGTCGTTGTTTATCCATCGTTCCAATTACAGGGATGTATTATCCAGGAATTTTCCGATGTAACAGCCTGATACCTTCTCGCGAT
Source organism: Trialeurodes vaporariorum (assembly GCA_011764245.1). NCBI lineage: Eukaryota > Metazoa > Arthropoda > Insecta > Hemiptera > Aleyrodidae > Trialeurodes > Trialeurodes vaporariorum. The sequence goes on from VMOF01000002.1 coordinate 29,408,919, forward strand.
TAGAAAGGGCGGGAGTGAAAGAGGAGATTCTTCGTTTTTTCTTCTTTTTTTACGAGCGTTTCTATACTTCACCTGTTCAAGTAATGAAGTTTACATAAGTGAGACTCTCCCTGCCTCTAACCTCCTCCCCTGGAAATGGCTTTACTTTAACAATTTCTCTCTGAAAATAGATGATTGAAAATAGCTTCAAAGAAAAAGAAGCGAAAAAATATTCCAGTCTCTTGGGTTTTTTTTTTATTTTTCGACCTTCACCCGTACTGTTTTTAGAACCGCTTCTTGCCGACTATGAACAGTAACAGTTATCAGAGGATTGTGTAAGACAGCGTTCGCCAAAACGCATCCCCCATTTCTTTTCTTGTAGCTGAAACGTGCTAGAGCAAGTGGCATGCATCGCTTTAAATTAAAGCGATTGCTTAAATGATTCACCAGTTGACGTTTACCTGGTGAGCCATTATTCTTGTTACGGACGTTACATTTTTACTCTTCTAATTGGTATATAACACAATCTGTGCAAAATTATGGTGAACTGTTTAGGGGAAGTTATAAAAGTAGATGGTTACTACTTCTCTGTCAAATTTCGTAGCAAAATATTGGTTCATTTTTCAGTTACGTTAAAAAATGAAGTGTCACGGACGTTACAAAAAAGACACCCAGTTTCCATGGACCTAATTTCGGTTGCTCTTTATAAAAGCAATTCTAGTTTTTTTCCAATTCTATTTGAACTGAGTCATTCTTTATACCATCTATTTTTAAGAATCATTTTTGTCTAAAAAAATTTCCTATGATTTTTTTGAGTTATTGCTCTTTTTTGGTGTTACGGACGTTACACGGCATCTGTTACGGACGTTACTAGGTAACAATTATTGGACAATAGATATGTTTTTACCCATTTTATCTTTACTCAGAGCTGCTTATTCCTATTAAATGACCAGGATTTTATTTTATCTTCAATAGATACGTAAAAATATGCCAAAAACTTTTTTTTTTTTTCAATTTAAGTCTAAATCTGAAATTAGTTCATTAAAAATGAAAAAAAATTACCACCCTCCATCTTATACTCAGATTTTCATCTAAATTACAAAAATAAATTATGTAGTGACAAGAAAGGTTGAAAATAACCAACATGCAGCATAAGGAAGAAAAAATAAACTTTATTAGGAACAATAAACTAAATTATTTTGAACAAAATCGAAAACTTAAAATTACGAGGGTGGATTTTAAAGTAAGTTTACCTATTTTTTTTCTCAGAAACTATTAATGTTAGAAAAAAAACAAACCCAGCGTTGGAACGTACGTACTCTCAGCTTTTTAATGAGCTCCAGTTTTTCAAATTTGGCTTACGCGTTGCGGAGATATCGTGGATTTTCCACACCCATCTCTCCTTCAAACGTGCCCACCTTTTTAGCCTCACAGAAAACATGAGTTTTAGACTTTGAAAAAGTAAAATAGAGCTATTATTTTATTGAAACAAGTCATAACATTGTTGTGAGGCATCTCACCTCATTTTTTGACATAGTTACCCGCTAGATTCTTGAATTTTTCATAAAAAAAAAAAAAAAAAAAAAAAAAAAAAAAAAAAAAAAAAATCGTAAAATTCTTTCCACATACTCCTGAACCAGGTGTTGACGCAAGCTGTTAATCCAGCTTCAATTCATGATGGTTGCTCTTTCCTTACTGACCGAAAGTTTGAAGATCGAACCAGATTGGACCATTTTCTCAGTAGTAGAGTAGTCTATTCAGTAAACAACATGCACTCAGATATTATTGAGATGTCTGATCCGGAGATAAGCGCATCGCCTGCCGAAACTCGCAGTCTTCTGTAGCGCGTGAAAAGGTGGGCACATTTGAGGGAAAGACGGATGGGGAAAATCCACGATATCTCCGCAACGCATTGGCAAAAATTTGAAAAACTAAAGCTCGTTAGAAAGCTGAAAGTACGTACGTTTCAACATTGGTTTTGTTTTTTTTTCTAGCATTGATATTTTCTGAGAAAAAAAATAGGTAAACTTACTTTAAAATCCACCCTCGTAAAGTAACGGCCCCAATAAACCCTGTATAAAAATAAACATAAAATAATAACACAATTTGAGAATCTTGAAGTGGTAATTGAATTTTTACTTAAATTACACTTCTGAGGAGCATCCCAGGTGGTAAAATTTTCTCTTCCAGAAGTACCTACCAGTCATAATAATCTGAAATCAAAATAAATACCTGTCAAACTAAATGTTTTGTTTGAGATGCAAGTAAAAATGCAAAATTATTGACAAAAAATGTGATAATAAATGTAATAAACCTAACCTAACCTAACCTTTGCTTCTTGAAGGCGCACAGTTGCATTTCAGTTATGGAATAATAAGTAAAACAATGGTTATAACGTCCGTAACTGATAAAATTAGGTACAAGGTAATGAATGTAACGTCCGTAACGTTACGGACGTTACAAAATGTAATGTGTAATAAAATGGTCCCTAAGATATCTGTGAAAAAAGTGATCCACCTGGCATGACATAAACATCATGAATGTTTCTTTCACCAAAAATTAATTTAATATACCTACTCAAAAGGAAAATACACTGATTTTTGTTACTTTCCTGTTACGGACGTTACATTTAGAAGCAAGTTGGAATAATTATTAAAATATAGTTTAAAACTTACCTATTTTCTTAGTTGTTAAAGGAAGATGTTATTAATGATCTAACCTCACTCCTACAATGTGTTTGAAGTTTGGATGATGCAATAATTAGTACAAAACAGTAATGTCAACTTGACTCTAAAATCACTAGAGCAAACACTGCACCAAAAAAAAGTTGAAAAACTAGTGAAAAAAAAGAAAAATTGAGTGAAACAACTTAGTTTCATAAAATTGAACATATAACTCAATGGAGAGAATAATTTTTTTTTCAGTTAGAATATACTTTTTTTTTTTGAAAATGTCCCCTTTTAAAATAATGGCTCTGGTTGAAAGCGAAGGGGGTCACTCATTCAATAATTGCCGGGGGTCAAAGAAATAATCATCTTAATACGCAAAAGTGTCGAATTTCAATTTATAAAACTTCGTTTGTCTCCATACGAAAAGATAAAGATGTGTGAGTTAAAAGTAGAGTTGTTCCATCGGAAAGGCGTGGAGCTGAAACAAATACAGTTCGCATCCAGAATTCAAAGAGGCAAATTGCGGACGTTGACTTTCGCAAGTGTGCCCAAAGCATCCCACTGGCATAGCGTTGCCTGGATTCGGTTAAGAAAAGAATTTCCCCCATTCTCCTAGAAAAAAAATGCGTTATCAATGAAGAATCTGCTTCGTCAGCGAACCATTTTCCCACTTCTAAGTAAAATATTGCTTTCCGGGCCTCTAGAAGAGAAACCCAGGACCCAACTAAAAACGCTACATTGCTGCATAATTAGAAATACTCACTGCGACTGGGGTTATACTTAGAGGTCGTTTTACGAAAGCTGGCCGATGACAAATGGGTTTGTTTCCTGCGCAGAGACTTGTTTACGCTTTTGCGCATGAGCAAGAACGCAAACACGGTTTTGCGCAGCGAGCCGCATGATCTGTCATCGGTCTTCTTCTATAAAGTCATGATTTCTCTCGGTAAGTACATAGTTTTTGGAGTAAGATATTTTCGGAGTGAAATATGGTACCAGAAGGAGGAAAAAGATAGTCAGATTGTGCACTTCTACGAAGTGATGAAATAATGACAATCCACCAGGGCTGCCGTTTTGCGTATAATCAATGCTATTTTTCGATTCACCGATGATTCCACCGGTTGAGAAAAGATTACACAGTTCAGTTCAGTGCATGACTGTAATAAACTAAAATACTCGCATCTGTATAATCTTTTCTCAAACGGTAGAGTCGTCGATGACTTTAAAAAAACTTGCGGATATTTTAATTAATCAACGGAGTTTCCACCGATTAAGGAAAGATTACAGATCAGAGTTTTTTCGTGCATTACAGTCATACATTGAACTGATCTGTGTAATCTTTTCTCAACCAGTGGAATCATCGGTGAATAGAAAAATAGCATTGATTATACGCAAAACGGCAGCCCTGCAATCCACCGAGGGGCATATACACGATCTTCGATAGAGTTCGCCTTTCTTTACTCCCGATCCATCCGATATTAACTTCACACAAGAGTAAAGGGTCCTCTCAATTTTCCATTAGCTCCATTTTTCACTCCGACAATTTTCCCGTCGATTTTCAACAGTGTGAAACAGCCTTCTGATTGGCTCTTCCGGCTCCTTCGCATAAGTTGCGGAAAAATCATTCGCCTTCTGCATAGGAAAACCCGCATTTTGCGATTCCATTTTTCACCCTCGGTATTTTTTAATTAATTTACCATCCCTTTGCTCGTAAGCGCCGCGCCGGCCGGAAGAGAGAAACAGAGAAAGGAGGTTAGGTTGGGCAATCCACCTTGCATTTGACACGCGGTGGGAGAAGTGAAAAGGAGAGAGGCAAAGAGGAAAATAATAAAAATGGGCGTGAGAAATCCCCGTGTTCTTTTTGCATTAGAATTGGAATGGTATGAGATGGGACGGGATGGGATGGAATGGGGGACTGCACCTGATTCCATGCGCCCGGATTTGCCCGGATAGGCAAAAGAATGAATCAAAGCTCTATGGCCGGCGACGGCAATGGGGCACGAGTGCACTTGACTCACTGCTCTGTGACTGGAATCGTTTATAATGCATCGTTGTCAAGTTTACCAACTATGACACTGTGACTATAGCTATTGGCTTGTCCCAGGAAAGATTGGACTTGACATTGCTACGGCTTCCATCAAAACATAAGCATCAAACCTCAGATAGGGCAACCCGGTTGTGTTAAGAGCAGTAGGAAGCTAATAAGTTTATTCGAACGTACGCTACAGTCGTGAACATTTTTGGGACAGTCTTTAACTTTGATCTTTTCTGCATCGCATCGGAGCATCGTTGCGGGGCAATTTGGAACTCAAACGCTGATGGTTACGTGCGTTGTAACAAAACAGTTTTTTAAAGAAAAACAAAAACTGAGAGCTATCAACGGAAGAGTATTCTACAAAAACTAGGCTATATTTGGAGGAAAATCAGACGATAGATGGAAGAATCTCGGAAATCGAGCTTTTTCTGCTAGGCAACTCTGCGCAAAGTTTAGTGGTTTTAACGGCCTGGGTGCGGTGCGGCGCGGCGGGTGCAAAGCTCCAACTCAGAGTTGCCAGATTTACAACTTCACGCGGTTTTATTCTCATTTGAATCAATACAAAATAAAGGGACTGTCGCGGATGATCTGTACTTTTATTCAGAATATTTAAAATAAGTACTAATTTTATAAATATTAGCTGTATATAATTAGTAAATGTATTAGTGATGTAAGTTAATACATTTTTATAATCATAAAATGTAGAATATAATTAGTTCTTGAGAATACTGATTGGTGACCGACGCGCGAAGTAGAGGATTTTTAGGTTAGGTTATGGTTGACGTGTAATGTTTCATAACAAGGTGGTAGATTAAAGAGGCATGCTCATTTGACTTCGCGCCACAAATTCAGTGGTGCGCAGTTCAAAATCACTGCAGGCAAGATGGCCGACAAAAGCAGAAAACGTATACTCTCTGCAAAAAATATTGGGCTGCGCTCTGCAGGAAATAAAAAAAAATCCCAATGTTTTCAGCAAAGAGAATACGTTCTCTGCTTTTGTCGGCCATCTTACCTGCAGTGATTTTGAACTGCGCGCCACTGAATTTGTGGCGCGAAGTCAGATGAACATACCTCTTTAATCTAGAACCTTGGTTTCTTATTTCTTCCCTTGTATTTTGGTGTCATTCGAGTAGGATTATACGCGTGTCATCCTCAAGGACCAACTTCCATGAGATGTAGGGAACGTACGATTAAAGACGTATATTGGAAGGGGATTTCGTCAAAAGCTTAGTAAGTGCGAGCGAATTTATATTCATCTGCCTTTACCAACACTCTTTGGGACTTATGAGGGTTTTCATACTTCCAATACTTATCCCGACTTTATATTTAAGTGTTGTGGATTGGAAATTTTATGGAAGCTTCCAGTAGTACGCTTGCAAGTACGCTAAAAATTCCTGCTTTTTGCGTACAATCATAAATTTTGGCTAAGAATTGCCAACTTTCTAAGCAGCGCGACGCACAGTAAAGCGAGTCAACGGGAGGGGTCGGACAAGAAAATTAATACTAAAAATGCGAATTTAAATGTTTTTACAGTCAAAAACAAACTATGAAGGGTGATTCTCGTAGAAAATTTTACAATAAAATCAGTGAAACCAACTGCAAACTTTTGCGTTGCGTTGCGTTTATACACATTTAAAGTCGTCAAGCCATGTCCGGCTTCTACCATTGACTCGCTCCACTGTGCGACGCAGTGCAAAATTTAAGAACCAATCGACCCGGGAATTACTTTAAAAATGCCTCTCTAGAGAAGTTCGCGTAAAGCTCGACGCTCTTAACCCGCATTTTGACGAGAGGTGGATGCAGTTTTCCCCTTTGCCCATTATTTGAACACATGTGTTAAAAAATGATGGAATGAGGACCATCACACAAATTATTTTGCTCCTATATTGCTGTCCTTGTTTTCTAACGCATGCGTTCACATGGGAGGAGAGAGAGAGAGAGAGGGAGTAATACAAAATTCCGGTTCCATATTTGAATCTGACAACGCTGCTCCCACCTGACTCGACCTCCTCTCGTCTCACTTCTGAGAGTTCCAAGACCCAATACGTCATCTTAAGACCTCTCTAGATAAGTTTCGTTCCTAGCACGTTCCCTTTTCCCTCTGGGTGGTCATATTTTTAACGTGCGCTAAATTTATACCAGGGAACCGACATCAATTGTTTATAAAATGAACCGTATTGCGCAATCATGAAAATTCTTCATCACGTTAAAGCGCTGCTTTATTGTTCGCTTGGATCAGTCTTAAATCAAAACATTACATCCTAAATGGGGCTTGTAAGAGCAGGGGCTGCGTGTAGAATATATGAGCTTCCACCAGCAAGACAGATTTTACTACTCTGAATCGGCGGGGCTGGCTCTGAGGGAAATTAACAAAGTGCCGGGGGACGAAAGTTTTTTGTTTTAAGTTGACTAATCTCTCCTTTTATACTCGAATGTAAAATCACTTGAAAAAAACGACAAATGCAACCAATAGCTCCGAAATTGACGTTTCAGAAAAATTCTACGATATCTGTCGCATAAATAGGCCTACAAGAGACCTCTTTACCTTCAACATAGACTACTACCAATTAGAATGCAAACTTCGGTTCATTTTAAAGAATTATTTTCTAATACGCCATTTTTAGAAGTTCCTAACTATCCACATGCAAAGCTATGTGGAAAACAGAGACAGAGATTTGTCAGTCATTTAGAATTGAAACCAGAAGATACAAAACAAACAGAAAAAACAAAGGTTCCCATTAGTTCTTATGATATTTTCCATTCTGATTGTACACTGAGAGTTTTTCAATCCAAGGTGTATTTCGTTCGTGTTAAAGGAACTGCACAGTGAAATATTGACTAAGGGCCAAGGGGGAATTCCTTTAACCCAAGGAAAATGTCTGCTGCTACAAGTAATGTATTCCTTGTTGTGACAGTGATTCGACTCCTTCATGCAATCAGAACTTACTTCACGCAAGGGAAACTGTCATAAGTAAACATGTTTCCTTATTTTTAAAGAAGTGATTTCTCTCAGTGTATTATATTATTCTATGAAAGCAGGTTTCTCTGCGCTGAGGAAAAGTATGATTCATCATAGTATAACAAATGAATTTAATGGGACTTCTTCATTATTTCAAGCTTTATGGCACTCATGACAGCCTTCTTGAAAGGTTGTTTGAGTTTGTCCATTGAGATTGTCGGTCAATATTTGAACTTTCCGATGCTCCCAACGTCATTTTCAAGTAGTTTCACACTTTAACTAACCCTGTGTCCTCCTGTAGAAAAGGTTTGCAACCGACTCAATCCCAGAAATTAAAGATCCCTGCGGCTATAACAAAAATGAAAATAAACGCGGGTAACTTGCATAATCTGCAGAGTGAGCCGCGATATAGAGTGATAAAATGAAAAGGAATTTCAAAAATGCACAAGCGATGACACTTGAACTTTTACGGTTGACTCGCGAAATAGGACAGTTCGCCGCACTTTATCAAAGCGGAAATCGATCTGGAAACAAATGAAGTCAAAAGCGGGAAAAGGAAACAATTCAATCCAAACATTTCCCGCTCTTGTGAAAAGAAACAATTATTAGAGGTTTGAGTCAAAGAGCTTGGCAAAGTAGATGAGCGGACTGGAATCGATAAAATACGGAGTTGATAGTAAATGCGTTTTTGGTTTTCTGATGGACTCAATAGGCGAGAAGTGAATGGCAACTCGTGCAACTTGGCAACATTTTGCCTTTTGAACAAATGCGAAAGAATCTATTCTGGTTGTAGCACAGTGCCTCACTAAAATCGATTATTTCCCATTGGTTTAAATGGAGAGAATCCATAATTGTCACATTGCACACGCCGCCACGCCGCCAGTAAAAGCTCGTCGAGCGAGAAGAGGGACATTTTTGATTCATTATAATAATGGAGAGGAACTCAAGTCTGAGAGACAACTAGAGACATCAAGAATTGACCATTTTGTCAGCGGAAACTGTACTTTTATCTGACGATCAGATAATTGATTTATTACACCCCCCCCCTCCCCTCCATAATAGAGTTCAAAGGTTGTGAAATGGTTTTTGACATTTTTGTGGTAAAGCAATAACTTTCCGGTTGAAAATAATTTTAAATTCAACACGAAGCATCAATTTTACCATATGGCAGAACGATTCATATCGGACTCTCGTTTCATTTATAAGGAATTCGATATAATTTCTTCATTAAAAATGATACAAAAAGGAATCCTAGCATTTGTATGAGAGAACTTTCCATTCTGCTCAATATGTGTATAAATTGATAGTGTTTTAATCAGCATCAGGTTTCAAGTTCCAAATTCCAAATTCCTATCAAGCTGAATGTAAAATGGGCGGGATTTCGATTTCGTTTCGGGATTTCACAACCTTGGCATTGACGGATCCAGAAATTCGTCTTTTGCATCTCTCTCTCTCTCTCTCTCTCTCTCTCTCTCTCTCTCTCTCTCTCTCTCTCCTCCTATTTAAAAACGTGCGTTAGAAAAGGAAAATAATACGAGCGAAAGTCACGTGGTGACCCCTCTAGCTTTCCTAACCTAACACATGTGTCCAAGTAATCAGAGAGGTGGTGGTGGGGGGGGGGGGGGGTTAGAAACACAGATTCCTAAATCCGCCAATGACCCTTGGCTTCATCTCAAATCCGTCCTCTAGCAAGTCCGTGTGACAGTAAAACATTTCAAAATAGATTCCGATTCGACAGATTTCGTTGCCTGTTATTTACAGAACTGTCGAGGTATCTTGAGGTGATTCGGGAAGTAATTATTTAGGGAGTGTCTAGTTGTGAAATTAAACGTTTCAACCTACGTCTCAATTAATTCCTTAAAAATTTCTCAAAAAAAGCAACTTTCATTCACATTTTATGTTTTCTCCTTGTTTTGCTTTAAATCATGGAGAAACGGATGATTTAAAAATTGTCTCACATGTTCCTAAAATTATAACATTTTACGCAAGCCTGCCTGGAAACGTCTAATTTTGCATAGAAGAGAGTATAACTTCTTTAATATGTCTTGTCGGAGCAGTGAGCTGTTCGGTGAATCTGCACCAACTCACTACTGGACTCTACTGGACCACTTGGAACCACTGGACATCTGACAATTCTCGATGTTCATTCATGCGCAGTCGATGTAAGAGCATATTTGCGCATTGAGTTTGACACACAGAGACGATTATGTGTTTACTTCGCACGCGAAACACTGTTAACTCATTTACAGTCTCAACTACTATGTAGTTTAACGTATAAGTGAGCGATCAGCCCGCTGGGGCTCTTGGGAAATGGTATAAAAGCCGAAGAATTTGATCCAAAAAAATCTCTACTTTGACCTGATGCTGCGACGCTAAAAAACATCTGATACTTCAGGAAGAATGGAAAGGTTGATTGTTTGAAGGGAGGGAAATTAATAAATTAGTTTAAGAGCAAAGTTTTCTGTTTTGAGGTCTTGTTTGATAAAATGCTGCTGGGAAAGGGAGGGGCTCTGAGAACATCTCAAGTATTTTCTGACTCCAAGACATTTCCTCTTCAGCTATTTCTCTTCAACTCGCAAGAGGTTAAACAAAGATTAAACTTTTCCTTGGGAGGATAAAATTGAGCAGGTCGTTTTGTACCGACCCATCCATCCTCTCTGGAATTGGACTGAGAACCAGGGGAGCTCAGTTCGTAAAAAAAAACAAAAAAACAAAAAAATGTGCTTGATCTTTGGTGACCAATGACATCAAAGCACTGCTGAGTTGGCAGTACCCAACGCTGCCCAAGCAGACGATTTCAATCGACACACGGAGGATCGAAGTATGGAATTTTCAGGACATCGTTAATTACGAACACAAATGTAGATAAGGACAAATAAATTGCAAGTGATAAACGAAAAAATTGGTTAAACTTGCAATGTTACAACTTAAAATTAGCCAAATCACGTGGTTTAACCCTTGCGATTCCGGGGGGGTTCCTGAAGCTACCCTAAGGCAACTAGTCTCACAAGGGGAGGCTCAGAAGTCGCCGCTTCCGATTTTGAAAACAATTGCACGAAAATGTAGCTAAAGTAAAACTATTAGACCCGTGTTTCTCACTTTTTGCCAATGGGCCTTCCTAAAGCGTCAGGAATTTTTTGAGAGTTGCCGAAATTCACATAAAAAACCCGAGCGGGGAGCGTTCCGAATATTTACGTGAATTTCGGCAACTTTCAAAAAATTCCTGACGCTTTAGGAAGGCCCATTGGCAAAAAGTGAGAAACACGGGTCTAATAGTTTTACTTTAGCTACATTTTCGTCCAATTGTTTTCAAAATCGGAGGCGGCGACTTCTGAGCCTCCCCTTGTCAGAGTAAGACAACTTCTACCCTTAAAACTATTATTTTTTCAACTAACATTTCGGGACTTCATGACATTCAATGTACTTGTAGAGCCAATATTCATGTTAATTTATCACGTATATTGGACAACATCAAGTATAAATGTTATTGGGGTTTGTGTGCTTTTATTAGATTTTATTAGGTTCACTGTGCGACATTTACAAATCAAACTCGCTAAACATCGTATAAAAAGCCACAATTTTACTAATTTTCAATTCACCTTCTTGCATTGCGGTCACAGGAGAATATATGTAAAAGTATACATTTGCTAGGCTGCACCAAAAACTTTGAAAACTTCATTAATCAACGCGAAGGTAATTTAATTGATGCAGCAGATAGAGTTGAAAGGAAGAAAGACCATTAAAACTTTAGATGTACACTTTCCCACTAGCATATCCAGAAACTTATCCATCTTTCTTTTTCTTCATTTCAATGCATGTGCCTATGCCTATGTGTGTTTGTGAGCGCACTCGCGCACGTATGTGTGTGCATCCTTTCCAAACATGTTCATTCTTAGGGGTAAATAGAGAGAAACACAAGATTCTAAGTAGCACATCCTATTTTTCATGCGTGACGACCGACGCCTCGTTCCAGCTAATAACCTCATGTCAACTCCTTGGGTTTTGGCTCAACGTAGGCCATATCGTATAGGCCATATGCAGTGATTAACCCTTTAAAGATCAGATTAGTTCGTAAGATCGCTACTTATCCGTTAATACAGGGAAGGTAGTTAACTGTTCGTACTCTGGGGAGTTGGAATTGCATATACGATGAATTGAAGGCACCCGACGAAATCTTATCTTGATAGGGTCTACATCGACAAGCGCGTTTATTCGGAATCGTGAGACTGGAAAGATGAGAAAAAGACTGTAGGAGAAAACCGATTTAACTCGAGCTTAGTCCATAAGGGGTTAAATTAATTTTGAAAAATATCTACTGCAGGTAGCCTCTCCGAACCAAAATCTAAAGAGTCTACTGACGCTATTTAATTCACTGACTTGGTCTTGAAAACGAGCTAATGAAAATACCTCATCATCTTCAACGTGTACATTTACTGTGCAAGGAAAACATAAAGCTTTAATGAAAATTTGCAAGAGCGCGGGCAGCGCGGTGGCCTCGACTCCACCTCACGGGTGGCCAATGCTCATGAGGATGTTGAAATGGGCGGAAATGGGTCATGAGCCGAAACCCCATTTTTGAGCACCCCATTACAAGCCTTAACATTTTAATACTCGGCTTCGTATTCTATTCGTTACACATGCACGTGGTGTACTTCCGCCGAGCTAGAAATGCATAGGGCAAGGTCTCTGACCAAGCAAGCGTGTATATAGAGAATGGGCAATTGTCGTGCAATGTGGCAACGTTTTGTTTGGTCCATTCATACCCACGAAAAATATCAAACCAGTGTGTGTGCTGTGCACAGTCTCGAAAATTGATCTTCTGCATTGTTTTAAACGGAAGAAATTCAGCGTTGCTAGCTAAGCTTCTGAAATCATTAGCGGATCCAAGATATTGTCTTTCTCTCTCTCTGCCCATCTGAGCGCGTATGTTAGAAAGAGATAGACTTGGGGCGGGGCAGTCACGTGACTTTCACGCCCTCCTCTTTCCTTTTTTAACACATATGCGTTCAAAACGGGCAGAGGGAGAGAAAGACAATCTCTTGGATCCGCCAGTGTCCATGATCTAACTACACAGGTCAGTTAATGCGCACACCCTCCTCTGCCTCTCCGTCTACCTGGCACTATCACCGGGTAGATTAAGGAAGGGGATGACGTATAGCTGAAGCACGGGCGTTCAAATCTACATGCTTTCAAATGGGGAAAAGACCATTTATCAAGTGCGAATTATAAGCAACTAGTGGCCGGTGGCCGCTTCGCGGCCAAGCATCATTCCGTTTCGCGTGATTTTTGTTTATTCAAGCTAGACTTTGACTCAATATCATCCACTCCCTAACTCCGTTTGCTATTTGCCCATCTAATCTTGCTCCGAAGAACGAAATCTAAAAACTTACTCTATTATTCCTGAAATACTACACTACAGTGGTATTTTCTCATGTACACTAAAGGTTTAGAAAACAGGAGACATCATTTTGAAGGGCATAAATAGCATAACCCCCGCCGCCACCCCCTTACATGAAACTTAAACATTTTAGGGGTAGTCGTTCTCAAGAGGGCCCGATCCAAAACCGCCAATTTTTTTTGACGCTCGTGGAGACGCCGAAACCCCTAGAATAGCGCATGTGGATTACACGATTTAGAACTGTACAGAGAAAAGAAGGAAAGGAGAGAAAGAGACAGCGCGAGAGTGAGAAACCTGATGCATTTTCACAATAAAATGAGAAGTTCGGGATAAGCGAACAAATACGCATGACCGAGATCGCACACCTACAATAACCTTTCGTTGAACTGACATGTAAGAGTATAAGACATTGCGTTTCAGTAAATCAAAAATCTATGGAATAGTGGAAGAGAAACTTAGCGCGGGAAAAGTATGCCTTTTTCAAACAGCCCTTTATTAACGACAATAATTTTTTGAAATAGGTTGGCTCGAAAATTCAAGCAAACTTCATCTAAGATTTTAATTTTTTAAGCTTATTGGACGTGGGGTCATATACACATTATACACCCCTTTTATTTGGGGTCATTCTTTCAGCGCTTTTTGACTATCGATTTCGCAGCAAATTGCCGTTTTTTGGCTACTTTTTCAAAAATTCCTTGGCGCATTTGGTGTACGTTTTAGAGCTTTTGGCTTATCTTTTTTGGGAATTGGCGCTTTAAAATGGTCGCCCCCCCCCCCCCCCCAATGATGGAATTCCTACTTTTTAGAGTTGTTCCAGACCACTTCACGAAGCTCTAGTTAGTATGACCAGTGAACAATTACTGCTGGCAGCCGATTTTAGCATGCGACGCGACGGGTCTATTGGACCCAGTTTCAGCATCTAAGGGCATCTCAAGTTCACCATAGAGTTTTAGTGTGAAGTAAACGGTTAGGCAAAAATTACATCAATAAATGCACTCATCGGTCGCAATCGGTTGTGACAAAACTCGCATAGCGTTTCAAACTCTATCTCACCCACTCTCCCGTGCGACCTCCAATCCCGTGTATACCCACCTCTTTCTATAGCACTGGCGGCTCGTGGAGGTGAGGCGACGAAAATGAGAGGTGTACAGGAGTTTTTTTGAAATCCTCTTCACATAAACTTTTTTGATAATTTTATGTTCCATTCATACTTTTTGAACTATTGAAAGAAAGGACGATGGAATAATAATTATTTAAACCTTTGTATGTTTTTTTTTTTAATTTTTTTTTCTTTCTCAAACTTCAAAAAATGTGAGGTGATGGATCCCTGTCGCCTCACTTGCCTCTCCTGGCGAGCCGCCACTGCTTTCTAGTGTCCTGATTCGTATACACAGGGCCTCGTATTACGGCATGTTAATAGCAAAATCGCATTAAAATTGAGGAATACATTTCTGCCAAAAAATATTTCACAAAAGATGTCTCTAAATACAGTTTTTTTTTTTAAAATTATAGTATAGCAGTACAATATGGGGGTTACGTGAGAGCAAGAAAGACAGTTTGTCTTTGTTTGGAACGCTCATCACCGGATGACGTCATCACCAAGTCATCACTAAAAGAACCGTCTATTTCGAAATAAACGTCGTACTGACCCACTAATATTACTGCACAGATTAAAAAATAACAGGTATACAGGGTGTTTCAGGTTTAACGTCGGAAAAAATTTTGGCCGATTAATCAAGTAAAAATAAGACTTTTTTTTCCTATAAACATGGCCCTTAAAATGCTTCATTTCGGAGCTACGATTTTTCAAAGTTGTCCAAAAATTTTCGTTTTTTTTTCAAGTGTGGCGGAAGTTTTCAATAAAATTGCACCGTATTTGGGCACTAGACGTAACTTTTGGTGTAAAATTCATTTTTTGTATGGAAAATGTTGTCAAATGGGTCCAAAGGGTGTTTTTGAGGGGGTGCTGATCTTAAATTTGATTTTTTTTTGGTTTGACGTAATTTTTTTGAAAATCTAAATGCAAATTCAAATAGTACAGACTAAAAGGAACAAAAAAGGTCCTCTTTCTTTTTTGTCTTACGATGAATATTTCTAGGAGAAAAATGACTTTGAAGTTTTGGCCTCTTCGGGGGTATAACCTGCACATTGAAGGCGCAACTTCTGACTGGGCGCGGCGGCCGCTGCTCTCCCACACATTGTTTACCATCACGCGCTGTCGAGGCGTTGTCAAGGCGCGTCACGTCGCACTCTGGCCCTCTCTTCCTCACATTGGACCTGGCAGCGTGTGTTTCTTACCTATTTTACAACTTCTGTAGGATGCCAATAAGTGTATCATGCTCTTTCTGTATAAAATGAATTTTGATTAGATAAATTAGTGAGAGAATTAAATAAAGAAACAATGCAATGAGAACAGTGAACATACCCTTAGTTCCCCTTCACCCCCAAGCTCAAAATCATAAAGTCGCATTAAAAGTTATAATTTGTATTTATTTATTCAATTTTTCAACGCGAACGCGGTGTAGAGATGCGACTGCCTCCATCATTGACGGATGTAATTTGTGTATGCGCCAACGAGGTTTCCATTTTGAACAATTGTTGTAAA
This sequence comes from Trialeurodes vaporariorum, assembly GCA_011764245.1. Lineage (NCBI taxonomy): Eukaryota > Metazoa > Arthropoda > Insecta > Hemiptera > Aleyrodidae > Trialeurodes > Trialeurodes vaporariorum. The sequence goes on from VMOF01000002.1 coordinate 29,424,561, forward strand.
TTATTGCTTATTATGTGGGAAAAAAAAAAAAAAAAAAAAAAAAAAAAAAAAAAAAAAAAAAAAAAAAAAAATGAATAAATAAATACAAATTATAACTTTTAATGCGACTTTATGATTTTGAGCTTGGGGGTGAAGGGGAACTAAGGGTATGTTCACTGTTCTCATTGCATTGTTTCTTTATTTAATTCTCTCACTAATTTATCTAATCAAAATTCATTTTATACAGAAAGAGCATGATACACTTATTGGCATCCTACAGAAGTTGTAAAATAGGTAAGAAACACACGCTGCCAGGTCCAATGTGAGGAAGAGAGGGCCAGAGTGCGACGTGACGCGCCTTGACAACGCCTCGACAGCGCGTGATGGTAAACAATGTGTGGGAGAGCAGCGGCCGCCGCGCCCAGTCAGAAGTTGCGCCTTCAATGTGCAGGTTATACCCCCGAAGAGGCCAAAACTTCAAAGTCATTTTTCTCCTAGAAATATTCATCGTAAGACAAAAAAGAAAGAGGACCTTTTTTGTTCCTTTTAGTCTGTACTATTTGAATTTGCATTTAGATTTTCAAAAAAATTACGTCAAACCAAAAAAAAATCAAATTTAAGATCAGCACCCCCTCAAAAACACCCTTTGGACCCATTTGACAACATTTTCCATACAAAAAATGAATTTTACACCAAAAGTTACGTCTAGTGCCCAAATACGGTGCAATTTTATTGAAAACTTCCGCCACACTTGAAAAAAAAACGAAAATTTTTGGACAACTTTGAAAAATCGTAGCTCCGAAATGAAGCATTTTAAGGGCCATGTTTATAGGAAAAAAAAGTCTTATTTTTACTTGATTAATCGGCCAAAATTTTTTCCGACGTTAAACCTGAAACACCCTGTATAATCAAATGAACCACAAAAAACTACATACTCAAGGCTCAAGAGATCTATCGAAACTTTGTTTTCTTTTCTTTTTTTTTTTGTTTAAATCGGAAAAAACAGACCTTAAAAACATTATAACCTTGCCAAAACGCGAACTGAAACGAAAACAACTCAAATCGCCAACTTAAAAATGAAAAAATCTGCAACCATATTCTTGGTTCGTTCGTAAGTAGTATTCTTGGATGAATCACTTGCACATTTAAAGTAAACAACGCATTTACAACAGGAAGCCAATTATTTACTTAACTCAGTAATATTTGACAGTTTATTATTAATAAGAAAAATATAACCACCGTCTCAACTTATCGATATTAACCCTAATGTCGCTAATCATTTAGTTTCTTTATAAATTCTCGAAACCTAGCTCAAATTTTCAGGGTTATATTCGAGGTATCGAATCAATGCACCGATCTCATCAAGTCATCACTCGTTGATTGTACTATTCTGTAAATTTGCGTATGAAACATATGATAAATATCGAAGCTCTATACATCACGAAGCGATACAGCAACCGCGTCAAGCCATCGTCAATCGAAGACTGTACAGAGCTGTCGTATATTTAACATAAAAGATACAAATTTTTTATTAAGTTTGAAGTGACTGTATATTTCTCGACACAGCTAGCAGCACTGTGACTGTCCTATTGAGTATATTTACGAAAATACATGGATAAAAAGTCGAAGCTATACATCGATATCATTAAGTCGCTATTAAAATGCGTCTACCCGAACGGTTCCTCCCGCGAGTAAAACATATGATGAACATTGCCATGGTAACGTCAAATCGTGCGATCGAATTAAAAAAAAAATTGTCAGAGCATCACGTTTCTCGCTCACACGCGTACAAATTCGTATGCTCTTCCGCACGTATGCATTTAAAAAAGGACTACAAAATCTCGCTTCTCTCTCTCACCCTTGCAAAACGAACTGATTCGCATCCTTTTCGCACTCGCACAACTTTTTGAGAGAAAAGTTTTTAGCATTTTAAAAAGGGACGCGGGGCCCGTAAGGAAAAACTTATAATTTTCCCGAAGCATTGGAGCCGATCCCGATCGAACGGTACCAGGCCCCTCCCGAACGGTGCAACGGTTCTCCGGGAACTTAGCTTCATTCTTACAAATATAATATAAGATTTAAGAAACTTGGTTTTTATTTATGATAGACAACGAGGAAGGTTTCAAGCTTGTCAAAACCAGTCTGATCACACTTCAATTTCTTATTCCTATATTTTCTGGCGGTTAGTAAAAATCCCTCTTATGGAGAAGGTGGGTATCTAATATTTAATGCATTCTACCCAATTCTCTAAAACTGCCCGAAAATAGAAAAAGAAAATTTGCGTACGATTGCATTGGTTTTCTCAAAGCTTGAAACCTTGCTCGTTACTTCTTATTGATAAAAACCAAGTTTCACTGTCGTAAATTGTTCATAATTTACACTCGAAAAAGGGTATTTTCCCCCATAAGAAAGCATGTAGATTTGAACGCACACTCTTCAGCTGCGCCAGCTATACGTCACGAGCGGAGGATGCGCAGATCGCACCGGAACTCGTCCACCGGATTGACTGACCTGTGTAGTTAGATCATGCGAGAGTCTGAAATGGACGCTTTTTCGATAATCCGAGTCACATTTCCGATGACATAACTTGATCGTTTCCCTCCAAAATAATCTGTGGTTTGAGCCGAGTCATACATCACCCATTTGAACCGTATTATTGGTTGAGAATTTTTGTGGACAAAGACTGCGGGATAGACAAAGCCATAGCGTGCTATCCGGCAAAGCGGCGCGGCAGCGTTGCATTTTATCCATTTGAACCCATACAAATATCGAATTATCGCACAGTGAACAAGTTCGAGCAGACCTGTTATTTATCGAAATGAAATACGTGTTTTTCGACGGGCTTGGTAAGAACTGTTGGTCGGTAGAAAACACAATATAGTGTAAGAATAGACAGGGTGTCGGAAATTTTTTGAACTGTCTGAAACTTTATGGCAGTAGCGTCGCCAGAAACCTGACAACGCTACATTGTCAAGCAAAATATCGATTCGAGAGAGCGCACTGTATACTCCCGATAGTTTGACCTTTTTTCTTGGTTTGAATGGACAAAATGCGGCGTCGTCAGATTGCACTCTTTGCCACTGAAAGTCACCCTAGCATTCCTTGCAAAAAAAAAGCGTAGGTACGAAATCGCACTTTATTCACAAAATAGGTAAACTTTAAACCGGAGTAAAATTTAATTGATTTTGAATATGAGTAGAAATAAATGTTCAGTATGACTACGAGCGAACAACCTTCAAAAATAAAACTTGACCGTCAAAGGCGGGGGAGCAAAAATCGTCGCCGCGCATGCGGGAACGTCAGTTCCAACTGCTTGACCTAACCTAAAAAATGAAGCGCCGAGCACGGGAAGGGCCGTGAGATCGAAAAGCACGAGTTTTTAGACTGTTCCGCAACCCTAAAGTTCAATCGATTGCTCAGCTGTCTGGATAAGATTTTCAATTGCGAATTTGGATTATGAGAAATCATCGCGGACATTCTGCTTTTAACGCACACAACCCATGAATTGAGTCACTTGATATTGAGACAAAGAATTCGAAGCGAGATTTTTCTGGATATGCAATTCGCAAAACATGAAATAAGAATATTCGTGGTTGCGTGTGCATTGACGCGGTTTGCGTGTTGCATACTTCGTTGCATACCTGTTTCAAAACTACGTATGTCCTTTGAAAGAATAACGCGATGTCCAAAAGACCTCTGCATCGAAATAAAAAACTAAAAAAAAAAAGTCCATGTACACGAAATTTGCTGTCTTCATGTTTTCATATGATGCTTATACGGCACGAAATAACATCTTCTATCAAATTTTCCAGGTTCGAATTCTTTCGATTTCCTTAGAAAAGAACACAAGTTGCCAGTTTTTCAAACGCAGCTTTCATTGCATTCTTATACCTTATAATATGGCCTTGTGTGGTCTTGGGGTCAACTATTCAAAAATAAAAAAATAATGAAAAGTTTAGCAGGCTATGTTCAATCATCTCCCAGTTCCTGGAAAGAGGTAAAGAGTAAAGAAAGAGCGAGAAAATAGGATATGAATCGATGAATCGTAATGTAACCTGCACGCACATATGCCCTATCAACAATTCAGCGGATATATAAAGAATCCACACAAAAATAATTAATGTTGCAACTAATAAAGCAATTAATTGGACATCGCTGGTTCCTTTATAGTGTCTTCAGGTATTCAGCAAGAGTTTTTGATACATAAGATATTGAATGAAAGCACAACAGTTAAGACTTAAAAGAAATTGTCGTTACCTTTAATTCTCTGCACTTGTGAATAAAACAGAAGTATGAGTGCGAAAAACGTTGTGAAGTTTATATCCATAGAGACTTTGTAGCACGAAACCATTGTTTAAATGAAAAAAACGGAAACAAAACAAACAACTAATTACAAAATATAATAACCAAAGGGAGTCAATAAACAAAAGGCTGACTAAATATTTAAAGGATGGAATAACATTTGATAAAGGCCAACTTTAAGTGAAAGAAAAATGATATAGATAAATAAAAAAACAAAAACGAGGTCTCAGAGGGGTGTTAAAAAGTTTCATCGCCGAATACTTTTCGCGGGCATTTCGATATTTTCAATTTGAAACCATTACGAACATTGCCCACCGTTCCGAAAAAAACATGTGCACGCTGAAACCGCGGGTGGGTTAAAAAAAAAATAATAATAATCGGAAAAAAATTAAATGCAAATTAAGTTATCAATACACAGTGGGGAAGGCAATAGTAAACAATCGCTGTTGACACGACGACGCGCGCCTTACCTCGTATAAAATCAAGCGCTTACTAGATTACGAACCATGTTTTGGAGCCAACGTCTAACAGAGGAGCGATACTAGCGCTCGCCCCTAAGCAGTACTAAACAATCTGATACGATACGCATTTCCTCGCATTCGTTTAATCCCCCCGCTGCATTCCTTTTATTTTTACTCCCCCTGCCCTGTTGTTTGTATTTTTGTGTGCATCTGTTTTTAATGTTCAGAGTATGTTGTTACGCTGGTGTTTGATACTAATGAATATTTTCGAGGGAGTGCTTTTCCACGCTTAAAAATGTGCAGGTGTACTAATTAATGCACAAAACGCAGTGAAATAAAATATTGCTTCGAATAGACAAAAAAAAAAAAAAAAAAAAAAAAAAAAAAAAAAAAAAAAAAAAAAACGGATCTGGTAGATCTTTTCTCAACTCTACCTTGTTGGCAGAGTTCAGAAAAGTGGGTTCAAAATTACCAAGGTTAAACTGCCGATATTACTTTTTGTAATCAAGTTGACTTCCCGATTACATATTGTCATCGGTATAAATGATAGTTTTCAAACTCCAATTTCAGTGAAATCTACGATTATTATCAAAAATGAGAAAATCGTTTCTGGTTAATTTTCCTTATGGTTAAACGGCAGTAGAGTCATGGGGGGAAGGGGGAGGGGTGGGGGTGGGTGGTTCGGTACGTACAAAAATTTTGGCCCACACAGAAAATTCAAGGAGCAAAACAAGAAAAAAACAAAAAACAAAAAAAAACAAAAAGAAAAGAAAACAAGAAAAAAAAGAAAAAATGAGAACAAGAAGAAAAAAAAAAATGAGAACAAGATGTATTTTTTCCCAAAATTTGCCGAGATAGTAAGTGCTTAGTGATTACGCCCATTAGAGTCATATCAAATACCATGAAGGTCCGAGTTTCATGAACCAATCGCATGAGAAGCAAAACAAAAAATAAAATAAAATAAAAAGAAGAAAAAAAAATCATTAGCTTTTTTTTGCCCCCCCCCCCGACAAGACCGGAAATGACGCCACTGTTAAACGATGTTACTACCCTAGATGGGGAACTACTTCCGGATCACACTTTAATAACGATTTGAAAAATTTCCGGATCACGATTACAAAAAGTAATCAGCAGAGTGCAACCTTGGTAATCGAAACCCATTCACCTAACTCTGATGGTTGGATTCAAAAGTATAGTAATTTGTGTGAAACTACCTCTAAATGTAGTCTCTGCAGTGGCGACTGGCGGCTCGATTCCGATTTATCGATGTCTACTCCATGAAAACCCATGGAAAGAAGACTATCCACCGGCATCGGCAGTTAAGTTAAATTTCCAAATGATCGATACTATTGCATTTTCGATCATAAATGGGAGTAAAAGGATAATCGTGTGTGCACGAGCCGCCACTGATCATCGACCACCCTGTTAAGGAAAGACAGGGGCGGATCCAGTGATTTGTCCGTCAACTCTTTCCTATCACCTGAACACGCGTATTAGAAAAGCGCATGAGAAGGATTGAAATTCACGTGACTGTCGTCAATCTTTCCTTCTTCAACAAACTAGTTCAACAGGTCAATGAGAGAAGAGGACAGTTTCTAGAGCTAATAGTTGGGAAAAAAAGAAAACCAATCCACATCGCAATTCGATGTATCGAAGAAAGAGACCACTTTTAGTAAAAATTCTCCAACCAATACAATATTTCAAATTAGTTTCAAATAGAAGACACGGAGAGCCCATAATCGTTTCAAGAAATTGACTCTATGGTGGAGGAAGGGGGGTGGCGCTATTCAAAAATTGCAATGGGACAGTTGCAAGGATCTGAAATGTTGTGTTTCAGAAACTAAAAATACTTGACGAGCTGAGAACAAAGATGCCTTTGGTTTCTAATTAATTTCCATATTCTTCCGTAGATGAGAATTTAGCCCAAAATATATGTTTTAAATGGGAATTCCTCGTAGTGACGTCACTACGCGCACGCTTTTTTACAACTTTACACGTGTGTGTAAAACCAGGACACTTAATGAAAAAACCAAAGGCACCGTTTTTCTCAATTCATCAATTATCTAAGATCATTTTCTTTATAAAACACACAAACTTTCACACTCTTGTAACTGCTCCATTGAAAAAACTACTTGAACTTAGTGAATTGGAATAGATTTTTCGATTTCCACTCGCTTAGACAACTATACAGTCCTATAGGCATCTAGTGCGAGGAAGCTTTTTTTAAATTTTTTAAATGTTATGTTTTTCACCTTCCCTCCCCCTCTCCTTTCCTCTAATTGTAAGGAGAAAAATGTGCTATGCATAAAATAGCCAGAATTCGAATGAAAAGTTTTCAATAAGAAATTCCCGAGGAGAATTCCGGTCTTTTTAAGAAGAATTCTGTAGTAAATAACCCAACATTTTGGCTTTTTTGTCCCGAATAATCTGGTGAAAAATGCCAGAATTATTCTTAAAAAGACCAAACTTCTCTTGAAAACTGTCAGAATTTCTTTTTGGGATTTTTTAACAAAATGCAGGCCATTTTCAGTGGAATATTTTTCTTTGTAAGAACAGCCGAAAACATATTGTATTTGGCAGATTTCCAGAATATGTTGGAGTTTGTTTTCATAACCGTCCTCTCTCCTTACTAGTCTCGCCGCACATGGCTGATTAATAAAGCCAGTATCTGAAAGAAGGACTAATAAAATAGGTATGCTCTTTTAAATGATGAAATCTCAAGTCCTTCATTAGGATTTTGTTTGACGAGAACACCCAATGTTTTTTTGACCCTCATTGAGAACGCCTCATTATTTCTCTGAAGAGTCCTAATACAACTTATGTTCTTGCGTCAAACTTTTGGCAAACGGGAGGCAGTTGAGTTCCCACATAAGTAGAGAGTTGAGAAAAGTAAAACCATATAGGCAGTCACCGCCATTGGATGATTGCGATTTAGCACATTTCTTCAAATTCTGAGGGCCGTTGATTCATTGTAAAGATTACAGTGCTATGTAGTGCACTACATTTGCTGATCGACATCTACATAAGTACGCTTTTAAAGATTCTTTCGGGCCTTATAGGGACATTTTTGAGATGCGTCATGATTAAAATTAACAGATCCATCGGTTGTTAACTCTTTTGTGCATAAAACACCGGTACCTCCGGTGAGAATGTAAACAAATGTGCAAAATCGCATCCAATGCCGGTGGTGGTGCCCTTTGATCCTAAAACTCGTTGCCCAATTGCAGGTTGACGACGCTCTTGCCTTAACTCTCTATGTAAAGAGACTCAATAAGACCTTTCTCTTTCTCACTGCTGCCCTTCAACCCCCCCCCCCTCATATCTAACCTGGCATCAGTGGCGTAGCCAGGAATAATTCAAGGGGGGGGGGGTCCCCAAAGATACTAATTTTGTCAAATTTGTCTGAAAACGCAAAAAATGACCTTGTTTAGGGCAAATTCTGGTGTCAAAGGGGGGGGAGACCCCTGGACCCCCCCCCCCTTGGCAACGCCGCGCCGCGCCACTGCCTGTGGCATCATACTTCGCTAAAAATTTCAACTTTTGCGCAGTGCGCACCCATTCCCATGATAAAAGATTTTTTTATAATTTATTATATTAATTTAGACATTCTTTGTGGAAAGAACATATGAACCAGGAAGTGTGACTGTAATTGCTTCCAAAAAATTCTGATTTTAATAAGTGACAATGATCATAAGAGATCAGAACCGAATCCAGGAAACCGTCTGTACGTATCTTTACCCATAAATACGAATGTGTATAAAAAGGATGGAGAGAGGAGCTGTACCATGTGGCTTCATTCCATTCCTCACATAAAAAAAAAAAAAAAAAAAACTCTTTTCAGGAAACCTCTACCATTACCGAGCATTTTTGTCTAAAAGACAGAACATTCCTGTAATTCAAATTTATAGCCACTTTTTGTAATTTGATTGTGGTGTTTCTTGACAGTTGAAACCATCCCAATTTCAAGGATCAATTGTTAGTCGTACCATACGAGACTGTATTTGTCCAAGTGATCACGCGCAGATAAAAGATAATTTGCTTTTCCAACTTGGTGTGATCATTTTTTTTTCTTCTTCTTCTTCTTTTTTGTTGTTGATAAAAACCAAGAAAATTCATCGAAATTGAAGTACACAATTTTAGAAACTTTGGACCCCAAAACATCTTCAGGTTGTGCTTACGAGTAGTGAAATGTTAAAACATTTCCGGTCGGCGTGGTGGTGGTTATAGAATAAGTCCCCCCCCCAGCTACGCCCATGTAAGCGACCGTATCCTACATTAAACCGGCTAATATACAAATGAGAAATGGGAGAGAGGGGATTGAACAGAACGAATAAGAAGCAAAATATATCAAAAACAAAAAAATTATGTTAGATTGCCAATGAATCAACTCAAAGAAGTCTTTTTCATGCGGACTTTTTTCCCTCCCTTTCATAATTGGACGATCTCTTGCAAAAAGGAAGCAAACTGCTATGAATTTATCTTATACTTCGTACCTTCCCGAGCCAGTCCGTCTAATTCATACATCAACATTTTCAAACCACCTCACCGAAGTTATAAACTTGACAGAGTAAAAAGTTTTTTGTCATGAAAGAAAATCATGTCTAATGAGACAATTGATGTAAAACAGATAATCGGATCTCCATTTTATTTATTTTATCCCTTTATTATTTTCAATAGAGCTATAGAACTCAGCATCATTATTTCATTTAGACAGCCTATCTTTCCAATTTTTATGGAGCGCCAGGGCGAACTCATTAATGTAAATGAACATCAATTATCGAATGAGAGAAAATTAAAGGGGAGTCAACGTGGAGTCAAGTAGAGGAAAGGCGTGCGGACAAAAAAAATCTATAACACAATTTGTCGCAGAGCCCTTTCTTATAAAATATGACAGTTTGACTTATTCCATCATTTATTTAGCTCCCGGCTCGTCTCGTGCAGCTACTTTCATCCTCTTGGAGCAGTAAAAATTGTCCTCCTACCCCCCTCCGAACCCCGCCTCTTATACTTCTTTACCTCTTTTTTTCCTATTTTCTCAGATTTCTTTTTTCCCTATTATTTTCTCTTTCTTTTTTTTTTCCTTCTTTTTACACCCCCCTATATTTTTCTTTCGCGATTTCTCATTCTCATTTTCTCTCTATCCAGTGTTTGACTTTCCGTAACGTCCTTAAAAACACAGCCCCCTCCTCCCAACCCGTCAACCACTCCCTCACCCCACCCACTTTTACCGCGAGAACGTTATTGCGCCTTTAATACAAAAGCAAACCCCGCCACCATTAAGATTAAGTAAGAGTGCAATTGTACCGACCTAATGTTCCTGAAAAAAGAGATAAAGCTTTCTCCTTCCTCCGTCTTGTCTATTTTTTCTGTGACGATCTCTGTCACAGCGCCATAAAGAGCAAAGCGACTTAGATGAAAAGAGGGTGAGCTTTTCAAGAGCCCGCAGAACTTTGTTTCTACTTAATCCATTGTTTTAAGTTCTCGTGTGAGGGTATCGTAAAAAAGAGGGAACGTGCAAGAGGGTGTTTTTAATTTGGTCTGTATAAAACTGAACTTGGTGCTTACTTTACCTGTTGAAAAAATTAAATCACCCCCCCCCCCCCCCCTTTCAAATATTGAGCCTGTTGAAGAGGATCAATTTGGTTCCAATTTGAGTCAACAAAACAAAGTTCTGCATGTTATATGGTGGCAATTAAATTGAGGGAGTGAGTGCGAAAACGGGTTTTAAAACTTGTGTTTTCTTTGGTAGAAATGTCAATCCTTCTTTTGCCTATTTCTTGTGAAGAGCACGCCCAATGTTTGATAAGCCGTTCTTGTATCAACGCCAACGGCTCAATCAGTGGTGACTCAAGAAATGGGTCTGTTGCAAACTTTTGCTATAGCGCTATAGAGTGTTTAATCTCATGTAAGATCGCGTGAAAAGTCCATTCATGGCATCAGGAAGTCATAAAATGCAGTATAAAACTCAAGAGAGACGTTTGATTAAATCCAAGATGGCGGTAAAATATTGAGCAACCTGTATGCATGCACCACGAACATCCAAGGATAGCCAACCTCACAATATTGATCACACCCAATCACAACGTAAATAAACACATAACCTCTGAAGCTGTGCTGTTGTCAAAGTTGGCAATCCTTGGATGTTAAAGGTGCATGCATACAGATTGCTCGATATTTTACCGCCATCTTGGATTTCATTAAACGTCTCTAATGAGTTTATTGTAGCATTTCATGACTTTCTGATGCCACCAATAGACTTTTCGGGCGATTTTATATACGATGCGAAACGCTCTTTATCGTTGTAGCAAAAGTTTGCAACAGACCCATTGAATGCCGATGTGTTATACTAGTCCCTCCAAAAGAACCTGTCAAAAATAATTGATCCTTGAGCGGTTCAACCGAACTCCCGAGAATTCAATAGATTATCCCCAAGCCATCATAACACTGGTTGGCCACACTTATTGTGCTTTTCAATATTGCTTTAACCAAGAAATCATCTTAGTCTCTCGGTTTTTGCAGGAGCATTTTCAAGTTTAAAAAAAGAACCTATTGTCCTTGTTCAAAATACATACCTAAAATGTTGATTTGATTCTTCTCGTTACCGAATCCCGATTTTTCAGAGAATCGATTCATACTTTATTTATTGAAAAAACAAAACAAAACAAAAAACAAACAAAAAACAAAAAACAAAATCAGCGCATATCTAATTAATCTCTTAAAAATTGAATGTCTTCGGTGCACTAAATACAAATGATTTCAATGATAAAGTAAAACAAACTCAATGATTATATATCTATTTCATTGACTTGTGCCTAACTTTAAAGCCGTAAAGAGGTGTCTACATACATATAGTTTTAAGAGAGACATAGTAGGAATGATGGTTTGTTCTTTTAACAATACTGCGTATATTGATTGATACCGATCATTTCCGCACTTTTCCGGGATTGTTTCATTTATCCAAAAAATACATGAGGGATCTTCAATACCTTATTGTTGAGCACATATTGCTTCAACACCTAAATTTTGAGAAAACACGGATTTAACACCAAACAAAGAAGGTCTTTAAAAAGTTGTAGAACAGTCCCATTGTTTTTTTTTTATTAAAATCGGTATCCCGGATAACCTAATAAACTGTATCCGTTGTCCAGTTGCGCGGAAACAGGATCAAGGAAAAGGAAGGGGAAGATTTTGAGAAGGTAAAAATTCCAGGTCGAGGATCTCTCGGTTCCTTATAATCTCCGCACAGGAGACCGGATTGGGCTTACGTCATCGGCACTTCAGCGAGCGACCTCGCACCCCTCAAACCCCCTTGCCCGGCACGATAACAGGTGGCGGTGCCCCCCGGTGCCTATTCTGTGGCACGAAGACGACGATGACGCAGACCTTCTGGTGAGGGGTGGGGGAGGGGGCGGTATGGACTCGGAATTATGCTAGACTGGCCAAGCAATGCGGTTATTTCCGTTTACTCCATTTGCCCTGTTACCCTGCTCAATCCCCCTCCCCTTATAGTATTTTTTCGTCCCCCTTCGTACTGCCGTCACCCCCGCTCTTCCTCGTGAGAGCTCACTCTTCGCGATGATAACGAATTCATTCTCATGTTCGTTGGATTCATGCAATGTGCTTGGTTTTGACCGAAAGGTCGCGTGAAGAAGTGCAATGGCCTCTGACTCTGAGGGTCGATCATTACTTCCATAACAATCCGGTAGCCGGTATATAAATTCCCTGGCACATTTTTGCGCATTAAATGCGAGATCATTTCACGACAAGACACATACAATGTCTCAATTAATTATTACCTGACCCCCAGTGCCTTTGTGTTTTTTTCACCTTTTTAATTTTTTAAATGCGCATCTCGTTCTTTGTCTTGCACGCACTGTTTTTTAGGTTTGTTATTAATTTATTTTGTTGTATTGTCAGCTGCTCTTATTCAGTTTTATTTATTATTTTGCGTTAAAAAGAAGAAGTACTACGAGTCTATATAGAACTACTTTCTGGCAGCCGTTAACAGAATTCTTGGTTTGAGCAAAATAATAATTTTGAGCATCAACATAGAATTCTAATTGAAGATGCTAGCGAGTGTTCGATTTTTTATTTTTTTTATTTTTTTTGCATACGTTTACGTTTGTATGAAGAGGCCAAGAGGGTGTCAATACATTGGAACAAACGAGCTGTCACTGATTGAACTAACTGAAGATCGATCCGTTTCTATTGACGTTATGAAAAATATGTAGATTGATTTTACAATTTTATTCATGAGCAACCTAAGTAAATAATTGAACCACTCGAAAATTGATTCTTTCCTATGGGTTCATATTAAGAAGTCATTGATTTATCACAACTCACTATCGCGCGTGTCATTCTTCTGGCGTTCTATCACCTCTCACCAATTTTGAAGTCAATTTATCGCCCTTTTTTAAAAAAAAAAAAAAAAAAAAAAAAAAAAAAAAAAAAAAAAAAAAAAAAAAAAAAATAGGTCAACAAAATGGTGGGGTAGGAAACAATTAAAATTAACTTCTACGGGCATCCTGCACACCACATCAGCTTTGCTATATTTCTACACCCCTTTTTGATACGTCGCAAATCATTTCTTACCCGAGGTTCGTTGTTATATTATATTTTTTCATCGTTATTGAAAATAACGTAGAGGAACGTGTATAGAGGGTGAAGAGGGGAGGATTCGCTCTAGATAAAACGGCGGAGATCCCCAATTTCAATAACAGGAAAATGAGCGATAACAGAAAAGTAAAACACCAAGTTTACTGCTGCGAAGCGAGAGGAAGAAGAAGAATAAAAAGAAGAAGCAGAAAAAGAAAAAGAAGAAAAAGAAATGCAAAAATATGGGCCCCGAATAACAATGTACTTGTGGAGTAATTGAATTATTCGCGAATGAAAAGAAAGACCGAGAGTGAGTGAGTGAGAAAAAAAAGGCGGGATGAGAACGGTCGGTAATAAGATCCCGGGGAGGGGTAAAAAAAAGAGAAATAAGGAAAAAAAGAGAGAAGTAGTCTGTAAAGAGGGGAAAAAAGCTTCGGAACCGAAGTTAAAATGCTTTTAAAACTCATTTTCACTTTATCACGTGACTATAACGTTCGCTTCCACGCGCTTATACGTCGAGACGTCGGGACGTCGGGACATCGTCATAAGCCGCAGTCTGTACGGTAACCAGTGCTGGAAATAAAAATGATTTCAGCTCGGCTGAAACCCCTCGACAATTTATGAAATTAACAGGGAAAGCAACTTTAATAATTTTTTATTCTGCTATCCTGAATAATTCTAATTCTTAAGGAAAAAATGAAAAATAAAGTAAGTAGAAATGTTGCAGTAAATCAAAACCACGCGCGCAAGTGACATCGTACAGCGATAGTTATACGAAGACGCAACTTGTGTTCAGAGGCGGATCTAGGAATTTGTCCTTCTCTTCTCCCTCTCTGTCTATTTATGAAAACTTGTGTTAGAAAAGGATGGAAGGAAGGGCAGGGATGTGACTTCATCCCCTTATCTGCCCTTTTCAAACGCATGCGTTCAAATGAGGAGATAGAGAGTGAGTGAGAAAGAAAGAAAGAGAGAGAGAGATAGAGAGAGAGAGAGAGAGAGAGAGAGAGAGAGAGGAGAGAGAGAGAGAGAGAGAGAGAGAGAGAGAGAAATATGTGGCTCCGCCTTTGCCCGTGTTAGCTGTGTACTTAGGTATATGGAGATGCTCTGTGAAGATTTCTCAGTTTTAATGGAAAATAAGTTTTAACGCTTTTTCTTTGTTGTGGGGTAGATTAATTAGACGATTACGCCGTAAAATGCTTATAGTTGGCTGATGATGATAGAGCCAACTAATTCTCACAGATGCCTACACTTTAAATAAAAAGCTTTAAAAGAAGCTGTGAGGTTTTATAGCCTTTTATACAGCTTTTTCGACGATCGTAAGCCAGTTTACTATAGAGTTTCTCGAAGGGGGGGGGGGGGAGAACACTATGCAGTCAACTCATCTAGGCAAAAAAATTAGACGGGCTACATTGTGCTTTGTCCTATTTTTGCCTCCGAGAAAGTCCAATACGGCAGCATTAGACTATTTTAGATACTTCGTCTCTGAGGAGGCATGTTTAAGGCTGGGGCCGGTTATGAAGGATTGTACTGCGTAATCGCATCGAGTCTTATCAAGTGCGTGTTATTCTAATGGGTGTTTTATCTTTAGAGTTGTCATTTTGATAGGAACCCTGACACATTTTGATAGGAGCCCTGACATCTCTACGGAAATTCACCAATGATTCCTCAGCTATCGAGAACACATTGTTGAGATTGAAGGGATTTGCACGATAAAGAAACATGCAACATTTTCTCACCTGGATATTTGTATTAAAATTCTGTGTCCAAATAGTATCTCCAGAATGGGGCTCTTCCGAACTTTTGCTTTAGGGGATTGAAGTGTTGATTCTTGCATAAAAACTTGTAAAAATGACGATGAGTACACTAAAAACTCACGAAATTCACTCTCAGAATCGGGCTTAATGGGGGAGCCGCAGGTATCATGGGAGATTCCTATCTAAATTGAGACATATCTCTGTGCTTCCGTTGAGAAAGTGACTAATTAGACTGGAATATATCCCATGATCCCTGCGTTGAACCGCCATTACGATCTTGCCGTTATAGCAATTATGTGACTTTATTACTAAATTTTTTACTTTCTCAGTGTGATTTTCGTGATTTTTGTTGGTCTTTACACTAGATTGGACTATTTCTTTGCTCGAAGCAAAAGTTCGCAAGAGCCCCATACTTGTACTTTCGTTTAAAATCAATTTCCACAGAATTAATTATGATTTTTTATTTAAGATTAAAATATATGAGTCAAACAAACCAAGATCAAATGTCGCGTTGATGCTGTCATTCATCTTTGGGGTAGGGCTTAAAATATAGCGAAACCCCACTGTATCATTCCGATAGAAATTCTTCCATCTCTGCAGAAATTCACCGATAACTCCTGAGCTATCGTTCACACATAGTACAAATCGAAGGACTTCTATCGGTTTGGAACCTATCTTAATGGACACCACCCATAAGAATAACACGCACTCAAAAACGATGACTCGATACTGTTATGATAGGATCCTTCATAATCAAAGCTTGCTGGTTTCCGTTATGTTACGAACGATAACGATTGGTTTGGTTTATACATATGTTACGTATGTATTTCTGACGAGACCTTCACAAAAATTATCTGTTTCAAAGTTTTCATTCCGAAATTGGAAATATTTGGTCGTGGGCGAAGCGTGCAATTTGGCAACGTTTTATAGTGTCCATTTAAACCCATGTAAAAGTTCGAATGTGAAGGTGTTCACCGAACACCTAATGGTTAGATATTTTTCATGGGTTTAAATGGACGGACTTCAATGTTGTCAAATCTCACGCTACGCCACTGCTACCTACACAGATACCTACAGATTTTCCAACGAAGTTCTCTTTATTGTATATAGCATTATAGCAAGAAACATACCCTACGAGCATCGAGCAATGGCACACAATGTGTTGTGTCCCCTGTCCATGTCTGTGGATAATGGGAGAGTTTTAAATTTCAAACGCGATTTCCTCAAAACAGCTAGTTTAGGCAAAAAGCCGGTTCTCGCATCAATGGCTACAATTTATTGAATTTAATTTCTTTAATTTATTTTATTCATTTCACCGTCTCTCACACAAACTGGTATACACTATGAATTTGAAACACATTATTGTGTTTTGATCGATTCTTCTTTATTTTTAATTGTTTTTTTTTTTTTTTTTTTTTTTTTTTTTTTTTTTTTTTAAATCTATCTGATGAGCTTGACTCTCAAGCTCCGTACTTTTCCTTGACGGCAAGCGTAGTATACTCAGAAAGGAAAATGATTGTCTTCCTATCCGGACCTCCCCTCCCTTCAAAGAATCAAACGTTTCTTGACGAACTGATAAAAACACTCATCTATACAGGAAATAAGTTATCAATTTTTTCTAAGAAAGCACCACCGAAGAAAAATATAATGGGAAACACATTTTGATAAGTATAAAAAAGTTTCGGAAATGAAATGAATCATGATTTTTCCTTTTTTCTTCTCAAGCTTTACAGCTTTAAAATAAGGTAGAGTTTCTGTTGTTGGGTGGAAGCAGATGCTGATAATTTTTCCTGAGTTCGCTCGAAATGTTTCCTGCCTTCCTCATGGTCGGGAAAACTGACTAAAACAACATTGCAAGAGACGTAAATAAGCGAATGTTCTACGGTCATTATTTTAAGACTGCGTGTGGCACAGCTTGGTATGTTTAAAAAATTTACACCAATGTCCTCGTTCCTTAATGTAATCGGAGCCTCTTCTTTTGGCCCTCTTATGCTTTGAAAGTAACATGAACAGTGGCTAAGTATGCAGTCTGGCAATGTTCTCACTTATCCATTTAAACCCGTAGTAGACGTCGAATTCGAGGGTTTTTGCTGCATAAGCCAAAGTTCGACCTTTCCCACGCGGGTTTCAATGGTCAAAACGTATCGTCGCCAGCCAACACGTTTCGTCATATTGTATAAAAAATAAATACTATTACTTCCTGTTACGCTCTGTTTTCGTATTTAGCTATCTCTCCACAGGGCATTACTTTCAATTGAACCCCATCATTCAAGGGGGGGGGACTGAGACTCTAGTCCAGTTTCTTTTAACAAAGAAATTATGGTAAATGATTTTCCCTCCGTGATTGTATCGCTGAAAAAGCGTTCAAACATTGGCAGACTCGTGAACCGGGAGCGGGGGGGGAGAGGTGCTATATTCAAAGTGTAAAAAACGGGTAGGAAAATATACAGCAGCAGCAACAGTAAATGGATTTCAATTTTCTCCTCTAGAATTCGCAGGAGTCAACACTGTTCAAAAATTTAAGCACTCGCAATTGCCGCGCATCTCACTTTTGACATAATTTTACCTTACTGACCCAGAACTCAATACTCATGCGCACACTCACACAAATACTCATACTCGCATTGACAAATGTTTTTATTAGTCCCAAAAACCAAGCCGAGCTGCGTCACGATTAAATAATTTTATCGTCCCCCTGCCAACCAGTGACTCGACTTATAAGCCCTTTAGTTTCAAGGTGCTAGACATTTTACTCCATAGTGAAGATTCAAAATGTATTTTTACACTTTGACTTCTTAACTAAAAACCAATAGATAAAATATCTTAAAAATGTCAAGCGGAATTCTATTGTTCGTGAAAAAAAATTGTGTTAAAAGCTTCACCAAAGTTTATTCATCGGTTTAAAAAAAATATAATAAAAAAAAAAAATTGTCAAAGTTGCACTGGAGTTGAGCCCGTTGAAAACTAGATGGCTCACTTTTCCTTTCAAAGCTTTTCAGTGATGTTTAGAGAAGGTGTTCCTCCTTTCCCGGGACGCCTTATTCCTTTCCGCACCACGGGTATCTGTTTTAATTCGATCCCGGTTTTTTTCATCGATTTTTATTTTTTTAACTCCCATCCTCAATCCACGTAGATACTATCTATTCCTACCCCTGCATGATAAGTCCATATACGCGTGAAAACATAAAAGAAAGTGACTTTGCAAAAAAAGAAGAAATACGAATGAAATAAAATACAAGGATAAATCACGAAGATCGCGTGCATCTCGCAACGAAATCTTCGCCTGAAAATACAAGCAGTTGAAAGCAAAAGCTTGCCATAAATCCTGTTCCCATAAAAAGAAAGAGGAGAGAAGGGAGCGAATTCTATTTTCTGAGGAAAAGAAATCAATCGTAATGTTTAAATAGCTCGTATATTTAGGGGAACGCCGGGAAGGAATGGGAAGAGACAGAGGAGTAAAGTTAGTGTTTCGCTGCATACACTTAAAAGAGAGTAGCACAAAGTTCGCCTGGCGCGTTAGGCCACAACAAATATTCCGTGAGTATTCCTTCCTCTATACTCCTTACTGAAGGCGTCGCATAGCTCTCGGTCATTGTGTGCGGTTCTGCTTGGATGCAATGCGCTGTTTGCTCTTGAGACAGAGCCTCCGTATATCCAGGAATGTGTACCTCTCTTTTTACCCATTTGATCACATGCGTTAGAAAAAGACATATATAAGGAATAGTCATGGAATAGCCCTTCTTTCTATTTTTTTCTAGCACATGCATTTCAATGGACGGAGAGAGAGAAAGCCACATTCCTGGATACGGCTGTGACTTGAGACTTGATCTATTTCACTTTCTCGAATAAATAACATATTTGTCACCTATAGCACGTCGTACCATCCAATGCTTTCTTAATTTTTTTCTTTCTCGACCTCGAATTTTTTTACACTCCTATAGTTCCTTCGAATCTCACAAAAATCACACATTTCCAAAGAATTTTGAGCGTGCTGCCAGAAATAACAAATAAGGCGCCGCCGCCGCGCCGTACGCTGACAACGTTTTATTTTTACGATTATAAGATAAACTTTAGTTCCTCAAATATATCCAGATTTGTAGACTCCTTCTTCCTATTCATGCATGCTTGGAATGATTGTAGAACAAGTGAATTATGTTACTATTTTTTATTGGGAAAAATACCCACAGCTATCAGTTGCAAAATGTCAACAGAAACATCCATTTTTGCCGCCTCTCTTGCGTCCCAACAAAGATTGGACTCCCGCAGTATCCTTATCCCTCCTCCCCCACCGATATTTTTAAAAGTTTTAATCTTACCAGATTGTTTCTTCTGATAAAATAGCATTTTTATCACTTCCTCGAAGCTTACGTTATTTTAGATTTAAGCTTACTGTCGTTTAATATTTCGTTTTCCCTTTCTATGATACACTCGAACGCAAAAGAGTTGGAATTGATAGCTCTCCGTTTTATTTTTTTATTAATTTTTTTGTAACGGGCTGATGTGTGTCTAATCAATAAAATCCAATTTTTTTAAATTGACCAATCAATCTATTTGCACATTGTAGGCGCTTGGAGAAAAACGGGTTTACAAAACATCCGGTATGCTGTATATTCCCTTGAATTGAGCTACGAAAAAGATTACTGATCTAGCTCAAAGATCACACCTCATTTTTTGTAGATCCCTTCATGGGCGCCCGCAGAAAAATTTCCAGGGGGGGGGGGCAAAATTGTTGAACCCCAATGGAAGGTCTAGGGGGGCACCCCCCCCCCCCCCCCCCCCCGAGGAAAAAGGGAAGACTTTTTTCCCCCTTTTTTCATACAAATATATAATAGTGTACAATTATTAAGCCATTTTAGGTGTATCCAAATAATAATAATAATTTTGACGAGTTTGATATTATGAAAAACGGACAACAGGTGATAATAATGGTAAGTAAATGTATAATTCTACTATTCCTTGCAAAAATAAAGTTAAAATTACAACATAAACTAATAATAAAGTTCGTCAACTATATTACTCTTAAGATTCACATTTCATTTTCTTTTGGTCCTTTCATTTGTCTTCGTGAAATTTTGACTGTTTTGAATTCCAGGGGGGGGCAAGTGCCCCCCTTGCCCCCCCCCCTGCGGGCGCCCATGGATCCCTTGTATTTTAAGGGCCTAACTTACTTGTTAAGGGGGGTCGGACAGCCTATCTTAGCTCGTGTTAGAGTACCCAAGTTCAAGGATCGTTTTCTTGGGACCTACTTGCCCAAAATTCAAAATGTGCACTGTACAGCTTAATCGATTCCTCTTTGTGTCCAACTACTCTATCCCAGCGATTTTTGAAAATTCTCATAACTACCCACAGGACCAATTTTTGAATTTTATACAAAAAAATAGCGTATTTTTTGGTGGTAATCCTGGAGTAAAATGGCGACAGTAAATAATTAAGGAAAAGTCCGAGCCAAAGTGAATCTGAAAAAGTAAGAATACAAATGAGCCAAAGCTTTTGAAAATCAACTCGTTGTCAGTATAAGACCCTGAGAAAATGTACATTTTTTGTGAAAAAACACAAACTCGGGGCAAACACAATTTTAAAATTCCGGAAAAAAACACTCTCATGCACTCAACACTGTTTTATTTTTTTAGTGAAATTAAATACTATTACAGAGTACTCTTCTCAACAGAAATAAGTAAAATTCGTCTCATATTAAAGCTGAGGATGCATGGAACAAAGTTAGCTGAAAAGACGAATTTTGACAATTTTGACAAGAATCCTTGTCCAACTCCCCTTAAGCGTTCGATTTTGACCGATCATTCACCGCACCAATTGCTATCATTGATAGTATGTTATACTTTTCCTTTCGTCGAGTGCTGTACGCACTTACTCAATCGACACTTACAAAATATCTCCGAATGGCCCTTCAAATAATTTTGTTTCCACGCAAACTGACATTTTTCGAAACCCACTCGCCGCGCTTGGAATGCAAATTCGGGTCAAGATTAATCAGTCTGCATGCCATGCCGGCGGGCTTAAATCGAGCATATGATTTATTTCCCCGGCCGAGAAGACTTTTCAGCGGACACATTAAAATTATTTACACCATTCTTGCACTGAAAATATGCGTGGCTAATCGAATGGATTTCGGAGAAAAATGTGGAGGAAGTGATGATGTAAATATAGCTAGACTGCCGTTTTGCATATAATCATTCGCATTTCCCCATTTAAATCAATGTAACATTAATTGAACTTCCCGCCAAATTTGGCAACACAGAAATATAGGTATACGGCGGGATACGGCGATAAGCGCGCGTTCCATAAAAATACGCATTCCGACGCCAAGAATGTAGTTTCGCGTGTGTTAATGAAATTAAAATTCAGCTGTGATTACTGGTTAACAATTAAAAAGACCACAGATCCAAGTAAAAGTTCCTATGCTATGAACATACTTAACTGAGCTGCACGACCTTTTTGCTCTCCGATGGAATCATCGTTGCATTTGTGGATTCCATCAAATTTACGGCAAATGGCAACGCTGTTTTGCGTGGTCGTGGCCGGAGTGCAAAGCGATGCATATTATTGCAAACTCGCGAATTCGTTACTCTCTTCGCTGTAAACATGACCGTCTTGCTTTTGAATTACCGACTGAGATACAGTGATGTGCACGCTGCACGCGAGTGGTACGTGCTGTTGATGTTATAGTGTAAGATTTTCCGCTTTTCATCAAAACAAAGTTAATAACATTTTCAGATTATGGAGCAAAAAGTTTTAAAAATAAACCGAAATGTCTATATCTAAAATCAAGGCTTCTGACAAATGTGGAAGATGTGAATTTTAAAAAGACTACCCGTAGATGTAAATAAACTGTAGGGAACACCCTACGAACACTTTCTCCCTCCATTTTTATCTAGGGGGGTCGAAGGACCGCCAGACCCCCTTAAGAATTCTGGGGGAGACCCCCAGACCCCCCTCTAGTATTCTGGAGGAGACCCCCAGACCCCCCTCTATTATTCTGGGGGAGACCCCCAGACCCCCTCTAGTATTTTGGGGGAGACCCCCGACCCCCCCCCCTTTATAATTCTGGGGGAGACCCCCAGACCCCCCCCCTTTATAATTCTGGAAGAGACCCCCAGACCCCCCCTTTAGATATCTGGGGGGAGACCCCCAACCCCCTTTAGAATTCTAGGAGAGACTCCTAGACTCCCATCAAATTTAAAATATTTTCACCTCTGGACATAATTCCGCCTTAAATTCGAAGTGTTGGCGATTTTGCAGAGAAGCTGTACGAATAGTTGCCCACTTCATCCTTTGAAGGATGGGTTTTGAACTGTGGATCTTCAAAAGAATTTTTTAGTTTGGTAGATTAAACCCCCCTTTAAAGATGTTCTTTGTTTGTAGATTGTGCACACCAAATGGCAACAAAATTCATCCATCCATTTTCTTTATAAGTTTAATTTTCTTTGGATATTCTATTTTTTGTGTTTATTGATGGAACGGCTATTTTGCCTTTAAACAGTCTCAGACTTAAGGGTTGTAAGTATATTATAGTTTTACATTGAAAAGAAATCCCTGCCTAGATTGGTTGCAAACTTTTTGTTGCAATTATTTTCATCAAACATAATTGAGTCATAATTGAATTTCTTATTCCAAGTATTACGATTGTTTTTTTATTTGCTTGGTTTCAAAGATTTTTGCTCGATTGCACCTATATTGGCCCTTGAAACGGTCTTAAAGGTTTTAGATGATGACTGTATGATAGGAATATTTTAGTGGGTCAGTAACATAATATGTTTGTGCAAAATTTCATCAAAATTCATCCCATGAATGATTGACTCCAAGTTTTAACATTAATTCCCCGCTTTAATTCATGTTTTTGGGTCGAACACTCTATTTTGATTTTTAAACTCTCTTAAGTGTTGTATATTGTATATGTAAGGAGTACTTTCTTTTATAGACTAATTGTAGATTGTATTTGCCAGTTTTTATAAAAATTCATTGGACCAAACCTGAAATATCCCAATTAATATGATTATGTTTTTATTTGCTTATATTCCCATATTTTTTTCTCAATCCCACCTATATTGCCTCTTGAAAAGGTTTTATCAGTTGTGTATGGTGACTAAGAAAGGAAAACATCTTAGTATTTTGATAGTGGATTGTGTGTACAAAAGTTTTTATCAAAATTCATCGAGCCATAATTGATTGACTCCAAGTTTAAAGATTAATTTCTCACGATAATTCCATTTTTTGGCTCGAGCGCACCGATTTTGATTTTTTAAACAGTCTTAAGGGCTGTACATTGTAATGATAAGAAATTCTATATAAAGTAGAGTAAATGTAGGTAGGTAGATTGTTTGTACCGGATTTAATTAAAATTAATTGGACCTAACCCGAATTATTTCAATAAGAAGGATTATGTTTTTATTTGCTTAATTGGTCTTATTTTTTCTCAGTCGCACCTATATGGTCCCTTGAAACGGTCCAAAGGATTTATTATGATGATACTGAGAAGATAAATATTTTAGTACTGTGGTAGTACATTGTGTACACAAAGTTTCATCAAAATTCATCCAGCTTTTAGTAATTGGCACTGATATACAAGATTAATTTCTCGCTTTTATTCCATTTTTTGGCTCGAACGCCCTAAATTGATTTTTTAAACGGTCTTAAGGGTTATTTTACTGAACTATAAGGGAATAATTTTACTGTGGGCTGGCTGTAGAATGTTTTTTTACAAATTTTCTTCCAAATCCAAAGATCCAATATTGAAATATTTAAATTTTTCTCTTTTTTGACCCATTTTCCCATTGATTTTAATGGAAACCATTTTTCTTCCATAACTAACCTAAAAATTAAAATTTTAAAAAAACAAAAAAAGTCCCTCTGGAGAATGTTAAAAGCAACGTCTCTGCAAAATTTGGATGCATATAGATCAATAGTTGAAAAGTTATGCTGGATTTCACGTTCATGACTACAGACAGACAGACGGACAGACAGACGGACAGACAGACGCCACAGAAATTTTTTGCATTTACTCCTCCCTACCACATATGGTTCAGAAATATTGAAATATCATGGATGGATGTTCTTTAGGATAGTATTAGGCATGATAAGAGCCAATTATTTTATAATTATCAAGATTGACTTAGTCACAGCGAGCCAAGTATCGAAACAAAATGCCTCAAAAATCTCTGCGCCATCGCAATACTTTCTCAATTTTTCTAATTTCATTAGAGTGAGAAAGTAAAAATGTAAAAATTGCACGCATAGAAGCCGGCGTACACTTTTTCGAGGTGAGTAGGAACCCTCAATTTTCGCATAAATGTTTAAGTAATTGGTTTCAGCGCATTTTAAGGGAAATTGGCGGGAAAATCGATATTTCTCAATTTCCAGGAAGTTTCCCCCGCCCCCCGTCAGCGCAGCGCCCATACACTATACAGCCTACACAGGAAGTACTGTAATAATGATTAAACAAAGTATGCAGATTGCAGAAAGTATAGCTTCTACTTGGATTATGGAGAAGGTTCACAATCATCCAGTCCAGCCTCATATTATGTTACTTTTAAGACTTTTTTGTGAGTATCAAAGAAAAAAGCCCTCATTCGTTTTTGCCCAGATTACTAAATATACAATCAATATTTTATTCAGAAACTCTTGAATTTCTTGAGACGAAGAAGAATTATTCAATGGGTGAATAGTCGTATAATACGGTGACTATAATGTTAACTGCAGATCTATATCTTGTCATCAAGTGATCAGAAAAATCCCAACTAAGGCGGCCGGAAAAAAAGCACTTAAAAACATCAGATGTTACCTACGCAATACCAGACCCACAAAAATGAAGGCACAATCAAAGAGTACCGCGCTGGTCACCAGCCCATCATTTGAAGCAGCACCCTAATCCGAGGGACACTGGCACAGCAACTTACTTGTACATCAGATGAGCTAGAAAAATGCGTATGCTTTATTTGGTAACCTAATACAATATTTCGTTGGCGGTAGTACTGAAAGGCGCAATTGCATACTATGGCCTTTCACCAGATTGTGTCTCGTAAAATTATGGCAAATTTACTTTAGAAAACATGAGTGAAAAAGCCGGATGGGAGGGGGGTAGTGAAATAATTAGAGTAACGGAGTAATGTTCCTTCAAATAACTGTAATTTACTCTTTTTTTTCTTTCTTTCTTTCTTTCTTTTTTTTTAATATTATTTTTCAATAACGAAAAAAACATTGGAATTATAGCTACTGCGTTAGGACTAAAAGAAGTTCGACAAAAAGTTTCAACGATGAAACATTTTATTCGACTAAAATGATGATGGGGTGATTTTCTAACTGAACCATAAAATGTGTGGACGTAGACCTGTAAAACCAGTAGACCTATTCAACCTAGATTTTGGATTGACTTGAATAGAAAATCCTGCGATTTTTTGGTCTGATCAGGCAACTCTGACCCAACTCGACTGTCAATTACTGATTGCGAGTGGCGCAGAAAGCTTGCAATGAAATGTACAGAGCAAACGAGTGATCCAACGTTGTTCTAGTTTATCTAGAAGGATGACAGTTGCATGCAACTTTTCACTTACCCCCCAAGTCGCCTTAATGGTGGTGGACTCTTTTAATGAGCCCTCCAGCCTCATTAAAGAAAACTTTCCGTAAAGGAAATAGGAGACGAAGGACGGATTTTCTCCAATGTTTGCCGCATTGGCGAGAAGCTTGCGTTTCTCTTATTGGTCGTCCTATTTTATCTGTATAGGGGTAACAGGGTAACATTTCTTTCACGTTTATAGTTCGAACTTCAAAGGTTAGTAGTAAAAACGAAGGTACTTTTTTTCTTACCTCCTCGAAACTACATATATAGTATTAACACGGCTTATTATTTGAAGGAACTAGTATAGATAGGCAGTTTGTTTTAAACTATCCTATGCGCAGGTTCTGATCGATGCTTTTCCGCAGGAAAACTAGTTTTTATTGAAATTTTATCCATAGAAATTTGAAATAATTTTTCTCACGGACCCTTTTGAAGAAATTAGCATAGCTTCTTTTAAATTTTCCCTGAAATCCCTCAAAATTCATCGACTTCAGGTTCTCATTAAAGGCCTCCGTTAACTCCTTTTCTTTCTGTCTTTCTTTCTGTCTTTTCTTTCTAATCACAATTCTCAGGAGCGCACGATAACACAAACATCGATTCTAAGGGAGCGAAATATATGTATAGAATTTTTACTTCACAATAACTGAGAAAATATGGAGTCGGGAAAGAAACCAATCGTAAACTTTTAATAAAAAGAACGTAAAATTGGAAGGGGTGATGTCAATTGAATTTGTTTCGACTGAATCCATGACTGGAATTCTACATAGTTTGATTAAACTGTTGTAACAGTTTTGATTGTTAAATCTTTTACATTCAGCTTGCAGGATCACTTTTGTGTCCCAGACTGCGATATTCGTTCAAAGCACTAATTCAGGGTGGACAGTATCGAATTAATCTCTCTAGAACTCTTGTGCTACCGCCCCACTTATCTCAAATGACTCTGAACCCTACGCTAATCCCGGATATCCTTATTCTGTATCGAAAAAGCTTTTGAAACCCAGGTGACTTTTCCTTATGAAGGAGCAGAGAATACCAGGGCGAGGTATGGAAGAGGGAACTACGAAGGGAACAGAGAGAGAGAGAGAGAGAGAGAGAGAGAGAGAGAGAGAGAGAGAGAGAGAGAGAGAGAGAGAGAGAGAGAGAGAGAGAGAGAGAGAGAGAGAGAGAGAGAGAGAGAGAGAGAGAGAGAGAGAGAGAGAGAGAGAGAGAGAGGGGGGGGGGGGGGGGAGAGAGAGAGAGAGAGAGAGAGAGAGAGAGGTGGGAGAAAAGAAAGAGGCTTTAAAACTTTTATAATTAACGTACTTACATTCACTTTTGAGCAGAGAGCAAGTTAGGAGAGAAAAGGACAAAACTTTACAGAATTAAAAACACGCGGACCGATAAAGTTTTCCGGAATAAACTGAAAATACGCCTTTGCAGATTAGATGATTAAAAAAGTAGTCATTATTGTTTCACAATTTTTATCTGAAACTTCAGATGCGGTTGAAGAGGTGAAGGAAGGTGTAGGGAAGAAAAGTGGCGTCGGGAAGGGGAGGGGGAGAGGGCAAAGAGACAAAAGGCCGGAGCACGTTTTGTGTAAAACGAACCGGGTCAAAAGAGCGATAAATTATTTTTCCATTTAGTGAACGAATCGCGTAATGAGGTGTTTTTCAATAATTCACCGCGCGATATCTCAAGCCCAGTGTTGACAAACGTTATAAGAACAATCCTTATAAATGCTCCTTTTCGGGCATGTAAGGCTACTGATTCATTTGCGCATAGAGACAAGAGCGGCACGTGGGTCGAAAAAGTAAGGGGGGCTAGAAAATTAAAAATCGGAAACTTTTGTTCCCTTTTTTTTCATCAAATTTTTAATTACCATGAACTTGTTATACAAAAGTGGAAATCGACGGTTTTTTGAGTGCGCAAATTCCTCTATAAATGTTTGTTGTTCAAGGCTCCTCTCTTCGGTTCATCATCTTTAGCCCCTTCGGCGCCTCCATTCTAAGAAAAAAGGGGGATATAGCCCCTTAGCCCCTATGACGAGCGTCACGCCGCCTATGCAAGGAGAGTAAATAATAGCGAAAGTATGAAGAGTGCTGCAACTACATTAAATGCGCGTGTAGTATATAATACAAAGGATACCCTGGTATTGTCCTGTGGACTGCCTTGTCCAAAGTTCCATGAAACTTTGCATGGAACTCCATGCAAAGAGGAAATACGGAAATTATCCAATGTCTTGTATTAAAGTCATTCGAAAAAGTATAAGGTATAAGTTCCCTTATCTTTCTTGACTCCTGTAAGTAGAAATAATCCCCCCCCCAAAAAAACCCCCATTAAAATCGTGACAAAATCACAAATGCAATGTTATTTTTTTTCTCTGTTTTTTTTTTTTTTTTTTTTTTTTTTCTATGCATAGGTTACCCATTTTACTGCTACTCAAGATAAATATATTTCCTTGCTGAGTAATATCTATCTGGCAACGCTTCTCGAGAGGGAGTTGTAATACAGGATCTCTTTGAAGACGCTTGAAACTTGCCGAGTCAGCGCGGCGCAGCCCTTTTCCCTCTTCCGCTCAAATATTACGGTAATAAACTGAATTAGAACAAAGCGAAATGCTCAACCCCCCCCCCCCCCCCGAAGATTTAAAATAAAAGCTAATGATAATAATTAAATTTTCAGTCATAACAATGATCGAGCCATAGGTGAGTACTAAGAAAGGTGTAAGTACGGGAAGGGAGACGAGTTTGAGAGCGTCTGAATGAAGCACAGTGGTCAGAGAACTTCAAAAAGTGGCCGATAATTAGAAAGTCAATTTCTCATCAATTTATTATTTATAAACTTTCAAGACGAATTTTGATCTCAGAGAGCACTTATAACTATTGTAATTTAATCCTAGAAATTTCATTGGGATATATGTTTTAAATTAAGCTTGAAAGGTCGGAAACGATGATTTTTTAGGGTTTTTTTTTTTTTTCTTTTTTTTTTTCAATTATTTTTTGTCACATGTTTTTTCAGATCTCACAAGGGGAGACTCAGAAGTAGCCGCCTCCGATTTTGAAAACAATTACACGGAAATGTAGCTAAAGTAAAACTATTAGACCCGTGTTTCTCACTTTTTGCCAATGGGCCTTCCTAAAGCGTCAGGAATTTTTTGGATGTTGCCGAAATTCACGTAAATATTCGGAACGCTCTCCGCTCGGGGGTTTTACGTGAATTTCGGCAACTTTCAAAAAATTCCTGACGCTTTAGGAAGGCCCATTGGCAAAAAGTGAGAAACACGGGTCTAATAGTTTTACTTTAGCTACATTTCCGTGCAATTGTTTTCAAAATCGGAGGCGGCGACTTCAGAGCCTCCCCTTGTCAGATCGTATTGTGCGTCACGTAGCCGGGAAAAGATCACGAGGGTGTTTGTCGAAGAGTTCATTTTTCGGGATTGGCATGGTGAGAAAAGAAAAAAGGATTTTCGGGAATGACTTTTGTTTTGCGAGCCTTTCTGTCTCCTAAAGACTCCTCGCATCCAAGTGTTCATTTTCATAGGTCTCCAAATTGGATCCTCAAAGCTTTCAAGAATCCAAGTGGGCATTTGCTGATTGGTGCGAAACTTACACCTTTTTCAAGTAATATTTGCAATTTAAAGGACATTAATTCAATGTCTGATTTTTCAAAATTTTGTTCATCTTGACAGGAAATGAATGCGCGCCATGATTGATGATGATGTCTGACGTCATCGATGATAGTAGTCAAAGGTTTCCGAGCCACCGAATTATGACGGTGGATGGTGCGCATCACTCATCAATCACCAGATGTTCACTTGGAGGCTAAACGGTGAGAATCCAACTCGATCGTCAGAGGACGCCTCAGCAAAACAGTATGAAAGCGTGGATTTATCTAGACTGTTGACGTTCACTCCATAGATTAAGAGGTATTTAGTTTTATTGCTAATTGGAATTGGAATTTCGACCTTCATTATTGCCCTGTCTTCACAGTTTTTCACATTTTCTAATATAAAGGTATAGTGGCTGTAACACGAGAGTAGTCCCGAAATAATACGTTTAAGAAAAAAAGTAAAGCCATTTTATTTTAGATCAGTGGCTGAAATTATCACATGCACGTACGCCTAAATTACTGAATCGCTACTGGAAAAAAAAAACAAAAACAACAACAAAATTAAAAAATAATTGTAAACAAAAATGTTGTTGAGTCGTACTGTGAGTCATTTAGAAACCACCATGTGCAGTCTGTAGGCTCAAAAGCGCAGGGGGGGGGGGGGGGGGGGGGCAAAAGTCATTTTTTCTATGTTGTCTTTTATTTTTAATTATTTTATTATTATTATTTTTAATTTTGGAGGCCCCTCTCCATTTTTATGAAAGTGAGGGGCTTTTAAAAGTTACGACCTGTTATTTTCCCTTGTTTTTCAGCCGTTCTTCCAAAAGAGAAGAGGCTCGAGCCCCCAAAGCCCCCTAACTAAGGATAGACTCTTTGGAAGCTATAAAATCCTTTTTAAAGACTATTTTGTCTTGATGTTTATAAAATACTCCAAATAGTATGATGCTTCGATTATAAATCCAAAAAGGAGTTGAGTCATCATAGAAACTTACCTAGAAACCAAATCATTAGTTACTCAAAATCCTATACAAAAGTCTACATTCAACGTAGCCCATTTTGTAAGGGTGGGGAGAGAGATGTCTTTCTTTTTTTTAAAGTAACCCCCAACCACGAAGACAGTATCAGTAACTAGGCCACACTAGGGGACACGAACGCTCGCAAACACTGCAAAAGAGAAAATGGCTTCGGTGATGTGATGTAAGAGCTTTTAACTCGAGACCTGACCTAACCCAATGAAACAAACGAATGTAAGTCAGAAACTCGAAAGTGCATCTGCCACATTAAAACTTCTTAGTCCTCAAGCTCTCCGAATAAGATGGAAATAAAGACGGGACCATTACGCGGATTACACGGCTACATTTGACGTAAGAAAAGAGACAATATTTCTCCTCTCACAGCGCAGAGTGAGAAACTGGGGTAAAGTAGAGATTCTTATGCGCCCTTCCATTTTGAATCTGATATGCGGCAGGCACGGATTTTGTCCGGATGTTTCTCGAACGTGACGTATAAAGAGAGTACATTTTCAGCTGAGAGAGCTTCAATTGTCATTTTGCTCGTCATCTTTTTCGGCAGTTATTACTATGACTTTCTTGAGGCAGTTTCGAAGCAAATCGTTACATTCTAATCCTGAACAGACAATATAATTATTGTGGACGCAAAGGAAGAGGGGATGAGGGGCAGGGAGTCCCATCCCTCCTCTTCGCAACAAGCTCTCATCCTTAGTCTGTAAAAAGGGGGTGGGGGGAAGAGGGAGGATTTACTGAGTTAGATCACTGGAGTAACGAGATTATTTTAAAATCTGGTCTAATTACATTTATGGGAGGGGGGTTATGCAAAATAAAATGGGGGAGGGGGGTTGAGGGTGGCATTTAGAATCATTTGTTTGGATTCCTCTTGACTCGACTCAACTTGTCTAGAGTTAGCTCGATGAAAGGCAAATGAGCGTTGATGAAAATGAAAAGCAAGCGCGCGACAGAGTTTTGGGATGGGAGAAGGGGGAGTTAAGGGAGCCCCCTCTCCTTCATGCAAAAAAAAAAATGGTATCTTCCTTCACATTTTGCCTTACGAGTCCTTCGCCAAAATGTCCACAGTTTTTGCGACTTTTGCGTTTTTCTCTCTCCCTTTTTTCATGATTCGTGTTCATGCCTCTTTTATTAAGATGAAGCTCTCCTCACCCGATGATTTTCGTTTGTAACTCACTTTTGCCGAATATTTTCTTAAAGCTTCAGCGACGGCTCGTGCAATGTGGCAACATTGGATTTCCTCCATACGTAAAAACTGTGTAAAAGAATCGATTACTTGGTGAGGCGCAGCGCCTCACCTAGTATCGATCTTTTTGCATACGTTTAAATGGCAATAGTGCACGGTTGCCAGATTGCACCAGCCGTCACTGCAAAGCTTTACAAGTTTCGTGGATGCTCCCCTCTCCCATTCACAAACGGTAATGCAGCTGATAAAGGAAATCATAATCTTGAATCCCTGTGTAGTTGAAATCATCCTGATTTTGCTTGGAAAGAGGTGTAAAATTGTGTGAAAAAATGTATTCGAATATAAAATTTTATCTTTTGCAAACTTTGAACACAACAATAAAGAGGGACTGTTTAGCTAACCGGCAATGGGTCTGTTGCGTACTTTGGCTACAGCAAGACACATTGATCCTGACGTAAAATTTGGCAAAAATAACGATGCGCATATTAAAAACTTTCAAAATCCACTCATTCACTCTCAAAATCACTTCCATTTCAAGCAACACGCTCTACACTAAACCCTATTATCACCAACATACATTTATCTATAGATGGAACCACCGAGTTAATGTAGACCTCAACATAACTTGCAAAAATTTGGATGTTTCGTTTAGATGCATGCAATTCTTGTGTTATTTTGTAATATTTCATCTGCCAGAAAAGACCAGACAGCTCTAATGCAGCCAATTTTCCATGAATTTAGAAGGGAATTCCATAATTTTGTAGTTACGATGTTGTTTACATATATATACACAGTGGTTCCATCTCAGTAGTGTAGTAGTATGCCGGTGCAAATAGTGTTTAGTGTCGTGCTGGCTGTTTGAACTCGAAGTGATTTTCTGAGTTAATAAGTGGTTTTTAAAAGTTTTTCATGTGCGCATAGTTATTTTTGCGGAATTTTGCGTGAGAATTAAGATTCGATATTGCTGTAGCAAAAGTAAGGAACTGGCCCATTAAGTGATGGTTATCACAGCAACGGTCAAGTCTTACCATAATCCAGGGAACAACGTGTTGTAGATATCTGAACATAGAATATGTATCCATGACAACTCTGTTTGTACCTGCTAACCTGTGATTACACAACATTGACTGTTCATCAGACTGTCTTCAAGTGCCTCTTATTTATGCAATCCCTTTAGAAAAACATTGCAGCGTCACACATAAACGCAGTCTTAACTATCGGTTTAGCGACAAATAATCTATCT
The DNA here is from genome assembly GCA_011764245.1 of Trialeurodes vaporariorum. Classification (NCBI taxonomy): domain Eukaryota; kingdom Metazoa; phylum Arthropoda; class Insecta; order Hemiptera; family Aleyrodidae; genus Trialeurodes; species Trialeurodes vaporariorum. Next base: position 29,457,261 of record VMOF01000002.1, read on the forward strand.
GCCCAATGCGCTGGTCTGACAAATGAGTCTTTTAGTCCTTTTTGTATTAACTGACAATAAGAAGCGCGCGGTGACTCTTATAGGGTTAAAAACTGGAACGAAAGCGGAACGGCCATTACTCTACGATACAACCAACTCTTTTAAAAGATATAAAAAAGTTCCCTGACCGCACGACCCACATTCGCTGATGAAACGCGAGGAACAAAGCGAAGTTAAAAAATCTTGCTTCTCGAGAAGGAAAAAACAAAAGTAAACCACAGAAAAATATAGAACTGAAAGAGGAAGTTAAGTGATAGCATTAATGTGACAGGCATATGTAAAAAGCAAAGGGAGAGGGAAAAACGACGAGGACGCGAAAAGACCGCTCATGTATTCAAAGCACGTAGCAAATGTCACAATCTTGAAGAAACACGAGTGACACATCTGTGTAACCGTGTATCGTGTAGTGTAGGGACATTTTATCCCTTTTGGGGTTGGAAACTTAAAAATGTTGTATTGTTTTCTTATTTTATTTCACACGCCTATTCGAAATTTTCGCGCGCGATTGCTGAGTGCCTACAATGGGATTCGTTATCCGTTGTACGTACTTTTTACATTTGTGGTTTTGCAAGCTCTTTGATTGCGCCGGGTGATCGAAGTGCATGGACAATCACTCGAGTTTTAGATTATTTTTCTTCACGAAAATGAAAAATTTTGTTCTTCAAATGCGAAAGTTTTTTTTTTTTTTTTTTTTTTTTTTTTTTTCCAATAGAACGATTTTAGTGATGACGTCATCCGGTGAAAAAGTTTGTAGAGCATGCGTTACAAACTATCTCTCTCAGTCTCACGTGATCCTTAATCAATGCTATCTCACTCATAACGCTACCATACATGGAGACATATTTTGTGTAGTGTATTGACAGAAATGAAATTCTTGGGTCATTTATTTAATATAATTTTACTGTAATGAATGTAACTAAGAAGTTTAAACCGAGATGAAAATATTTTATAGTCCATAATCACTCTTAAAACATGTTGAAAAAAACAACATTAGAATTGAGATTAGGAATCTCAAGTGGCCTTCAAAGGTTACAGTAGGCAACTATTCCTACAGCTGCTCCATAAAATTGCAAACACTTCGGATTGACGGCGGTCTTTTTGTCATTAGATGTCATGCATGAAGAACGTCAGAACTCGTTTCTTTCTTTCTCATTTTTATTCGTTCATGTTGTGGAGGGACAGTGTAAACGGGGGTCTGGGGGTCTCCGCCCCCTGCGGAGACCCCCATTGAGGGGAGGGGAGGGGGTGCCCTGGTCTCCCTATCATTTTAAAGAGGTCCTGATGGGCCTCCGAGGGTCTCCCCCAAAATCCGAAAGGAGGGTCTCTCCTAGAATATTAAAGGGGGTCTGGGGGTCTCCCCCAGAATATTAAAGGGGGGGTCTGGAGGTCTCTCCCAGAATATTAAAGGGGGTCAGGGGGTGTTCCCCAGAATATCAAAGGGGGTCTCTCCCAGAATATTAAAGGGGGTTTGAGGGTCTCCTCCAGATTAATTTTGACGTGAGAAAGTGTTCGCAGGGTACTCAACTCACTACACTTTATTTTCGCTTGTCGTATTCCTGTTTAAGCACCAACGCAGTCATTTTCATCAGGCAGCCAAAGTCGACCAACTGTGATGACAAGGGGTGAAGGATGTGGAAAGGGGTGGGAGGGGTGGGGGTTATATACCTCCTTTGTAAAATGCTGTCACCTTGGCACCGATGCATATAATTGCAATTAATGCAATCGCACAAACTTTATAGCCTTACCTTCTAAGACTGTAATTTTAGGAGGCGATAAATTGGACCATTGAATTTAGATTTTTAATTTAATGAGATTTTCTTCTTTTACTTGCGCCCCTCACTTTTATCTCTCTCTCTCTCTCTCTCTCTCTCTCTCTCTCTCTCTCTCTCTCTCTCTCTCTCTCTCTCTCTCTCTCTCTCTCTCTCTCTCTCTCTCTCACTCTCTCTCTCTCCTCTGTTTTTCTTTTCCGGAGCATTTCTCAGAGGAACCCCCTTTATCTCGTATCCCGCACTATTGCTAACTGAAACAGCGTCACCTTGAGGCGCAAGTCGGGTTGCGGTCAGCGTCTAGTCACGGCGCGGCCGCGTCGCGCCGTAGCGCGCCAAGACTCGTGGTATCCATTTTCGTTCACCACACAGCATCGCAGCGAGATCCCCAATCAAGGCTTTCAACTTCGGCCGTACTGGAGGTAAAAGAGGGGGGAACTACCGCACTCACGGCTAAAATGATTTGAATAATGCAATCTGGAGACACGCAAGTTCCCAAAGTTTTCCCTTCCACGGGACCAATGCGAAATCTTCGATTTCGGCTAAAAGTTTTGCGACATCGATACTCACGGGAATGAAATGCTCCGACAACGACCAAAAGACCCCGCAAGACTTCCAACGCGAATTAAATTGTGTATGTCTCCGGGCGCCGCGCCTTGCCACGCCACGCCAGGAAAACGCTCTCTTGCTATTAACAATTAAATCGGTTATTTCTGGATTGAGACAGGTCCACTTTTTGGAGGGATCTACAAATCGTCGTAGATTCTCGTTCAGTATGCATTTAAATGCATCTCTACTTTGTAAATATGATATTATTTAGTGGGGTTTCACCCTTTCTTGTAGAGGAATTTAAGTTTTATGTAATGCAGAAAGAAGAAACAAGTCTATTCTGAGTTAGTGATCCGGCAGGGCGCATGATCAAGTTTTTCAAATGGCGTGTTGAAACCACTAGAAATTAATAATCACCAAAGAGTTTTTCATTTCATATTCTCTTTCATTTTTGCTTTTTTGTCAGATGGTTGGATTTTTTTCGGTAAACTGCTGTTTCCGTGCGAGCTGTCTCTTTTCAGTCAATTTTTCGTGTTCTGGCATACGAGATTCATACGAGGGTTGTCCGTAAATTAAGATGGTCCATGGTTTCCCACCCGAATTTGGCGATGAGATCTGCGGGCCGATCATTTACTTCATCGTTAAACCGATCGTTATAACTGTCTACGAGTGATGCTATTGGTCGAATATTGTAAAACTTAGCCGTTGCTATGGTAACCATCGTTATAGTGTCCGTTTTTTAAAGGTTTCTCATGAATAGCCTTTATAAAACGAGACTCTTAACGATGGTTACCATAACAACAGCCAAGTTTTACAATTTTCGACCAATAGCATCACTCGTAGACAGTTTTAACGATCGGTTTAACGATAAAGTAAATGATCGGCCTCCTGTTGTGACGCGGACGACTCGACGCGTCGCGTCGCGTCGTGATAGCGGGCGTTGTCATGGTGTAAACGGACTTCTTTGGTAAGCCGACCTGCGAGCTGATCGGGGACTTCATAGTTAAACTGATCGATAAATAAAACTGAATACAAGTGACAGGATTGGGTGGGAGACCGATGAGGGGCGGAAACCTTTTGAAAAACATTGTTCAGTCGCTCGTTATGTAAATGTGTCTCCGGAGCAACCTTTACGTACCGAGCGACTGGACACTGGTTTTCGAAAAAGATCCACCCTTAATTGATCTCTCACCCAATCGTGTCACTTGTTTTCAGTTTTATCGATATGTTTAACCATGAACTCCCCGGTCAGCTCCCTGTCCTTTCGTTCTGTATTTTTGTCGGGTGGGGAAACCATGGACCGTCCTCTATATAGTCCTAAATTTTGGCCCCAAATGACTATTATTCGGTCCCCAACTTGAAACTACACTTGGGGATCTTGAGAAGCTCGAAGGAGCTGTCCATTCCACCTTTGTGAGTTGGCGGGAGAGTGGTATGACGCCAGAATGAAAAAGCTTCCTGACCGACATTCAAAAAGTGTATTGATTGTAGTGGTGACTACGTAGAAAAATAGCTAAAAGTTCAAGCTGCCAGAATCTGTACTTGTTTTTTCAATAAAATTATTTTTTCTGTGTAATATAGCTTTGATGACCTTAATAACTGGCCGCTAGAGTAATGATTCCAATTCCATATACATGGTCGTGGCCAGAGGAAGAACTGATAACTGTTAAAGTCCTGGGTAAAGTCCCAAATCTTATCAGATTTGGGACTTTACCGTCTCCCGCCCTGGAAATGCCATAAAAGGGCGAAAAATTCAAGGAAAATAAAAGGAAAGGCACAGAAAAAAAAGATTAGTGAAAATAACCATACGAATACCTGATTTTGGCACCTGCTAGATGTTATGGTAAACTTGACCAGAAGTATGGTACATTCACCGATACTTTGAATAAATTCGACATGCAATCAGGTAACATCACCTAGTACCTAGTCAAAACATAGTATACTTCTGGTTAACATTACCATAACATCTAGCAGGTACCAAAATCAGGTATCCGTATGGTTATTTTCACCGTAGTTTTTTTCCGTGGGGAAGAGGAAAAAAACAAAGGTGGGAAAGACCTGCAACCTCCCCCGAAAACGGACGAACGGACGTAGTCCTGTTTAATTCGTCACTTTTTCCATCGTTGATGTCCCTTTTCCAGCATAGGGAAAGAGACAAATTAAAACAGGAATCACCCTTTGGTGCGTGTGTGATGACATCAATGACATCATAATCTTCCGGCGTTCTAGAGATTTGTACTATTTTAGCTTACGATTGTTGCAAGTACCATGTCTTACAAAGGTTGACCTATAGTATCGCTCACAAACAGTCCTCACAATGTATTTACCGCAAAGCAAACAATAGACCTGCAGATGTAGGCTAAAGTTACACTGGTTTTAATATTGCAAGAGCATTGAAAAACGCATGGCCTATTATTTTTCATTTTGCATTTTTCTGAAACTCAAGTTTATTGACGGACACGAAAATAAATTAGACAACCGTCTTTTTTAGGTGCTGTTTATTTTTAATTTCAATTCACATTCCACGGTCACGGTGGGTGCCAAAAATACATCGACTGTCGATCAATTTGTGACGGGATATACTTCGTTCATTTTCGGATCGATAAAGTGTAGTTTTTCCTACAGGAATATCGCCAGTGGAGTATGTGAAGTTTGGCTCGACGCCACATCAATTTAGGCGGAAATTCTGAAAACATGACAGATATTTGGTGCTGAATTTAAGCGAATTTTTTTCTTGATCTTTCAGTTCAGCGCTTCCCAAATAGAGCCAGCCACCGCAAAATTCAGATAACAAAATGGGTAACCATTTTTACGGTATAGTTTCCCAACTCAAAATCAACCATCATCCATGTCAACACTCTGTAGTTAAAGGAGTCCGTTTTCCAAAGAAATCGGCCTCAAAAATATGCTCCAGGGTTGGGTTTTCTGACATAGCCTAGGCGGCTAACGTCACTTCTGATTGATTTGTATGAAAAATGAAAAAAAAAAATGTAGGGAGGAGATAACTGTTCCTGCTTGCCCGAGATGGATTTGCGTCCATGTAAATTGAAGGCGCATCGAAATAGTCGGCACTCGGCAGCGGCTGCGGCGCGAGTACGCGCAGCTGAAACCATTACTCATCTAATTACTCTCTCATTTGAATCAATGTAAAATAATCGATTATTTGGAGGTCAGTTGGACGTAAGGGTCGATTTTTTAGGTGTTGTTGCTTAACGCAAGCACATCATGCTTAAGTCCCTATACATACATACATATAGGCACAGAATAATACAATCAGAAGGGAAACTCCCATAAGAGCCAATGGAAACAAGATTTGGAATTTACCAGCACAAACTGGCAACTGTGCCTACTCACTTCTCAAGATGGCGGACATGCTTTTTCAGGCTATACAACCAATCACAACTCGGCCAGTTGCCGAAGATCTGCCGAAGATTGCCGAAGATACTCACTTTCGAACATGGCGGCCCGAAGTAAAGAATGTTTCAAAATGAATTAGAGTTTCCCTTCTGATTGTATTATTCTGTGATATAGGGACTCTCTCTAATGCTGTCGTCGCTGCCCGTCGGTGGTGGCTCGTAGTATTTGGTAATCATGTTTTATAATCATAAAAACCCCAAAAAAAATCGATTTCTCAGGAATTCAGTGAATTCCCTGAAGATACATGAGTTTTGTTACACCCGATAATTTCAAGCAAATTAACATCGGGATTGGCCCTGGCCCTCTCCATAGCTGCAGTTAAAGTTTGCAACATAGCTTGATCGAATAACAGCTTCAACTTACAACATGTACTAATGTATATATTGATGTATCGAACATCGATTTTGCAATGGCGTGGGTACCGATTAGTGTTTTTTTACAATATAACGGCAAGGTAACAATGTCTTAGGCAGGCGATGCTTATTCTGGAACATATCCACTTTATTATTAGCAGTGACTCGCCCCTCCCCCCCACCCCTATCCATATTCACGCGCATCCGTCCGGGCACGATTTTTGTTTCTTTTTTCCTCCCTGGTTACTTCCGCTGATGACGCTTATGTTCAGGTCTGAGACTCGGCCATGCGGCCGCAGCGCGACGGTGGAGAGTCCCTTGTAAAATTTAATTAAGTCTGTACTCACTCTTTCAACTGCCTCTTTGACAGCCGATGTCTATTTTCAGAGTGTCTCTCTTTTCGATCTCCTCTCTTTTGTTTCACGGATATTCCCGTAAGATCGTCGTAAATTAGGCTAGAGACAAGTCCGTTACGTTGCTACGACCGATTTATGACTTCTTGCGAGGTTGCCGGGCGATTTGAAAAATGATGCTTAAAAGTCCGGTTGCACACAGAGAAATTTTTTTCGTTGGAATTGCGGAGAGTATGATTAAATTTGGACTCATAAGAAATTAATAACCATAAAACATTGAAATGGCTTATTTTTAGCTTTTTTTTCGCCACGCACATCACACCATATAGAATTAAATAGTAGCTTTTGCTCATAATCCATCGGGCCTGCGCCTCAAACAAGTTTGTATAGTTTGACTCATGACCAATTTATTTGGGATCAATGTATTAAAGTTGTGGGTTAAACTCATAAAATTTTTGAATTTCAAAATATGTCAATACTTATTCATTTTGACGTTCGCACTCGCCGCGCCATAAAGTTTAATATTAAGTGACGACCCCCCCCCCCCCCTGGTAAAGTTACAAAACCTCTCCAAATCCGCGACTAAAAAACCGGGGAAGCCAGCGCACGTTCAGTTTTGTGTTAAGAAACAAGTTCTTCCTCCTAATTTCGATCACTGAGAGTATTACATCATTGATACGTAATTAAATACTTACGAGTTATGTGACATATCTCTTAAAATTCATGGGATTTGTGCAAACTTTCTCAGATACACTAAAGCTATCGGCTCTGGAGGAACAAAACAAAAATAAGCTGTGCAAGCTTATTTTATACGTACTTCCAAGTAGTTATAAAGTAAAAAAAGAAAATCTTCAAAACCTGAAGCAATGCGGAAATAAAAATCAATGAATCCTGGAGCAATCTTATGAGTGCTGTAGCTTAACATTGAATCAAAATCACAAACTCTTTTGACGTTTGGCAACAACACTTCTTTGTGCGAATTGAAATTCAATGGCCAAAGCCATGTCATTGTCCCCTCGATCAGAAGTTCCCCGGATAAAATGCTTTTAGGTTTACCGCACGCGGAGCGGCGCGCCGCAAAAGTAACGGCTATGCACCAATTTGCTTTTCGTGGTCATGACCATCAATAGTTTTCTCTCCTTCTCTTCTGAATCTCGGCGCCCTGTTTCTTTCTTTTTTTTACTCCAGAAAAAGCTTTTTAGATAAAAATAATCATGATGAGGTGAAGCGACGAATATTTTAAAGAGACTTGCGTTCTTTGAGCAAATGGACAATCTTCAATCTTGAAATGCTGAAACTAGAGACCAGAAATAATTGTGAGCTGAATCCAAACGATGCAAAGACAGTACATCGGAACATGCATTTTTGGACACCTAAAAAATTTACATCAAAATTGCTAAGATGCTTGGATAAATAATAAGAAGTTCTTTTGCCTCTAAAATAATACATCGGATGATTTCCCAATCTCAATCTAAGTAAGATTATAGTTCGACAATAATTAGACGTGACGTTTAAGTGGCACAGTAAAGTGGCCCTCCAAAGAGTTGGACATATTTTCTAAAATGTATAATTTTATTTCAATCTGATGGGCTTCAGATTTTCACTTTGCGCCCTAAAAAGCCGAGTTTTATAGTTTGTTTTAGAAGTGCAGGCGGACCCCAACCGATAATCGTTGGAATTTTGCCAACGTTTTTTCTCATATCACATATCAATAAAATGAATGCTTTCGGCTTCATTCATACTTTCTCCCTTCTAATTTTTGAAATATGAGTCATCACGAATATTTGACTCTAAATTGTTGTCTTAGTGACAAGTTTACAGAAAAATTGAAATCAAATCTCCGAAATTTTGAGCCACTGAAGTATGGCCCATAAAGGGTCTCTCCACCTGCGAATTTAAAAGTACTTCTTTAAAGCCCCCCCCCCCTTCTTTGCGATGCACGGAAATTTTGAGCGGGGTTAATATGAAATATGCTATGTGCTGCTTAAAACTTCTTTACAATTGGAAGAAAATCCAGAGTTCTTGATTTTTTGTTTAAACCAGTAATATGGAAACGCGGATGCTGAGAACATGAAGTCTGATAAATGGAGAATATTCCGAGCTTCCACCAGAGTTACATAGCAGATTTTTATTGCAAGTACCTTACCTTATCATTGGATGCTATATTGTCCGAGAGTTTCGAGCTTCGTTCTTTCGTTCTATTGTCGAAATGTTTGTAAACAATGTCGAGCTTGTATCAACCAGTAGTGTAAACTTGAGATTTTTATGGGGGGGGGACCTCTGAGTAGATGCACAGTGAGGCATTTGGGGGCACAGTTAGAGGAGGGTCCGGGGGTCTTTCTCAGGGCCGTCGCGTCGCGCCGTAAGGGAAAAGTCAGCGGCCGCTTGAGGCGCTGAGCCCCCCCCCCCCCCCGGGGCACAGTGCTTTGACCTTATGGGAGATACGGACAAAAGTCATAACTTTTTAATGAAAGCAGATAAAGACTTGAAACTTGGGCAAAATGTAGGTAATTTATTAAGCTAAACACTGGGAAAGTTACAATTTTGAATGGTATCTTGAAGGGGGGCAGGAGGACCGCAGAATCACCAAGAATCTACAAGCATTATTTTGACGCCTTTTTCTGTCATAGTAAAATACTTTCTTTTTCTATCGGTTTACTTGACAAATTGGTGAGATGGTATCAAAAAGATATTTAGGCTAAGACAATAAAATACTACACGTATATACATTATTTTTCTCGAAAGAGGGATTATCAAAGAGCCTAGAAAAATCTCACTGTACCTCCTGCCAATATACAATGTACATACATGCCACTTCAATCTGGAAAACACTGTTGAATTGCAACTCCCTTTTTTTTCTTTTTTTTTTTCTTTTTTTTCTGTTGGACTGACAACAAATAAAAACTATACTACTAGTTATAAAAAATCAGATATCCTTGTTGAGGATGCAGCTGGATTATTTATTAGATAAAACATATTGTGAGCTTGATAGTAAAACAACGAGCTCAAAAAAAAGAAAAAAAACTCACCAAATGAGTTTGATAACAACGATAAAAATATGTTATTAAAAAAAAACGAGAACAAAGCGTAAACAACTTCTCTAATTATCAAGGAAAGTAAAATTTAGTCTTCATCAAAAGATATTGAAACAAATTATGTAATAAATATATATTGATTCAATTGTAGCGAGACTGTTGAGGCGCGAACGTGGATGTATGTGGCGAGGCGATTGTAATCTCACAACTGCAACCTTCACCTATTGAGTTTCACCATTCCGGCAATGCATTGTCAAATGAAATTAAAGGGTTTTTCACGGCCCTTTCTCAGGCAGTAGAGTGAAATAATTCTCTCCTAGATTAATCCGCATATAGGCTAAAAGTATCAAAATGTCAAACATATTATAGATACTTTTCATTTTGCATCCTCCTTTTCAATTGCAAAAATACATGCAAAAGTTGCCAAAATATAACATTTGTAAATTCGTGACTTAATTATTATAGCGTGTCATCGTTAAATCCTGAAGATGTTCATTCTGCTTTATTTACTCGTTAAGTTCAGTTTTGTAATGCAGCATTAATTATTTCAGTCTCAAGTAGGCTGTTCATAGGTACCTGGCCAAGATGTTTCGAAGAAAATATTCTGCCTCTTCTCTTATTTCTATAAGTTCTTTATTCTGATTTAAGAACATTCACTTCACAATTTAAAGAAATGAGAATCACAAAAGGGATTACTAAGCAATAGAATCATACAAGACGACTTTGTTTCCACGACTCATTGTTTCATTAAGGCCTCAAGCCCTTATTGCTCTCTTTACTAACTAATTCAGAAGAATTATGAATATTACTATGAGCTCAGGTTAAACACGATTTTAAGGGAGTATGGTAAAACCGGCACATTTCAAACTATCGCTGTGAGATTATGCGCAAGTTTGCGCAAAACCTGAACAAACATTCTGAATCCTCATAGTTTGGGCTACAAAATATGTGAAAATGGGGGCGTTATAATTCGTTATATTTTTTATACACGTCTCCAAACATTTTTAATAATTAAAAAAACTGGCAAATTTAACCTTTTTTCCAAAATAGCTTTAATTAGAGAACTATTTCAATTAAATAAGTGAACAAACTTATTTTCTTGAAGAAATAACTTATCGGAAGTGGAGAGATCCATAGTTGTTGTTATTCCGACATTTGTCTTCGTGATCTGACTCATCTAGGGTAGCGCCACTGCGTAACTGAAATGCGCGTCGCCGAATCTGAAGCGTCGATCTCTTATCTTCCCATTGTCGCCACAGCCGTTGATTTTGCAATTAAAGAAAGCCAATGCCGGAAACTTACCCATTGGTTACCCCCCTTTCCATTAGAAAAGTCCAAAAAACCCTACAAGATGGTCGGTTTTTCGACTTTTGTACACAGGTCGCTGCACTGTGCGGGGGGCACCCGCGCCACGCCCGGTCGCCCGCGTCGTGCCGAGGTGACACACCTTTTCCTCTGTTTATAACGGGGACATTTTGAAATTTATGGCAAATGATTTTTAGTGGTAGAAACTTTCCACCCCTTAGAAATGTTTACTCTACATTTTTAATGCAAAGGTATAGCTGACCAGAAGTAAGAATATGCATTAATGTATTCAAAATTTTAGAACGCGCCCTTCCCGATTTTAAATAAAATAAAAAAATTGGGAAGGGGAGGGTAGCACATACGTCTTATAGAATTCGCCCCTTCTTTTTCTCCGTTGAAATAATGGGTGTTTAAAAATATCGAAGAAGAAGTAAAGTAAAAGTAAAACTAAGAGCGAAGCGCATTCATGTGTTGGATACATTGGTATTTTCGCGCCCTGGTTTTAATCGAATCATAAGAAGTTGGAAAATAAAGATGGGTGCATTCGCATATTGCTCCCCCCCCCTCCAAACCACAATTTTGAATTTCTTGGAAATGCCCCGCCGGCGCCGCCCCAAGTAATGTTTTTTAGATCCGCTTCTGCATACATATATCAACTTACTTTAATCTGCACTTTCCTTTTCTTATCGAGTGGTATCACCGCTGAAATTTGGAGTATCATTAAATCCATACGCAAAACGGCAGCAACGCAGTATAAAGTAAGTACAAAAAATCAGAGGAGCACTGTTCCCAATCCGAGGCCGAGTCCAGGCGACTTGAATTGAGTAGAGATGCAGTTCTGCAAGATTTAAACAGAAACTCCTGACTACTTTCTATTATAAAGAATAGTCATATTTTCTCTCCAAGTTTGGCACCACTGAGTGGACTGCATAACAGTATGACGTTCTGCGTGAAATAATTATAAACTGAAACTTCATGAAAACGAAAATAGCTACTCCTCACTAGCTTGAGCGTATTGCATAGCAGTGTGCGGGGCGGGTCACGAAATCCAATTACCCTCATTAATTTAAATGAAATCCGAATTAGGGAACGGTATAATTTTTACTTGTAATATTTGCTCCCTCTTCACCAGCTCCCTCTCATTCTCAACATACGACGCAGATAAAGAATTAAACCGTGTATTTTGTAAATTGATGAGAATTTCATGGCATTAGGTAGACAATTTCCGCAAACATGCACTTCCATCATCATGCACTGAGTATGCAGGAGTATCCAGGTACTTGTCTGTCTCCCTCATTGCCTTGTCTAACGCATAAGTTGAAAAAAGACAGAATATAAGGGACTAAAGTCACGTGGTAGCACCTCCCTTCATTCTGTTTTAACGAAAAAGGCGTATGCAGGCAGAGTTGCCAGATGGATGGTAAAAAGCCGTATCGTCCCCATTTAAATCAATGTAAGAAGTACGGCTTTTTCACCCCAATTTGGCAACACTGTATGCAGGGGAGAAAGAGGATGATCCCTGTAAAACGCCAAACATTAACACACAAAGGCAGGAGCGGAAAAGGCGATAAACCGCCTGAAAAAATTAAATAATATGGGTAAAACTTGAACTCTTCCACTTGGATTTCTTTTTATGGATACGGCTTTGCCCAAAATAACTCTCTCAAAAAGGCAAAGAGTCAGAAGGAAAAATTCCTGGATATGCTTCAGACAAGGACTATCCTTCAGGGGATTTTAAAGAAGAATGTTTCAATTTATACCAGTTGATTCTACCGGGCTGACAAAAAGACTACTTTCAAAGTTCAGTAAGGTGACTATAAGGCACAAAAATACTCTGATCCGTAATGTTTCTTCAGCTGATGGAATCAATCATCGGTGCATTGTAAAAACTCATCTTTCTGAGTCAACTGTGCTTCTACCGGTCTAATGGCTCTGCCTGCTGGCGTAGTAAATTTCACATTTTCTCCGTTCAAAATTTTTAAATTTGGTGGCGTTGCAAAATTGTAAATTACTTATTTTTTGTTGCGTTTTGTATGTTGAGACCAACATTTTTCAAGTTTATCAGTCAGGTAGAATACATAATTTGTGGCCTTATTTTTGCGTACTTAGTCTATATGGTTGGGCATTATTTTAAGGCGCATTTAAGTATAATGGACAGATTGCACATTGGACATTTAATTATTAATGACAGATTGTGAATTGGACATTTTATATTGGAAACTGTGCTGCGATGGACATTTCCTCTGGGACATTATTAAAAGGGCATCTCCACCTGTGTGCTGTGCCACCAATTGTTCTCGTTTTCTGATTTTAATTTTGTCAGTTTTCGTATAAATGTTAAGTTTTTGCGTCACCAATAGGAAGGCAGCCCCTCCCCCCTTTCTTTTAATACAACCTCGGAGAAGTTGGAGATCAAATATTGTTTCCCCGAATGATTTTTAACTATTGTTCGTGGAAAAATGTTGCTTCCGATCTATCCCCATCCAGTACACCTATTTTCTGCTGATGTGAATAAATTTCAAGTCCGGAACTTGACGCGAAGGATGCTCTATTGCTTTTGACGTGTTAAATTGTATTTGATTCTTTTGACGCAGAACTCTGAATGAGTCTATGCTGCATCCGGCGCTACCGCGTCGCACAGAGGATCGATGCTTGAGTTTTTCCGGACCTGAAAAGTTCTATTTTTATACAATAAGGCCGGCTTGATCGAATTCGCAGGTTGTGCACCAAACACTGGTGGCAATTTTTGAAGGGCGGCAAAAAATGGAAAAAAGAAAACAGAATGCGAAAATAAGAGGAAAATGCGAAATAGGGGCAAAGACAAAGAGAAGAAAATGGCAGAAAGTAGGGAAATGAGGAGGAAAGTCAATGAATTATATAGCATCAATAAGGGGCTACAAAGCAAAAAGCTAAAAAAGCAAACGAGAAAGAAAGAAGATGAGGAAAAGCTGGAAAGAGGAAGCCAAAACAGAAAAGAGGGAAAGAAGAATATAATAGCGGAAAAAGAAGGGGAAAAAGTAGAACCGACGTAGAAAATATTTTCGAGCGTTAACTCATACTTATAAGCTAAACTAAACTGTCGGCCTCCGTGGCCTAGTGGTCAACGCAACTGGCCACTAATCCAGAGGTCCCGGGTACGCATCCCGGCTGAGGTCTCAAGATTCGATGATCTCGGAAGGACATGGATGTCATAATACCCTGATTTTTTCAATGTGTCTATATATGGCTGTAGTTTCTCCGATATACGGGGACCAAACAATGTTACGCCTCACGGTCCCGCACGCATGATGATCGGTGAGCACTTACGGTGGGTATAAACCACACGCAATCATACTTACGTGCGCACCATTAAACGTCTTTTGGAGGACCGTCAAGCCGTAACATTATTTGATCCCAGGAGAATAAATCCAAAAAAAAAAAAAAAAAAAAAAAAAAAAAAAAACTGAATGGTGCAGGTAATCTACTTGGCTTATTGGTAAAATCGTCGGTTAATCAAAACATATTATTACCTACTTAAGAAGATAAAGACCCTCAGCTCTGCCAAAAATGGTCGCAATCCGACGAATCTCCTCTTGTTGTTTATTCCACCTCTTTTGTTTACAAATTAAACTCGTTTTTTACTTATCTTACCATTTCCTGTCAATAAGTTTGATATTTGTTCATGCAATAACAGCGGGCAAAATATTTTACTAGAGTGGCGGTATAATGTGTAATTTGCGCCTCCTGTACTTGAGGAATTTTTAGGTCAGTCGTTATGCCACCGCAAAATGGATCGAAGCATGCTTCAAGTCTTTGTTCGTTCCACCAAAATACAAGGGAATAGATAGGGAATATGACACCTCAATCCTAACCTGAAAATCCTCCGTGTTGCGCCGGTTACTCTTTTAACTGTCACTCTATATAGATAAACGTATATCTCGTCGTGAAATTGTGTCCGGGAAATGTCAGTTCTCAGTCCACTGTGCGCCTGTTAGTGTCCACACTGCGCACTCCGTGATATAACTACCTTTACAGATGCAACATCGCAACGAACTCGGTTGAAAAATATAGTGTGAAATACTTTTATTCAATAAAAATGACAAATGATCCGAGTTTAATGAGCTTCCAGAGTCGCAAAGTGAAACATCATAGTTCTTGCTTGACGCGGACCGAGGGTTGGGGGCACAGTGCACACTTGCACAGTGCAAGCCTGCTCCATGTATTAGTGTGCAAGCATATGCCATATGCACTATACACGCGTACAGTGGGTTCCAAAAATCCTTGCCCAAGTTTAAAATGTGTGAATGAATGAGGACTTTTAAACTTGGCTTTTGGATAAGCACTGTTGTTTCGGTGTTGCTGTTAGATATGTTGGTCAATCGGGGCCAGTTTTGCCAGATTTGATGTTAAAACCCATATATTTTATATTTTGAGACTCATGGGACTTAAACGGCCCTGTGACGTATGTTTGGATGATTCGAAGCGTCCTGTAAAAGTTGACACCTATCCATGTTTTTTCTTCCCCTTCAAACACAAAATAACGTGGAAGCAACCAGAAATTCTTTTTTCCCGAACAATTTTTCGATTACTTTTGATGCATCATGCAGTATACTTTTTTCGAGAGAGAGAAAGCACTCTAATACATAGCTTTGAAAGTTAACATAGTTTAAACCGAGCACCAAAAACTCATATTTCCGTCTTGGCTAACTGTTTCAATTCTCAATCCTTCTCAAGTTTGTAACGTATAGTTTCTGCAGCTTTACTACATATACAGGAAGATCATAAATTCTATATATTTAAGACTTCTTATACATATATGTATGTTTCTGATGCTTTTACAGAATGATCATCGTATACTTAAAAATGTTGTGAAACTTCTTTTTTTACTATTTTAAATCTCACATTGAGAAGCTTATTCTTCTTAATGTTTCATTCTCGAATATACCAACTGGAGGAGAGAAATAACGATCAAAGCCTTACATTTTCCTCATTTTTGGCTCATTGTCGTGGGAACTGACTCGTAATTCCCCCCCCCCCCCAATTTTAGGTGGAAGGGAGGCGCCCCTAATTCCGCTTTCCTACCAGTGCCTATAAGTGTTTCCATGGACGTATTTCCCCGAACTTCCGCACTTGCTGAGTTTATCCTAAGGATTAAGGAGAATTAGACAGTCTTCCCCCTCCCTCAGACAATAATTCAAAGAGATTACTTGAATTGACCATATTTTGTGTTTCTCTCACATTTTATTTTAACGCATGGGTCAGAAAAATACAGAGCTATAGTTGTAGCATATTGCAGGTCCATTATTGCATTACGGCACACTTTTGCCATAAATACATATCCACAAATAATTTCGAATCAGTCCGTCTAATAAAAGGGGAGGGGGAACAATTTTAATCGGTTGGATATGCGAGCTTAGTTTAGGTCTTGGGTTTATGAAACAGACTGTATCCGTGTACCTGTACATAACGAATACGATCGTAACCTTTTTGCCGACTGGCAGGAGCAATGCGGACTTCGCTCACCGTTTCGGCGCTTCAGGTATCGCAGGAGCCTGATATGACCCTGTTAAATTGAGCGTAAACTTGAGCGCAGTGTTGATCGCGACACCGTGCCCTCTTACCCCTATATGCCCCCCTCATCACCGCCCCCGGTGACCTGTCCCAACCCATTCCTCTTTTTGCTTGTCACGAGGAAATATCGCGGCTCATTAAAACATGCCCATGTTTCAGTGATCGTAATTTTTGTTTCAAAATACCGTTTCAACTTCATGTGACTAAATATCAAATACACCTTATACCACCTGTGGTGTCGCTATACGTTTGGAGGAAGGGAGGTTGGTGGATGAAGGGACCCCTTTGATTTGTCTTAATTTTTATGTGTTAAAGTTTATTTTTTTTATTTTCTTTTATTTTAATTTTTCAAATGCCGGAAAGAGGGGGGCAAATCATTCTCAATGCCACACACCTACACTTGGAGAAAAATCACTTAACTCAAAGTTTGGGTAGGAAGTGCCCGATAAATGTTGAAGAAATTGCCTCAGTTTATCTGGTAAAAGTTGCGGAATATTCCCACCGACGCAACTTTGGCAAATTACCATGGTAAGGGAAAGGGATATCCCTCAACGTTTGTTCTTGATTCGCTCAAAATTGATGCGACTTCTCCAACTTCATCGTTGCAGTATATCAGCCAAAACGTTAAGTAAATATCTGTAATTTATCAGGCGGTCAGCCCCTCTCGAAGGGGCTAGATAGATAGTATGTGAAATCCCCGTTTGGTTCTATTCCCTAAAGGTACCACTGAAAAAACTGTGCTCCGGTAGTAAACCCACATCTCCGGTAGAGCAGAAGCTCTAGCTGTTTCAGATAGCTTCGCAGAGCAAAGTACGGTAGAGCCTGAAAACGTGCTTCGGGAAAGTATATAAAGAAGAGTGAAAAAGTAGAGTGCTGCTACCCGCGATCGATCATAGGATGTACTGTATCGATGTCCAGTGCGTTACCACTGCGCTGCTGAAAGCTTTGTGTGTGAAAGGGGCTGATTGCTGCGTATATGGGGGATGCGCTCCGAGGTGCTCATCCTTTACAACGCGCTGAGTTACGTGAGCAAACCCTGTGGATATGCTCCTAGCTTGTATCGTAGCGTTCTTTCAGAGATCGCCGATGACAAATTCACGGAGTAAATTGATTTCAAGAGTGAACCCGTTCCACTCTGATACTTAACAGAGAACATATAGCGGCAGGTCCAACTGATTGTATGTCATTGCACGCGTGTTTCCCGCCTATATCGCAATGCTGAAGCAAGAGATTCGGTATACCGCTAGAGCATGTGGTTCGCTACCACCGACGGAAAGCTCGCTATATAGTCACAGAACTTAGCTTTGGATATGCCTCATACAGCTTCCCGATGCATGTATTCAGTAGAGCCTGAACTTTTTTTTTTTTTTTCAGTGTGCACCCTATACCCCCACCCCAAGGTAACTCCTATTCCACCGACTCTAAAACCATAACGGAAAAGTAATATCGATTCACACCCCTGCTATAAAGTTCAATTATTATTATTTTTATTTTTTTTCGTCCAGTGTTTTCTACACTGTATTAGACAGAAATAATAAAGTAAAAAATAAAAAAATAAATAAAAATGAAAAAAATCCGTTCTCAATGAATGTTGGGATTCAGCCGATCGCGCGAGTCGATAGCATGCGGTGGCCCAGGAGGGGAGGGAGGCAAATAAAATCAGGAAATAAAACTAATAAATTTTGTTACGGGAGCAGTAGACCAGATGCCGCACCGCAGAAAATGAAAAAGTGTATCACGCTCACAAACCGCTCAAAATGGCTTGTAAAATCTACCCCCTCCTTCGTACCCCAGCTATCTGTCTGGCTGGCAGGAGAGGAGGGGGCACTTCCCCTCACTGAAATGGATCATCACGCTGCGTTGCGTCACAAAAACTCGTAAATTAGCATTAAAAGTATTCAGATTGAAATGAAGCGATTCAAGTATGCATTTTTGTGGAACGGGATATAATATCCCCGTCTGCGATCCTTGCATGCAATCTGCATACATGGAGGATAGGGGATATTAGATACGTGCACGTTGAGCGGGTTGCATAAGTCGACGTGATAACCGACATAATAGCCGAATTAAAATTCGTGACGTTTTGAAACGATCGCGCGCGTGGTGGGCGCGGTTACCCCCACCCTTCCCACCGCCACCTCCCTACGTTACCCCTTTCAGTCGGTCAACACCATAAATAGTTGTTTTAATTTCAGCACTTTTTTTTCCTTCCTCCTCCGAGAGCTTCCACCTCGCTCGATTAAATTGAGCTGAAACACAACTTTTATTGCGCAGCCTGTAGGTAATTACAAGCTCTTTGCTCGCTCCAGCTAGCTCTCGCACTCAATCTCATTTCGGAGAAACTTTTTTCTCTCCCCCTCCCCCTCCTCTTTCCTGAAATACGCCATGAGAGGTTCCCCGTCAAACAAAACGCCTTCCGATGGTGTAGAGAAGCAGATCTGCAAATCTTGATTCGTGCCTCTTTTTTGCGTAGTGCTTTTTAACATATCATTAAAGCAACTTTGCGGCACCATCACTAGATCTCATAGATCCACATTAGACGTCGAACAAAATATAGAAATAGAGATTAGAAAACGATTTATTGACTGTGGAATAGGCATAAGTCAAAAGGTAAAATTACCATAGCCATCATCGGTTGAGCGAAAGAAGTGAACAAATATGAAAGCACATGTTCGGAACGTCAAAATACGAGGGTCGTTTCAAAAGTAAATGAACAAATCTATAAAAACCATTCAACGCTCACTCCTCTCACGGCTCGAATCGTTTCTACAGAATTCAAATCCAATCATAATTAACAAAATTGTGGCCATTTTTCTGCGGCCACCAACCGTCGCTGCGGGTCCAAAATTTTGTCCATTTTTTGTTTTGGTCAAACATTTTTACATTCGAGGTTGCAAGAATTTAGATGGAAACTGAGCCACGTCGAAAGATAACGTGTAGAGGTGTCATTTTAACAACTTTTAACGGAGCATCTCACCTCATTTTTTGACGTATCTTCCACCGATATCCAGACATTTTTGATATCGCGGTATCAGATTCCTAAGGCCCTTGCTAAAAAAAAAGGTCCTAACTTTGACTTTCAATCCAAAGAGTTGACTCCCATTTTGACTTCATCGTCGTTAGCAAAACGTTTGCCCGAGAGTGGTCTTGTGACACGAAAAAACAAGGTAATTACTAGACGCAGGTCCGGAGAGAATGGGGGTTGAGGAAAAATTTCCCATTAAAAGGATGCTAAGAGGCAAAAGTGTTGCTAACGACTATGCTGTCAAAATGACAGTCAACTCGTGGATTGTAAGTCAAAGTTAGGACTTTTTTAGAGAAGGCCTTAGGAATATGATACTACGACATCAAAAATGTGTGGATATCGGTGGAGGATACGTCGATGCTCCGTTAAGAGTTGTTAAAACGACCTCTTCACATTTTCATTCCCCTTTTCCGATGTGGCTCGGTTTCCATCTATATTCAAACTAGCTTGAATTACACGTAACATTTTAGACCCACAGCGGCGGTAGGTGGTCGCAGAAAAATAGCCACCATTTTGTTGTTTCGATCGGATTTAAATTCTGTAAAAACGGTTAGAACCGTGAAAGTAGTGAGCGTTGAATGGTATTCACATATTTGTTCTATCTATTTTGGTTGCCGAGCCACTAAATAGGGAAACTTTCTTTTGAAACGACCCTCGTATTATCGAGTGAGAACGTGACGTTATCAAATAGATACGGCATGTACCTAAAGAAGTGAGTCAAGCAGCCGGAGGCCAGTACAAAGGGACAATTTCAACAGCTTATCCAGGCCATCTTATTTGTATTACTGTCAGTTGATCTTGAGTCGATGTACCAGAACCATACCGTATTTATATTTAAAAACCATCCATCATTATTGATCTTGAGCCGATGTACCAGAACCACTATCTCGAAATTTTGCTGATTTTCGATTCAAATGAATTAAATGCACGAAATATTGGCAACATTTGCTGCTTGGGTTTTGTTGGTGATCGAACAGAATGATACAGAAAGATACAAGAATCGCATGTATCTAAACGAAACATACTTACAATCAATGGGAAGCTTTGCTAATGTTGTTAGCCGTGGCGTTCCATCTGGTGTTGCATGATAGTTGCATGATGGTGAATATTTTGTATAGTGTGACACAAGTTGTTCAAAGTGAAGTAATCTTCTGAGTCCTTCAGTATGTGTTGAAAGTTTTTAAAATGCGTATCCTTATTTTCACGGAATTTTACAGTACAGAATCAATAGGCCATATTGATGTAGCAAAAGTACTCAGCAAACCCACTATGAGCTCCCCTCTTGCTTAGGGTGACTACACTCTATACACAACATCTACGGGCGTAAAAATCAAAATAAATAATTGTTTCAAACCTGTTTTGCTATAACGAAAGAATACAAGACAATTGCATCATTCTATCAGAGGATATATTTCTCAATTCGCTAGTTTACAAGAAACGGAATTTTTGAATTCTTACATGTTTCGGGTCCCATGAGTATCGATTATTTGGAGCGATATTTTCTATAGGATCATATGGAAGAGAAGTCAACAGAGCAATCCAAGAACCATCACTCGCCTGTGTCTATTCGGTTCGGTGCAATGTCGTCGGAGCCGAAGGTTATAAGATTGAGGCACATTACATATAGCGAGTGTTCTTGTATGTAGCGCCTTCACTTAAGACCGCTGCATCCACCAAGTCTCCTGATTCATAGTGCCGACTGCCGGTCATCGGACCCGGACCGCAACTGGTATATGAGTTGATCTCGTTGCGTAAAAAGCGCCTTCAAAACATTGGAGTAGCAATTGCTGATTCTGGTATGCATTGCTGGTCTAAACTGCTGATTGCAGGCAATACTTTCGTTCGGTTGCTAACTATTAAAGTGTCTCTTGAATACGCCGCGCCGCCGGTGGCACTGTCAATCGATTCCTCTCATGATGTTACAGTCTCAAGTAAAATGCCTAGGCGAGAGTATTAATATGGTCGCAATTTCACATTGATGACTCCATCTTGACCGAAGCTAAGCCATTTGAAAATTCGGTTTTATGACATTCATCGTTGTCAAATGTACCCTGTTTCCCAAGGAATCCAATTGCAAAAGAAAATCAACAAAAAATTTAAAAATAATTTCTGACTCGCCTGTTTTTTAATGCCTATCGGGAATGCATCGATAAATACTATGCTTGATTACTTTTCAAGATTTTTATTCCATAGCAATAAATACCACCTCGTCATTCGAAAATACGTTCTAATTATTCGCAATTGCATGGAACTCGTATTTTTCTCAAAATTTGGGTTTTTTCGAAGTATCTATCCTGCTATATATAATTTTTTTTCTTTTTTTTTAATTCACCAACTTTGAAAAAATACGAAGTCTGTCCTTTCACCGCATAACACAGCAACGCCGCGACAGCTATGCAATTACCTCGGCGTTAAAGTTTCCCTCTTTATCATGCGACAATCTTCAAGTCTTCCAGTCGGTTGGTTTGGTTGAGTTGAATTTATTCTCTATTTATCTGCCCGCCAAGCAAAAGATTCTAATGAAACAGGGAGGATTTCCCGCAGCTCTCGTGTCAGAAAAAGGTGAGAGAGTGGAAAAAACAGAGAGAGAGAGAGAGAGAGAGAGAGAGAGAGAGAGAGAGAGAGAGAGAGAGAGAGAGAGAGAGAGAGAGAGAGAGAGAGAGAGAGAGAGAGAGAGAGAGAGAGAGAGAGTAGAGAGAGAGAGAGAGAGAGAGAGAGAGCGAGAGAGAGAGAGAGAGGGGGGGAGAGAGGGGGGGGGGGGTAGAGAGAGAGAGAGAGAGGGGTGGGGAAGGGGTAGAGAGAGGGAGAGGGAGGGAGAGAGAGAAAGAGAGAGAGAGAGAAGGAGAAAGAGAGAGAGAGAGGGGCGGGGAAGGGGTAGAGAGAGGGAGAGGGAGTGAGAGAGAGAAAGAGAGAGAGGGAGTGGTTTAGAGTTAGATTCGAGAATTGGAGGGACGAAAATGGAGTAGCAAGTTAGCGAGGTAAAATCGTAAATCGGAATTAATCCGGGGGATACGAACACGGGCGGGGCGAGAGGAGCGGGGAGATGGAGGGTGAGAAAAAAGTGAGAGCGATCAAATCACTTTGAGTGTTTGTCATAATAGCTTTCATTTGTAGCCAAGTCCGAGGGTTGAAGAGAGAGAGCGCCGGTAGTGGGGGGGGGGGAGGGGGTGGTAGACCGCCTCGATCTCTCGAAATTGTAATTATCGCACTGCTTTAGCCCATTAAAGTAGCAATCGAGCATGATAAAAACTTGGAGCCCCGCCGCAGATGAGAGACGAAACTGTAGGGAGGGAGGGGAGCTAGCTCTGATGGTCTCCCCCAGCCCCCCTTTTTTATTTCCGTGCTCAACAACTCTCTGATCCACCCCTTCCCATACCTCACCTTCTTCGTTTTCTTACTTTAATGGCACTCTATCTGTTTCCACTCCTCGTTCGAGAGAATGTCTTCATCTGTCTTGTAGAATTTCAGGAGTCGACTTAGCAAGGCTGCAGAAATACGAAAGTCGCTCCATCAAACCGTTTAATGTCTTCGGTATCCCTTTAAAAATCCTTCGACACTCCAATCCCGAAATTTTCATGAAATTGAATAAATAATTAGAGTTACTAAGCCAGTTTCGCTTTGATGGTCGGGCCAAATTCCATTGATATATGATCAATTTCAATTTTAAATTTCTTGGCGGGTTGAGACATAGATATTATTTGCTTGACGGATGGTTGGATGATGCCTTCAACTTGTTCGACACGTTGTAATCATAAAGCCATTGTCCTCCACGAAAAGAAACCTTGGTAAGACTTACCATACTGATGACTGAGATGGCAAACTGCGCCGGCCGTTGCCGCTCTTTTCGACAAGACAAGACGAGACGAGATAGCGACAAACGTCAATCTCATTGGTTTAAGCGTCGTCACGTGAGCGGGACCATGTAAACAAGACCTCGGGCACAGTGCTTACAAAGTCACGTGACGCCGCCGCGCCATTTAAACCAATGGAATTGATCGATTCCCGCCGACATCTCCTCTCGTCTCGTCTCATCCAAAAGAGCGGAATCGGCCTACAGGCATCGCCGACATAGGGTTAAGTGGAACAGATCTCAGGTAAGGTTGACTCATCGCCCGTTTCATTATACTCGGTGATGTACCTAATGGTAAAGTTCGCCATTTTCACTGATAGACCTTTCCGATGAAATCAGTTTTCAAGATCAGGCGCACATAGTTAGAGCACTTAAAGTAGACGCATTTTGGGTGTGGGCCCCTGAAATATTGTGTTGAGCTTCCGGAAACACAGCAAAACTCATCGATGAGCATTTGACAAGCAAAAAGTGGATTTGCGCGGCCACTTAATCGATCATGAGGACCCGACTGCAGATTTTGAATGCAAACATGCAAATAATTTCTGGGTATTTTCCGGTCGTTGATGCGGCATCAAATCACGATGGTATCCGATAAAAGCATCAAACATTGGTTTTCAGCGATTGACATCAGAGCTTCTTGTAATTAGACAAATTTACAAACTCTATCTCACGTTAAATTTTCGAACGTTAAACGAGTTTCATAGATGGTTATAGAAACATTCGTCGATATTAAGATCGCTCCAAAATATCGAGTTAACATCGAGCTTATTTGAAAAAAAAAAAAAAAAAAAAAATTGTCGGGCCTTATTATATACGAATCAAAAAAAAATATGTTTCGCCACAGTCAATGAGTGGTCCAAAATTTTTATGGGGGAGTTTATGTCTGTCCCAGCTTACTTCCAAATAGGAACATATTTCACATATTAGGGCGAGACTCGATAGAAAAAGTTTCTGAGTCTCGTTGATAAAAATAATTCAGATTAAATTAAAAAAAAAAAAAAATCTTCCGTAAGTCCGCAAGTGTTAGCAGGAAATGTTGTAAAAACTGCTAATGTACTTATATGTATGATGGTTCTCTCGTAAACCGGACTTAAACGCGACATGGACATTTAATAGCATTTTGTTCAAAAAGTAGGTTGAAAAATGTGCGAGTATGATTTGACAAACATAAATTGAACGAAGGTCGTCAGACGAACGTCCGAGCCCCGTTTTGATGGTCCAAGCGGTATAGACTATAGAGTGAGTTCAGGTCTATAAACTTTGTCCAATTTTCGGTTTTTACTCTGATCGCATTTTATTTTATTATTATTATTATTAATATTGTTATAGTTACATTTCAAATCAGTTGCGTCGCGTGCAAACTGGCATTAGCGTTGCTTTTAACCTCTGCGTGCATCAAATTCAACGTCTAAATCAATCGGACATGTTTTAGCGCCAATCTCACGCCTACTGACACAAAACGACCTATGTTATTGCCGCATGGATGGAATAAATATGACATCCACCTACACGGCCAAAACGTTGATTATGTAACTAATTACGGGTGAGAATACTTATTCTCTTTCAGAGCTTACTCCAAGAATATATGCAGCTCTCGTAAAATACGGTAGGGGTGTATCCCTCTGTTTTGTTGTTAACAGAAGCAGAACTAATTAAATCTTAGAGGGCAGATTTAGTAACGCAGCGATACTTAGCAACGAGGCGATTCATGCAAATTACGGAGTCAACAAAATACTTGGCAGCTTTGTTTGCAGTTGTAAACTTTTGTTGCCAGGTTTCGAGATTCTGAGGAGGAAACCAAGAAAAACCAGGGAAACTCAAGGCGGTCGAGATGGTAGGGAAAAAACACAGGAGTTACCAAAAGGAAAGTTAGACGAGACTCTGAAATGTCGTCTATTTTGAATGTTAACTGAAAAAGAGAAAAAGTAAAATATTTCTAGTGCTATGTATTTCGGAATTTCGTTAGGGCTGAGATGGCTAAATAACCTTGAGCACGCACTGGCTTTTCGATTTCACTGAGGAGCGAGGGCAGATCATGCACCTACAGAAAGAATGTTATTTGTTTTGTTTTGTTTTGTTTCTTACTTTTTGTGTCTTCTAAATATTTAACGGAACAGCTTTGATCTGGATTAATTTATTCCACTTTCTCCTTTTTTTTACACTCTGCCTCTTATTGTCTTTTCCTTTGAACCTGGCAACATTGTAAGTCAGGCCCATGACTTAGGAGCTCACAAACATACGCCCTCAATATGACGCTTTAATTTTTATTATAATGCTCGAAAAAATAGCGCGCAAAAGTTGGCACGTCTATACAACATTTTCTTCACAAACTCATGAAAAACAATTTGGTTCCGCTCTGAATGATTTCCTGACGTGTTATCTCGCACCACGCATCTTGTCCGTAGCCTTGAGGGTGATTCGAGCACTTGCATTTTTTCTATCTGTTCGTAGGTCATTTTTTCTTATTTTTTTATTGCGATAACTAAAACCAAATTGACAACTCATTCATTTTTGTGACAGAGAATTATCCAGTTAGAGAATTGTTGCTTGAGGGGTTTCTACTATGCAATAATCCATCTTCAGTAACAAATTTCAGTCATCCATTCCAATCGAGTATTGCCAGATAAGAAGGCGCAAAAAAAGGTTTGTTCCCCTCTGTCAGTTTATTCTATCAAGTAAGTTACATTGTGTAGTATTCGTATCAGGAGTGAATGTTAACTTCCAAATTCCTGCGATGTGACCGTCGGGAACGAAAATAATGTTAGACGACTCCTGGAGGTAAGCTACATGCAGTATTGAATATTTTTCTGAATGAAAAGAATTGAAAGAGGCCATAATCTTAGGAATTGCTCTACATTCGTTTTTTCCTTGAATGTGCTTGGTGATTAAACATAAACAAAGTCTAAGCTGAAGGTCTATGAGATGAGTAAATAATGACGATCTATAAAAGGAATATAGTCTTTTAAAACAGAACCTAATAAAATAACAGCAATTATCAACCTCGTCCACAGTAACAATTTCAATCCGTAAATCTATGATCTAAGTTTAAGATAATGTGGAGGCCGATCAAGTCTGGTCCTCAAGTTTAACGTTATCAAGGCACAGATTTAGCCGCACGATGGTATGGCGTAAGTATACAAAGCCGGCAAACATACCCGCACCAAGTTTTGATCCCATTACTGTTCACGTAACATTCGTGATGTCATCAAGGTACAAACAACTGCAAACGCGGTCTCCACATCTACAGTATGTCCCAGTAGTCTTTACCATGCAGGTTCAAATTAAAAAACACGTAACAAATTTCGATAAAAACGGGTCTGCTTGCCAGCGCATGAAGTTCGCAGAATTTCTCGCACTCAAATCAACGGACGGTTCTGCTGACCTATACAACTAACAAGCATACCCGTCCAGAGGCGTGCCGTGGTTTCCAGAGGAGGGGGGGGCAAGAATGCAATCTTGCCGCCCTCCGCGAACAAAATTATAAATTTGATGATTTTTTTTTTTTTTTTTTTTTTTGGTTGCTCGCCCTGATTTTGCCACCCTCGGAGAGTGCCGTCCGGGGCAATGGTACCCACAGCCCCCCTCCCCCGGCACGCCCCTGTACCAGTCGTTCATCGAAATAGAGTACGTATTTTTCGACTTGAACCTGTGCAAAGACTTCCGGTACATTCTGTGTACTCACATGCTGAAGATTATTTTCGGTTAGAGCGCAGAAAAAACAGAGGATATATGTTCGTGCTCCGGAATCCTGATCCCAAAATGTTATTGCATGAGATTCTGATGAAGAAAACTAGGTTTTCATCTTCATTATCTCACAATCCAAGAGTTAAGTCTAATCGTCCAATTATTAAGAAAACCCAATCCAACACTTTCATAATCTCATACAATAACCTTTTGAAATCAGGGATTTCGAGAACGAGCACAAGCTTTGTTTTATCTGCCCTTGTACCGAACTCGTGCGCTTAAGCACTTTTGTTAGTGAGGATTGACATCTCTAGGCCTCCATACACGCTCAGAGGTGTTTGAGTAAACTTCATTACAGCAACCAAGTTGACACTTCCAAAGTTACAACAGAGACATGACTAAAAACGTTATTTGATGAGAGTTGCGGAGACGGGTCTGTGATTCGATGACCTAGTTTGAAGGAATCATTTGACGGTCCGTCAAATGAACTCATCAAACGGCTCTTGTTAGGCGACCGTGCAGGCTAAACCATGAGTCAGTTGGCAATTGAGGTTTGCAGTGAATTGCGGCTCTTCGATTTCTCTGTTTGCGATTAAACTGTTTGAACTTGTACGGAGACTTTCTAGGAAAACGCGAATTCAACTTCTTGTTGGTTCGATGAAAATCGCTTTGTATGGATCGTTGATGACGACTGAAGTATCGATTAATTAGCTGTTGACTCGAACATATGTTATTTTCGATTATTCGAGCCACTCCCCGAGTATCGTATCGAACACGACTGTAACCAAATCTTGTTATTCGTAGAGTCCCTATACATATGTAGAGAGTTAAGACAAGATGGCAGTCAACTTCTGATTGGTCGATGAGTTTTAGGCTCTACGGATGCCGCCATTGGATGCGATTTTGCACTTTTGTTTACAATCTCAGTTGTTTACCAACGGTATTTTGCGGATAAAGAGTTAATTTTCGACGAATTTGTTAATTTTAATCATGACACGCCTCAAGAATGTCTATAAATCCCAAAAGAATTTTTTAAAGCGTAAATAGATGTCGATCCACAAAAGCAGTAAAATAGTACATCGTTAGAAACTCAGCGGCACTGTAATCTTTGCAGTGGACGAAAACACAACAACGCAACGGCCCTCAGAATGTAAACAAATGTGCAAAATCGCATCCAATGGCGGCGCCCATGGTTTCACTTGTCTTAACTCTCTACATATAGGGACTCTAGTTATTCGGGGAGAGTACAAAGTTTTGAACGGGGGGGGGGATGTGGTACTTTGACTCGAGTT
Organism: Trialeurodes vaporariorum; assembly: GCA_011764245.1. Taxonomy (NCBI): domain Eukaryota; kingdom Metazoa; phylum Arthropoda; class Insecta; order Hemiptera; family Aleyrodidae; genus Trialeurodes; species Trialeurodes vaporariorum. The sequence goes on from VMOF01000002.1 coordinate 29,485,479, forward strand.
GTTGTAGCCGATCAGACTGCGAGGATCGCCTTATACGTGAGTATCGAGTGGATGATGGGTGGAAGGAAGTGAGGAAGGTGATGAGGAGAGGAGGGGGGGGGGGGTTTGCGCGGAGCATATGGCACAAGTTTATTCTGTCGCCCGGAGCTCTTCTCTTATTAGGTCCTGAACTGATTGTGAGGAGCGAAGGGTACCGTATAGGATACGATTCTATACCCTGGGTCAGGAGCCTCTTCAAATAATCGCCCGCTGATGAGCGCTTTGGAAGGTGAAACAGGAGTTCAAACGCAGCCTTTTTATGCATCCCGGTCATTGCTTGTATAGAGTTGTAAGTACCGAACGTATCGGTTCACCGTCAATGAAACGCGACTGAAAATAAACATTGGATAAAATGAAGCTTCCTATTCCACAACTCCTCCGCCCGCGCCTCCCCCTCCCCCTCCCCTCTTTCTCCCCCGTCACCCCACTCCCTATTTCATACTTTCCGGGGCAGAAGCACTGTCTAGCTTTATTTTCGCGAGTCGATTTTTATTTCTGTTTGATTTGGCTTTCTTTTTTGCAGTTGAACATCACTTACTTGAATTCTCATCAGCGTTCAGTTCCTTTACTCGCCAGATTCATCAATGATATTTGTCCATGCGCGGGAAATAGACCGTTTTAGTATGACGTAGAGAAAATAATCGGATCCAAGCAAATATTCTGTCTCGCTCACCCGCACATGGTTTCCCTTAAGGAATCGGACCCTCATTTTCCACTGCAAATTCATGCAACGAAACAAGCTGTTTCCGCAGATTTCATTGCACCTGCAGTAGTTTTCACCCATATTGTATCTTAAATTATAATTACACTTCAAAAAAATGTTTGAAACATCACGCATTAATTTACATTCGGGCCAAAAGGCGCGTAACGAACGGGACACCTAACTCCTAAACGCTGGAAAAAGCTGGTGAAAATGTTGAGAATCCAAGTCAAATTTAAGACAGGCTTAAATTGTGCCAAACGGTGCCTACTAACACCTTAGAAAATGTCGTTTTTTTTCTTTGTTTCCGTTTAAGAAATACTTTGATTTTAGAGGTGTAACGAACGGAACATCTGAGTTCCTCCCAGATGTCCCGTTCGTTACATCCTAAAAGTCAAAATATTTCTTAAACGGGAACAGAAAAAAAAAAAAAAAAAACCCCAGGTGTTAGTAGGCACCGTTTGACACAACTTAAGCCTGTTTCTGACTTGTTTTTTCAACATTTTCACCAGCTTTTTCCAGTTTTTAGGAAGGTGTCCTGTTCGTTACGTGCGTTTTGGCCCATTCACTCAATCACAGCTATACCTAAGAAAGAACGTATTGTGTTTTGTCCTGGTCTTCATTACTTTCTCATCGTGAGTGTCAGAAGTGTTTTGAGTGCTGTCTATTGATTTACTGGTAAAAAAACTAACAGTTGCTAAAACTCACAACTTTGCGGACCGAAAAAAAAAGTGAGAGTGTAAATATACCCTCAGATGGTTCCAATATACTGTGTAAGTGTAACGATTTGGCTTATTAATACTTACAGCGCAGTCCGTAAATGATACATGATTTTACTGTATCCTTCCTTTCAGTCAATCGATTACTATTTACGATTGGATGACTACTTTCTAATCAGCCATGCAAAAATCACTGCATAACATGGGGGCCATCTAAGTGTATTTACACACCTTCTCTTTATCGGTGCTTTTGGTCCTCGAACGCGACACGAGTTAAGTACAGACAGTATGAAAATCCTAAACTGGCCTGAGACTTTCCACAAGGAGCGAATGTTTGAGTGGGATTTTATAGTGTTTAGGTCCAGATGTTGCGAACAAGCTGATATTAACAAGAGAGGGAGGTAAAGTGAATGAAGAGAACTGCATCGATCAGTAGCGCACCGAGAGATTCTTCATCTCTCTCTTTTCTCCATTAAGAAACGTATGTTAGACAAGGATGGACAAGGGGATAAAACCCCCTCCTTCTGTCCTTTTCCTACTCATACATTCAAATGGGAAATGAGAGAGATGGAAGATATCCTGGTTGCGCCAGTGGCATCTATCAATGATCCTCAGCACTTCTGAAAGTTTATTTTCTTCAGAAAATAGGAAGGCCGAGGAAATTAATTGTATAGGCTCTCTTTAAACTCAAAGAGTTTGCAACTTCAAGGTAGAGCCTTTCTCACTAGTCTGTTCCTCTTCATTGAATTTTCCGAGAAAAAATTGTCGCATTCTGCCAAAGACGAAGCCTAGGCAACCTTAGCATCCCGTTCTAAAACTAAAACTCTTTCAATTAAACAACCCGAGAAATCGAGAATTCTCTCTTGAGCTCTTCGGTATCAAACTTTATTTTAGAGTTATATCAAATAGACTTTCAGACACCGACAGTGCGGACTGAACTTGGATGGAAGTCACCCACTACTGAGGAACGACATATTATTGGTTGTACTTTGGACTTACCCAATATAATTGGTACCCGTTACCAATTATTGATTGCAACCTAATCTATTGGGAAAGTGCAACCAATAACTTAGATTGCGCAAATTTTACTAGTTTAGTCAGGTATATATCCGTATTTTTAAAGTTTTTATTGTTGTTGTTTTTTTTGTGTGTGTGCTTTTTTTGTTTTTTTGTTTTTTTCGTTTTTGATTTTGTTTGTTTGTTTGAGAAGTGTAAAGAAGAACATACACCGGGGGGGGGGGGGGGGGGGGGGTTGCCAGACTAAGTGTCGGTGAAATTTGCGCAATCTTTTTTACCGGTTTTACTTACTCAACAAATTGAGCTCTCCAACCAATACTTGGTAATTGATATCGATTATATTGGATTAGCACAACCGATAACATTGGTGGATAACATTTTAGGGGTGGAGGGGAAGGGGGAATAATTTCCAGTTAAACACTCATCAGTGTAAGCCCCTCCTCAAGGAATTAAAGACCATAACGCCCGGCCCTGTTGAAAATGTCCTTAATTTTTACAATAGTTAGTTTACCCTTAGATTTACCGATCAAGGCAAGTTCCTATCGAATAGAAATATGTACCGTAAGTATAATAATAAACTGCCCCTTCCACTGAAAAAAACCTCCGCTGCAGAAGAATATTAAAAAAATGTTGGCATCGTTACCATCTATTTGATTAAGCTACTGATTTCTCTGTTCGCGATCTTGCCAAGAAATAGCATAATCTTTTTAAAAAAAGGATACGGATACGGGTAGGTATACGCGAGATTCAAGCCACCAAAATTTGAACCAAAGGGGTCGGACGACTCAACGTCGAAGCCCGAATCTAGCCGAACACCACCCGAAAGATTTATTGATGCAAACCATTAACGAAGAAAGGAAAAACAAAGCCAAATAATTAAAACTTACTCAAAGAGCGAAATTATGTTTCATTTCCTTTCTGGAGTGGCACATCGTTCCCCTCCTGATGATGGTCGGATTCTACCGTTTCCGAGCGAAACTGAAAGCCGGGTCTTCCAGTGGATCGGCGGCGGCGCGCGGCTCCGTGGACGGTAGCGCTCCATGCGACGTCGCGGCGGAACTATTCCCCGTCTCCGCGGACTCGCCACTATCATCAAGCACCGGAGAGGGTTGCAAGTTGTATCTCAGATCAGTTTGATTCTATGCTTCGTGGTTGGAAGGCGTATGCGACCGCGCCTTGTTTTGTACTCGTGCTTATCGATGTCGGGGAGGTTATGAATCCGGGAAAAAAATCGTGTTTTCATAATTGAGATATTTGTCTACTTTTTACCCTTTAATCAATAACATCAGATTAATCTGTTTGTTTTTTCCCCTCCTAACTGTTGTGCTCAATTTCTCCGTACCTATTCGAAAACTCAAATTTTAAATTTTTTCCGGTTTTCCATAAATTATCGCAGTTTGTTTTTGCCAGTACTTAAAATTCTGTGCTGTGTTTTTGTGACGCCGTTTGGACCACGCTGGAAGTAATATCATCCTCAGTTATGTCCAAATATTTGGATGGCTTCGCTGTGATTAGCTGATAGTCAAGTGAAATTATCATTTTTTTCGATAGCTTGCTAGTTCGAGCTTTTAGTGATTATTCCTTTCAAGTTTCATTTAAGTTGAACCGCTGAAATTTTTTGTGTTTCTAAACCACCGTTCGACGACAGTAACTAGTCAGTGATTAAATGATTAAATGATATTTACAGTCCATAAGATGCAGCGGGTTCAGTGGTTTGTTTGTGTCGTAGGTTAATTTTTGTATAAAACACGAGTGCCGAAATAATGATTGTGTTTTGTCCACTTGTTCTACGCTGTCGGTGTTTCCCGCGGATTTGATGCCCGTGTTTTGATATTCGGACCCGGGTATCACAAGTGTTTTTATGATATTGCGGTTAATCATTCGGTTTTGTCGTGCGAGAATAGGGTGGTTTATGCATCCAGGAGTCATGCCTCTTCCTCCACGTCTCCCTTCTGTCGTGTTCCGATGGCTGTATCTTTTCGTCTTCACCACCTGCTTCCTCCTGTCTTCAGTTAAAGGTAGGAGCCGGAGTTAAATCTCGCACGAATTCACAACAAGCAACCCCTTTACATCTATACAATCACTTAGCTTTGATGTCAAGGGCTCATCAATTTTGTCTTGTTTAAAGGCGTCCCCTTTTCAGACTTCATAGGCTTTATTAACCACTTGTCGTTTTTCATCAACGCCGGGCAACTGCTAGTGGTATGTTGCTTTCACCACAAAAGTCAGCTGACATCTCAGCGTTATTTCTCAGGAATTTTACTCGTGCTTTCAGTCATCATTATTGCAAGAAAATGTCTCTGTCTAGCTCCCAGTCAAACATTTCCGATTAACAGCGATGACTTTCTGTGAATATTTCGGTCGAAAGAGCCCGTGTAGCTCTCTTTGTCAATAATTTGTATCCATTTAAACCTTCCAAAAAAACTAAAATATATTCCAAGAAGGCCCATTCAGTGTTGCCATATTAAGCTTTCTCACCTGTTTGAATTTTATTGTATTTTTGTGTGGTGAAAATATCGATCAATCGGACCGCACAACCGTCAGCCATCATTAGTTGTGAGTCTTGCCGAGATTTTTTTTTATCAAGATTTGCCTCTAGCAAAGACCTGACACGAAAGATTACCACAGTCTCAGACAAATCAATGACGTCAGAAACTGAACGAACAAAACCCCTACTGGATTGCCGAAATCCATTATCAAGTGAAGTTAAACGCGAGAGCGTCATAGGCCGAAAAAAGGTCCATTTTCTTGTTCAAAATATATCTATATCTATATATATATTTTTTTTAAATATTAGTCAACATTATATTCTTTGATACCTACTTAATACTTTGAAGGGTTTGAGTAAATTAAAAACCTGACTGTTGCGGCACGACTTGATAGAATGGCAAATACTACGCATTTTTTTATATGGTTTGTTTTTCTGCGACGTTTGCCGTTTGGGAACCAATTCTGTTTGCCATCTGAAGCAATCTAAAAAATTAACTCTTGGAAGGGTTAGAGTGTTTTGTTCTAGGATCCATTATTTTACAATGGTTCAAAATGTGGCTTTAAATGGTGGGTAACTGACGTAAAATGAGCCAAAAATATTGCGCTGCTCTGGTACAAAAAGTATCTTCAACTTCAACGAGGGAATAGGAAGCAGCCTCAATCCTCGTAATTTGTTCGGCTTTAATGCACAGTCATCTCAAAAATTCGGTGTCACAACGATAGTTAAACCCATCTAAAAAGTGTGTATTTACCGCTTTGTCGAGTATTGCAGCCATCAAGATTTTCAATTATCCCTTATTTCTAACGGTTATGTTATAAAATTACGTTAACAGTTGCAGAAATCTCCAAGATCGACCTTCTTGAAAAAAGAGAGGCTCATCAGTCGGCAATGATTTTTGCTTATAGAATTAACTCTGCGCGTGAAAATACATACGTGGAATCGTGGGGCCTCAAACTTGTGGAAACTTCAAAGCATAAGAACAGTGGCGACGCTAAAGATCTTTTATTTATTTTAATGTTCGCGCGCACAGATTAAGTGGGTAGTTAAATATTCCTACACCATAGTGCTGCTTTTGCATACACTATTTATTGAAGGCGCTTCAGAACGCACTTTTTTCAAATGTTTACAATTTGGAGTTGCGATTGACGTGACTAAAAAAACTGAAATTGTATGAGGTGCATTGTCATGCACTTTTCCCGCTTATTTCCTTTGTCATATGTTTTCACTATCCTCCTACAAATAATCTTTCTATGGCAACGTCTATAAAAAAGCATTGTTGATATTATATAGTTTTCACTCATCCCCATTGAGGCAAAAGAAGAAAAGCTCCTACTTTTTTCTTAATATATTATTGATTAATTACAATCGTAAGTAAATATTATTAAAATGTGATGAAATAAAATATAAATCACTAATTCAACTATTTTTACTAATTATTTACGTAACATGCATCTAGTCTCAAAAATAAACATACTCAGGTGTGGTATGGAAAAGGTTGAAAACTGCTTCAGAGTGACTTGAATGCAGAGTTGGGCAGCCGAATAATCAGAAATAATGAAATTAGTCTGGCAACAAAGTTGATGCTTGAGATGTGACACCATTGTCTGTGAGGAAGTATGGTCAATCGGCCAAATAATTTGTCGAATAATCTGATTATATTGCAGTGGCGTAGCCAAGGGGGGTAGGGGGGTCCAGGGGGTCTGGACCCCCCCCCCTTGACATCAAAATTTGTCCTAAAAAAAAGGTAATTTTTTGCGTTTTCAGACAAATTTTACCAAATTAGTATGTTTGGACCCTCCCATGACAATTTTTGGACCCCGGACCCCCCCCCCCTAGAAAAATTCCTGGCTACGCCACTGTTATATTACGTTGCCAATTTAGACAAATAATTCGTCGAATAATATTTGCCCAACTCTGCTTGCATTATCAAAATTTTTAACCAAGAATTTGCAGGAAACGAATGGTCTAGAAAGTCCAAAGAAACTTACTTATAACGCTTGAGAAGCAATTGAATTTTAAACATGTTTTAGGCAAGGCATTTTCGGCTCAAATTCTCAACATTTTCTGGTGACTATATTTAAATAGTTCAATAAATCCAAAAGAACTGGAAAAAAAAAAAAAAAAAAAAAAAAAAAAAAAAAAAAACAGCTTCAGAAAAGCTTAAACCAATACTTTCTGGGCAAGGCATTCCATAAAATGCGGGATCTGGGAACCCTTAAAAATGTCTATCCATAGATATTATATTTACAAAACTCTCAGGATAAGGACTCCCAATCAACGGGAGGGGGATGGGGGTTGTACCTTTAAACCACCTCCTCGCAACTTAAAATCCCCCCCCCCACCTTGGCGCGTTTCCAGATCCGCCCCAGTTTTGAAGTATTCATACCCCCCCCCCCCCCCCCCTCCAGTAGTTTAAGGTAGTTTAAGGCTCTTTGCGCGAACAGGGACTCAACCTAACAGACTGAATCGAAAAACATAGAAGAAGGAAAGACGAAAGAGAAGAGAAACATGCGAGTCCCACCGAAGTTACGAGATCTGATTGGTGAGACGCGATCATCAAATTTTGTCGACTCAGCCAAGATTCTTATCTGGAATCTCGGGGTTATCGGTGCGTTGCACTGACCATAGACAACAGTTGGTTATACTAAGGATCCAGTGACAGCACCAGAAATTTTGTGAGGGGTCCAAACATTGTCGAGAGGGGGGGGGGGGCGTTTGATGGTGACAATTACGTAAACTACCTCTTAAAACGCTAAAAATTAACTTTTTTTTTTTTTGGGGAACATTACTTACGTAAGGACTAACGTTTGTTAGACGGACGATCGATTTTACGTATGTCTATGCAACAGATAACTCGAAGCACCGCCGATCAATTTTATTTTAAGCGAGGATTCGCGCAAATACGCCACTCGTAGAAGCGCCCGGGCTGAGAAAAATGTGGGCCCTGGCACCATGAATAATATGATATACCCATTGAAAAAAGCAGATATAGTAATCTGATCTGCTTATTTTACAGTGCAAGCAAATGCTAACTAGGAGGATTTTGTCCTGAAATGTGACAACGTCTCGGTGCAAAATCTCGGTTAGGTGTTGGTGGCGCTAACTTTGAAACTTCATGACGTGATCACACTGATACGTATAAACTATACACCCGACCACTTTCGATAACTTTGGCAGTTCGGTCGACAGTCGGTTTTGATGACTCAACCCTCAAGTATGCTTTCCCGATGCCCTCCGCAAGTTTCCCTTCGTTTATCTCCAGAGGGCGCTCGAATAGGCGCTCAAGCTCGTTTCAGCTCATTTGCCTTCCTTGCACGGTCGGTTCAAACCTTCTTCCCTCAACGTTTCTGTGATATTTAAAGGCATCGATGCAAAATTTACGCGCTTCTGAGTGATTGAATGAAGAAGAATGCTCTTCGATTTTACCTCGGACGATTCTCGAATGAGAGTGAAGTTTCTTCCACCCAGTAATTTATCAACGAATAATCTGGAGATCATCTTACATAATTTCTCACAATCTCACAGGCCTACATATTGTATTTGTACGGTATTATTTTGTCGTATGATTGCGCGAAAATGAAGGTGATTCCACGGATTAAAGCCATACCATTAATAGCCGTATTTTGCTTTGCCATCGCGATGACGATTTTGATTATATTTTTACATGAATTTCAACTGTCGTTTTGTAATATTGTTTGCACGTTCAAAATTTACACATTTTTATTCTAGTTTTGAACTAGTACAGTCTACAGACTTTATAATTGTCTAACCGGCAATCGTCTAATTTCTCCGATGGCAAATTTCGGCGTTTGATGGTCATCGCCGTTGAAAACCTCAGGAGATGGTCAGCGCTCAGCGGCGATGGCCACTAGTTAACGCCGAAACTTGAAAAAGGAGATTGACAATGGCCATTTAAACAACGACACTGTTTCTATACTCGCTCAGAAATAGAATCAATAGAGTCAGTTTCGTCGGTTTCTGCAATTTTTTACAAAAATTTAAGACATTTCACGAATTTTACAACAAGCACCAAGATCAAATGTCTGACTTGTGAGGATCTTTGTCCGTGTCCATTCGAATGCACCAAATCGACTGTAGCGTGGAAATTCACTCATTCATTCGCACTTTTCCGCAAGTCATGTGACAGTATTGTGTCTTCCTCTCGTCGAACCACCACAGTATTTTTCCAATGGCGTAGGCGGATCTCCTCTATCTCTCTCTCTCTCTCTTTTCCCGTGAATGTATAATTTGAAAAATGATAGAGGGGGGTTATATCTCCTTGACTATCCTTGTCCAACAAACATGCTTGAATGGAAAAAGAGAGAGATGGAGGCAATGTCTCGTTGCGTACTGCTTTATTGGTGTTACTTTTTTTCACAAGACAGCGCTGAACGCATACCTCACCGAGCTCCCCCCCCCCGTCTGCCGCGTAGGCGACCGGGCGTTCAAATAAACGCGCGCCACGGATTGCCCTCTCCTGCTCCTCCACGATTTTGATAACAGCCAGTGATCCGCATCTCCTGTTAACGCTGCTCTAAAAATGCGATGCGTCAAGGTGGTGGCGGTGGTGTGGTGGGTCCTTGACATTGTGATCCGCGATCTGCGATCTCCTTACATTGATTTGAATGATTTCACGGCTGCCCTGTAATCGCTATCAACAGAGGCGACCCTTCAGTTTTATTGCTGCGTACTACACTGGACACACCCTCCCCTCCATCTCGCCGCCATCTTCCCGTGACCGTGCTGTGTTGGTAATAAGGGCGTGGTGTCTTTATTTTAAAAGCCCCTTCAATGTAGACATATTGCGGAATCATGATCCGCAAACTGGCCTCTTGAAGACCCTACTCCGAAGCGTAGGTACTGTGCGGCAACGTGTCATTTTCTTCTATTGCCCTCATTCGCACCGGTCAAATTTTAGGATGTTCACCGCCTTCACCGCATAACCTATGACCCTATGATATAGTTCAGATTTAAACGGAAAATATGATAGTTGCCAGATGGACACTCGAACCTTAGAATACAAACCCTTCCCTCGAGGCGAGGGCACAATGAGTAACGCAACGGTGAAGGATAAGAATAAACAACGCTCCTGATTGGCTGGAAACGGTTTTGGTTACCCTGGCGTTTGCTGTCTCCCGTAGAGCCGAACTGAAATAGTAAAATAAGCTTTGTCTCGCCTCGGACTTGAGAAATCCAATCCGTCCGATGAGGGTTGGTGAATGGTGGGTTTAGTTAGTGACGTCATCGTTGTTGCCCGATGGACTGATGCAGTCCTCTGTTGGACGTGATGACGCGCCTCTCGATTCTCGCCGTGACACGCCACGCCAGACGCGACCAATGCTGGGACTCGGGTGATGGGGCGGCAGGCGGGCGTTTCGTGAACTTGGCTGCACTTTCCGGCCCGCGCCGGCCGCGGCCGCCCGGTGACGTCCATGCCCCGTGTCCCGTCCCGCGTCTCAGCGCGCGAGACGACAGTGGCGGGCGTCCCGCAGTGAGAGTGAAAATAAATCTGCAAGTCCCTCTCTCGCCCTCTCTCTCTCTCTCGCCCTCTCTCTCTCTCTCGCTCTCTCTCTCTCTCTCGCCCTCTCTCTCTCTCTCCCTCTCTCTCTCTCTCTCTCTCTCGCCCTCTCTCTCTCTCCCTCGCCCCTCTCTCCTCTCTCTCTCTCTCTCTCTCTCTCTCTCTCTCTCTCTCTCTCTCTCTCTCTCTCTCTCTCTCTCTCTCTCTTTCTCTCTCTTTCCATCTCTCTTTCTGCCTCTCTATGCGATTGATGCTGCTGTTGATTTTGCTACTTTTGCCGTATCGCATCGCTGTGTTTTTATTTCAGTCGGTCTGTACCTTCCCTGCCTGCCTGCCAGCCCACCGTACATTTGATCGAAACACGGACTTTCCTGGAAATAATTTTACGAATAAAAGTCAGGATTAAGAACGTTATTTAACAGCAAAATAGATTGAATATGTGTGAAATCGTTCATTCTGGAGCTGAAAATGAGTCTAGAAACATGGTTTCTGCCTTCATCGCTGACATGTTTTTGAAGCATGAAAGCCACACATTTTTATGTCTGGAGAAAGTCATGTTTCGATCCAATGTGCGCCACTCAGTGTTGCTAGATTGGGGTGAAAAAGCGGCTTTTTAAAAGCCGTACGTTTTACATTGATTTAAATGGGGACGATACGGCTTTTTACCCTCGACCCGGCAACACTGGCGCCACTGCCTCGGTCATGTGCGTATGCGGCACTGTCTAAGTGTCTACTGTCTATGAACGCTGCACTGGAGCTGCGCACGGTGGATTGCAGAAGTGGCGTAACTTCGTAATTCTTTTTCTCTCTCTTTGTCCATTGAAATGTGTGTGTCAGAAAAGGATGAGCACCTAATCCCCACGCGTATTTTCCTCATTCTGTACGTTCAAACGAAGGATCATCATTTTTACGCAGTGTGATTTCACGGGAATCGGGACTGATTTTTGACGAATCACCCATCATATATTAATCATCAAGATGTTTTCTCGTCATCAAAAATTTACATAAAGCAGTCCACTGTGCCGTGAATGGACTCGTCGCGCTCTGTATGAATGCGTTCTCGTGGTCACATGAATGCGAAACCTATTTTTAAAGTAGAAATGCTTGACTCGCTCGCGCATTGCGAGAGATTTTTCTTTTTTCAAACTTTTAATTTTACGCATTGACGTTACCTCTCAAATGAAGCGTTTCCTAGAAAATTGGATGCATTCTATATTCATACTTTTTATTCAAAACTTCAAAGACTTTCAGGTCATTTATGTGTAGCACCTGCGAATGTTTCAGTACTAGATTTTCCAAGCTCCCCATCGGATCAGTGCTGCCTCTTTACGTACATTTCATAGTAGCCAAGAGGGGAGATCAAGGGGGTTCCAACCTCCCCCCTTTGACTTCGAAAATTTCCCTTGACAATTCTAAAACTATATGCATTTTCTGTGGAATTTTGAAAGATTGTATTGCCTAGCACCCCCACTTATTCCTTGAAAAATGTCGGGCTCCATCGAGGGGTATTCTATGGTCTTTCGGTGTTACAACCTATTGAAACAAAGATTACTGATTTCGATTTGAGTATTTCAATAAGCCATGGTAACGCTTTTTATCTGATATGTGTCATCTTTGCTTCAGAAGGTCAAAATATACGGCAAACGGTCGAACTATTTCGGTGTCCACCGTGGTTTTTGTATTCGAGGTGAGTCAAAATTAGTTTAGAGCCAAGGTTTATTCATACAGGTAGATGCATTTGCCTGTTTTGAGCTTCCTGCGAGATAAACACCTCTCTGTAGCTTTGAAGATAAGAAATGTCAGTCGGTTCGACAGAGCATGGTTCACCAATAAGCTATAGTGAACAGAAAAACGTCATCCATCAGTCCTCGCGTACTTACATTCCACTTCTCATAGTAATACATCCTATTCTCCCGCCCTTCATGCGATTTGCTGTACACGTAACTCCAGAGCGTATCTAGGAGTTTGGAGCCACGAGTTATCCCACGGCGGTTGTTATCCTCACAGCTTTTTAATTATGGCACAGCTAATTACAGCTTTATATTGATTCTGAGGCAAACGTGTTACCCTCTTTGGAAATTGTTGACGCTCCCTTTCATATGATGGGTTTTTTTTTTTTTTTTTTTTTTTTTTTTTTTTTAATGTACCAATTAGAACAATGAACTTCTTGGAAAAATGGAGTGTTAAATTTGCAATCACTCCTGTCAGTGATCACCAATTAACTTTACTTTGATGGAGATCTGATTCAGAGTAAGTCCTGTATAATTAGTGCAATACGGGACTGTCGGATCATTGTCAATGCGGAGAATCGTGTCTCTTAGTTTTTGTTTGTTTCGTTTTGCGTTTATTTATGTCGCATTGATTTTTTCTGTGATGTGCCAAAATAACCTGCTTATAAAAATCCTCTCGTGTAAAAAGTCTGAAATCAACCAGCTTTTCTGAGAAATCGAATTCCTTCTCTGGTGTCATAATAGTGGACGTTAGAGAATTGCCTTTAAACATTCCAATTGACCGAAGAGTTTCATTAAAATGAATTTTACAGTTTGCAACGGAGCCCGTGCATTATCTCCGTAAGAGTTTTTAACGTGGCTGCCTCCTTGGTGTCTTAAAAATTACGTCTGAGAAAACCCAAAGGCATTACGTATCACGTACACGGTGTGAATCTTATACCGTACCATTGGAGCAAGTATGAGGCAAAAATCGTGAATCCTACAGTAGACGACGGGCGAGTCTATTATTCGACATTGGGGGGGGGGGGGGGGGGGGGAGGGTGTGGAACGTTCAACTGCAGGTTACAAAGAAACAAACATAGCCTCCTAACTTAAAGTTACTACTTTAGAAAAATCGGGACCAGAAACTGATGAAATACACTGTTCAATGACCATTTAGTACATAGAGAAAAATACTTCGGTAAAATTCGATCATCGAAGTTTTCGGTTAGAGGAACCGAAATTATGGTACGAGTACCAAATGCTTCATTAGTAATACTGAGTATTAGGTAGGGGTGAAATTTGGATTATACTTGCCGATTTCTTCGGTACTTACGACCGAACATTTTGGTTTATTCAACCGAAAATTTCGGTGATCAAAATAAGTCGAATCTTCAGTTCTAACAACCGAAGCATTTTTCTCTGTGTACGATAAGAGACAAAAAGAAGTTTCACATATTTTAAAAACTTGGAAATACCAACTGTGATGGATACTTTTTAGCATCTTGGTATGCCAAGATGGCTTCGGTTTGTTTGTCACCAGTTTTCACTAAAGATTACCTTAACATGATTACGGATCTCCGTGAGGATGCAAGTTGACTATTTTGGTGAACATGCGAAATACTGCAACAGTTTGCCTCATGAAACTTGTCATGCACTCCGTCCTTTTTGAGAAAATCCCTCTATATGTGCGAGTAAAATGGGATCGTCTTCCTCTTCCGGACGAATCCGGCAACGGTGATGCAATCCTCTGCAGCTAAAAACGTTGAGTTTATATGCGACGCGATGTTGGATGACGACGACGCGACGTCGACGCGCGTCTCGTGTCTCGTTTCGTCGCGTCGCGGAGGAGTCAAGGGAAGAAAACAAAAGTAGAAATTAATTTTTGAGGTCACGCCACGAGCATCCGCGGATTGCACGGCACACCGGTGGTGGAAAAGGGTTTTTCCTTATGTATCTCTCTCCTTTCGTCCTTACACCTTACATTTTCAGCCATCCCTGAATATTTCATCGCTTCAAGCTTCACTTTTTGTGTCGTACAGGGTTGTACTTGTACAGAGGCGCGAACTGAAGCGCTGGAGACGAAATGACAAGCTCGAGCATGTCCCCTGGCGCGTGAACCGTTTTTTTGAAAGCGCGCGCGCTTGGAAGAGGGAGGGTGGGCTAAAGAAGGAAATAGGGATGAGGAAAATCGCAAGGACAAAAATTTCATGCAGAAAAAAAATAAAAAACAGGATGGAGGAACGGGAGGAGTGAATCATTGACGTGAAAGGATGAGCTTGTACGAAATGTTTTTCGTCAAGTTGCGATGTTGCATAATCTCGCCGCTAGATGGATCTGTCTCAATTTTTTTTCTCCCCCAACAAACGGTTTTAGTGATTATGTTATCCTTTAAAAAAGTTCGTTTTAAGCGTTCCAAATTAGCCCTCTTGATCTCATAAGACTTCCATGTACTATTTCACCCTCATCGCTAAAGTCGTATGGAGATATTTTTCCCAGCGTTGAGGTAGGTGCGATTAGATGGGACTCCTCCATTGTTACCCGTAATTTGACAGCCATCTTGAAATTTTGTTATGCTCTCCAATATAATGTCAGATTACAATAACGAGAATTCTGGTTATTACCTTCCAAACTAGAATTCCCGTTGTAACAGGAATTTTCGTTACATGTATTTGCAGGAATTACTATACACTTATAGAAATTCTGGTTACATTTACCGGAATTCCGTTACGGAAATTACGAAACATAATTTTTGCTACGGTAAACGGACATTTTACTCAGTGTGGGATGGTACTGGGCCTACAATTTGATCGACATGTCAAACAGTAGACGGAAATTTGCAACTTGTCGGCCGAAAGTCAGCAAGTTAAAAATCACCTTACTTAAAAATAATTACAATTTCGAAGCTGAACTGCGTTTTCTTACTGTTCATACTTTTCAGCTGAAATCACGGGTAATAAGCAGAGTAACTTCAGCCCTAAAAGCTTTTAAACGATTTTAGGCAACTTTTACTTTCTGATTTTTAACCGTAAAATCGATCATTTCTACCCACTGTGCGTCAGTGTAGTAAAGCGGAAAGTTTGAAATCTCGCCAAAGAGTCCTCGACATCAGAGGGCCGATCATTTACTTCATCGTTAAACCGATCGATAAGACTGTGTATGAGTGATTCTATTGGTCGAATATTGTAAAACTTGGCTGTTGCTATGGTAACCATCGTTATAGTGTCCGTTTTTTAAAGGTTACCTACTCTTGAATAGCCTTTATAAAACGAGACTCTTAACGATGGTCACCATAGCAACAGCCAATTTTTGCAATTTTCGACCAATAGAATCACTCGTAGACAGTTTTAACGATTGGTTTAACGATGAAGTAAATGATCGGCCTGCAGATTTGAACCGCGTATCGATGGACGAAGTAAAAAAAAAAAAGTCCAAATTAGCGAAGAGTTCGAAGTGGCTCAATTTGGCAACGCAGCGTGTTGGCGAACAACGCAACACGACGCTACAAAGATACGCAAGGAAGCAAAGGATATATTATTTTTCTAAATCAGCAGAGCTGACGATTATTCAAAGGTTTTTGGCGCGTTCTTCAGCGTCGTTCAAGTATTGAAGTTTGCTCGCGTTCGTGCTCTTGCTCTCATCTCACGGCGCTCGGCGGACGCGAGAAGCGCGAGACGCTTGAAAACGCTCGAACGGCGAGGTCACAATGGAGATTTGACTCAAAGACATTAGCGTGACAGAAACCCATCTTGATAACGGCATGAAGAATTTCCACCCGTTTTAATAAAACACAGAGCCAAGCAGCTAGAAGAAAAGGGATATATTTTATTAGAAATTTAAATAAAGCGAGCTCATATTGTGTAGTTACTGTAATTTCGAGCTTTACTCAGAAAGATTCACGCCTTGAGTTTGAACGTCGAAAACTTATTTTTTTTTCCCCCCCCCCCCCCCCCCCCCCCCCCCCCCCCTATGCCCGTTCTTGGGTCTCTGTTCTCACTGATTTCTGCGACCAAAAAAAGGCCCGTGCGGCACACTTTTGCGGACTGAATTCTCAACAGAAAGAAAACGCAGTTCAACACTAGTGATGTTTATTTGTACCTACAGAGCACATTCAATAGCCGTTGACGCAATTTGAAAATAAAATAAAATAAAACAAGCCGCGATTTCAAACACATTGGTGTTAGGAAACATTGTTAAGAAGCCGTTAGAGTGCACCCAACCTGTAATAAAGGAAAAATAGAGAACAAGAACAATCATTCGATTGTCTAATCTATTGAAATTCTAAAATTCAGTCAAACTCGTGGTCAAATTCCGAAATCATTAGCTGAAAATCGGCAGTTTACGAAACATCACGCACTTTCCAAATTTAGCGGGGGAAAATCACCCTGATGGTCATTGACTGGATGATAAGTCTGGCAATTCTAGCGGCGACTTATTTTCTCCCGCGAGAATCAAGTAATTCTAAAAATTATTTCCTTGTCTGTACACATTCAACGAGAATATTTTTCTCAGTGCGCAGTGCAGTACAATTGGTTCTTTTCTTCGTGCTATCAAAGCTTCTTTTTAAGCCGGCCCCAATGGCCGTAAATATTACAAGGTGCCCCAACTTGTGGGGTGAGCTATTACTCCATGGCATGAATTCTGCGCTCCCAGCAGTCGCAGCCCTTACAACTTTAGCAGCATACGTCTCACGCCCATCATCATACCGCAACAGCTAGTATTTACGCGAAATGGAAATCGACTCACATTTTTACACCGGCTAAATTGCGGACTTAAGAATTCAGCGCACTCCTTAATATTAATTAAATTATAATAGGAACTACTTGGGATTGAACCGGAGCATACATACAGGTGGAGGCGGAAGAGGGAAATGAGAAATTGAATATTTTTTCTCTTTCTCTCTCCCTCTCCGCTTTTATTCCTTTCCTTCTCCCTCTCTCCCTTCTCTTTCTAAAGTCTGAATAACAATTGTGGGAACGAGATCGCCACGCGCTCTGCAGGTCGCGGGATGGCGGGTCGAGAGGGGAATGGTTGGATGGGGGAGAGTGGGTGAGAGGTAGGGGGTGAGGGGTGGGGGTTGAGTTTGCAGAGCGGAGAGCGTTTTATTCTTCCGTTAGCGGGGCAATTAGTTCGGCGAGAAGTGAATTTTCTCAGGAAGGCGTCCGACGACGACCGACGCTAGGCGACGCGAGCGTCGCGTCGCGTCGTCGCCACTGTCGGGGGCATCGGGCCCTTGGTCTTGGTCTTGGTGTAAACTACACAGTTGCCGAGCCGGGCTTCACTTTGACTTGTGGACTATATGGACACAATATGCGGTTAGGACAATGTAAACTAAAATATCGCTTCCCTGTTAATGTAATGGCGCGGTTGTGACGAAGATACCTCGCCAGGGTATGCAATACTTAATGCACTGTACATCATTCAACCAACGAGTTATAACTATTAACTATAGCGAGGAGCGACACTTTGTTAGAAGTCTTATCCTAAAGCGAACCAGCATGGATCACTGAAAAAACAAAGTTTATGTACAGCCGTAGCAGCATTTTAAAATAGCTTCGCAGAGCAAAAGTTCAAGCTCTACCTGAGAAAGTTGCAGGTGTACCAGAGCACATACTTCTTTAGAGTAACGGCCTCTTTTCTTGCTTTGGCTCTACCGAAGTAGTGCTTCAGGACAACCTCAACTTGCTCCGGTAGAGCTCGGACTTTTGCTCTGCGAAGCTATTTCAAAAAGCTGCTTCGGCTGTACATAATCTTTGTTTTTTCAGTGATGGAAGGCTTGTCTGCCTCTTATTATTTTAACCTCAAACGATTGTAACTAATTCAGATGAAATTACCCATTTGAAGGAAAGCAAAAGTGTTTCTGAAACGTTGTCTGGACAGCTAATTAACAACTCTCTAAGTGTGCAAATTTTGCTTAAGAAAGTATATTTTTCACAACCTTTTGTTTTTGTTTTTTTTTTTGAACTTTTAAAGTTAAAAAATAAGAGGCAAATAAACACCGTCAGAAAGAGACCGTCCATTAGAGATTTCCATCATGGCTGCTACCTTGGTTTCTTCAAAGTTACGTCTCAGAAAACCCGTTCTCTAGGTAGTTATAGCTCCTTCCATGCAGCACACAAGCGAGGGGCTCTGCAGACATTCACTAATAAAATCTTACCATTAACCAACACTATTTACTCTCTTCAATAACTTAATATTAAGATCAATTCTTTGGAAATGTTTCTCTTAAATGTGTATTTTTTGACACTGAATCTAAATTCAGCCTCCGTTGCACGTTTTAACTCAATTCCGCCAAGAAAAACATAAACAATCAAAATGTGATTTCAAATTGACGAACCAGCGAAAACTCAGAAAATTGTGGAAAAACACCTAGTGGAGTGGATGGAAGATAACTGACTGCAAAATCCGGATTTGATAGCTGAACAGCGTGACTGAGGGCGGATTTTTAAATAAATCTAGAGGTTTAAGGGTTATTCGCAAAATCCTCTCCATAAGGTGGGTCTGAAGTAGCGAATGTCTGCAGTTCGTTAGAATCTTAAACACACGTAATGATTCCTATGATACATGGCGATATATTCAAAGTATTCACAATTTTTCACAGTTCCATTGAGATCCGATCAGTAGCAACCGAGATGTAGACGTTTGAAAAATTGACTTCATAATTTATAAAGAACATATATTTGTCAAGCATGGAAAAATGAGAATTCATAAGATTTACCACTATGATATGTCTGATTTTTGCTCAAAACAAGATGGTCTCTGATAAATTCGATCGCATGGTTCGATGTATCGATCGCACCGATTGTGAGTCCGCATCAATCACTGCAACCAGTCACCATTTTTGCCACTCTAACGAACGCTGGCGCACTAGCGACTATTTCTATATAGTTGGGGATCGTGGCCCGTGTCTCGAAATCGACAGGCCAAATTGCAGCCGCAGTATGACGCTCCCGAACCATTGATTGGTTCGTTTAATTTCTCGATTTCAAAGGAAATGAATCTTAAACAACGAGCTCTCCTCCAGAATCTAAAGGGGCCTCAATTCGAGCGTAATAGCATCTCAACATAAGGCTTGATGCTAGAAACGAGGTTGCTTCGTCTCTTTATTTTTAACCTAAATTTAATTTAATTTCTGAAGATTAAAACTGATTATTTTCCTCTGTATAATTCCGTGTTCTCATATGTATGATTGCTCTGATTGTCAATCGTAAGTTCGTCCCAAATCGTCCACCCTCTCAAGCGGTTTACACGAAATATATTGTAAAAGGGTGGTTCAAGTTGTCTGGATCACCCCTTATACCTTATCCATCGGCCTTTTTGATTTATCAGCACAGGCATGGTTTTGGATGGCTGACTGATGTATTCAGTTTTTACACGAAGCTGTTTATTTGAGATATTTTATTAGTTTTTTCACTGACCTGATAGGTTTTTTAACAATTTCTTCAATAATAAATCTTCCGAAAAATGATGGATAAAAATAGTAAAGATATCACACAATTTCGTGCTATCACATATCCATAATATCATTTCGTTCTAATGTCATTAAGTCCCAACAAATAATTAAAATTTTTGACTAAGTGGCGTCAAATACCTGGGTGTATTGTAAGCTGCCATTCCCATCCTATCTAATACCTTCTGGTGTCTTAAGATTGCAAAATATCTTAATTTCTGATTTTTCCGCCCTGTCCGGTTATACGTATATAGTGAAAGAACTCTGCAAAATGTTTAATCAGTTATTTGTCTTTTATAGAATTCTCACGGAAGAACTCACGGATTTTGAACATCTTTTTATGATTTTTTTGGAAGCATCGAAATATGCGTCAGATCACTGAATGCCAAGGTAGATTAACACTGGTAGAATAGGTAGATGCATTAGCCTTAGCCTATTTGGAGGGTCGGAAGAGTTATAATCCTCTCAGTAGCTTATAGGTTAGCAACGTCAGTCGGCTTACCGAAAGCTTGTTTGCCACTCAGCACTCAGTAATCGTTAACCGAAAATCATCATCCATCAAATATGGAGTCACCGCGCATGTATCGACCTTGTAAATTGACCAAGCACAGCTCGCTTCTTGACGCAGTAAGTTGGTTCACAACATCTCTTTGTATGAATCCACCATATTTTCAAGCATCTGCCTGGATCAATCTACTTTGACCGAAGGCAAAGTCAGAAGTTCACTTTTCACCCTCTCCTCCCATTTGAACGCAAGTGCTTTTAAAGGACAGAAATGTTGACTAAAGTCGTCACGTGATGGCCAATGGCCCCTCCCCTGTAACTGTCCTTTCCTAACTCCTATCTGTCTGAATGTCTGAATGGAGATGGAGTGAGAAGGACAATTCCTGGATCCACCTGCACAGATCGGGCAGGCAATTCTTGAACAGGCGTATAATAATATCAACCGTAGCGCTATGCTGCTTTATGACGGAGGAGAGCAGTGTGGCCAAATATGCCGGGAAATTAAAAAAATGTCACATTGCGTTGCACGGGAAATTGCGTGTAGTTCCATGCATAGCGGCAGCCCTGGAGGTTAGGTCGGAGACGAGCGATTTGTGCGCGGAGACAACCATTTTTCGATGCGGAGCGCGCGAGACCGATTGACTTCGGGTCGGGGCGGGAGACAGACGGTAGGCGCGGCGCGGCGGTGTGTTTCGGTATTTTCCTGACCAGTGAATCGGTTAACTAGTGTGTTTTTAGTCTCGAGTCCAGTTAGTCACAGTAGCTCGGTGGTAAAAGCTGCAGTAAAATAATATCGAAAATCTGAAATGTATCGGGCGAGAGACCGTTTTAGTGTGACAACACGATCAAAATTGGATCAAAACAAATGCACTTTTATCCTCTTTCTCGCGGAGTTTTTCGTTAGGAAAGTTAGGAGGAAAAGTTAGTTTAAAGTTCGTAAAATCAACTGGTGCAATGAATAATGAGAGAACCACATGCTGATCGTGTACTATTTTGATTTACCAAAGAGTGAACACTGTTTATGAGTGACGCTCTGACGCTATTGGTCGAGCATTGTTAGACTTGACCTTTTGTTGCTACGGCAACCATCGTTAAGTTTCCCGTTATAGCTATAGCTCAATATGGCTACTCATAGGCAGGTATTTAAAATGTATAATTTAACAATGGTGCTAGCAATGGTCAAGTCTTGCGATTCTGAACCATTAGCATTATTCAAAGACAGTCTTAATGATCGGGTTAGCAAAAAAGTAAATGATGGGCCGCAGATCGTTTATCGGCATGGATTTGCATCGGCATGCCAAAATCCAAAATCCGAATCCTTTGAATGGATTCGGAAATTTCATATGGGTAACTCAAGGAGAAGGAGCAATATCGACCATTTGTTGGATCCAATTTTTTTTCGTAATACTTTCCATTACTAAAACTATCTACTAAATGCCGTTCGCAGCTATACATATAGATTGTAAAGGGTGAGGCATTAAATTGTGCTTCTAGGTGAATCTTACATATTCGAACAAAGTGCTCTCGCATATCTATGGATTTACGATTAAATAAATTATTTTGCAAAAGTCAAGTCACTAAGTCACATAATATAGTGATCACAATACCTGCAACTGTATACCTTTTAATGCAAATAAATTTCTCTTCTATAGAGAGAAAAGTCGATATTTTTGCACGTATACAATTTTCGGCGTCAGTAGGAATGGAATGAACTAACATTATGAAAGATAAGTTTTATTTATTTTTTTTATTTATCCATGAAATGTTTTGACTTTTTCCCTTTGGGTGACGTGCGTATTTGGCAAGGCATCATCGGCGCGGCGCGGCATTTACTTCCACAGAAATCGTCGAGCGTCATCAATGAAGTCTGATCCAGTGGCGCATGCGCAGCATCTCTTTTATCTCTCTCTTTTCCCACATGAATGTATTAATTGAAAAAGGATAAAAAGAAAGGATTTTGTCCCTTCTTCCTGTCCCTGTTAAAAAAAAAAAAAAAAAAAAAAAAAAAGGGATAGTGGATTTTTCGTTGCGCTACCGATCAGATCTGTTGAAATCCAAAGATTTTCGTTTGCTCCTACAATAAGAAATAGAATATTATCACAAGCCCGCCTCTGCGTATTATTATACCCGGATTTTCCCTTTAACCCAGATGTAAATTTTTGAATTTCCCGCCAAATTTGGCCGCTTTTTACTACGAGTTGGATTTTGGCAACGCTGTCAGTGAGTCCCGCTGTGCTTTTCCGCGCTCTATCTAGTTTGTACCATGTGATCAAGTAGCTTGACTCACCTTGGGAGTGGAGCAAAATACTATATTTTTTGGGCCGTGACTTGTTTCAATTTTTTTGGAGGGGAAAAAAAAATGAGGCGTTATGAATGCAACAACGACACTTCTCTAATATATTTTAAATGAGAGTAGTGTTGTTGCTGGCTGTATCCTATCGTCAAATAATATAATAACAATAAACTGTCTGGAAAATTAAAAGGCTTGCCCGTCCGGAAAGAGAATGAAGTCTTGGCCATCCATCAAAACATCGATAATTTATTCATACCCGTGTTATTATCAATTTATAAGTGGAAAATAACCAAACAATATCCTGCGCTGCAATAGAAATGGTTCAATAATTTATAAGCTTGGTTGAATTCGGACGTTGAGCGCTCTCAGAATGCTCGGTGCGTCATCAAACTTGATATTTTGGCATGTTTCTGAATTGTCTATGACCTGGTTCCTAGAATATCTGTATTCGTATTTACTGTGGACAACAGTGGCGTCGCGTAGTCAGGTAACTCTGAATTTTGTCCATTAAAACGCATGAAGAAAGTCGAATTAGTGGAGATGCATATTGCATGGTGCACTCCCTCGAATCGATCGTTTTGTTTTAACCCTTTTCGTCACAGTGTCCATTATATAAAGGACGACATTTTATATGGAACTTTATGAAAATTGGAAAAAAATGACTCGCACCTGAAATCATATGAGAAAAGTTCGTTCAATTTAATGGTATAGGTTTCAGATTACAGTGACGCTTCTTTCATAATTCAGGACAGAAAGGGTTAAATTAACGGAAGGCAAGCAGCGTTGCCAGATTGCAGGTGACGCCACTGGCTGTGGAACAGTAGTTTCTTACTTTCAAGAAGTTCCAGTTTAGTTTCTTAGTTTTTCAGTAGTTGCTATCCTTTGAGGGCCTAATCCTGATGGGAATCCTTATACGATCCAGGTGGGTCCCTTTTTTTTTTACTGATTTTCATAGAGTTCATATGTATACGTCGGGTTGAGAGACGTTTCATTATAATGTCGCTGTCGATTTCTTATATTTCGGTTCAAGTAAACCGCACCTGCAATTAATTCTTTAAATTAATTTTGGCAAGTAGTGCGGGTAACTTCCTAGACCAACATTTAAGGAGTCAACTGACACTTTCACTGATTTATTCAATTCACCGATTGTATACGATTTCGCCTAGTATGATGGTTTCTCATTTGATCGTTTGGCTAAACAATACAATTTATTTTCTATTTCATTTCAGAGCTTCTTTCCTCGCTTATTAAAAAAAAAATTAAAAGAGTCAAATATGATCTTTATTTGAAATGCTATTTCATGCTCTGAAATCATACTCTAGGTTGTGAAATCTCTCATGCATAGTCTGAACAATCTCCGAAAATGAGTTAAAACAAAGAGGTTGGAAATGAAAATGGGAGAATTATTTGCAGCTATATTGAACAATATTTTATCATTTTTCTCCAATTTGAATATTGGTACAAAAGTTTCAGTTGCTTGAAGATTCGATTGAACCTTCATATGATCGACTCTTTTTCATTGTTTCCATATGGAAAGTGCATCGATATAGAACATGCCATTGATAAGAATAGAGAGAAAAATGGGAACAAAACGAAATGTTTAGAAAATGAAAATATTACTCAAATATGCCACCTCGGTCAGATTTTTAACAAGATGAAGGTGGCAAATAATCATAATTTACTTTATTTTAACTCTGCCCCTTCCCCACCTTACCCACCCGTATCCCTGCCACAACCATTCTAAAAGTTTCTTTTCACTCTGCGCGAGCCCTCGGGGCCCCTGGCCCGGAGGAAGTTTCTATCCGGAGTTTTTTTCTTTCTTTTTTAGCGCGATCTGACTCGTAATTTTCGGGGCGGAAAAACATCACAGCAAGTGAAGCAAATAAAAGCAGATTCGGATACTTTAGATCGTACATCCGGAGTGGCGGTGGGGGGGGGGCTGGTAAAAAGGTGTAGTGGAGGGAGTAGGGGTGGGGTTAAAATATAAGTTCATTTATTTAATCCTTTGTGCGATTAACGTCGGTTGGAGGTTGGATGTTCGTATTTAAATATGAAAACTCTTCTCCACTCCACGGCTGGTCGTCCAGTGTTGCCAGAGCTCAGGTAAAATTAGCTTTCCCTGCCTCCGGTACATCGTTTCTGTGACCCGGTTGGACGAATAATGTACCTATATGACGTCATCACGTCACCTATTTCGGTTGGACAATTTCGACACTGAGTTGGGCAGTTGCGCACTATTTCAGGAAAGCACTGATGCACCCCCCCTCCCCCCCCCGAATTACATTAGGAGTTTAGTTTGTTAATTGCTGACGTTTTTAATTTGGTTTATAAAGTTTTGACAAAATGGGTGAACATCGAACTCTAAGCGTCAACATACATGGGGGAGGGGGGGGGGTGTTACTATACTAGCCTTTAGTTTGCCCCAAGAGACCTATCTTTCGATACCTCATCAGGTATCGAAAGATAGGAGTTGCCGTTTAAAAGCTTTGAGACGTTCTCTATAAAACCGTTTTAAAAGATACCATCAAGATCATGAGTTACCAAACGCGGACGTAAACTATTCGATTACAGAGCAAACCTAGTCTTGCCTCGCAGTTCCGCGTTTTGTGAGTTGGACTAATGATTTATTTATACTTTACGTATCTGGTGTAGAAATGTATAGAGGGCGTAGTTTGAATTTCCCGATTTTAAAAAGGCGACCACAAATATGTGTATTTAAGTTGGTTTTTCGGCCCTTAGTGTGTTCTCCAACTTTTTTTTTTTTTTTTTTTTTTTTGTTTTTTGTTTGTTTGTTTTTTTGTTTTGTTTTTTTTTTTAAGGGGGTTTAAATCCATGCTCAGTTACACTGCAAAGAACCTTATTCAAAATGAGCCATTTTGGCCCTGAGGAATTTGTTTTGGATTATTCTTCCAATGGATAGAGCATCGTTTCGCGGTTCTAAAACTGGGTTTGTTTTTGTCTTAGCCCCTCTAGGAGCGGCGGGGGAGGGGGTCAAAGTTGAAACCTATTTTCGTCAATAACTTTTCACCAAATTAAGCTACGACTCTCAACTTTAAACCAAAATGTTCAGCGTAAAAAGCGCTTTCTTTTGATGTAAATGATAGTGTATTTATCTCAATTTTCAAGGTAAAAATTGCAATTTTTTGTTTTTTACAAACCCAAATTTTTTAAAATTTGCAATTTTTAAAGATGAATACCATCTTCGATTTTTTTCAAAAACTATTTAAAAGAAAGCCCTTTCTTTGTTCTTTCAAATGGCGCAAAGTTCATTTGTCGGCAATGAATACTCTCGGAGATATGATCGGTCAAAGTTGGCAAGGTCTTGAAAATTCTTACTAAATACGAACCCTCCAAGGGTTCGTATTTTGCGCCTCCGTACGTACAGTCACGAAAGTTGAAAACGAGCTTATGCAAGTTGTCAGAATGACTTCTGCGCAAGGGGGGTGGGTACTTTGGGTGGCGTAGGAGCATAATTATCGACGGAAATCGGTATGCAGCGTTGCCAAATGTTGTCGAAACTAACATACGTTATGTGTAGGAATACATAAATAAAGTTGGATGGAATAGTCGGAATTCATGTTCTGAAATTTGGCAAACACAGCTGAAAATATGGTAAGTGGTAAACTGACGGATGAGAGATTTTGTAAGTACAATGTTTCTCTTGCCTGACAGACGCCTTGCACAAGCGCAGCTTCGAAATTCATCGGCTCCGCTTATCTCCGCTACCTCACCTACAAATGGGATGACATCTGATAAAAGTACTATCTTTATCACTCAGATAATGCACCGAATTGATACCGATGACATAAATTCCGACTATTCCATCCAACTTTATTTATGTATTCCTACACATAACGTATGTTAGTTTCGACAACATTTGGCAACGCTGCATACCGATTTCCGTCGATAATTATGCTCCTACGCCACCCAAAGTACCCACCCCCCTTGCGCAGAAGTCATTCTGACAACTTGCATAAGCTCGTTTTCAAATTTCGTGACTGTACGTACGGAGGCGCAAAATACGAACCCTTAGAGGGTTCGTATTTAGTAAGAATTTTCAAGACCTTGCCAACTTTGACCGATCATATCTCCGAGAGTATTCATTGCCGACAAATGAACTTTGCGCCATTTGAAAGAACAAAGAAAGGGCTTTCTTTTAAATAGTTTTTGAAAAAAATCGAAGATGGTATTCATCTTTAAAAATTGCAAATTTTAAAAAATTTGGGTTTGTAAAAAACAAAAAATTGCAATTTTTACCTTGAAAATTGAGATAAATACACTATCATATACATCAAAAGAAAGCGCTTTTTACGCTGAACATTTTGGTTTAAAGTTGAGAGTCGTAGCTTAATTTGGTGAAAAGTTATTGACGAAAATAGGTTTCAACTTTGACCCCCTCCCCCGCCGCTCATAGAGGGGCTAAGACAAAAACAAACCCAGTTTTAGAACCGCGAAACGATGCTCTATCCATTGGAAGAATAATCCAAAACAAATTCCTCAGGGCCAAAATGGCTCATTTTGAATAAGGTTCTTTGCTAAAAACCCAATGTAGCTATTGCGTTGCTTTTCTCTCGTCATCCGACAACCTCCGTGAGCTTTGTGGATGATTGGCCGAGCATCGCAGCAGTAGCGAGAAAGAGAGCGTTCCTGAAAACGCGCCGCGCGGCGCGCGCAGTGGTAACGAAACGCAACCACCCGCCCGGGCCCTCGTTCGCGCTCGAGCCGCGCCAAAGCGGAGCGAGTTGAGTTTTCTTTTGTCAGTTTTAAATGAGAGAATTGTTTACTTGAATATTAACTCTGTAAACTGAAACCTTTCTTAACCACTTTTCTCTTATCTTTTCTCCGGTTCGACCTTCCGCACCCCCCCCCCCTCCCTCCCAACATTCAACCTCGCGAATCTAATTTGATCCCTTCCGTTGAAGAGAAACCTTCCGATCATTAAATTCATTCCGCGGTCCGATGTCTTTAGTCCGTCCATTTTCGTTCAAGCGAATAATTTTACTCCCAACTTCCTCTCTCCCCGTAATTTTGACGCGTTCTGATTTATATAGCGATTGAGGATGCATCTCCCGCGCAGGAGGGATAAAAAAAATAGCCACCGCAGGTGTGCTCTTTATGCTAGTTATCCCTTCAATATCCTATTGCCGGTAGCTAGCGGTAGGGATTATCAGGAGTTTCGTGTGATTCCGTGATCACCTTTACTCTGCATGGCAATACCTCTGATCAGCACGGTGCGGTGAGACGTCAAAGTTGCATTTTGTACTTTTAAACTCGTTAAGCAAAATCAACTTGAGTGCGTGGCTCTCTGCGATTATATATCTTTTGCCATTCTTCGATAAATCGGTGATTCAACCGATGGAACTGTGGAAGCAATAAGGATTACATTTGTCCATTGAGCAGTAGAACAATCATAGCTTATTATAAGAATGCTCGAAACAGTACTATTTTTTTATTCCACCGGTTGAATCACCGATGGATTGCAAAATACCATTGAAAGTACACGATAATTGACAGGCGGATGCCACTGAGGGCCGCTTAGTTGCGGGGGCGCTATGGATCACGCGAAGAGGACCACTGTAACTGAAAAGGGGAAGAGGCCATTTTTGAACACCCGGTGCGGTGTATCATACAAGCATGTGTCTTACCCGGTGCCGAATTGGCAGTCACACAGGGATCAGTGATTTATCACCGGGAAGTTATGGGAGGTGTGCGAAGCACTTTGCATAAGTGCATTTGTACGTTGCATTGTTTTGGCGGAAAGAAATGATTGTTTCGGTCGGTTGAACATCGCATCTCGAGGGTACAAGTTCTAATTGAATCGTTGTTACGAAAACATGGTTGGATCTCGGGGGTTTTTTTTTTTAGTCAAGTCATGAGATTATACGTATACACGCTTGTGCTACGCTGACCCGTGTATACGTCAAACTTTTCCTTTTTTCGCTGATGTAACTTCTCGATGGTTAAAACAGTCGACAACGAATTTACTTTCTTAACTTTCTGCATGTTTTAAGCATTGATTTGTCTTTAAAATGACGCTTGAACGAAAATTCGATTTATGAAGCATGTGCCATAAGATCTGCGTCAACGAATCGACGCAACCACCATTACACGTGAAAACAAGACACTATTTTTATAGTTTTCTCAAAACCAAGGGAGGTTTGGGTGTCATACGTTTAGTTATCGTGAGATAGGAGTTGGCGTACTAGCAGGGACACAGATACCTGGCCAGGGTATGCAATATGCAATGCACTTAATACACGTGTTGAATGGAAGCTTGTGCGTTGCGTACTGCCTACCCTGGCCATGAATCCTTGTCCCTGCTAGTACATATCGCTCATCAAAATTTGTAGCTACTTCGCGAGCCACGTTTAATCCCTTACCGGAGGAGTTTCACCAAATTTCGGCGTGTATACACAGAGTAAGGTACCCTTCCCTTCCTCCTCCTCCTCCCCACTCGTCGACCCGAGTCACAAAGAGACGCTTTTCATAACGAGAGAATCGCGAGGCACTCAAGTCACTTTCTCTCTCTCTCTCTTTCTCTCTCTCTCTCTCTCTCTCT
This sequence comes from Trialeurodes vaporariorum, assembly GCA_011764245.1. Taxonomy (NCBI): domain Eukaryota; kingdom Metazoa; phylum Arthropoda; class Insecta; order Hemiptera; family Aleyrodidae; genus Trialeurodes; species Trialeurodes vaporariorum. The sequence continues at coordinate 29,514,478 of VMOF01000002.1, forward strand.
CTCTCTCTCTCTCTCTCTCTCTCTCTGTCTTTCTCTCTCTCTTTCTCTTTTTCTCTCTCACTCTCTCACTCTTTACTTTATCCTCTTGCCAGTGTATTTCCTTTATGTAGTCTCTAAAGCTCTTTTGAAAGGATGCGCTGCTAAAAAAGAAGGGAAAAAAGTGTACCTGGAGAATAAAATTCGGGTCAGAGCCGGAAAGGAGAGTGGAGGAGACTGCGAGTAAATCCCCACCAATTTCCCCGACGCACGGACACATATCGACGCGCGCTTTGCCGCGGATTTTTCCCTTGTATTAAAATAATGAAGCGGCGGCGAGGACGCGAGGTGCATGAAGTGGAAGGGAGGGAAGGGGAGGGGAGAGGAGTCCGGATAGAGGGTGCGGGGGAAGGAGAAGGAAGAGGAAGAGGGCAAGGAAAACAAAAAACGGGGGCTTATTGAAGTTTGTCGACTTGCGTTTTGTTTAAAGTGCTTATACAAGTTGAAGTTTTCGTGGCCCGCGAAAAGATATATAAAGTAGTCCTCCGTCCGTGGAGTGTTTTGTAGCCTCCTCCGTACACATATATGTATAGCGCTTCTGCTTCCGTGCACTACTTTTCTCCTGCCGCCTGAGGCTAAGACTGACGCGTGGTGTTAGTGTGTGTGAGTGTGAGTGTAAGTGGCGGTGGCGGTTTAAGGGATGAGGGATGAAGGCTGTGCAGTTTTGGAACATTAATTTCCTATTCAAATAATGTCTTAAACCCCCCGTCCCTTTCTCCATAGACACCCCCCCCCCCCCCCCCCCCATCCATCAGTTCTTCCGCACCTTCAAATCCTCATCGTAGACACTGTGGCGCTTCTCGGCGGAATACCACACACATGCACGCTCAGATTTGTCTTAGAGGGGGGGGGATTTCGGGTGATGAAAGGGTTAGAAACGTGGCACAGTAGCCAAGAATGAGGATCATTTGGATTTATAAATCGAAACTGTTGTTTTCAGAGTGTAGGAAATGAATAAAACAGGGTGTATTAAAAATTTCTCGGCTGACGCATCGTTGTGCATGCTTCCGGTATTGTCATTATAGCACTTATGATTTTTTATTTTTTATTTTGGTTTTGTTCCTATTCGCTTGATTCTTAAACAATTAGGGAGTCTCCGACATTTTCACCGAAAAACTGCTATTTTTATGCTGGTTCTTGAAAATTTAGAAGAAATGATAGTACAAGCGCATCTATGAACGTTTTGGTACTGTTGTATCAGAAACCCCGAGTATCTTTCATGGTTCTGATAATACAGGTAATACAATCAGAATTCGAAATATCATTTATTTCCATGTACTATCCATTGCCGGATACGGGGGGGTGGCAAATAGGGCGATCCCCCTCCCCCCCCTTCAGCCCAAAAAGTGGGAAAAGTGGGGAGAGGAAAGGGTAAAGCAAGAGCGACAAAGAGAAAGGGGGGTTTCTGAGGGGCGAAAATTCCAAGTTGCCCCCTCCCACCGTTCGCAAGGGCTGGATCCGCCACTGGTACTATCGTCACTGAAAATTTTTGTTTGTATACCATGTTTTTCGACATGTCTCATGCTTTAGTCATTTTTCATTTTAGGGAAACAAACTGGGCGGCGAAAAAGAGTAACTGTCGCGTAGCACTTGGTAAATGTCGAACTCTCAGAGTATGGAGGCTTGTCGCTTAAAGAAACAAGTCGAATGGTTCGTAAATATAATTACATCAGCGTGAAGAAATGACAGATTGTCGTAACTTATTTACGCTTATTTGGTGCCTCGATTTATTTATTTATTTGAAAGATAGCGCAGCGGAGATGTGTTGGTTGAGCGCATCGAGGTCAATCTGCCACCAGTTCAGAGCGCCACCTCCGACAATTTTCTCGAGTTCCGAGTTCCTGCGCTCGTAACACTGAACACGGAGTGACTGCCGAAAGGCTGCAACCTGTCTCCACTCTTTACCTTCATTTTTTTCCCGATCGCAATGACATTTTGCGGTGGGATTGGGCCGGTTGGGGACAGTGCGAGAACTTGATTTTATAAAGTGTTTTCAGAGCGCGGCACTTTCGATAAAGTAACCTTGCTGCATCGTCGTCTGTCCTGTCCTCAATTTCATCACAAGAAACTTGTCATACTTTGTCGTGAAATTGAAAGTCTCACTTTGAAAGAGGGCGCAAAGAACCAGATTTGCAGGATAAAAGTAAATTAGCGTTGCCCAACTAAAAATGTACACTTACAGAACAGGAACAGGACTACCATTAGAACATTACGCGCTTACGCAGAAGTATCGATTCTGTGAGACGTTCAATCGAACCTCCACCATGCCAGAGGATGGATACTTTTTCATGCGTCTATATCGTGGGAGTATTGATGTATCGCACTGTATTAGCCGTCATTTCTATCGAGATTTTCTTTTTCCACTACTAAAACTCGGCAATTTCCCATGTGTGCGACCGTGTATCTGAAGTGCCGATGGGGGTTTGTGGTGGAGATGTGTGGTGTAATATTATTCAAATCAGGCGAGTTTCTAAGTTTTCGAGAGGGGGAGAGGAAGTGAGAAGGAGAGATAGAAAGTATCAACTCCGGAGAAGCGCCGAAAGATGCGCACCCACCAATACATACGCGTACGAAAGTCACACGCACGCCTTTTCCCTTACCTCGCCGCGCTCTGGCGCTGGGCGTACAGCGCGCGTTCAGTTATTTGCCGAGACAAATCATATTTCCGCACGCATCAAACTTGCGTGCCCGCTTCGTGTCTTTAAAAGTCTCTCCAACCCGCTCCACCCTGTTCACAGTTTCCAGCCGGAACTGTGCTATACTTACCCCTTGCTCACACCTCACACTGAGTCTATAAGAAAGAATTTACTATGATTTCTAATCAATCAAAGACGGAATTCAACCCTTTCAGTGCCTACTTGATAAGTCAAATCTTTGCTCGCTTATTTGATAACGTTGGCATCCAAGGATTGCCAACGTTGACAACCTCACAGCTTCAAAGGTTATTTGTTTATTTACGTTGTGATCGGGTGTGCTCGATATTGTGAGGTTGGCTATCCTTGGATGTTCGTGGTGCCTGCGCATACAGGTTGCTCGATATTTTACCGCCATCTTGGATTTCATTAAACGTCTCATTGTGAGTTTATTATCGGATTTCATGACTTTCTGATGCCACCAGTAGACTTTTCACGCGATTTTACGTGAGATTGAACACTCTATAGCGCTGTAGCAGAAGTTTGCAACAGACCCATTCCCTTGTGAAAACAATTTATTTAGGGCCAAAATCGCATCTCCGGAATTTTGGAACCTATAGTCAGAACTTGCGAAGGCATCCTTGTTTTGAGCTCATCCAGTACGTTTATTTGCCAACAAAACAACACCGAAATTCAGATCCTTTTGCAACTACCCCATTCACAATCAGTTTAACTATTTCGATTTTGCCAACAAAACAACACCGAAATGCAGATCCTTTTGCAACTACCCCATTCACAATCAGTTTAACTCTTTCGATTTTGCCAACAACCCGGATGCTCGGCTCTCCACGTGCGCCGCTTACACCCCGTGTGACGATCTTGATCGCCAGCACCCCTCGCTCTCGCTCTCACAACCTTGCCCTTCGTCCCTATCCGTTCATCGCTTTTAATCACTTGTTTTTGTAATGAGCGTGCAATATCGGTTTGCACGCGTTCACAATGATTATTTTATACTACTTGCGTCAATAAAACATCGCATGCACACTGTTTTTCTTGTATTAACCCCTTTGGCCTCCTTTTCGCACCGCTCTGGTTGCGTGGTTGCGTAACACGATCGACGCTATTGCAGAGGTGATGAGGACGATGATGGGGTCTTGTTATTGTTCCCTCTTTGTTCTTTGGTGGTTGGTGGACCCTGCGTACTTATAACGATCTGCGAACTGTTACATTTTTTTTTTTTTTTTTCAAGTCTAGATGGTGTGTGTCCAAGCCAGTGATTTCTTAGCCTACTGTGATTTATGACGTAACTTTGAAATACTGTTATCATCGTATAATGAAACAGTGGCGCAACCAAGATCTCATCTTTTTCTCTCTTCCCCCCGCTGAATGTATGTATAAGCTGGAACTGGAAAGTAATGGGGGGGGGCTATACCCCTTGGCTATCCTTGTCAGACTTATGGATGTGTTAATGGAAAAAGGAGAGAGATAGAGAATCTCTCTTTGCGCTACTCAGTAACAGTTCCATAACGTTACCGGTTGCACCATATATCTCTTTAGATTTACTAATCTCTGGCCTTAACACACGTCTGCACTTGAGGAAAGCTATTACTAAAGGCCATGAACTCTCCCAAAATGCGCAAACCTACGCCCTACGGGCCTGTATATTTTACGTTTTTGTTGAACGTTCGTTAAGAATGTCTGTGAGCGACGCTAATAGTCAGGCAAAATGAGACGTGAAGGTTGCTCTGGTAACCATCGTTAATTTTTTAGTTAGCCATAGGGTATTCACATAGGGTATTCGTTAATTAATGGGCTATTTTACTATGGGTACCAAGTCTTATAATGCTCGACTAATAGCATCGCATGTACTGCCTTGACGATTGCTTTAGCAACCAAAATGATTAGCCCTGGGATGTTATATATAAAAAGCTTTCTTTCTGATACCCCCATCTAAACATTGTAATCACTCCATTTCAAACTGAGTTCGGCGATCAAAAGATTTGTGTTGCACGGTCGTCGTAACCGTTTTGAGGACCCTGCTTGCTTAGACGAGTACTTCTCTGACCCAGTGCGGTATAAAGCGGGTGGTGAAGGATGGGTAAAAGGGGGGGGGCGAGGTTAGTCGAAAAGCGGAAAAGCTATGTAGGAGTGTCGAAGGTCCGGAAATTGACGCTTCTAGAAAATAATGGAAATGTCTTCTGAATGGGACAGCGCTTCGCGCGCTCTCTTCGTCCTCTGTTAACCTCACCCCTTCCTCCTCCCTACTTCGCCCCCCCATCATCAACATCCAGCCTCCCAATCGTATAAGTCATTATGTCGACCCGCGCCCCCTCAGACTTACGAACGTGAATCGAAGATCGCTCATTCGAAAAATCGAAAGCGCGGAATCGAATCGAATTGAATGACGGGACGAATCGCCGGAGTCGCGCGCCATTCCGGTGAATGATTTTTTTTTTTTTTTTGTCCCGGGATGGACTTTGAGGATGGATTGTTGGTTGGTTAAGGGGAGGGGGGAAATGAGGGGGACAAGCGCATCTTCGTAAGCGGCTAAAAGCGTACGGGGGCTTCTTGTCGCCTGTCGGTTTTGTCCCTCGTCGTGACGCGATGTCTTGTCGGTTGTCGTGTCTCTATGAATACTCATTATATTTCATAGATGGGTGGTTATGGAGGTGGAGGAGGAGGAGGAGTAGAAAGAGGAAGAGAAGGAGGGAGGGGGGAAGAGCCGTAACGGATAGCGGGTGGAGGGGGTAGTTTGAGGCGAATCATAACAAGAGGGATAAAGGTCAAGAACAAAAGCAGGGATATTCGAAGGCTCCGCGGCCGCGCAGAAGGCGTGTCAAGAGAAAAACGAAGGGTTCAAAAAACGGGGATCCCGCGTTTTTAGGTTCTGTCATCGGAAATGCCTCGCCACCCCCACCCCTCGACTCGTGAATACGCGGCCGTGACATTAGTTCCACCGACTGTTAAACCGTGCGAAACTTTTCCGTTGATGAAAATGTCATCGTGTCCGATTCTACTACAAAGGGTATGCGTATTTCAAAAGGGAAAGGAACGGGATATTGGACTTCTGACAGGGCGAGTGTTTTTCTGTAAATCATGCTTGTACAATGTTCTGTTCGTCCAAAAGTGACTTGAAGAGGGGGCGGGGGAGGATGAATTCAATCGATAAACGGAAGAAACACTCGTTCGGAGCAAAATCCAACGCAAGGATCCGGACAAACTCGAGGATCCGGAAAAATTCCAACGGGGGAGGGCCAATCGCTGAATTAATTTAAACTTGCATTAATAATACGATGAAAGTTTTTTCTTCTGATAAGTTTTCGATTTAAATCATAGGGTCACGCCTCCAAACTATCCGAATGACTAATGAGACAAGTTCAGGAATTATGTAAGCCATTTTTAGAATACTGATGCGAATTTCTGTATGTTTCATTGCAAGTGAAATGTGAATTTTTCGAAAAGTGCAAATTTTCTTGCTTAAGGTGTCCGATGGTTTAATTTTCACCGCTGCCACCCCCTCCCCCCTCTTCATCTCTCTCTCCTCTCCCCCCCTCTCTCTCTCTCTCCTCTCCTCCCCCCTCTCTCTCTCTCTCTCTCACACATAGGCGGACCGTGACCAAAAAAGTGGGGGGGGGGGGCTAAAAGGTGATGACCTTCTTTTTTTTTTTTTTGTTGCTTCTCAAGTCTCAAGTCATGACTTTTCCTGAGTTTTAGCCTCTCCGCCTAAAAAAAAGTGGGGGGCTATTGCACCCCCTAGCCCCTGATGCGGTCCACCTATGCTCTTTCTTCACCACTGAATATGGAATGGTTGAAGGTACAAATAAAAATGTGGCGGGTAGTCCATCGTGAAATCGACGCATTAATAAAAGTAATAGAGGGAGGGGAGGACGAACTAGAACTCGTTGAACGCACTGGTTACATGCAACTTCATAGAATATTTAATTAAAGAGACGATTGAACTTTATAATGATAAATCTTTTGCACCTTATCAAATATTTAATTAAAAAAAATATAGATTTCAATGATAAATTAGAGAGGGTAAGTAGTAACTAATTCTTGGGAGCTTAGTTTTAAAGCAATTTTTTTTACATCCCCTCCCTCTTCCTGGCCAGGGAACAGAGATTTTGGGACAAGATCCATAATGAACGGTTTTTTTGTTTTATTCTCCAACCGAGGCGCCCTTTAACGTTTCCCTAATTCTAATATCTTCATAGTTATAGTTGCAAGCGGAGCCTATGATTATCCTCCCCCGAATATCAACTGCAATAAATTTTCGTTGGAAAACAAAATGTTCTTAAAATGAACTCGAACGCTGCTGGTCCGTTTCGCTACGCCGCGCCGCGCGGAGAACGATAACGAACGATGGAATATGAAAGCGGGAGAAAAAATTTAATTTCTCTACAGCAATTATCAAAGTTCTGACCTTTAAAGAGGATGAAATCTGGAGGTCGGTCTACGTCTAATCCCTTCGCTTCAGCCCCTCTCCACGATAGCTCGCTCCCGTGAACGTCGCGCAGTGGGTAAAAATTATCAATTCGGTGACCAAAAATCAGCTCGTCAAAATCACCTACTATTCTGTCTTTTAAAAGTCTCCAGGACTAATTTTTAACACTGGGATTGCATATATCCGTAGGAAAAATTTACCAGCAGGAGGGGTTTAAAGGTTTTAAAATAGTCTCACCATGAACATTTCAAAGACAATTTTCTGGGATAGTAACATTCTAATTTTTGGTCGCCTACTCTGTCATTTTTGCACGCTGAGCGTCGCGTCACCAGCTCCAACGCGCTATCACCACCGCACCACTCTAATTACAAAGTCCCGATATCGAGCAGGAGCCGGATGCCGCGCCGCGGCCACCGGGCGGGGGTAAACCCCCCCCCCCCCCCCACTCTTCCCCCGACCCCTCTGACTTGTCTTTTTTATTGATTCTCGTGTCTTCCCTTGTCCCTTAATCCCTCTCTGAAGAAATGTTTCTCAAAATAGCACCCTGTCACCAGATGCGGTTTGAATATTAATCAAGAACAATTATTATACGGCCACGCGCGGCACGGCGAGCGCGTCTTGCTCAGAGTCATTCACTCACCGGATCGAGTCGCTAAGGATTTTGGAATCCTTCTTCTCGCGAGACAGGGTTGTTTTGGCTATCGATTACTGGTCGATACATTGAAAAAGGTTTAGTCGATTTTTTCGGAAAAACGTTGGATCGAATTTTCGAATAGGCTCTTATTCTGGTGTTTCGAAGAGGATTTTTTATTAGATCTATCGATCGCTTAATCAATGGGTCTGTTGAGAACTTTGGCACTTTGGCCTCGCATCAGATGCGTTTTTCCACTCTCTGGGAGGAGGGGGGCGCTGAAGTTGATTGTTTTTGGTCTTTCGTGCCATTTAGCAGATTTCTCCACAAAATTCCAAATTTTTGGAGAGGGGGGCATAATTTGATCATTTGTTTTTGGGGGGGGGGGGGGAAAGTTTTCCCCCACCAATATTATTTGATTCCTCTGAATTCAGTTTTATACACTGTTTACTCGGAAACGTGGGGACAGCGAATTTAATTTTAATTCCCTTGTAAAATGATGCAGACGTAATGCGCGCTTCATTAAAACGCAACTTATGTATATTCTGTCCACGGGCAGGTACGGGAATTTGTCTTTCTAGCTCTTCCCATTAGAACGCGCGCGTCAGAAAAGGACGGAGATAGGGGCTAAAGTCACGTGATTATGGTGCCTTCTACTATCCTTTTCTGACACGTATGCCCTCGCCCTTCATGCGGCCGAATATAGAGAAAGACAAATCCGTTTATCCGCCTATCATTCTGCCCTAATTCTTGTTTCTTCCCTCCCAGTGCCGCAATAGTATAAAATGAAACGTTTTGTCAATAACTTTACTTGACGGAGATTCTAATTTAATTTATTTATATGCTTTGTTCCAGGTAAGAATTATTTTCTAAATGGTAAAACTGCTCAGCGTGTCGCATCAAGTTTTTATTTCAAGATGACAAATTTGCTTGTGCTTCAAAGATGAATAACGGAAGTAACAATTAGTATCTATCAGTATTTGCGTCCAAACGTGGTATGTATTTGTATTTGTATAATCGGTAGCAATATGATGTCTGTTTTCCTTTCAAACCATCATCAATGCCGGTGGCGAAAAGTTGATGGCAGTGGTGACTCGTGCAAAATGGCAACCGTGATTTTGCGCCTTTCAAGTGTAAAATCGATTCTAGGAGAGGTAAATTGGCGCTTGAAGAATTGATTATTATATTTCACGCAGTTGTAAATGAAGAAAATACATTATTGGCATCTTGCACGAGCCGCTATGCGCCACCATCATTGATGGTATACATGTCATTGATGGTATTGATGTATATGCCCAGACGAACAACATTCGCAAGGAGGCCATAATGCGCGGAGAATAAGGTTTGGATAAAAATGGTTATGACCATTGATAAGTCCTCATAAAGAAATTCTGGCAATTTTTAGGAGAATTCTGATCATTTTTGGGAGAATTATTATGACCATTTTGGCTTGAAATTTTGGTACTTTCAACCAGGATAATTCACTGAAAAATGCCAGGATTTTGGGCTGAAATGCGGTCAGAATGATATATAAACAGACCAGCAACATACTAGTAACAGCCAAAATTTTTTCAAGAACTTTTTATTAGAAAATTATTGTTCTCCGTGTAGAGTCTCCTGTACATCAGGGGCCAACTCTCGATGTGAGCTCGAATGCCAAAAATGATTGGTCGTAGATTGCAGCTTTTAGTCATGAATGAAGCGTTTAAATAATTCATTACTCCCTGATGGTCAAGTTCCCAAGGGACTTCGCGAGAAGTCTGTGCAGACTTTAGAATTTGTCCAGCTATAGCGAGTGACATTTCTGACCGATAAAAAAAAAATCAGTTGCAGCGGTGGAACTGAATTTTGATGCAAGGAACTTGACCGATGTAACAAAAATAGAGAGCAAACAACGTGGAAACACGCGCGAATTTCAGTTTCTGGTGGTCAACTTGCGCTGCCGTTGTGTTTGTGAGCAGTGAGGGTTGCATCCTGTTCGTTGGACGGCGGCGCGGCATGATGCAGCGGTTCTCTTGATAAAGCAAGGCTTGGTCGGCAGCGAGCGTGAGAGGCCGTGTGTGAGGTAATTGTCGCTTTCGTTCTTCGGGGAGGGGGTTGTTGGCTGAAACATAGTGTAAGTCCGAACGTGGAACGCGACCATAAATCAGGTCCCCGCGCGCTCCCGGAAGCAGCTACAAAGCCCGTTGCGTAAAAGGAAAGACCAAGAACACTCACAATTGCGACAGGAAATGGGGAAAAACAGATAATTTTCTTCGTTTTGTGCGTGTCTTTGCTCTTTATTTACAGCGTTGCGGTAAGGAGTGGGGTGGCTATCAGCCCCAGTATCATGTAGTAATGCTCCTCCTTCTTTATCGCTTAGCATGCGTCCTCCTTTCCGTTCATTAGCATGCAACTATAAGATGGATTTTTTCAGTGGAGAAAAATAAAACTGAAACGTTTTTCCCCTCATAAAACATGGTAAAGAACCATAGTGAGAATTAGAATGCGCATTATTCTTTTCTTGAACTCTTGCACCAAAGTCAATGGCAGTAAAGAAGAATGGAGTACCCAGCGTTGCCAGATTTTAGGGAAATATCAGTAAATTTCTCAGATGGATCAATGTAAAATCTACTGATATTTCCCTAAAATCTGGCAACGCTGGGAGTACCTAACTATTTTTGAAACGTATACTATGAAATATGAATGCCCGCATGATCTATTTTGTCGTAAACTTTTGTTGCATTGTAAATGCAGCAGGTTGATTATGCACAGTCGTTTCGTAATGCTATCGAGTCGATGATCGAGTACGTGTTATCTTATGGGCGCGGTGTCATTCCGAAAGGTTTCATTCCGATTAAAACCCCTCTCATTTCTATGGATTTCCGATAGTTCAGGAGCCATCGGAGAATTTCCGTAGAGATGGGAGGGTTTCTATCGGAAAGAAACCTTTCGGAATGGTACTACCCGTAAGATAACACGCACTATATCATCGACTCGATAGCATTACGATACGATCGTTCATAATCAGCCTCCCGGGAGGAATGATTGATTTTGCGTGGAATACGCAATAAAAAGCGTGCGCCATTTTGTGAATGGACCGCTAAATGCAGATAGCCTTAGTGATATTTTTTTCTCTTTTTTTTATTATACAGAAACCGTTCCTCTAATGTACCGAATTAGTTTGACTGATAGAAGACCACCGAAGTTCCCCTCCTAAACGGTCTCGTTGTCGTCCGAGGTGGATATAAAAAATTGTCTCTCCTTTACTCCGTAAATTTGAACGTTTGCGTCAGAAGGACAGATAGAGACCAAAATCACTTGCTGGCCCCTAGAGACCAACATCACTTGCTGGCCCCTCACTCTAAATACGGGTTCAAATGGACGCAGAAAGAGAAGAACACAAACTTCTGGATCCGCTTTTTATTGCAGTCTGCGCTTCGACAGTATCAGTTTCCAAGGCGGATTCCTACACAGTGGGGACGGGCCCTTTGTAGTATAGCGCTGTGATTCTCCACATAGAATCTCAATCTACAAGCCGCGTTACCACCCATGTTAACTGTTTTAACTCCTAAAATATGCGAGCAGAAACCGAGTATTCTCTTATTCGCTTTCTGTATCTTTCTTCACAAACAATCTAACCTTATTATCATCAGGAGCTCACCGCGTCGTAAACATTTTAGTATAAGAAACAAACCCCGGAGAAATTTGCGCGACCGGAAAACCGCTGAAAGTGCCAGGAAGGAGTGTGTGCGGAATTTTTTACCATAAATTGGAAGGGGGAAAAAGAAGGAAAAATAGAGCAAATTCTATTGAATTTAAAGGGGTTTGCAAGTAACGAGAAGCGCAGCATTTCCACTGATTATTAAACATAACTCAGACCAGAAAAATGCATTCCACATAGAATTTTGGAGACGGAAGAAACAGAAAAATCTCGAGGAGCTACATTTTATTAGTGGGTGGCGATACTCGAATATGACGGTTACCCACTCCAGCTTTTTCCTCCTCTTCCCCTAATTTATTTCTAATTTACGATAAGAGTGATCCCGGTCCCGGGTCCGAGCAGATCATCTCCGAGAGTTCCGTTCCCGAGAGCGGAGAGTTGGAGCTCGTCCAGGGAATCAACTTTTTTGGGTGCATCTTTATCGAATGAGTGATGGCTATTTTTGTTCAATGTCTCGTTTGAGAGAAAAGATACACAGCCACAACCGTGTTGCCAGATTCTCTACGAATCCATTCGGTCTCCTCTGTACGGAATCTAAGTAACAACAAAGTATTCATTATGGAGGAAGTGTTCAAATCCATTTCGTCTCCGCTGTACGGAATCTAAGTAAATCAAAGTATTCATTATGGAGGCAGTGTTCAAATCCATTCGGTCTCCGCTGTTCGGAATCTAAGTATTCATTATGGAGGAAGTGTTCAAATCCATTTGATCTACGCTGTACGGAATCTAAGTAACAACAAAGTATTCATTATGGAAGAAGTGTTCAAATCCATTCTGTCTCCTCTGTACGGAATCTGAGTAACAACAAAGTATTCATTATGGAGGAAGTGTTCAAAGACATTATAGAAGAAGACTGGACACAAGTACCGAGAATTGAAGCCGGTCGTTCTTAAGGGCGGGATCGAAGGAGCGAGGTAGGTATGAACCAATTTAACATTGTGTCTTTTGTAGCCGAGACCTAAACTGTTTCAAAATAATGAACTACTTTTAGGTTTCAACAAAACGTATAGACATGATTTGTAGCTTGTGTTCAATTTGAAATTGACTAGCCAGCTTAAACAAAAGCTTTTCGGTCAATTTATCCGCTAGATATTTTCGATAGAAAGTACAGCAGAGAAGTCGTGTACCGCAAAGTAAACAACAATAATTGATCAATTAGTAACTCCGATTTTCAAAGAACTGACGCCTTATATTGACACCAATTTTTGGTATACATTTTCAATATACTGTACGTTAAAGCAGGTAAGGGACTTGACACCGTTTTTCGGAAAAACAATTGACCGTAAAAGGTTTGAACTGCAAAACTCCAAGTGTTATTGTTGATTTAGTTCATACCCTCGTGTGGAGAACCCTCGTTCATACCCTCGTGCCCGCACTAAACCCGGCTTCACTTCTCTGCCGTGTTATGAGATAGCAGTGCCTACTGCCCAGTACCCAGTCTTCCTATAGAATGTCTTTTGTAGTGTTCATAGTTTGGAAGTTTTGCATTTCGTTCATTGAAAGCACCATGGTATTGATCGAACTATTGGATGTGCAGTGCAGTGACACCCTTGAATTCGATATGTTACACGGCGGGGTTAAATGGATGTATTGAAACGTTGCTAGATTGCACGCCACTGGAAGTTCCATAAAGTTGGCAGCTGTGTCGGTGTTGTGTCGGCTGCAGTCGTTTCAACTTGAGAGCAAATTCTCCCACTCTACGGTCACGTGACACGATTCGGAAATCTGCGCCGTATGCTTTTCTTAGGAATTTGCGTTGACTCAACCAGCGTAAGCCTATTGTTAGACTAGGCTAAAAAAGAATGTGTTGATGTAAATTTTCAGGAGTGTTGTTAAATTGTCGTGAAACTAAACCTCGCTGAAATTCATTTCAGCCCTACTTCTGCTCACTTTCAGGTCAGTGGCTTAGCATGCAATTTGGCAATGTTGCAGTTCGTCCATTTAAACCCACAAAAATGATTGAACTATGGAGTGCTCGGTGGACAACACCCTCACATTCGACCGTTTACATGGGTTTAATGGACACAGAACAGAGTTGCCAAATTGCAAGCTATGCCACTGTTTCAGGTTCTTTATGTCTAATCGATTGATCATGAAATATATCTGAACCGAACCCTTTTAGCCTGAATACGTTTTTAACTAAAGGATCGCAGCATATGGAATGAGATAGGAGAAACTTACTAAATTTGCCCTAATCTAAAAATCGTCAACGTCGAAAATTATTCAGGTTTCGTTAGATTACCCTTTTCAATGCCACTCTAGATAAAAGCTGTAGCTCGGTGAGTTTAATCGTCCGACCACCCTCAAAACTGATCAACAATCGTATGAACCAAATTTTTTTTCCTAACATGTGCCGGGTGCCCTCAACTAAAAGTTGCTAACTTTTCGGCAAAGGGAAAACAAAGACAAAAGAGCATCTGAAAGTACGACCCTGAAATTGCTCGCCTTCCCAAATGAAAGAGCATCCGATTCTTGCGAGAGGATTTGTCTAGAGGAGGGGGGAGAGGGAAAGAAAGAGAAAGAGAGTGAGTGAGAGAGTGGGTGAGAGAGTAAGTTAAGATGGAGAAAAAGGAGGAAAGAACTAGGATTAAAATATTCCGCTGCACCCACTTTTATTGACAATCAATAAATAACGCTCCCGTAGACAATTCACTATTCACGGGGAGAACAATAAAAGCCCGATTCATCGCCCGCGAACTGTTATTGTGTTAAGTCACCAATAAATTTCCGAATCAAAGTTTGATTAAGCCCCTCTCTCGTTCACTTGGCTTTCTTGCTCCCGTTTCGTATAAAAAGGCGGAAGTTTGAGGGGATGGGCGATGGGGGTGGCTAAGGAGGGTGCAGAATTGCATCACGATCACGGGGCGGCGGTGAAGTGCAACCAGTGCACACAAGTGGTGAGGGGGTGCGTAGAGTGGGTCGGCCCAAGGAAGAATTTGTTTCAGACGTAAACTTTTAATATAAAAAAATAAATTAAATAAATTAAAAGGATGGTTGTAAATAACCTTGTGCTTTGAGGGAGGGAGCTGGTGGTGAGACAGAGGAAAAAGAAGGAGGTATTCAGGAAATGTCGAAGTTGTTGGGTTTTGGACACAATGGGCCGAAACGCGTTTTTCGATAGATATTGTCAAATTAAAAAAAAAAAAAAAAAAAAAGGAGGATGCGTCAAACTAACCGTATTTAAGCATTGGCTATTTTAGCACTTGCCAGAAATAAAGTATGTATGGTAAACGCACGTAAATTATGAACAGATTATAAAAATGGTCATTCATTTCTACCCCAAACATTAGTGAAAGTTCACCATAGTCTGGTGAAGTTTACCTATACCATTCTTTTTAGCCAAAATGACCAAAGAAAGTGATTAGTTTGTACTGTACTTTTATTCTGTGCACTGTGCTCAATGAATTTTTGATTCAACAAATAAATCTACTCCAAATCAACTTGGAGGGACAAAATCGTTTTAAGATTAAACTTTATGTGAACAATATTTGTGGACGACGACGTTACAGTTGACAATGAGTTATTGTTTTACTCATTTTATCGCTGAGCAGTATACATATACATATGAAAGGTCGAATGCTTCGGAAACCCGAACCGTTTGATGTCTCCTAAATTATTTGTTATGTTATTTTTTTCGATGAAAATGAATTTTAGAGTTTAGAGCGTCATAGAAAAAGAATCAAAAATATTATTTTGTTATCAACGGGAAATCGGTGATAATAATAATTAAAGGGTGGAGTTGAGAAAACTTCAAGTGATATTTTAGGGAAAATTAAATAAGTTCATCCTTTCGGTGGATGTAGGAGTTAAGAAAGTCGCATTGGGCTATCGTGGTTATGTAATCAAGTGTTGAAGAGGGGGGGGGGTTACTGAGTTTGACGGTAGTTTTCGATGTGTCAAAAATTATCTGTGACGTTTTTCAAAAACCTACCGATTCTGAGGTTTAACATACATTTTCTCATTATCAAACATCCGTCTCTTACCGATTCTCCATGATGAGACATTAACCTCTAGATCAACTATGACGGTCAAAATTCTATTTTTTTACCGAAAAATGTATTGGGTTCTGAAAAGGTCCAGTTCATCGTCTGCTTCAATTTGTTTGTTCGAGGCATCCCCGTCCTCGACTTCAATGTGCGCGGGCGAGAGTTGCAAGGGGTGGTGGAGGGGGTGCTTTAGAGAGTAATGGAAATGTAGAGGCGTAATCCAGCAACTAATTCCGCGACCTGACGAACTTGGGGTTGTCTGCCGGTGATTCATTCATAAGGAATGAATGGAAACATGCTGATGAGGTCGGGGGTAGGGTGGTGTTGGTGGAGGGTGCAGTGCAAGTGGTGGTGCTCTAAAGAGGCTCCCCCGAGCCGAGCCGCCGAGCCAGGCTGGCCTCGACGCGACCCCGCACAAATTTTCCTATGTCTCCCGTAAACTTAACTATTTCCTCATTTGCATTTTCCTCCCTCCTCTCCTGCCCTGTCTATCCCACCCCCCATCCCACCATTTTCCCTATTCTGCATCTTTCTCCAAGCTCACTTCCTCCTTGCAATCGTTATGTATATAGCTTGTGGATGCTGTAGCGGATGGACCGGGACCTCCGTAACCGAGAGATCCTCCAGCTTCCCTTCGAGGACGTCTTTATCTACAAGTGGGGTCGAGGGACGGGACACGCGGGGAGCTGGTGGGGGTGGGGTGGGTAGGTCGCTTTTACTCCTCCGCCACGCGGTCACTTGTCATCGTAAGTTGGGGTCGGTTGTGTAAAAGTTATCGGTGATGGTGGCGTGTGGTTGCGTGCTAGGAGCGGGAGGGAGAGAGGCTGGGAACGAGGGGGGGGGTGTAATTCACGAGCTCCACAGCTTCCTCCTCCGTCTCAGGTCTGTGTGAGTGGGTCTTTTGTTAACGGGGACATTAAGCCCATTCGCATCGCTGTGACTGGGATGATGGTGGTTTGGTTGCTTTCTCATCCTACGCGTAAAGGGTAGGGGGCCTTCCCGCACTCACAGTTCCCCCCAACGGAATCTCTATCCCCGCACTCGCTCCCGCACTCTCGGTACGTCCGTATATTTACAGTCGTTAGTTTTGAATCTCCTTTCTCTGCCTCGCGGATTGTTTTTTTTTTTTATTTTTTTTTTTCTGTTTTTGTTTTTTGAGACAGAGACTTCGAGAGGATGCGCTTGGAAGGGCGCGCAGGCGTAAATTTGTTGTTGTTTCCGTATTCCTGCGATTTTAGTGGAAAGATGTGTCGATATCAGCCCCGGCTCCATGCAACATCTGTTATGGTTCAATTTTCTTGAAGGGTGATTAGGGCCCATAGAGAAAGTAAACTTTACTTTCTGGTAATATTATCGGACGTATGGTTCCTGTCAACCAGGAAGTTGTTACTATCCTTAGGCTCGGATGCCAAATGGGACCCCCCTCCCCAGGATTGAGACAAAGATTTCAAATGCGGAGGATGAAAGATCAAGAGTTATGAAACCGGGTTGCAGAGACTATAGACAAACATTCAAAAGTAACAGAAAACCACAAGATTTACGACTGATAAAACTTTGGTTCAGGTCATCATTTTACTGTCCAACTTGCATGTTCTATTACACCTTAGGCGTGACTATGTATGAGTACTGTAACTGGTAAGGTCACCCTAAAAAATTAGAAAATAAGATAAACTGGGGTAGAAAAGGGGATGAAAAGAAAGGAAAAAGGAAAATCCGTGATTATGAAGAGAATCCAACTTAATGTATATTCGGGATGTGACTGACCCCCCCCCCCCCCCAGAAAAATTAGTGAGTTACGTCCATGTACTACAAGCCCAAATGTCTAATGTTTCTCCTTACGAAGAATGCAAGATAAGTGCGAAACTGCGAAATGCGTTCAAATTATTTCATATTCAAACTTTTCGATCATCATTTTTTTTTTCAATGTATAATGTGACATGGTCTTGCAGTGTTGCTGAATCGTAAACTAGACAACAAATTGGAGCAAAGTGATGTGCATGAAAATGTGCAAAACTGCAGTTGCTTGAAGTGTGCGACGCGACTGCGCGAAAATGATAAGCGCCCCTACAATAATACTTCCTCCACCCCGAGAATGAGCCAGCGCACTGAAAGCGCTCAAGAGGTTCAAAAGTCCTCGTTCTAACTTCAAACCGAGCTTACTGCGTTTGATGCCTCGTATCGCATTCTATTATAATTTACCTATGGTGGAAGAATGAAAGAGAGCAAATGATGAGAACATAATCTGTTCCAAATTTTCATCAACTAAACAGCGCTCACAAATTGCTTCCTCATTTCTGAAATGCGGCGTGGAAAGACATATCCGTTCTCTGCAACCCGCCCGCCGCGCGCCGTCAGTTCTCAAATAATGTCTCTAATCGTGTGATTACGGCTTCCGTATAGCCTCCGTTCCCGTGTCGACCGTCGACTGTCGGAGTCCCTTTAATTTCCCTACAAAGTTATAGGCTTCGGCTGTCTGGAACAATACAGAAATGTGGGTTATCTCGTTTTGAATTAAACCCGAACGAAACTTCGCGTGGTTTCTCCGTATCTCCTGCAGCTTTACTTACTTACGAGCCCGACTTTAGGTATCAAACGCCCGCCATGACCGATTGACTTGGTGAGCATGTGACGAGGTGGTAGCGTAGATATTCCGGCGATATGCCTGCAAGCCCTCGGAGATTTCTATGGAGGGGGAAGAGGGAGTCCGGAGTAGCCGAGTTTTCGAATCAACCTAATTAATTGATTAAAGTTCGGAAGCACGCCGCGCGGTATATCAGGAAAGCGAGAGAGAGAGAAAGAGAGTCTGTATCGGAGCCCGTTATTACGGACGGTATCTCAGTGAAACACGCCAAGGTTTTAGCGCGCCTTGATTTATGTAGGCGCGCGCGCACACACTTCCACACTTGCACACGGGGCGTACAGGCATAAAGACATACAAGCTAACACAAACTCACGCGGAAACACTTGCCTAAACTGAAATAATCTACTTAGGGTCAAACCGCAAAACGAATGGCATTCTCACTCACTCGTCTGAAAATCTAAATCCACAGTCTTATCTCACTCACTCCTACCTTCCGCCGCCGCCTCGTTCTCCCCCTCCTCCCTTCCGTCGCTGGTAAAGCTATACGGAATATCCCCTCGAAACTCGTTTTGGCCTGATGCCTGGCGCGCTACCAGTTTTTGCTCAGGAATCGCCCCCTAACAGCGCTGCAGCGGCGCTGGTCATGGGGGTGGGAGTGAAGGGGGTGGAGAATCCTTTAATAAATTTCCTTGCCACGCACTCATTAAATAACCCACCCCCTACCCCCCTCCCCAAGAAAAAACATTAAATTGATGCTGTTTAAAATAATTCATTCGCCGGTTATTTGGCGAGTGAAGATATTGCGCGGGATCAATCTATGGGCCACCTTTTATGTTCCTCGATCGTGATTATCCGTCGGTGCAGATAAGAAATCTTAATATCCCTTCACAACCACGGATGAAGGAGGAGGGGCCCCGAGAGCCGGGCAGGGTTGGAAAGGGAAGGGGTGACTACTACTGCTACTCGACGATACGACCATTCCTCGATAGCCCACGCGGGCGCGGTGTTGTCAGTGTGACGCTTCCGGTATCTAACACGGTTAGTATTGTTCTGTGTACACTCGAGCAGTTTTCAGGAGATTTCTGGTCATTAATGGTAGAGTTTCTTGGCAATATTTGACCATTTTGGCGAGACATTCTGCGTCATATTTGAGCAGAAAAATCTGGAAGAGATGAATCTTTTCGGCCACTTTTCATAGTATATTTTTCTCCGTGAAAGACGGAGAAGTAATTTTTGTGGTACCGCAATCAATTTATTGAACAATGAACGGTTTCTATCATTCCAATAATGTATATTTGGCAAGCATTAGTACAAGTTATTGGACATCAGAGCTGAGCAAATGGTCTTCATTGATTGCACGATCAGTGGCGTAGCCAAGGGGGGGGGGGGTCCAGGGGGTCTGGAACCCCCCCCCCCCATGACACCAAAATTTGTCCTAAGAAAAGGTAATTTTTTGCGTTTTCAGACAAATTTGACCAAATTAGTATCTTTGGACCCCCCCCCCCCCCATGACAATTTTCGGACCCCGGACCCCCCCCCCTAGAAAAATTCCTGGCTACGCCACTGCGCACGATCGATTACTTGTCAAAAAGTGGATGTTATCGGTAATCAGGCGTGCCATTTTAAATTAAACTAATGCTTTTGATGAACATAAGCTTATTACATCTCATTTCATTGCGTCGGTCTGTAACCTGTACACTGGATCGCAGATAAAAACCATGATGCGTTCATGCAAGTGAACTATTAATGCATCCGATGTTTTAAAGGAAAATATGCCGTCTGAAAGTTTTTAAAGTCAACAGTCGACCCAATCTGCATATCCCGACGAGCGCGCTGCGGCCACCTTCTTTCTATTATTTTTGCTTGCACAGCTTTGCAACACTGGAACAGACCAGTATATAGCTCCTTGAATGAAATCGGGGCGTAGAGCTACCGCAAGTTTTTGTCTTCACTCCCCATTTTGAGATAATGTGTTACACTCCCCTTCCCTATTCCTCGTTTCTTCCCCTCTCCCTCTTCTTCCGTCCCACCCTCCCCTTTCACGCGAAGCTCCTTTCCATTCTTCTTTCTAAGCAATCACTACCTTCCCTTTTCTTCAATAATGCCCCCTTTAGCGAGATCTCGTAAACTTTTTATATCATTCATTCGGGGGTTTTCATGACGTAACATTATCCACTTCGTCGCATTCAGTTCGGATTAAGGGTGGGCTTTCTCTTCAAGTTTTTATCTCCGCTCTCGACTAGGATTTTGGCCAATTAGTTGGAGGTTTATGCATTATCTCTCTTTGTGCACTGGGTTGTGCAGCGTTGCTTTCTTTCTGTATCTTTACGTTCCTATTCCGTAGGTATGTACTTACATACGTCATACGGCCAATTCTTACGTTAATAAGGCATAATTTATTAGGTTGTAAGTGCCACCCCATGATGTAAATATTGAGCAACAAAAAAATATCAAAAACTCTGAAAGGAGCGTAAATTTCCGTTAGCATTTCTCTTGAATTAGGTTCATGTTTTCTTGAAAAATACTCAAACAGAGTGCACTTTTAGTCTCTGTTAAATGTTAAAAAGTTGCACAATCTTTGCAACTTCTGATAATATTTACAATGGCGACGTTATAAAGTTTCACCCTTCAAATTGATGCAATCATTATTTATAATACTGTGCTGAAGACAACTTGAAAATTTTCGGAATTCTAAAACGTTGATGCTTGGAAGAAACAGGATACAGGCGAATTCGATAACGGAACATTGCTTCTTCTCCGTTTCAATCCATAGAAAAGATCGATATTTGGTGGAGTGCCTCCTAATGCGACCTTTTAAGTGAATTTAAATGGACGAAACAACACTGTCAAACGAGCCTCGACACGCGCTAGTGTCTGAGTTCTCTTTATGATTACCACCATATTCCTCTGCTTTTTTCCATTCTTATAGTCAAACTTGCATTTGGTTTGTATGGCTTGTGAAATGTGATTAATCCTGTATCTATTCCTCCTTCAAATAAACTTATGGAAAATAATTTATCTTCAGGGAGTTCAATTCCCAATACTTATGATTATTTCAAATGAGAGAAACGCAACAATCGATTACACATTTACACAAGCCACCATTCTAATGCATTTGTGGCCGTTATTGTCAGTCGATAAATCCATCGCCCTTATAAAGGCATCATAAGACTATATTGATTCAGCATTTAAGTATCGTTGACAACGATTGTGCCAGTTTCCGGAAAAATGTCTCTAAAACATCCGGTGCTTTGAAATCATCAGTAGGTTACCATTGGAGACCCTATCTTAACGAGAACACCTGTGCGTGGTTCATGGACCTTTCGACCGAGGATAACCTCGATGTTTCATTTTCAAACGTATTTATAAGGGAAGAAAAATTGAATCAATTATAAACGAGGCGGTTGTAGAAATTTCTGCCTTTCTTTCTCTCTTCACACATTTAAACGCATATGTTGGAAAGTGATAGATGGAAGGACAGACACGTCAACTTTAACCCCTGTATCTGTCCTCTTCAAACCCGCTCGTTGAAATGGGAAGAGCGAGAGAGAAATACAAACTTATTTATGAAAAACAGAGGAGGATCCAGAGCCAGAGATATGTCCTCTCTCTCTCTATCTCTGTCTCCGTCTATTCCTTTTCTAACACATGCGATCAAATGAGCGGAAAGTGAGCGAGAGAGAGAGACAGGTGAATTCCTGGATCCGCGCTTTGATCGGAAGTAGGAAGTAGGAGAACGGTCGCTTTTGCTTTTAACAGATGTATATTCAAAATGCAGACTCGGTTCAAGTCAAAGTGTGTCATATCATTGAGTGTATGTATTGAATCTTTCAAGTCGCGATTAACGTTGTGCTTTGTTCCAAAGTTCTATGTCGCGTCGCTTGAAATTCACTGTTGTCAGATGGAAATCGTTTCCGCAGTTGTAAACGTGTTGAGTGATAATACTATAACCTTGCCCTAGAGTGATATGTAACGCCCAATGAGCTTTACTTTTATTTATTTACTATAATAAGTGCAGAGTCCTTTTACAGGATGAGTTTTAATGTGTAAAAAGAAAATAAGTACTTGTAAAAATGTCTAGAACTACTTCGAATTTAGAAAAACGCTGATAATGTTTGCGTTCCATCCATCAAAGCGAGGATAGAGAACACTCAGTGGTGGCTCGTGAACAGTCTATATACTTTCTTTCTTTTTTTTCATTTATGGGAATTTACCAAAAATTACCGATTTCAAATTGATTGAACCCATTAAGGATCGATTTTTCTCCTTAGATTCATATGGTGGCGACATCGATGGATCGCATTCCACGAACCGCCGCTGAGAACACCTCTCATTGGCAGACGCATGAAAGGCGACATTGCACTTTCTCATTTTGGAGCATTAGTTGTTTTAACCATTAATATCCACTGCAACCATCCAAAGAAAGTCTGTTTGATAGACGCACACTTCCCAATTGCGAATCCTTACAAAGCGTAAATAGTTATTCATCAGTTTATGCTGGTAAATATGATTTAGTCATGAGTTCTGCGGTTTGGTAATCTTTGTCACGGACCAACGGCTCTTCTGCGTGCAAAATCGCCGCCAATGGTCAATAGTGGCGGCGCTAATGGCTGGTGTCTCGACTTTGTATTTATAGGGACTTTAATCGGGTGTGGCAGTGTAATGGGTTACGTGCGTAACGGACGACTTGTAAGAGTGTTAGGTTAGGATTGAGGCGTAATTTTTCCTTTCTTTCATCTTCTTGTACTATGGTGACGTCTCGACGCGACGAGAAATCAGCGAGTATGTTGCTCTCTTGGGCCGTAATTGTATAATAAACTGTTTTCATCGACCGTGATCTTTTTTCGCTTCGATACGTGTAACGTCACACGGGATGCGATATTTTTCTGGAGTTTTTTTTCCCCGGTTGCAAGAATACCCCCCCCCCCCCCCATCAGAATACCTTTAGATACCCTCAAATGGTAAACTTCTAAAACTACTCTGAGCTTTCTCTTCTTTCTAAGTAGTTATTATTGGTCCGAAATGACTGAAACATTAATGTGGAATCAATAAGATTATACTCGGGGGAACTCCGCACCCCCCCCCCCATCAACACAAATTAAACTATATTTTGCAAAACTTTGCGGAGCTTAATGTTCTCCCACTCGGCGCGGCTGGTATATGATCATAGTTTAATCAGATTTCAATGTGGCATTTCGGTAACTTCTGCACCCACGACAGGTCTGTCGGGACAAAACTTTGCACACAATTTTGTATTTTGCTACTTTGGATGGAACTTTGGCAGGGTAATTTTTCAGAATTACGTCAGCACTACTTGGCTCCTGCGTCTTTTCGCCTCGCTCATCTTCTCTCGGATTGCAGTGCGCCATGCCATAGCGATACGAGTGTTTTGATGGCTTCCCGTCAAGTTCTTTGAAATTCACCGAAACATCGCATCGGTGCGTGGAAAATATCACGGAAGGTAGTATTTCAGTGTATGTAGATATACTTCAACGCAGAGATCTGTAATCTTTGTTTCACCGTAAAAATAACTGGTTGAATTCTAGAACTCTTCCTTCGTTAAAAGGAGCCGAGTGGGCCCGACTCAGAATAAACTAATTAAACTTCATTTGGAACTAGACGCGGGCTCGTCTCGTCTCGCGCGATGGAATTAAAATACCTCCCGGAATTTATGAAACAACGAAAACTAATTGACTCGGGCGAAACGTGAATCGTCTCAGACTCAAGATTGTGATAACGCGACATCTCTATGCGTTTGATTCACTTATACATAACGTGGCTTTTACAGTCCTACACCCACTTGTAAAGACGTCATTAAAAAGTGCATCTTGCTCAATCCGAATGAAAAAGTAAAAACAAAAAAAACAAACAAAAACAAAAAACAAACAAAAAAACCAAAAAAAGACGAAATAAAGTAAACAACATTTTCTTTGAATATGTGGAATCTCGAAACATTTTCAAACTGAGCGTGTGAATTGTGCATTGTGCATATAGTCGAGATTGTCCCCATCGGATATTCGGGGTGCGCGGAGGGAAATGTCCGATTGAATTCTCACTTCATGATAGTTGATTATAACTGCCGATAACAATCGATTGCTTTCTATGGATTTAAATGGAGAAAATGCGTTGTTTGCCGCCTTGCAAGATCCCTCACGGCTTTGTAGTGATGAATTGATAGATAGTTGAGTGGCTATCATTGTAACATACTCTCGATTTCGATAGATGCTTCTAGTGAGAACTCGGTGTGGAGCCAAATTCGTGGTGGAATTTGGGGGAGGGGGGAGATTACAATTGTCCGAACTTCAAGGAAAAAAGTAAATGAATATTTGATTATCCCTCCCACCATGTTTTGATTTTGCTACCCCTGGGATACTGCCTCCCAAGGCAAGGGTACCCCCCTGCATGGCCTCGTGTGGAGCAGATCATTATTTGAAACCGCCGCACAATTACGAATACAATTAATTGAGCCCTCTTCAAAACTGGCAACATTGACCTTGACTTACCCGGAAAAGCCGGCGGCTACACTTAGCGTTTTTTTCCCCCCTTCGCTCTCTCTCACTGTCTCACATACTCTCACCGCGTATTCGTGAATAGTTCCGCTTTTAAATCAATCAATGTTGGCTCACGTGGGGGATGTATCGGTCTGTGGAGTGTGGATGCCCCCATGGTCCAGCGATGTTAGCATCAATGAATAATGAAAGGAAAGCGCGAGGAGAAGTTATTAGCATAATTGACTGGTGAAGGGTCGCCCACCGCCGCCCTCCCTCCCGCCCGCACCGTACCCCACACCTCACCTTGCCCGGTATTTGCTCGCCGGACAAGTGTTGCCGCGACCGCAATATCCGGGACATGGATTTTTGTCCGGGGACTCCCCCCCCGCCCCCCGCAACTATCAAAATTCACTCTTGTTTCCGTGTACTCCCGTACTTCCACAGCACACTATGGTCTGAGACTGTCAAAAAGTGGCGAAGAATCAGAAAGTGTTACCATAAGTTTATTATTTAAAAACTTTCAAGGCCAGATTTAACCACAGAAAACGTTATTATCGGAATAACAGAGTTCGATTCTGTAGTAAGCAAAATCTGTGCTGTTGTTTTGCATATAAGTATGCACATGCGCAGTTTCCTAAGCAATTTAATGTTTTTTTTTTTTTTTTTTTTTTTTTTTTTTTTTTTTTTTTTTTTTTTTTTTTTTTAATTTCTCGCAGAAGTTGGCAACCCGAAACACAAGTGTTAAACAGCTATTCGAAAAGCGTTCTGGCTAAAAGTATCATGCGTCGAGCATGTGCTTCACTCACTGGAACATATACCTACGAAACAATTAGATCGCTAACTCTCAAGCTTTGAGTTTGGGGGACGAAAAAGTTGTGTAAGCCCTATCTCTTTCCTGTCTTCGTTAAAACCCATCACTCGTTAGGTATGAGTAGGAAAGGGGATAGAACAACCTCTACTTTCTTTTTTCAACTCATGCATTCAAATGGGATGCGGTGAGAGAAGTAATAGAGATCCTATACCTGCACATTTGGATGATAGCTCAAGCACCAAGGCTTTTTGGAGGCTTCGGCTTTTGGAAAGTTTGGCTTGGCATGGATAATCCCCCCATTCCATGGCCACATTTTCATTTTTACAAATGCTCGTTTCACTGTGACCTAACTCCACGTAGTTGGTTATCTTGGTTGCTCTCTTCCATCTCTATTTTTTCCCCTTTGTATGTATGAGTTGAAAAAGGATAAAAATATGGTGTTTGATCCCATTGTCTATCCTTGGCTAACTTATGTGTTTCAATGGATCAAAGAGAGAGATAGAGAATCTCTCGTTGCGCTACTGCTGTTTCGTAACAAATTCTCACATCTTTGCGGATTCTTCTCTCCTTCTCCTCCACCTCCACCAACTCAAATTTATCTCACTCAGTCTTTCTCTTTAGTAGAAAAGTAGCGGGGATTGTTAAGGCAGTCCCTCCGGCTTTTCCCAAGGTTAGGGTCAACGCTTGATTTTAACTTGCGCGCGCTGAAAGCGTTTGCAAAGCATTCTAGCGCTCCCCCCGCTATCGCTCCCGCTCCCCATACCATACCCCCATTTTCCACGATAACAAATGCGCGCCCTTTTTTGAGCCGCGAAAAATTATTGCTGAATCAAATCACGGGAAGACTCCGAAATCGAGTTAGCTTTTCGACCGTCCGTCTCGAACATCAACGAGCAACGTAGGAGGGGGCGCGGATTAGACGACTGGAGTTCGAGCTCAAGTGTGGTAAAGAGGGGGGGGGGGGTTCGTAGAACTGCGTGTTCCGTCAAATCTGTGATTTTACCCTCTTAAGTTTTCCCCCCGTTTTGGTCGTGGCGTGGCTTGGCGTGTCGTTTCGTCGTTGTGTATCGCGCGTCGCGTCGTCGCAAGGCAAGAGGCGTAGAAGGATGGGGTTGGGATGGGGGATCCTCACTTTAATTGTGTCCCTAATGCCCTTTTGCTGTCTCGTTTTTGTTATCGTCTGCGAACGCTTATTGGATCGTGACGTGACGCTCCCTCGCGTGCGGCGTGACGTCACGCTCGTAGAATGACGCGGATGACGGAATGCCGATGCAACGTTCACCATACCCCTATCTTTGTCCCTCTGTCTTTTTCATGATGTTATATTTTCTTCCGTTCCACAACCCTTTCAGCTCTCATTCGTGGCAGTGGTTCTTGCAATGTGGCAACGACGTATATTTCCTCACCATTTGAACCTTTGTAAGATGATCGGTCCTTCGGAAAGTCCTATCGGTGGCCCGTAATCCACCAGCTAACGCTTTCGAATAGCCCTGCAATCCTTGATCGGGATTTGGAGAAAACGAAAAAGCTATGATCTGGACATTTTGATGTCCAGGTTTAAGTACGGTGAGAATTCGCTTTCAAATTCGGTTTTTTACACAAGTTAAAATTATCAAAGGAAAGGAGCCGGCACCGATCAAAAGGTCAGAGTAAGGCACTAAAAATGTTCCAACTTTGGCATCACATCGGCAACGATCAGCTATTGTTTTCAAGTTGTTTCATCTTGCTACTTTCAGAATTTCAAAGTAAGCACGAAAACATTTATCAATTTCGGAATCTTAATGCAAATGATGATGTTTGACAAACACGCCTACACTGATGCAATATTTTAGGTCTCAACGCGCAACAGCTGTCACCTGCTGTCACCTAGGCAGTGCATGTCTACCAATGAGCTATAACTTCAGAGTGGCAAATCAAGGAACGTTCCGCTGGTTCATTGTTGTGACCTAGGGCGCCGCCATCTTGCCGTAAAAAGCGATTTTGAGGTTAAATTTTGTAGGTTGTTTCCGGTCGTTTGGTAAACAAACTCGGGCATCGCCGGAAACGACCTACAAAATTAAAAAAAAAATTACGGCAAAATTACGGCAGATTCCAAGGTTTGAGGTTAAATTTTGTAGGTCGTTTCCGGCGATGCCCGAGTTTGTTTACCAAACGACCGGAAACAACCTACAAAATTTAACCTCAAACCTTGGAATCTGCCGTCCAAATTCCGCTTTTTCCCGGGCTTCATTCTACCCTGTGTGGCACAAGGTGGACCAGCCCACTGCCACTCTAAAGTTATAGCTCATTGGTGTCTACTGGTGTAAGGCGCAACGGTTGCTGTGTTTGATCAAACTATATTTGGTTTTGTACGAAGCTTCCGTCAACTACCAGGCATCTGTTATGAATGCCTATAAAATGCCTCGTTGACTGTTTTGCACCAATTGGCAATACCGGAAGTTATGATGAATCAATCAATTGCGTTCCGTCATAAATTCGACACAATTTACGGCGATTCTAATAGGAATCTTCTAATAAGTGCAACTGGCCACTATACGGAGCAAATACGACTCGTAGCTCGTCGATCGAAGCATCGACCGATCCTTCGTACTTGCAGTCTACTCGTGTGAGTGAACTCGAACGGGATTTGGCAACCCTTCCCGAAATCTGAAGTAATGCTGGCAGCATGGATGCAGATTGCAGGGCAGCGAAGAGGTCAGTGGCGTCGATTTATTTGCATCTCGGCTGCGCTGCGTTGGTGGTGGTGGCATTCGGCGTCGGCGGTGAAATTGATGAGTCAATATTCGTTAATTCAAACAATGCTCACTCTCCTTGCTTCTGATCCGGGCGTCCACCCCGATGCGGACACAGTGTTGTCAAATTCAAACATTTTGCTATTTAAATTAAATAGAAAAATGCGTATAATCATATGCAAACTGGCAGCCGTGTGCGAACGCGACATGTTTCAATTTTCGGTCCGCAACTCCACCACCGCACGGTCGCGGGTTGCGCTTCACGCTTTTGGTCGGCCTCAAAACTTCACTGGCGCTTTTCTGGGGAACTGCCAACGCTATTTTAAATGGCAAATCGGGCGTTCGAGCAGACCTATACTTCCTTCCAGCCATCAGAAATTGATACCATGTTTGTTTATCGTTGGCAATATTGCCGCATCTCGTTGGATCAGCCTGCTGCGTCGTGCGGGGGATGGTTGGAGTTTTTCGCACCTCGTTGTCGATATTTGTTGACCCTGGTCTTGCCATGCCGATTCCGCGGCCGGGCCCCGTCCGGCCGGTCTCCGGGCTCTCGCCCGGCAAGTCTTTCGTGCGACTTCGTCTAGCATGACTTACCGCGCGTCTATAGCTATGAACTAGGACCGGTAATATTACCCAAGCGAGGCGCGGGAAAAGGTGCGCAGGGGGCTCTTCACTCCTTGTTCCAGCCCAGCGGTTCTTAGACCCAGGATGATACTCGCTGATGCCAAGTTTATTTCTTCAGTTGCAAACTGAAGGCTCGCGTATTTTCAGGAATTCAGGGGATAGGGAAATTTTAGAAAATGAATGCAGAAAGAAAGCTTGAAACTTTTATGATTCGGTGTGTTACTTATAAGTAGAGTACACCCTAAAAAATGGCACATTTAAAGACGACTTACGGAAAGAACATGGAAAGTCACAGGCCATGTTACTCTGCTTTTCCTCTGTTCAAAACAAATTTTTGGAAAGTATTTTCCTTCATGTTTTATTGTAAAAATTCCTCGGTAGGTCACCAATTTTTCAATAAAAACGTTCAACTTTGTTTTCCTTTTCTGTAAAAAAGAAAAAATGTTGCAAAATTAATGCAACATGGTGAGTGACTTATCATCTTAATGTCCATCAGGGGCGGATCTAGAAATCTTTCAAGGGAGGGTCATAGGTCCCAGGGGGGGGGGGGCTAAACCTACTTTAAACGGTGCTGTGCATGATTGATGAAACATTCAATTTCTTTTGGTTTTGATCTTTTAACTAGTTCCATCCAGCTGAACTAATGGACTTCATTCATGAGTAGAATAGGGTAAGACTAGCAGCATAAGACTAGCAGCTCTTGATATTCAGGATAATTGCTAAAAATATCAGAAAATTTGACCAATCTTCAAAGAATGGTTTTAGCTTTTTCTTAAGAAATAGAATATTTCACGGAATATTACTATGAAAAGTCGACCTTTCAAAAACACTTAGAATGCAGAAGAATGCCTCTTTTTGTGGCTCATCAAAGGTCACGACCTTTGAAAATAATACCGCTGAGCAGTGGAAGGACCGAGGGATTTGAGTCAACTTGAGAACCCCTGTTTCGTATGCAGTTTATATTATAAGGCAGGAGCGCACTCACTTAGCTCACAGTGGAATGACTTGAATTGACTCAAGGTTGATGAAAGCACAGACCGTGTCCTCCCATACCTGCGACTCGTCTACTTTACTCTACTCTGCACCTGTCTTCCGATCTCACAGCTCATAGTTATTCTTATTCCCACTTCTCCACACCACACCATTTCGCTTCTTCCTTCCCTGTATTTCCCTACCCCGTCGCATTTTTTTTCCTAGCACTTCAAAATTCAATTGCCTTTTTTTTTTTAGTCCAATTATCCTCGTAGAACATTTCCCCCTTTCGTCATAGGTTTTCTTATCAAGAAGAGGTGCAATCACGGCCCGTTTTTTTCGTTGAACGTCGGCTCACATCGCAGTATATTGTCAGATCAAGGCACCCGAACTGTTAATCTAATTACGCTGCGTGGGATTAGGGTTACACGCGCTTGATTTTGGCCATCAGCCGTTTTTTTTTTTTTTTTTTTTTTTTTTTTTTTTTTTTTTACTTCAGGTTGGATTTAAACCTGAATAAAACAAGCACGAGAAAACGGTCCTATCTCATTTTCAGACTGATTAGAACAAACAATTTTTAATTCCTTCTTGGTTTAATTTTGCAACCGATTTGCTTTAATTTAAGGCCTAGTTTGATCAAGGAAACAACGATCACGGTGATTGGAATGGGGCTCTTGCAAACTTTTGCTGTGGACAAATGAATAGTCCGATCTTATGTAAAAACCAGCGAAAATCATGAAAATTGCACGAAGAAAGTATAAAGTTCAGGAATAAACTCAAATAACTGCCAAAACGTCAAGTTCGTAATGGCAGTTCAAAGCAGGTATCATGGGAGATTCCTGTCTAATTTGTCACTTTCTCTAAGAAAACACAGAGTTACGTCTCAATTATTTTGATAGGAATCTCCCATGATACCTGTTACACCTGCGTCTTTCCGCCGTTAAGCCCGATTCTGAGAGTGAATTTCGTGATTTGTTAGTGTACTCATTGTCATTTTTACAGGTTTTTATTCAATAATCAACTTTTCAAATCCCCTGTAGCAGAAGTTTGCAGGAGCTCCATTGGTATGAAAAATGAGGTATGAAGTCAAAAGTGAAGAAAAATAAAGAAAGAAAAAAACAGTCGAACCTTTAAGTTATGATGAGCGTCACCCCGCAGTTAAAAGTAAAGAACAATAAAGAAAGGGAAAAAACAGTCGAACCTTCAAGTTGTGATGATTGTCTGATCCATCATGCGGTCTTATTAAGAGCCATACTTACCAAATTATGCAAAATATTACCTGATTCCCCATCAGATTCAAAGTCAATACAATTTCAGATCATTGACATTTTGCTTGTGATTGTTTGGCCTGATCTGGCAACTATACATACCCGTTCGGATCGGTTTAAAATGATTGAAAACTTGCTGGTTTTGACAAACCATTTTTGTCTGGGTCATACTTTTATTTCCGGTACCCTACATTTGTTAACTATTATTATTTTATCGTTAATTTGGAGGGGGGGGTAGGTGAGTCATAATATTGAGGTTATAACTGTTAGGCATTACAGTCTCTATATCACTTATGGTTTTACTTTCGAAGTTATTCTGACGATTAATGAAGAGTGTTTTGTTTTTTTGTTTGGTTTTTTTTTTTTTTTGTTTTGTTTTGTTTTGTTTTTTGTTTTGTTTTTTTTTTTGTTTGTTTAATAAATCCTATGTGGTCAAAATTAGAAATAATTCAGAAACTTCTTTAGCAACTGCCAGCAGCGTCCAACCTTATTACCATCAGCGATACTGAAAATCGACGGAGTAAACAAAAAAATAGAAAATGAAGGTATTTTTAGAGAAATTACGGTAAAAGAGGGGTATTGAGGATCATTTATTGACAGCTTTTGCATGGTGAAGATAAATCCTCCGCGCGGAAAATACCGCGAGAATAAAACCTGGGGTAGGAAAATCAATCACTTTTCTGGACACTTTTTTTTCTTCTTCCCAAGGTTGGAATTTAGCTCATTAACTCTGATTTATGACGCGATATTGAAATATGGGTCAAACGAGGTCGAACTGATGACATCCCATGAGTGATGGTTGGTGTACTCAAATTTTAGCGACCCCAGACAATAAGTTTGCGGCCACGAACGGTAGCCCGCCACCGTACTCATTCAGGATGGGTGATCATATTTACCGTTTAACGTTTAAAGTTGAACCGGAAACTAAAGAAAAACACATCCTAATAAAAAGTTCCTGAAGGGAGGAATACAAATAAACTTATACACTTTCTACTCGATAGATATGGTTATTCATATCTATTCGGAGATTATCGCTCCGTTTGGATTTATCAAGGTTTTTGACTGAGGTCAATTTTTTTCTCTTAAAAACTTTTAACTATCTTGATATTTTTGTTTGCTTGATTTTTTTTTTTTTTTTTTTTTTTACTTTAATTATGTTCTTAAATTTGTTTTGTATCTATTTATTGTGAGTAGCTGAAACACGGAACCCTTGCATCTTCATTAGTGTTCGCGCACCTTCAATTTTTTGTCTGCTGAATTAAAAGAAGAGATCATGAAACACGAAGGTGCAACGGGGGTCTTTTCTATATTTTATCTAATTAACATTGCCAGGAAATTGAGGTAAATTGAAGTTTTTCCCCTCCTAAACTTGTTGTGTGGACAACGAAACCGACACCAGCAGTTTTCTGTTCAATACTTTCTTATTCGATATTCCTGTAAACCTCGAAATTCTGGTCACAGTTACAAGAAATCCGGTCATGAAAGTACCAGACATTTTTCTCGGTGAACTTTCATCTCCGAAAAAAACTAAAGACCCCCTTTTCCCTTGGTGTCAAAAGGATCAAGCCGTACGTGAATTCAAGTTGGACCTGGATTTTTGTAAGGGATGGTCGGAAGTTAGGATATGTTACGGTCGTGTATTTCGTTAAATCGGACTTTAGTTAAGCTCACCCCAACTCTGATCGTGCCTTCGAGGAATGGAATCGATGTATCCTTTCACCGATTTATTTTTTTTTGGGACACCGCACCGCTGCGATAACAAACGCAAAGTATATAAAACCCCGCTCAAGTGTATTAAAGTGTTTAGAGTCGCGAAACGATCGCCACCGCGGCAGCTGCGACCACGAAAGATGCGGTCTCGTATCGGACCCCCCCCCCCCCCCTCGCACTCACACACCCCTCCCGTGCATGCTCGCATACGCATGTTGTCGCGCTAAAAACTAAAACAGAACAGCCGACCGCGACTTGAGTAATTTGAATGGTTTCTGCCGCTGCGTCACACAGCGGATCCCATCGTAGCATTTTCTGAACTAAAATCACTGTGCTATAAAAGGTGACAATGGACATGCATGTCCACAAAACCTATCACACGAGAGAAACTATGGAACTGTTCGTAAAACTCTCTCAAAAATACCTGTAATTTTAATGCACGGTCATTTCTTGCAGAATGCCGTACGCACAGTCTATTTAAAATTATCTACATACAGTTTTGAAACAATAATTTAATGAAAATTTACGAAGTTTTCTTGTCTCTCCTATGCAATTTAATTTTGCCGAGGTGTCCCCCAGTCCCCTTTTAGTATTTTGTGATTCACTTTTTGTGTTCGTTTAGTTCGTCTTTGTGTGACGTCACATCGTCTTAGGCCGAAATCTTTACTCGAGTTTTAGTTTTACGCTTGTAGGACTTTAGTGAATTCAAAAATAAAACAATAAGATTCGGGTTTACCTGAATGGAATGACCTATTTTCGAAGGTCAATGCAAGTGCGTATTGTGTTACACTGTCTCCATCTCTGGACTCACTTTTATCCCAAACCTGAATAAGGTTTTGTAGAAATTTTTGCTAGAGCAAGGAAAAGGATCACTTAGCAATTCCAGTGTTAAATCACTCGGAAATAACGTTGGGAGCGTCGGAAACAAAAATCGACTCACAAACTCTGTAATAAATGCGTTAAACAAAATCCCAAGATAGCTATCGAGCTGTCGTGTACTGTGTAGGTAGCGAGTCATGATATGGAGTATACTATCTTATTGCAGCTTCGTCTATGCTACGGGGAAGGTGATCGTCTTATTGTTATAGTGAAAGACAAATTAGATGGAACTCCTTTATTGTGACTCACTACATGGCAGCCATCTTGGAGTTTCGTATAAACGGATTTATTGATTTTGAGAGTCAGATTTTACCTTCAAATTAAAATTTACAGGACTTTACAGGAACACCCATTTCTCAATATTTACTGCCAGTGGCGGATCCACGGGGGGAAGCAATGTTGAACTTTTAGGGGCAAGGCAAAAATAATTCTTCGTTAATAAGATAATTTTGATCAACTGGTATCAATATAGACTTGCCTGTGAAACACCAGCTCTTAAATTTTTTTTTAAATTTTTTTTTGAAGCGAAGAACTATATTGACGGTGCCAAAAAAAACAATCTGCTGGTCTATTTTGCGCCGCGCATTGGCTGCAGAGTGGAAAGTCTTCACTACACCGCTCGCTGTAAGCATCCCCTCAAATCGATCTTTAATGATCGGTTATGTTCCTTGTGTAATACAGTCCAGTGAAATGCGATACGGATATCGAAAGAATCACAGTGTTGAGTTATTCGTTATTCGTCAGGCCCACTGAACACCAGCTTTTGAGAAAGAACAAGTGCCTCCCCTCTCCTACCCCTCCAACTCTCATTCTCCCTACGAACTATCTCACAACTATAGCTGACAAGGTTTCCTCCCCGATCGTGTTACCCATGTTGCCTGGTTTCCGCTCGAGCATAATTCAAGTACTTTTACTTTCTCGTTTTTCTATATCTGGTGTGTTATCGGGTATGAAATATGACATCAGTGCCTGTTGGACTACATTTCATACAGGGTTTTCATAAAGTTTCAAGCTGCGTAGGGTTACTTCTCGTGCTATCGCGGGCTTCAAGAACGAACGAATGTTTATTTCTTTCATTTCTGTTTAACAAAATGTCTCGAAATACAAATTGAAATTCCAAATGAAGAAAAGCAAAGGAAAAGTATAACTCTATGTTGCCAACGGTGGATATAGTATTCAGAGTTGTATCTTTCGACTTTGGGTATAGAAGAGGATCCAGAAAGTTATTCGAGGGGGTTAAAATTTGTAATTGGAAGAGTCGCAGGAAGCAATCGTGGGCTATTTTCTGTAGGTAAACTGGGAAATTCGAGACTTCAATTTGGTCGTGGGGGGGGGGGGGGGGGCTGTATCCCTCTCTCAATCCATTCCTGTTTGGATGCTATTTGCGTGACAGTCATTATGACCGTCATAATAGATGACATCAACGACTACAACGATTGTTTGATTGCCATGTATCTTTGTTACCTAAGAATAAGAAATTTTTGAAAACATTTCTTAAAAATGGATAGGGTGCCAGACATCTTGTTTGTTTACTCGATCAGCCAAAATGGTCGTACTGAATTCGGTATTTTTGCATTATTCGACAGAAAAAGCAATTCTCAAAATCGCTGTAGTGAAAGCTTGCAAAAGACACATTGAACGTGATATTTTTTCTGACACCCTGTGTTGTGTGTCGCATGCAAGTCGCGACCACTCAAGTCGAAACTTATGTAAGCCATGACCATTGACGAAATCTGTAACTTGTCTCATAATTTAAAGCAAGTGCGCTAGCTGGGTGTGTTGTTGGTACTGTTTGTCCCGTCACAGTATGCTTGTCGTCATTCTTTGAAAGTGAAAGTATCAGTTCTCAGATGTTGTAGGATCCCGAGCGCAAATCGGGAAGCCTTTTTTCATTTTCTTTCGCAGGGATATTAATTTCAGTTAGAGGCGGCTCGTAGAGATCGATAGATCGATATTTTTCTCATTTAAACCCTTCAGAAGCAAAATCATAATGAGGCTACAAGTAGTCAACTAACTTTTTTGACTCGCTTTTTGTATGTACGCTTTTTGTGGGAAAGGTATCGATATATTATCATAAAAAACCGATCGTGTATTGTACTCAACGTTAAACTACATCTGAACCGCATCCACTTGGACAGTTCTGGCAACTCTGGCTTTTGAATGATTCCACCCAAAAGTTAATTTATACTTTTGTTTTTTCTCAATGTTTTGCTCTCTACTCAGTCTCGCAAATTACGAACGTAAAACTTGCGTCTACCATCAATTTATGAGCCTCTAGTAAGAGTCTGATTGACTCATAACACACATTAATGGAGGTGCATGTGCAATGTGGCAACACCGGATTTTCTCAATTCAAACTCAAGTAGATAAAGTAAACGATATACTTGGGGAGGAAATATGCCCCTCCTCCAATTGATTTTGTATGGGTTCAAACGGCAAAAACCATGGTTCCAAGATTATTGCACACCGAACAATGGGGCTCTTGCAAACTTTCGCCACAGGGATTGAAGAGTTGATTAATGCATAAAAACCTGGCGTGAAAATGATGATGAGTACACTAAAAAACACGAAATTAAATCTCAGAATCGAGCTTAATGGCCGTGCGACGCAGGTATCATGGGAGATTCCTATCTAAATTGAGACATACTTCTCTGTGTTTCCAAAGAGAAAGTGGCATATTAGATAAGAATCTCCCATGATATCTGCGTCGAACCGCCATTACGATATTGCCATTTATGTAGTTATGTAGGTTTATTACCGAATTTTCAACTTTCTCAGTGTGATTTTCGTGATTTTTGCTGGGTTTTACATCAGAATGGACTATTCATTTGCTCACAGCAAAAGTTTGCAAGAGACCCACATTGAATGTGCCGGGTCTGTTGCAAATTTTTGTTGCAGCTGAAAAGATGGTTTACTCTGCTCTTCTGTAAAATCACTCGAAAATATCGTTGGGATAATCAGAGAATTCCTACATTGACCCACAAACTCAATAAATGCGTTTAAACAAACATTCCATTGAATGGTAAAATGAGCGGGTCACAATGGGGGAGTTTGAGTCCCATCTATCGCAACTTTCTATGCTGATAAAAATGAGTCATTAGATGGGACTTTCTCTCCGTGACCCGTTTATTTGACCGCCATCTTGGATTTCTAAGCGCTTTTTGTGGGTCCATGCGAGTAGACCTTTCACAACGCTATAGCAAAAGTTTGCAACTGACCCTTTATAATATAGCATCTTTCAATTATTTATGATTTTTAGGCCACTTTTTGACACATTCAATATTCGACTGTTTTTTTGATCCACTCCAACGATTTATTGCTGCCAGTTTGAATTAAAATGTGTTATCGAGGCTCCCAATCGTTTAAAGCTAATTATACAGGAGCGTCGGTGGAATTGATGTAACCGGCGCGGCGTTTGTTTAAGCGTGAAATAATTTCAGGCGCAGTGGACCGCGAAAACTCGATCGTAGGCTCATCGGTTAAGTCGAATTATTATCTTCTCTTGTGTGAACTGTTCGCTCGTCAAACGAAATTTGTTTCTTTGGGTTCAGTAAAGCCGGTCAACATGTTGACGGTATACATAGTCAACAATAGTGTATAGTGACACTGTTACAGTGGCGTATCACGCCTATGCTCTCTCACCTCTCTCTCTCTCTCTCTCTCTCTCTCTCTCTCTCTCTCTCTCTCTCTCTCTCTCTCCCTCTCCCTCTCCCTCTCTCCCTCTCTCTCTCTCGCTCTCTCTCTCTCTCGCTCTCTCTA
Organism: Trialeurodes vaporariorum; assembly: GCA_011764245.1. Classification (NCBI taxonomy): domain Eukaryota; kingdom Metazoa; phylum Arthropoda; class Insecta; order Hemiptera; family Aleyrodidae; genus Trialeurodes; species Trialeurodes vaporariorum. The sequence goes on from VMOF01000002.1 coordinate 29,551,738, forward strand.
TCTCGCTCTCTCTCTCTCTCTCTTTCTCTCTCTATTTCTCTCTCTCTCTCTCTCTCTCTCTCTCTCTCTCTCTCTCTCTCTCTCTCTCTCTCTCTCTCTCTCTCTCTCGCTCTCTCTTTTTGTCCTTCCAAATGACCGTGTTAGAAGTGGACGGAGGTAGGACCTAGAGACATACGTGAATTCACGTGATAACCTCGCTCTCTATCTATTTCTAACACATGCATTCTTATGGACAAAGAGAGAGAAAATACAATTTCTGTATGCACCACTGTACTGTTATAGTGTCGTGTCTAATATCCGGAACTTACTTTTGAGAATTAATTGACTCGGCTTTGTTTGAACGATGTCGATAAGAATCAATTCGCGAACGAAAATAATTTCTCTAATTTTAACCCACTAAAAATTTCGGTCATTCAAAATAACGTCTGGTCCGTAATTTTGAAGTTGCTGGGTGAAATTAAGTTGTGTATTTTCTAATAATGATCTAAACGACTCGCTTGTTAGTAAAACGTGTGTAGACAAATAGACCCTATCGCAAAGCTTCCAACAGGTGTCTCTTTTCCAACTAAAATTTTGTTGGAACTTATCAGGCAAAAGTCGCCTTCTTCTATGAGTGACGGGCATGATTACAGTTTTCCACATGGTTTAAATTTACGTTTTTTGACGGAATAACGGTTTCTGATCAAATATTTTCAAATTACACTTCTGAGTTCGATTTCGATCGGAGCTTTGTTTACCACTCAACAGTAAGTGACTGTTGGCTTTTGTTGTCTTGCGCACCCAGACGAAAATGATCCCATTTGACTTGCCAAACTTTCATAACATAGGAAGCACAGCGTATGCTGGGTCTATTTGTCTAAATGTTTACGGCAAGCTGGATTGGATTCTAAGCAGTGCATGCCTCGGAAAATCTGGCAACCGCGCTTTTTGCCATTCGAACCCACGCAAAAATTCGATTTAAGGAGAGGTAGGTTACTTCTCCGATAATCAATTTTTTACCTAGGTCTAAATGAAAGAGCGTTATTACCCCATTTCACGAGACGCGCCGATACTGCTTCGCCCGCCCGTATTTCACCATGTCCTCCTCAACTCGTTACTTGATTTCAGCAGTCTGTTGCCCCAAATTCAGACCGGTGCGGTGGCGCGGCCCGCGTGGCCGGTTGCCAAAACATGATGTTTCACTTTCGACACTTTTCAGATTGGCGAAATCTGAAGTTTGTACTTTCCCAATTTTTGAATGTCGTCATTCACTCGTCACAACTCGAACACGAAGCAAGCTCGCGTGGATTGGAGTTAACGTATTTTTTTATTTTTTTATTTACTTATTTATCATTTATTTATTTGTTTCGTTCACTTTGTCGCATAAAAATAAATTAATATTGCCATCAAGTTTAGAAAAAGTAAAAACTTCCCTTTCGTCTTGGAATTTTTTTTTTTTTTTTTTTTTTTTTTTTTTTTTTTTTTTTTAAGGCGCGGTTATACTTAGCTGATGATTTTGTTTTTTATTTATTAGATTTTATATAAAAAAAAAACAAACAAACAAAACTGAAGTCATTAAAAAAAGGGGGGCCTGTTTCTGCCTTTAAATTTTTTGCTGTAAGAAATGGAGCAACGCAGCATCATTCAATGATTAAAATTTTTACTTTCGGTGATTAGTGCGCAACATAGATCACTTCTTAAATATCCTCAAATTAGCGGACTTTTGACGTCACAATTTTCGATAAGTATAGTATGATGTGTATCTTGGCGAGAAATGAATCCCTGTGCCATATGTTTGATGGTGATCCATTATTGATTGTAACGGAGCTATACATTTATCTAGAGTGGCAGTCTAATGGGTAACCTGCGTAACCACCCTACGGGATTTTTAGGTTAGGGTTAAGCGTGTAGTTTTTCCATTTATACCTATGCATTTTGGTGCGGCATGCACGCTGGATTGAAACATGTCCCAGCCTCTGTTTGTTGCATCAAAATACATGGGAATAAATGGACCAAATTACACGCTTTCACCTAACCTAAAGATCCTCTATACTTAAATCACGCAGTTTACCTATTAGACTGCCACTCTAGGTAAAAGTATAGCACGTTGATTGTCCCCCGACAGTTTCGAGGGCCGCCAAACTACGATGGTGTATTACATTTTGCTAATAGTGCGGATCTATTACCAAATGCCTTATTTTGATTGTCTAAAGAGGCCTCTAAACAAAAGTACGATAATTCGTACCGTGCATGCTTGGAATGTTTGCCAGGTCATTCGCGAAAATGCGCTTAAGGCAATGAGCAATACATGTAGTCTTCCAACATTTCAACTTGGTTGCTTAGTTTAGTCAGCAGAAAACTTTATTATACTATAGAGAAGGTGCGGTATTCGAATGAAACCAGATCAAAAACGAGCTGTCTCAGAAATGGGCAAGTGCCGGGCTGCGCACAGCGACGCGACGGTCATAAACCGATGAGAATAAAGGATTGGAATGAACCGAGTTAGAGACATAGGGTATGTGAAGTAGGAACGCGCAGTGGAACGTCAATCGGGAATTTTTAGGATAATACGGATCACGGATTTGGCCTTTCATGTATTCTCCATGCCTAGTAACATGATATAAATCGGAAATAAGGTGACGAAAACCGCAACATTTTGGAAAGCGACTCGTATTAGTCGTAGTGCCCAAGTGGATTGAAAGATCCAGGCCTTGAGTTAAGTTGTCTTCCTCAGGAGTGAGAATTTGACTTTTTTGTGTCGGTCTCATCGTGTTCGGTGGCGTCGCGTGCCATCTGGCAACAATGCTACTCATCCATTTAAACTCATTAAATATATCGAATTTTCCTTGTGCACCGTGCACCCCTTGAATTCGACCTTTTATACGAGTTCAAATGGATAGCATGCTGCGTTGCCAAACTGCACGCGACGCCACTGATCGTGTTACTCGCGCAAAAATGTACATACGACTCGATGATCTATCTGTCCAAATAAATACCTTGCAAGAACTCTATTCTACCTTTTTCGTGAATTTTTCGTGAATTTCGTGAATTGGACGAAACGCAACCTTGCTAGCAGGCTAATTATGAAGGGTCATATCGTAACTGTACCGAGCCGCTATCGAGTGCGTGTTATTCTTATTGGTTTATCTTTCGCGTTTTCACCTCGACAGGAACCCTTACTATTTAGAAACCCTTGTAATTCTACTAAAATTCACCGATGACTCTAGAGCTTTCGTTCGAACATCGTAGGGATTGAAGGGTTTCCATCGGAATTCCCACTCGAAAGAAGAAGACCGCCCGGAAGCATGTAACGTGCTTTATAGTGACTCGATACTATCACTATGCGATCCTTCATAATCACTCCCCGATTGGTAGCAACGCCTTTGCTTTAATGGGGCTGTTGCGCACTTTTGCTACAGCAGTATCAGATTTTGATTTGGCGAAAATAACGTTATGCACATTAAAACTTTCAAAAATCCACTCAGTAACTCGCAGGAAATCTTTTTTATTTCAAACAAACCGCGCTACTCTATAGAAAGCACTATCATCGACAAACATCAACTACATAGACGAAACCCCCGCGTTTTTATAAACATCAACACAACTTACATAATCGTTTGAATGTTTCGTTTAGATTCATGCGATTCTTGTATTATTTTGTTCCATTATCGTGTAGTTTTGATGCGTTGTTTACATTTACTCGGTGGTTCCGTCTATGTAGTAGTATACCGGTGCAAATAGTGTCTATAGTCTAACGAAGACTGTTTGCACTTGAAGTGATTTCCTTAATTGCGTGCGTTTTGAACGTTTTTAATTTGCGCATCGTTATGTTCACCGAATTTCACGTTATTTAAATAAGGTTCTTTATTGTTGTAGCCAGAGTTGGGCAAATGAGGGCTGGTAATCGATTACATGATTATCGAGTAATCATAACTGTCGTTTTTACGCAGGAAAGTTTTACGAATCAGGGCTGATTTTTTACAAGCCACCCATCACATTGGTTGTGGAAAAATTAGATCCAATCGAAATAACCCTAACGTTTATTATTTATCTGTGAAGAATACAATTAATTATAATTCAAAGGTCTGACGATTACCGATTACCCAGTAATCGTGTAATCGACGACACTCCCATTTGCCCAACTCTGGTTGTAGCAAAAGTACGCAATAGAACTCATCAATGACTTTTGTCGAAATAATCCCAAGAAACATGACCACTGTTCGCCGTCCTCTTCGCGTCGCCGCGGTCGCTTCGCTGGCCGGTCGTCGGTCGCGCGGAAAGTAAACGTGTGAGAAGTTCTCATGGATTGGGATGGATATTCGGGAATGTGGAATTAGACCACGTCAAGTGCATGTCAGTCCACTCTCCACACCGTTTCATTTCAACCACTCTCACACGCGCATAATCACTCACGTAAACGTTAGGATGTGTGCGCGCGTTTGTTACGGCGCGACGCGCGGTGACGCGTTATACACATGCTCGTGAATGCACTCAGGTTGTTCCTTGTAGTTGTGGTCTCTCTGGTTGGTGTATAGACTGTAAAGGACCCCCTCCCCCACCCTTTTCATCTCTCCTCTCCCCCCTTTTTTTCGGGTCACAATTCACAAGCTCAGTATAAGAACTAGAAGCTGAGTAGAAGCGTCCTCACTTAATTATCGCACATTGTGAGCCGGTAACGAGGACTGAGGCGACAGTAACTGCATGGTACAGTGTTGCCGTTTTTGCGTGGACCTAACGGTTATTCCAATGGTGGATAAAAAAGATTACAGACTTACAATGTGAGTATTTCTATGTATGGTATAGTCACTGCTTATTTGAAAAGTTTAGTATTTTTTCCACCAGTAAATTCGAAGTTGAATTTTGCCATTATGAAGGTCTCGCGAGATTTTGCTGGTAGACAAATAAACTAGTAGTAAGTAAGTAAGTAAGTAAAGGCCGGGCTTACCGGCGGGGCGCCCTCATGGAGCCTAGGCAATGGCTGCTGCCGTCTTGCACCCCGAGGTTTGGACCGTGCTCCTTAACTCAACCCAAATGACGTTATATCATTATATTTCCACAAGGCTCGGCGGCCGTCTTAGAAGCCAACGGAAGGTCGTATCAACGACTGTGGCAGACGCTACCGGGCATGGATTTTTCGGAGCACGGTCATGCCCCCATCGAATTGGGCTCTGCTGTTTCACTCCCACTGATAGGTAGCGCTGGCAGAAGCGTACTCTATGAGCGATCCATGATCACAACACAGCCGAATAGTGCGGACGGGTTACTTACTGGGTGGCCATGTCACTCCCGCACCCCTCTACCTCAAAGGGTCGGGGTATTGGAGTGGCATGGCCATCCATGGTCACGATGACTGATATTTGAGTGTCCTCAAATATCAGTCACCTCCGGGGATCGAACCCGGGACCTCAGTGCTGGCAGCGAACTGCCTTAACCACTACACCACTGAGGCTGACTGACAAATAAACTAATAATACATTTATACAATTGTGCAACCGTAATGGCGAGACCTAATAGTCACTCCTCACAAAGAAAACTATAAGCTCAATCAAATTCAGAAATCAATGTATATATGTATGCACTAAGTACGTAATTCGCACCCTCAGAAAAGAATATATCCTCCGAATTTGAACAATAATAAGAATGTTGTATTTGGGGTTTAAACAGGAAAGGACGTCGATTTTCATAGGTCTTTTGTCGCAAGGAACATTGTATTACCAATAGAACAGTTATAGGTTGCGCAAGAAGCGAGGAAAAAGAGCACTGAATTCGTGGTTTTGTCCTTTTGTTTGAGGATGCGAAAGATCCTTACGTATGCCAGTGGCGTAGCCAAGGAGGGGGGGGGGGTTTCCAGAGGGTCTGGACCCCCACTTGACACCAAAATTTGTCCTAAAAAAGGTAATTTTTTGCGTTTTCAGACACATTTGACCAAATTAGTATCTTTGGCCCCCCCTTGACAATTTTCGGACCTCGGACCCCCCCCCCCCCCCCTAGAAAAATTCCTGGCTACGCCACTGACGTATGCATACATATCCGGGTGGATCTGAACTATGAGATTAACGTTTTCACTCTGAGGAGTGCGTTTTACATCCAGGGTTGATAGTTTATTTGCCCACTGGAAATAAACCTCACGAGAACTCAATTCTAAATTCACGTAAAAAGCGGCAACCCTGGCGCGAAGACTCCGCGCCCGCGGTAACCCAGCTCAGCTCGGCCACCTCGATGCGACGGGTTTTGATCTTCGGACCGGAAACGGAATGAGCAGCGCTGTCACTTTCTGCGCAGGTTTTATCTGAAAGAGTTGTTGACGGGTTTTTTTCCTCGTTTTTTGGAGGGTAATATGGGAGGGATGTAAAAATCAGAAAAAATAACTTTATCATTTTTGTTTGTTTGTGTTTTTGTTTTTTGTGTGTTTTTGTTTTTAATAGATCTTTATGCGGAAACCCGTTAAAGGTTGTCTGTATACACCAGGCAGGCAGGGTGCCTTGATGATTTTGTCAATTTTTTCCTGAACTTTCGAAAAATTGTGAACGAAAGTATCTTGATTTTAACCGGGAATTCGTTTTTTTTTTTTTTTTTTTTTTTTTTTTTTTTTTTTTTTTTTTTTAATTTAATTTAATTTATTTTCAGAATAAGTTTTAAAAGAAACTCGGAAAAATGTCTCACTTCATCACTCTAAAATCCTTGAAACTGTCGACTTTTGAAGAGACTGGTTGAGAAAACGGTGATCGGTAGAGACAAGTCACGTGGTTTCCAAGCCGAATCAAAATACGAAACTTGTCTGGGACTTATGTGTCTGTAATGGGACAGCTAGTTGCAAGGGCCTTAATTTTTGTGTTTTTGGTAAGCAAATGAAAGTTCTCGGTGAGCTGAATACATGGATGTCTTAAGTTTTTAACAAGGTTTCTAGTTCCGGAGACGCGGTCCTGGCCCAAAATGCGTTGTTTTTAGCGTTGTGACGTCACAACACATACGTTTTTTTGCAACGTCTCACGAGCGTCTCGGTGCGAAATCGGGCCTCTTGGGAAAAAAACCGAGGCACCTTTGTTCTCAGTCAGCCGAGTACTTTCTTTTTCTTTTAAAAAAAAACATCAAATATCATAGGTTGCAGCTGCTCCATTGGTTATCAAAGGGCCAAAGATTGTCCGATAACCGATAGACGGTCTTAGTGCAAAGTTAACGGTTAATTGTTAGCCAACGATCGTATCGATCGCAATCAGCTGTGACAAAACTCGCAAAGTGTTCCAAACTATCTTTATCACTCTCCATTGGCCATCTTTGTTTAGTGTTGAAATTCGCATTTTTCACACACAAAAAACATAAAAACGTTTTTAGCGATGAAAGTTTGATAGCTGTACGTAGGGGTCACGTGAGAGTGAAAGGTATAGTTTGGAACGATAACTTTTTACTGGAAGACGTAATCAATGAAACCGTCTGTTATACAAATCCCTCATTTTGATTTTGGTCAGTTAAAGTTAGGGGATATTTGCACTCAAATTTTGTAGCCACCTTGTTACAGAAAGAATATGCCTGACAACATTTGAAATTTTCCATTAGTAAATTTGGCTACACCGCGATCGTTGAGACGATGAGAAGGGTATTATCATGGTGAAAATCGTGGCTCCGATCTTCAGGATCAATAGTCGCCTCTCGTCAGCGTTTATTTCGAAGGGCTTAAATCCCCCCTCCCCTTTCCACAAACATCCCCTGGTGCCAGAGGTAGGTTAATTGCACGTGCATCCATCCCCCACCTCTTCTGTCACGCTCCGAATTTCCTTCGTCTGCTTTTTAAGTTCCCTTCTGAAAAATGTCGCAATTAGGCCACATTCGCTTTAGTCGCAACCCCTCGAGCTTATTTCTTTTTGCGGAGGATGGAGGTGGGGGGGGGGGCGGATAGCCTTGATCATGTGATTAATCCTGGTTTAAACAGGAGTAAGAAAATACATCGCGTCCAAATGTTGATTGGATCGACTGTATATTTTTAAAGTTTTCCGATTATCATAATATATTGATAAATACGAACCTTTCAGGCTGTATATTTCTGCAGGATCAATTTATGTTTCAATCAATTCTGATGTAATCTTTGCCAAATTAGTGTGAATATTTTGCCCTTTTGTTATTCGAAAATATACTAGCATATTTGTAACCAAATGAAATAATCTCGAATTTTGATATTTTCTGTTTCAGGTTAGTTCTGAGGTTGTTTTCATTTAATTCTTCAATTCAATATTTCAAAAGGTAAGGCTTGACCCGCTTGACCCTTTTAAAAATCAATTATCACCGTCAGAATTGTTGAGTTGCCGTTCTTTCGATGCGATGCAATACACCTTGGAGGAAAAAAGCGAATCAAGATTCTCTCGAGTTTAGGAGTTTTCCGTTATGACAAGAGGATCCAGAATTTGTCATTCTTCTCTTCTCGTCCACTGAACCGCGTGTCTTGGAAAATGACGAATTAGGGGCGGTAACGTGACTTTCGCCTCTTATAGGACTTTTCGTGCATTATTATAAGGGATCCATAGTTTCGGATCCACACAATCATCCAGTGATGACTTCTCCGAAAAATTTCGTCGGAAATTGCGAAAATAAATCTGAAAGTACCGAGAATCCAAATATGGCATTCCGATACTTTCATCGAATTACTTTTGTCCTTCTTTTCTTACTTAAGCTTTAGTTTGATGATTTTCGTGCCAACATTTTTCGCAGGTGGCTTCTCGAAATGATAATCTAGGAATGAGTACCTCGTCTAATCAAATAATAGCATTCTGAAGGCCGAAATAAATCGGCACTGATAAACATTCATCTTCAATACAGGGTGAGACTTTGGCCGTCCATTGAGTTTACGGCAACCCTCTTCCGCTCAAACTTCACAATACCATCAGTCCATTTACTATCGCTGATTATCTCTCTCTCTCTCTCTCTCTCTCTCTCTCTCTCTCTCTCTCTCTCCCTCTCTCTCTCTCCCTCTCCCTCTCTCTCTCTCACTCTCTCTGTCTCTCTCTCTCACTCTCTCTCCCTCTCACTCTCTCTCCCCCCCCCTCTCTCTCCCTCTCTCTCCCTCTCTCACTCCCTCTGACTCTCTCTCACTCTCTCTCTCTCTCTCTCTCTCTCTCTCTCCCTCTCTCCCTCTCTCCCTCTCTCCCTCTCTCACTGTTTCTCCATAAGGTATCCTTTCTCTCACTCTTTTTTCCTCCGTCTCTTTCTCTTTCTCTTACTTTTTTTTCAACGCTTCCGAATGATCGTATAATTGTCGTTTGAAGAAGGGAGAGAAGACATTGTGCGTCTCTCTTTTCTTCTTAGCACCCCCTCCTCCCACCCCATTCCCTCTTCTTATCCTCAGCGTAGATGATGAGAGACTTTCCTCCGAAGAGTTTCATCTATCGGGACATGTCGAAAATATCACCACGACAGCGGCGTCGTACCGAAAAAAGAAGGAAGTCGTGAAGAGCAAGAGAGAGAGGGAGAGAAAAAGAGATAGAGAGAAAGATATATAGAGAGAGGGAGAGAGAGAGAGAGGGGGGCAGAGAAACTTAGAAAGAAAAATCCCTGATTTTTCTTCTTTTTTTCTTTGCTCAGAACTGGGTTACCTTGTTTCTCCTTTTATACCCTGCACAGTTTGTCTTTCTCATCGGGAGAGAAACGTTTTTAAATAGATTTAACTTTTTTCTCCGAAGTCGACTCATTCCTTTTGTGATAAGAGCGAGCGTTCTTCCGAATACGGTTCAGCTCTCCTCAGACTGTGAGATTCTGAAAAGTTTAACATTTTCAAATGTGACGTGTATCGTCATACTTCCGTTGCGTTAGCTCGAGAGAGAATGAGAGAAAGAAAACATATACTAAGGATGAATTCCCGGTCTTCAATCGTGTATGCAAAACGAAACTCATGTCGCGGGACACGGAGAGGAAAAAAAAAAAAATTAGTAAGCGCTTCTTATATTACCGAGAAAACTCTTCTGGCTTTAACGGCAATCCGAATGATTAAGTAGTCCCCAAAAATTAATTATTGCATCTGTGACTAGAAATTTCGGCCACAGAGGCAAGAACTTGACCGAAGATAATCAGCGTTGGTTTTTGAAATCGCCATGAATTCTGGTAAAATAGTTTACATACCAATCCAAATCATCGAAAGTTATTGTAATTTCGAAAATCAATTTTTGCGAGTTTATCTAGAATGTCAGAATTTGTAAAATGCTTTCCTTTACCTTCAGAATTTCTGGTCAGAGGTACAGTAATATCTCTCGGGTTAACATTTTCTAATCATTCGAATTGCCGGATTGGCCAGAAATTCTGTAGGATCTGCAATTATTCATCAAATGATTTCCACCGTTTCAATTAACGTTGGACTGGTCCTACAAATGCAAAAACAACTTGCAACTTAGACAAAGCGTTGATAACTGTGAGTAAATCATTATGATTCAGTAAAAATTTTAAAATTGAGTTTCTAAATGGGCTCGGCTACACAAATCAGAGCAAAACTCGCACAGACAGTCGACTCTTCCAAAGTGATCTTTTAAAATCCTATAGTGTACCCGATTTATCTCGGTGTGCGGTACGTAGTACACCAGCCAAGTTCTCGCACTTTACAAGCATGAGCTCTTTTATGAAGCAAATTGCTGCATTTTAACCTTTCCCGAATTCAGCCATAAATGAAGATAAAGGTCTGAAAATTTTCAGAGTTAAAATATGACGCAATCGATCGTCGCCTCGGATCACCGAAAGCAAGCTCCTCTCTACAAGCCGCGGAGCGCTTGCCTGCCTTCTCAACACCAGGAACAAAGAATTTCGAGGAGGAAAGCGAGGGATTCTGCGCCCCTGCGATCGAAAATCATACCAAACGCAGTACGCACACGTGTGACGGTACGCCGTGAGTCGCGCGTATTTAGGCGCGTACGAAAAGCTCACGTGTATCCCCAATCCTTAACCCTATGTATATTCCGTATATACTCGCTACATGTTGCCATTATTTACGCCATCCACCTCGGTGCAGTAGGCTGGTGGGGGGGGGGGGAGAACGCGAGCGAGCGCCTCGCCCTCGCTCCCCTCGCCGTATAACTGGAATGATTTGCTAAAATAAATCTGTTAACTCGCACGACTAATGACATCGTGTGTTTTTCATTTTAAACCCCCTCTTTTCACCCCTTCCCCTCCTTCCGCTCTTCCCTTGGCCCCATCTCTCCCGCACCCTCTCCGTAGGCTCGCACCATTCGCGAGCTGAATCTCGCGCCGTGGATCATCCCCCGTTTTAACTCTTACTTGACGCACTTGTGTGTTATTATCTGGGCCACCCTTCAGGGACGACCACTTAAACCGACGCTCCCCTCCTTCCTTCTCCCCCCACCCCTCTACTTTCTGCGACAACTGGAGGAGGAGACGTCTACCCCCCCTCCCTTTCGTACCCCCTTCCCCTCATCTCGTCCTGCCCCCGCGCGCGCGGCTGTCTGACTACAGCCAACGGAGGTGAAGCGGAGGTTGCTTAGTAACATCACGTCTTCGAGTCAAAAGACTTTAATCGTTTTATTTTTGTTTTCTCGAAAAAAATTCAATTTGCTCGTCAATCTGCGACTATGTGTTCTGCGATGACGGTGACGTGAATGCTTTGAGACGCCCACGCTTCAAAGTCGGCTTGCACAGCACAGGTCGATGTATCAGTATTTTATCATTTTAGGACGTTTTCGGAGGGCCCTTGAAACAACAGGTGTGCTCTTCGGCTATTAATCCCCATTTGCTCACATTGCAAAATTCTCAGAAAGAACATTGTTTTATGGGCCCCTCTTCCGAAGGTATGTCTTCAATTTCAACCGATGACCAAAATGTAAATCGAAGCGAGGCTTCTAGCTTACTCACTCCTAACTTTGTCGACTTCTTTTGTTGGTATAGTTTCTTGTGGGAAAAAAATTAGGTTTATTAAATTGCAAGATGAGCCGGCAATTAAAGCCTTTGTGAGAAATCGACTTATGTTAGAAGAACGATGTGATATTATGTTAAGATTGTATTTAAACTGACGGCACAACTAACTTTCTCAGTGAAAGCCTGATGTTTGCTCAGGGCGCTCAATATTCCCTGAGTAACTCAATAAGTACGCGTCTAAAAAAAGTCTCAAAAATGCTAGGTTAATAAGTTAATTAAACAATATAAATCCGGAATGACTCATTAAAACCATCGCTCCGAGACAGTAACGAATCTAGAAAGTTTATTTTTTGGGAGGAACGCCGGTAAAATGTAAGTAATTTTAAGCGTCCCAGGGAGAAATTGTGTGCCATTTTCTGTTGAAGAAAGGCAACTTTTGAGGTCTCTTCGAATCTGCCAATGCTGCGAGCACGGAGAAAATTTTTTATTTGGAGTTACCAGAATTGCAATATTAACCATTACGTAAATTAACTCTTTGGAATTTGTACGTAGAAATTTTTTTTTTTAATGAAAAAAAAAGAATAAAAAAAAAAAAAATGTATTTTGAATACCACCATAATTTTTACAGTGGATACAAGAATTACATTTATTAGCTTTTGCTTAAAATTGATTCTGGTAGCCTCAAATATAAAGTTCTCTTCCAGAAAGGTGACTGCACATTCTCTGTTCAAAATTTTGAAAAAAATCAAAAATAATAAGCAAAATAAAATTGAGCTCCTCTAATTCTTGTTTCACTTACACCGACTCCGATTTGCGATCGAAACATTTCGCGGAGCGCAACAAACAACCGCGTCAGATTCTTCAGAGCTTTTTAAGCTGCAAATTAAGTTCGAATGTAAGCATAACGCTAGGAGAGGGGAGGGGGCAGTGTTAAAGCAGCGCTCGCGTTGGAAACATCGAAATAACGACGAACCGAGAGCTGAGCGAAGCAGTGTTGCCGAATATGGCATATAATTCGTAAATGTTACTATGTGTAAAGAGGAAAAATTAGAGAAAACTTCACGAAATGGCAAGAATGGAACGTAGTGAGCGTTGAGCGTGTTTCACACACGCCTCTCACACGTCGCGTTGTCGGGCCGCGTCTCCGAAGAGAAGTAAAAATTGATTCATAAAAGAATTCACCTCTCGGTTTTTTTTTTTTTTTTTTTTTTTTTTTTTTTTTTTTTTTAACGTAATGAAGCGAATTCTGAAGCTATGGTGCGAAGACGCACAGTAGATTAAAACATGGCTTTTATCAGACTTGCAAAATGGATTTTCCGAAAAACTTGGCTTTGCTAGAAGTTTCCGTTACTGTTCCTTTCTTATTCGATTTTTTAAGTTATTTTCAAACGGTTTTAAACATTTAGCTGTCAATATTTTCTTGGGAAACGTATTAAATTCTGATTTTTGCTAACCATTCACTGAGAAAAAACTTGGGCAAAATATCGATGCCGAGCATTCCGTGGGCTGGAGAACCAAAGTTTTATAGGCAGGAGAACCATGCAAAGATTCTGGTTCTCTTACCCAAAGAGTGCTCGGTATCGATATAAAACCGGTTACTTTGGTCAGTGTGCCCAAAGGTTTTTTTTTTTTTTTTTTTTCAGTGTTACTGTGCCAAGTTAACAAGTGAAATACTTAATTCTCTTATGAGTCGTGCTTTCATAACAGAAAATAATTCGAATGAACGTACTTGTAATTTAAAGTGTACTGTAAATTGAAATTTTAAATTGAAAGTGTGAGTAATAATTGACGATGCTTAGCGACGTTGAAATAAGTTTACATTAAAATATTAGATATTTGACCAACTGCTGCTGTAACGTACGTTACTGTAATGAAAAAAAAAAGACTCATTCGAGCCAAATGGGTAGGTAAGTATGCTTTCATTGTAGCACTCATTTAGTCACGAAGGCACTTGATGAGGCGTTCTTGTGAAATAGCTCATTATTGAAGGTTCTTTTTGCGTCCGTTTATTGGGCTAAAAAACTGTGTGAATTAACCGAAGAAAGTAATGAACAACTAAACACGGGCGTTTAAAATAAATGGTCAAGCTTTAAAATCGGTGTCCAAACTGTCTTCGTTATCTTGTTAGTGTAATCTCAGTTTTTGTTCATAAAGTGATGTCAGGAAAGTTTCGTTTTTCGAATCACTGTGTGACGAGACAGCGAGCGGGGCGCGCGGGTGTAAAGATCGCGTGCTCCCGAGCTTCGCTAGTCGCTAGCACCGCTATGCTGAGCTGTGCTGCTGGCTGCATAAGTGGCAGGCGATCAATGAAACAAAATATTGAGGAGCACCGTCTGAAGAGAGGACGTACGATAGAGATGAGAAGAGTGCTGCGGTGTCGCCAAATTGCTTGCAAGGACTTACGCGAGTTCAAAATGGGGTTTAATTTTGTATTTCCGAAGAGAATAAAAAGAATGGACTGAACCTTTGGTGGCGTTTTGAAATACTACGGGCCGGCGCGCGCAGCATCTATGCTTCGTTCATTTAAATCAGTGGCGTTGCGTGAAATGAGAAGAGAACGCTGCTTTTTGTCCAATTTAACCCATGCAAAAAGTCAAATTCGAGAATTTCACTTCTCAGTGCACAGTGCACATCCTGTGGTACGATCACAGAATACTCTAATCAGAACGGAAACTCTAATTCATTTTGAAACATTCTTTACTTCGGGCCGCCATGTTCGAAAGTGAGTATCTTCGGCAATATTCGGCAGATCTTCGGCAACTGGCCGAGTTGTGATTGGTTGTATAGCCTGAAAAAGCATGTCCGCCATCTTGAGAAGTGAGTAGGCACAGTTGCCAGTTTGTGCCAGTAAATTCCAAATCTTGTTTCCATTGGCTCTTATGGGAGTTTCCCTTCTGATTGTATTATTCTGTGGTACGATGTTGGTTGGAGGGTTGAAATGGAAGGTTTAAAACGTATAGGTGATAGTGGGCTGAAGTCGAATGATGATCAGTGTGATGGGAGGGTGGGGGCAGTGCCATGAAATTTGCAAATTGAAGCATCGCAGGAGGCAGTTTTGTGTTATTTTCTAATGTAAAGACACTATTTTAGGCCTCTCGCGAGGACGTACCCCTTGTGCCCCCTGGATCCATCACTGGCCCCTTCTCACACAAGCGTTCAAATTGGTTCAGAGAAAGAGAATGTCAAATCCCTGGATCCCCCCGTGGTACCCAGCCTATAGCTCCCGGGTGTTTAATCTATACCTTTTTCGTTTTTCTCCCAGGCAAACCTACGTAGAATTATTAATTCTTTTGCAAACGGATGAAGTCGCATAGAGATCGATTCTTTTTGTTGGTAATATACCTTTTCGAGCTATGTTTTTTTCACTATAAATCAATCGTTAGAAATTTTAAATATGAAAAAACTCGACCCCCCTTTCTGTTTTTTTTTCTTCTAAAATCAAAAGTTTTCTGCTCTCTTGCTCATATGCATAAGCCGTAGACTGGATCATCACGATATGCAACCAAAAGGCTTTTAAAAACAAAACAGAAATTGAGGGGGGCGGGGGTGAAAAAATAATCGAGGGGAGATGTCGCACGAAAGGTTGAATATGAGCCAACGAGGGCAGGTTTAAGGATGAGTAGAGACAATCCCTCCCCCCATACTCCCCCTCTAGCACTCTTCAGCCCCTATTCAGGATGACCTACGAACAACAATCTGGGGCTTATTGAGCTTTTCACCGGCACCGGGACATTGCGCGCCTCGCCTGGAGTGTGGGCGCTCTCTGTAGGACGAGGGAGGGCAGGGAACGGAGGGATGTCATGACAATGAGTCATGAGATGTGCAAATACGCTCTCGGGGATGACCTTTTTATTATTTAAAATTCATACGGAAGAATCGTATATTAATCTTCGCTTCACTTGAAAAATTAATACTTTCAGATAGGATGCGGGAATACAAGGATGATGACACTACACTGGTTGTCAGGCGATTCGGAGTTTCGCTGTGGTGCATTCAACTCAACACCCCCCTACTCCACGTATATTTCCAACCCTCCAATCCTTTATCTTCCAACGTTACCATGTGGACTCATGCTTTTTCCGACATTTTCTGTCCATAGGCGCTGTTCTATGATGAAATTAACAAATTGTCTGTATAAAGAAACTTGAATTATTTTGTTCTCCTTCTTCTCCCTAGTTTAAGTTAATGATTGACACTCCCATAAATTGTCAACAAAAAATTGTTTTAAATTTCATGCACCTCCATCCGAGAGAAATTAATTGCCAGGTACGACAAAAAAAAAAAATATATTTATTTTACATTAAGTCTTGTGAGGAATGTGTATATTTTCCACCGAAAAACATAATTAGTTTGATTGGAGAAGAATGAAGAACGTCTCTGAATATCACCCCAAAGTTTGAACACCCTGTGTATACAACAGAATGCGTATTTACACGCGCGCTCTCCCGGCCTTTTCTCCTTAAGGAAGCGAGACATCAAGTGTCAATTCTCAGACAACTTTGGCAATCGTCCGATGGTGGATTTTAGCTTAGCTCAAGCGCATCGGAAGAACTAGAGCTGAGATCGATGCATTTTCCATTCTTCTGACTCTTAAATTCCCCCCTCCACCCCGCACATCAATCCGTTTCCACCTCTCCCCTAACGCACTCCACGAATTTTCCCTCTGTCACTTTGATTGTTCCGTCATGAATAAATTATTCCACGTGCGCCACCAATCGGAATTGATACAAACCAAAACATATCCCCCCTCCCACCCTTTCTCCCAACGTAACCGCGCGCTTCTTTTTCCCTCTGAGGAATCACTTATTTTGTTTCTCTCGGTTACCCTAGCTCTCCTTCTTTGAGGGTTGTTTTCCTATTTTCTGTTTGACGTGTAGTATACTTATCAGGCGTCAATTCGTCCACTCTAAACGCTTCGTTCCGAGAATATGCTTTCGGGTAAAACTAACTAGGGAATGGATGAAATGATTGACCGCTGATGAATCGTCCGAAAATAAGATAGGGTGACGGATTGACTGACGGACAAGCCCCGTTCAGCCTTGGGGAGAAATACGACTTGTCAACACGATCATCTCTCCCGTTTTTTCCAATACCATTGTAGATTGTATCACTTATTTAATTGATTTTAATTTTCCTCTTTCAAAATAATTACCATCTTCGGTTTTTTTTCTTTCTTTACTAAAGCAGGTATAAAGATGAGTCTCATTGTAACGTAACGTCACATCACATTCTTGTCTTATACTAGATATGTTTTCCCTTTTTGTAAGTTTTGTAAATTGTTTTAGCGCGGGTATAAAGAAACCTAGCTCGCCAGGATGCTCTACATTGATGCGTATTTTATTCATCAAAGTGCAAATTGGTGCAGCCGGAGCTGCCCCGCAGTGTTTTTTTTCTTTTTTTTCCGCTTGCATGTGCGATAAATTGCACTTGAGTGCTTCGTGTAGTTGCGGTGCGCATTGCACCTGGTGCTACTGCGGTGGGAGCTTTATCCTATAAGAACAAGAACACCCTAAGACTTGCTCCAAAATCCACTCACAAAGCAGCATACTAAAATGACTTTAATTAATTATAATTTGAATATGAACAAATTTTCGACTACCTGGTGTACATAGTCCAGCGCATAACTTAGAAACGATTTAAGCGAGTGCAATTTGAACGCTCTGATTTTTGTTCGTCAAAATCGGTTACTTCTATCATCTATGGGTCGCTTGCAAAGAGCATTCTCCGGATGCACTTTGCAGGAAGTCGATTGACTTGGAAAAATCAATTTTAACGCGTTAGTAAAATTTTTATTGCAGCACAGTATGCGCCATGCGGCTGCATTAATCAAAGCCATATATTATTCTCAAAGCTCTTAAAACTATCGGATGATTTTTTAATCAGAATAATTAAGTCAAACTAAGCGAATTTCGTGAGTGGTATTATTATCAGCAAATCAGCTCGAACCCTTATGGTGCGCCGCCTTTCTGTGGAGTCATCGTAACCCTCAAGCCAAAAATGCCATTAATGCATTAATAAATAACTTATATAGCGGTGACTTTGGCCGTATAATCTTGGGATTAGTCGATCAAATCCTGATTTATGATGCCTCTCTGGTGCGCCTAAGTCGAGCGAGGGAGTGAACTTTATGTCTATATCCGTATGAAGATTTCTTTTCTCCCTACTAATATTCTACTCGCAGCGCCCGAACGTGCGGTATATGGAAGATAGCGAGACAAGGATCACGGCGGCGGGCGCGGGGACGTAAAGTAGGAGGGAAAGTATCCTTTGATTCCTGGGTGTCTAGCGTAGACGAACGAGTCAGTTTGGGAAGAGCGGCGTTGTCGATGCAGGGATGTTGTTAAGGGTCATTCGGTCACCCCGAACAAATTGCCCTCGTACACTCTATAAGAAAATCCCAAGT
Organism: Trialeurodes vaporariorum; assembly: GCA_011764245.1. Taxonomy (NCBI): domain Eukaryota; kingdom Metazoa; phylum Arthropoda; class Insecta; order Hemiptera; family Aleyrodidae; genus Trialeurodes; species Trialeurodes vaporariorum. The sequence goes on from VMOF01000002.1 coordinate 29,569,961, forward strand.
CCAATCATCAGCTTTTCATGGTCCACCTGGTCCTGAAATTAAAATCCAGAAACCAAAGACATTTTATAATTATGTAGTATCAGAGACAAAGAAAGACGTATTGCAAAGCTTGCCACAGGCCACAGGTGTCCCTATATTCTCAGCTCTTCTGTCAGGATTCATCGGAACAACAACCAGCAGTCACCTGCTGTTGAATAGTTGAGCCAAATAAATCTTTGGTTCACCCAGTCCTTATTTGGTTAGCTCTTCTCAAGTCTTTTGCTGGGTCGTATTTTTACCAAAGGTTTTCTTCAGCGTTACCAAAGCGGGTTTTCTAATTTTGTCTGTGTATGTCTGTTTGTTGTTGTTGTTGTTGGTTTTTTTTTTTTTTTTTTTTTTTTTTTTTTTTTTTAATTATTTTAAAGAAGAACTACGCTAGAGGAGCGCCGGCGGGGGGGGGGGAGCTAAAGGGACAGTTGCCTCTTTGGAAGTGAAAAAAGAAAACCGACTTTAACGCAAAGCTTCCATTAAATGTGCTGAAAACAAACAAATGTCTACGAAAATTGAGTCACCCCCAGTAGTTTGGTTTGTAGATTTTTTCCTCCTCCCCCTATAGACCTAGGCACATTTTCTATCAGCGCCCAAGTACCCAAAGAATATAGCAATTCTGAACCTTGATAATGAAAACAGGGGCAAAAAAAAGAGAGCTGAGCTTCATTTGAATGAATTCGAAGGTCAACTTGAACGGCGGGCGGACTGTCAGATTTGTCAATCAATTTGGAGTCCACGTTTCAGAAACATGGAGTGATTGGAGTGACATTTTAGTATTGATATTGTACCAAAGACCGGACCGCAGCAGTCAGCCAATATTGTCTACCAATAATCATTAATAATTTTCAAGATTATGCATATAGTCTTGAAGTGAAGTAACGCTTTCTCTTCTTGGAGTGAACCAAGATCTATCCGATTGTAGTACCAGGTTAATCCGGTAACAAGTAGGCAGGTGGCAGGGGCAGTGGCAGTGTCACATGTATTTTTAAATTTCAAGCGTTGCATGAAGAAATTTTGGTCTATTTTCTGTTGAAAAAAGGCAAAATTTGAGGCTTCTGGGAGGGGAGGGGGCACGTGCCCCTGTGCCTCCCCGTGGAACTGCCACTATGGGTGGTGGGGCAAACCTCGATTCATTTCAAGCGTTCCCCGGTACTGGTCATCTCACCGGCTCACCCCTCGTTGTGGTTCACTAGGCGAAATCAACTCCTGTTATGCAAAATACGATGTTGAAACGCCTTCTGAACTGACCTATGGTATTAATAGATCTTGGAGTGAATTGTGAAGCTTCAAATCGTAAGGACGTGATTTACTCATCATCGTCGCTTTATGGGCAAAATTGGACAAATTCTCGAGTATTTAAAAAAAAAAAAAAAAAAAAAAAAAAAAAAAAAAAAAAAAAAAAAAAAAAAAAAAATATGCACTCCCCATAGGGTCGTGCATAAAAATTGCAGCTGTTTGCTGAAACATGATATTGGACGTTAGATCGAGGTTGATATGGTTGACACTGGTGGAGCGTGGATTATGTTTCACCTTTAAACCATGTGATAGAGACTGGAATATCATAAGTGGCGATAGCCACCCGGCCAAGTAAAAAAAAAAAAAGACCGCCTGGAAACAGAACGAGAGAGGGTGGCGTCCGCGACAACTTATCTTACACGAAACAGAGCGTTATGGTCGATTTCTGCAGTTCCGACACTTTTAGCCACGCATATCGACCATATCGCCGATAGCAACCCCCTATCAATATACATCGATCGATTCGTCTTGTGCTCGTGGTGTGTGCTTTTAAATTTCAAACCAATCGGACAAAGGATACGGAAGATATTCCCGAAAAACCCTTATTTATTCGACGATTTTTCAGCATTTCAGCAACACCTTTACCAGGCGATTTCAAGCGAACCGCAACTCAGAACTTCAAAAACTTTATATCGTTCGAATCGCCTCGTATCCGTTCAAGTTGCTTTGAAATTTGAGACAGATCCGAGCAAGCTGGTGGCAGGAATCGTAAAAAAAGCAACTTTTTGACCCATTTTTTAGACTCTTGACTTGCCTGTCTGTTGACGGGGCCACAGGGTAAACGCCTGCACTAATCCCAACAAACTAGGCATAGAAATGTTCCCCAGAGTCCCGTGAGGTGCCTTTTGCCAAGTTCAGAATGATCCGATCAATATTAACGGAGTAATCTTCACTTGAAATATAGTAGATAATGAAAAACATCAGATTCTCGCAGATACGCTGTTTTGTTTGTTACGCCGAACCGCCATATTGACTCGTGGGAGGGGGCAGCGGGCAGCGAACAGAGAGCGAAGAAATAATAACCTATAAATCTAATGAAAGTCAAACTGAGCTCTGACTGAGCTAGTACTTTTGTTTCGTTATCTTTTTCTTAATTCTTTTAGCGAGGCTTATTGTTATTGAAAGAAAAATAATAATAATGTGGAAGCTTCGCATAATTCTTTTTAAAGGCCACCTGCAACTTCTGTGTTAATTTCAACTTTTCGTGCGAAAATGCGAAGATGTAATGTGACTCTGGGTGTTCGTTTCATTTGAATCGTTTTCCATCTCAAATAAGTACTGATTATCATGTATGCTTTTGCTAAAATTCGAGGGAAATTGAACTGTTTAGGAAGCTCACATTAGCATTAGCTAGCATTCCTGCGGTTGGAAAAAGTGTCCATAGTTTAAGTTTTCGACAGTTTTTGTGCCAGTCGGGTCAGAGCTCACATGAATATTTTACACTCCCCTCTTTTCACTGATTTTTGTACTACCTGTGGCTCTTCTTACAATCGTATTTTCTAACCCTTAGAGTGTACAGTTGGTCTCATTCTCATTGCATGAGTAACTTGTTTACCTTTGATTAAATTGGTCTGGGACAAACTCTGTGTGGTGCTCTCTGCAGTAATGCTAGTGAAAACTAAATTTACTGAAATAGTTTTGGCTCACATTTCAATTATTTTTTTGCATACGTACTGTGGCTGGCTATGATTCTTTTTTTCACCTCAAGTGTGAAGAATTGCCCTAATCTTTATTTGTTGCTGGAGCGTAAGAAAAGATTGTCAGCAGTCGCAGTTAACCAACGGCAAGACTTCTATCGGGATCAGCGGAGCGTCTGTAACGATTGTGAAGAAAAGTGAGAGGTAAGTAAGAAAGTAACTTTTTTTGGTGACCTCATTAAATTATAACTGTCTACTTTTCCTGCAAATCATCTCTCAAACCTCTTTTAACCAGCAGATCATTTTCAAAGCTTCAATGGTGGGAGTTTATCAGACCTAAATTGATTAGGTTAGGTAGGTAGGTACATTTCAGAGACAAATAGAGACCCAGCACACCGTGTGCTTCCCGTGTTAGAAAAGTGAAGCAAGTTTAGCGGTCACAGTTTTGTTCGGGAGTCACCAGCTGCAATGATAAACATTGCCTACTGTTGAATGGAGTGGCTCAACAAAAGGCTGTGATTGGTTCGCCGTCCCGGAAACGGAAACAGGTTTTGCTTGTCGAATGCAAAACACGCTAATCAGTCAGCAGTAGGCAATAGTTGGCTGTTGTTCCGATGAGTTCCGACCAAAATTGAGCCAGAAAAGTGGACATCTGTCTCAAGCTTTGTGCTGGGTCTCTATTTGTCTCTGGTACATTTATCACTCAAGTTGCCAGCCTCAAAGCAATGTTGGTTTCCAAATACTGATAATTTCTTTGATTCAATCTGCAAGGGGCGTAAATCTACCCCTATTAGAAATGACGTGTCATCAATCTACTTTTCTGTCACAATAATTTAGACAAATATTGTATTGCCTGCTTTTAAGTAGCGTTAGGCTCTGAAAGGATAGCTCCTAACTGGTTTCTCGACTCTGAATTCTACTCTACTTGCTCTGATTGACTTGAGTGCTGAGCTGCCTCCTTGAAAAACCTGCGTAACTATGATTTTTTAGGCGCTTATTACCTCTGAATTTTAAAAACTTACTGAAGCCCAATTTTAAGATATGATGAAATGTTAAATAGGAAGAGGCTCTATTCTCCACCTACTTGTGTTCATTGTTGAACAAAAAACGCTTTTTATTTTTCTAGAAGATGTTCCTTGAAAATTTACAAAGATAGCTAAGATTGAGGTAAACTATTTAGATTTTTCATTGATGTTTTGAGTTTTTACAATTTTAATTTTGAAAGAAGCCAAGAGCAATATTTTTCCTTTAATACCAATGGAAGACAGCAAGAATTGAGTAACGTATAGGATAAGTGAAGGATGGCTGGAAGACTTGTCATAATAATTGTAGGGCAGAAGGAGACACATTGTCGCGACAAATGTAACGTTTGACATATTCTGACATTATAAGTGAGGTGAAATGGAGTAGATTTCAGAATACAGCTTCTCCTTAATGTTTGTTCCTGCAATGATTGATTTCCTTCTTGCAAATTTTCCTCTTAGACATTTGTCATTTTCCACTCAATCTGTAGGTATCAATTTTTCTCTGGCAAGTAGATATTTGCAGAAAACTGTTTCTTGCTCTAAACTTCCTTAGAAATTAAAGTTTTGAAAAACAAAAACTATAGGCTGTCCCAAGCAAAGACTTCTACTTAATGTCCCAAGAATGATTGGACTTGACAACCGTAGGTTTGAATGAAAACATCAGCTTCCATCCTCAGATAGGGCAACCTGATTGGTTAGGAGCAGTGAGAAGCTGATGTTTTCATGAAAACCATAGAAGTGTCAAATCCAATCTTTTCTGGGACAAGCTACCTCTACCTCTGGAAAACTTTAAAGGATGAATAAAGAAATGCTGTGAGCCCTTGACTTACTATCAAAACAACCCAGTCAAGATAGCCTGACAGTCTGTTACCAACCGAACAAACATTTTGTCATTTCAAGAGATCACAAAAAAATCGAATAAGAAAACCTTAATTCTACACCATCTCTGAAAGAGGCAAGGATTGAGAGAAAAAAAAAAGGAAACAAAAAGTATTGCTTATTTCAGAACACTCTCTGAGTCTGAGAACAAGAGGGTCAAGATTTTGAAACCTCATAAGACTTCAATTGACCCTGAGATTCAAGTATTCATTTGAGTGCAGAGGAACCAGTTAGGAGCTATCCTTTCAGAGCCTAACAATACTAAAAAGCAGGCAATACAATATTTTTCTAAGTTATAGTGACAGAAAAGTAGATTGATGACACGTCATTTCTAATTGGGGTAGAATTTTGCCCCTTGCAGATTGAAACAAAGAAATTATCAGCATTCGGAAACCAACATTGCTTTGAGGCTGGCAACTTGAGCGATAAATGTACCTACCTACATAACCTAATCAATTTAGGTCCGATCAGAGACAAATAGAGACCTTGCACTATGCCTGCACGCGGTGTCCACTTTTTGTGGTTCAATTTTGGTCGGAACTCATCAAAACAACAGCCAACATTAGCATAATGTTGACTGATGAGCGCGTAGTTTGCATTCGCCAAGCAAAACCTGTTTCCGGGACCGCGGACCAATCACAGACTTTTGTTGAGCTTCACCATCCAACATTATGCGAAGGTTGATTGTTGAGGCCGATGAGTCCCGGCAAAAGTAGTTCACGAAAAGTGGACACTGGGCGCAACCACGGGAAGAATAGGGAGTGCAAAGTCTCTATTTGTCTCTGGGTCCGATAAACTCCCACCATTGATGCTTTGAAAATGATCTGCTGGTTAAAAGAGGTTTGAGAGATGATTTGCAGGAAAAGTAGACAGTTATAATTTAATGAGGTCACCAAAAAAGTTACTTTCTTACTTACCTCTCACTTTTCTTCACAATCGTTACAAATGCTCTGCTGATCCCGATAGAAGTCTTGACGTTGGTTAACTGCGACTGCTGACAAACTTTTCTTACGCTTCCGTAACTAATAAAGATTAGGGCAATTCTTCACACTTGAGGTGCAAGAAAAGAATCATAGCCAGCCACAGTACGTATGCAAAAAAATAATTGAAATGTGAGCCAAAACTATTTCAGTAAATTTAGTTTTCACTGGCATTACTGCAGAGAGCACCACACAGACTTTGTCTCAGACCAATTAAATCAAAGGAAAACACGTTAAGCATGCAATGAGAATGAGACCAACTGTACACTCTAGGGGTGTGAAAAAATGATTGTAAGAAGAGCCACAGGTAGTACAAAAATCATTTTTGAAAAGAGGAGACTAGAAAATTAATGTAAGCACTGAATACTACAAGCACAAAATCTGTATTAAACCGTCTGAATTAAGTAGCTACGGACACTTTCAAACCGCAATAATGCCAATGAGAGCTTCAGTGGCGCAGCTAGGAATTTTTTAAGGGGTGGGGGGGGGTCAGGGGTCCGAAAATTGTCAAGGGGGGGGGGGGGGTCCAAAGATACTAATTTGTTCTGAAAACGCAAAAAATGAAATTTTTTTAGGGCAAATATTGGTGTCAAGGGGTGAGGAGGGGGTCTGGATCCCTGGACTCCCCCTTGGCTACGCCAGTAAGAGCTTGTAAAACAGTTCGAATGTTGTGAGTGGCATGAGAAAAAGTATTTTGGCCATACAATTATCCAAATGTAACTAACACACCGAGGCACTTGGGCATTTTCGCACGAATTATTGAAATCAACACTTAAGTTGGTGGCCCGGGGATAAAATAATAAAGGAGGGACTGAAATAAAAACACGGATGTTATTCCACTCATGTTATTCTTCTAAAATTAATTACTTCTCTTGAGAACGCAGAAAGAATAAAAGAATTATTCGTTACTTGAAGAAGTTGGTTCGGTTGTTTGTTTACTCAGTACCATTGCGCTGTTTACGCAATCAGCTGAGAACTCTGCCGGCCCCTTCAGAGACTTCCAATACTATCTAGACTGGAAATTCGGCCGATTTCAGGGCGGGGAAAGTGAAGTGGAAGAGTGGGACGAAAATCGCATGTTGCTCCTGGCTACGCCGCAACCACGATTACAGTATGTGCTAAGATTTTCAGAAATACATTGAATAAATGGGAAAATGACTTTTTTTTTTAAAAATTAATTAAAACTACTAAAAAAAATGTTATTCCAAAAAACTTGGTACCATTTGAAAGCTCATGATATGCAGATTCCGGTTCGGGCCGGTTTTATTTGTGATTTCTGAACGAGAAACATTCTACAGGGGCTTAAAGTTGGGTACCGATTTTCTACAGGGTGTTTCATTAAATTGTTTTCTTTGTACCGTTTTTGAATGGTTGCAGCTCAAAAAAATAAAATTTCTGCTATAAATTATTGAGATACAATAATTATAACTTTAGTCATAACATAGATTACGTAAAATCGAGTATATACAGCTATGTAGGTTGTCTCAGCGGGGTACCGAAACGGTGGAACACCCAGTAGAATCGAGGAAGATTGACCTAACTTTGAGCCTCGGTAGAATGTTTACGGCGATTGAAAATTGTATAAAAACCAGCCCGAACCGGTTGCATATCATGAGCTTTTAAATGGTACCAAGTTTTGTGAAAAATATTTTTTTTAGTATTTTAATTAAATTTTTTAAAAAAGTCATTTCCCCATTTAAATCAATGTATTTCCGAAAATCTTAGCGCATATTGTAATCGTGGTTGCCTACCGATCGGCTTCAATGGGCAGGCGTTGTGTCCAGTCTAGATAGTATTAGAAGTCTTTGGTTGGTCAGGCATTCGCCTAACAAAAAACAAAAAAAAAAAAATCATAAATCAATAACTTATATAGTTTTATAGGCTTGTCAGCCTCCAACGATTAGGGATCTACAAAGTTGTTTGCTCCGACTAGAATTGTGTGTGTCCCAAAATATTGCTGATATTTTCACCAAAACTTTCAGCCAAAAGCTTCAAGTAAAAGGTGCGGCCAAGTAAAAAACTTTTCTCAACTCCGCTTCATCGTCTTGCCTCCCCCAACATGATACAAATTCTACAAATTCTATGAAAGGTACTTGCTCTCTGTTTAATCGCCGAAAGGCACTGATATCAGAGAGCCAAGTTCACTTTCTTCCTTTCTCCATCACTCTCTAACAATAAGGCAGAGAAAGTCAGCCTCTCACTCTGCAATAATGTCCTTGCTCGTTAGGTAGACGGTACTACCGTTATGCCCCTGAAATTGCGTCTTCCGGAAAATGAAGGCGCTTCAAAACTATGACGTCAAACTCCCTGCGAGTATGGAGACACTTTCGTCTGAATAGCTCCATACAACCGAAAGACCCTGGTCGCTCTGATTCAACTTGCAAATCCTCTGATATCAGAACGACCAAGTCTAAGTTTCCTCATTGATGCACCTCCATATTAATACAATAATCAATTACAACCACAGGGGGCAAGCCGACGCCGCGTTGCGGCGCGGCGAGTGGGCTATTTTTCTAAAGAAAGGAAGAAAAAAGAAAGAATGAAAGGAAAAAAAGAAATAGATAGAAGGAAAATAAGAAAATGGATTGCAGAAATTAGAAAAAAAAAACAAAGAAAAAAAATTAAATGAAAATTAGAAAAAAACTTGGCGTTGATCGGCAATAGTGAATATAGTGTTAGTAAACTCTAAGTAGCCAGGTCAACGCCAAGTTTTTTTCTAATTTTCATTTAATTTTTTTTCTTTGTTTTTTTTCTAATTTCTGCAATCCATTTTCTTATTTTCCTTCTATCTATTTCTTTTTTTCCTTTCATTCTTTCTTTTTTCTTCCTTTCTTTAGAAAAATAGCCCACTCGCCGCGCCGCAACGCGGCGTCGGCTTGCCCCCTGTGGTTGTAATTGATTATTGTATTAATATGGAGGTGCATCAATGAGGAAACTTAGACTTGGTCGTTCTGATATCAGAGGATTTGCAAGTTGAATCAGAGCGACCAGGGTCTTTCGGTTGTATGGAGCTATTCAGACGAAAGTGTCTCCATACTCGCAGGGAGTTTGACGTCATAGTTTTGAAGCGCCTTCATTTTCCGGAAGACGCAATTTCAGGGGCATAACGGTAGTACCGTCTACCTAACGAGCAAGGACATTATTGCAGAGTGAGAGGCTGACTTTCTCTGCCTTATTGTTAGAGAGTGATGGAGAAAGGAAGAAAGTGAACTTGGCTCTCTGATATCAGTGCCTTTCGGCGATTAAACAGAGAGCAAGTACCTTTCATAGAATTTGTAGAATTTGTATCATGTTGGGGGAGGCAAGACGATGAAGCGGAGTTGAGAAAAGTTTTTTACTTGGCCGCACCTTTTACTTGAAGCTTTTGGCTGAAATAGGCTGTTCGATAAATAAGTCTACCTTTAATTAATGTGGATTTATACGGACGAACGGCAACGTTGTCCAACGTACGCTCTTGTACTCCTGCACTCCTGCGTCATTAATTACGTACAACGTGATGCGGCGCGACGCAGCGCAGGCCTGACCTATCCCAACGTTTTTGAGCCCCATAACGTGTGTTGCGGATTGCATACTCATCTATTGTTAAACTTGCTTGAAGCTTGAAGTATTGGGTGTTACCGTCTCGTATAGTTTTCAGTGTCATGCACCACTGTAATTGTTACTAGTTTTTTGCAAGCTATTATCTCGGTCATTTAGTGGCCCATCCTTGTGAAAAATCACTTGAAAATAACGTTTGGACCATCGGGCAGTTCTAAACTCAAGTACGTTTAAACAAAATTCCAAGATATGTAGTTTAACGAGTCGCATTTGGGAAGTCCCAACTAAGTTTCTTTGCAGGGAAATGTGATTCAATCAGGGTGTATCGCATCAGGAAAAACCTGGCATTATATTAGGGAATTCAGAGTGTGGTCCCAGTTCCAAGAGCGAGTTGTGGAACCGTAAAACTGGGGATTGAATGGGAAACCTGGAAAACTAGTTTCTAATTATTTTTAAACACGTCCCAGCTTGATGAAGTTGGAATATTTCAAAGTGTTGACTTTTTTGCAGCTAGGTGACATTCATCATGGTAGAAAATCTAGAAGTCTTACGTAAACTCTTGAAAAAATTAGGGGATTTGAAAATTGCTGGACATGCACGCTGTTCATCACTGAGTAACATTTATGTATGATGTGTATAAATTAGATGTTGTACTCTCCTATCGCGACTTATTGCACGACAGCCATCTTGGAATTTGATCAACCGCTTTTTTTGAGTTTGTGTACATTTTGGAATTTCCTTGATGCTCATCCCGACGATATTCTCAAGTGCTTTTCACTAGAATTGGGCAATTGGCCCTCTTTAATGCAGCAGATTCATTCAGCCGCTTTGAATCAATCACCATAATGGTTACTACAGAATTGGCAACTCCGAATGGAGAAGAAGGTCCACTTTATTCGTGACGCAGCAGCCGAGAGCGTTTACTTGTCGCTGATTGCGGACATCATTCAGGATGGCGCAAGCATAACGACCCGCGCGCCCGCTAGCGAAACGTCCATCTCTTATTTTTAAAGGTCTGCCGCCCCTTTTTCCGGCTTGGCGCGCCGATACTGCTCTCTTTTGCCCCCCCCCCCCCTCCACTCAATTCCATTGCCCAACACTCGGTCTCTATCTCGCCCACCCCACCATATTTTGATCGCATATGTTACCCTCCCTGAGCAGTGTCCATTACGGGATTGCTTAGTTTTGTGGTTAGCATGCATGAGCAAGATAAATACACCGTTTGATGGAAGGGACGGCGCCTGCACCGCGCCACGATTTGCCGTTTGTGAGTGACACATTTTACGATCCCTTTGATATATTTTTGGATGTTGTCGATCTAGCCCCGAAAATTAATCGAATCCTTAATCGAGGCTCTAATGATTATATGCTCCTCCGATTGCATTGGTCCGTCTACCATAATCTCGCATCCTCTCCCCCTTTTCTTATTTTCCATTTCACGTGGTTTATGGGTCGTAATTATTTGATATATGATGAACGCATAGCGTACGATAAACGCAATGACGTCATCAAATTACAACTGTTCCGATCAGTAACACCTCTTAGTCATACAATGCGAGGAGATTTCTGATTATAACATATGTTTGGATACTGAAGAAAAAGATTACCAGGAGCGCAAAACGATGTGTCAACCTAGAGGTAAGGTAATGGTACTGTAAACAGAATTCCGATATTTGTGCCGTAGTTCTTGAAAATTTTAAGTTAGTTCTGTTACTGTGGCCATATTCTGTTTATTGTAACACCATACTAAAACTAGACTCTCATCAGATGATTCATCGTTGTGCTTCTAGTAATATTTCGTGTTAGAATTTAGAAATAATTTTTCTATAATTGTGAAAAAGTCCCGCCGAACATAAGTTTTCAGTGGTAAAGTTCTTGTTTCTCATTCCAAAAGCAAGAACTTTTCAATGCCATGAATTTTACTTGAAATCGATTCGGGCTTATATTTGATGCTAATTCCTCCCATTTTGAGAATACTTTTGGTTTTGTTTCGTATACTTTTGCGCTGTCGATGTGTGTGAACGTCGCTAACTTTCGCTGCAGCAAATCTGAGCATTTGCTTTTGACGTAAAATGATGCTATAAAAAACGATTTGCACTGCTATAATTAACTCTTCAATTTAGGAACAGCAAACAGGACGTTTTTTGTTTTCTCCTCTTGAATACAGAAGCGACTATCAGTGCTTTTAACTTGAAATTTTTAAATGAGCTCATCTTCATTTATTTTTAATCATTTTACATTTGAAACCATGTCGACGAAGTTTTTACAAAGAGGCGTAAGTTAATGTGACGTTTCAAAATATCCTTTCACTATTTCATTTTTAAAGGAAGAAAGGTAAGAAAGTAAGAAATAAAAAAAAAAGACTTCTGCATGAATGTTCCTGATTTTCTTTTCTCAATTTGAGGTATAAAGTGTGAAAAAATTCGTAAACAAATTTCATGGAGCAATTGGTTTGTTGTTTCTCTGTTTGGGAAAGAAACTGTGATTGCAGATTTTGAAACGTTGGATTGACTGACGCCTCTCTGCAAAAACACAAACGATGTGCGCAAAATTGCTGGAAGTAGCAAAAATTCGCAGCAAACTCATCGCAAAATGCGCCGTGTATTCTTATAAAGTGGATATGGGAGGGGGATCGACTTTAAGTGGGTTCAATCGCGAACCAGAGAACCCCCTATTTATCGATACTTTCGGAGTAGTTTCGAAGGGGACGATTATCAATAGTTCACGAGCCGCCTCTGCTTGCATGACGCAAATAACTGCGGATCACGAGCCCATCGCGTCTCATTTTTGCATAAGTTGTATCCACCCCCTCCCTCCCCTAAAACTCTATCTCCTATCCCTTCGGCCTCCTCGCTGTTGTATCTCTCGGATTCCAGAATTCCCGGTTTTCTGGAAAGAAGAAGATACTTCCTCTCCCCTTCACTCCCCTCTTCCTGTTCTTCTCCCTGCACGTGGCGTGCGATGCACAGTGGGACTATATATTGATTTTTCCTGATATGCAAACCTTTTTTTTTTGTTTGCCTCAGAACTGTTTCAGTGTTGATTTATTCTTGTAAAAATAATGGAACCTAATTCATTAAATGCGGCTGGATCAATTGTAAAACTTATTTTGTAGTTATCTTGACATTATTCGGTGTTTTGTAATCTTGATTTTTATTCAGAGAAGTGTATCCGTAAAATGTCTTATTCCGATCCACTGTGCGACTCTTGCTTCAAGAGTGCTTATAGCGTGCATCTTCTCTTCCTGTTTTCATGCCCCATCACGCTCGTGCATCCCGCGATTTCTCCGCCACCTCTTCTCTCCCCCCTCCCCCTCCCCTCCCCCCACCTTCCATCCTCTTCTGATCTGTCGAATTTTGCGTTTAACTCATCTACTAACCCATTCACCCTCCTCTCCCCACCTATTGGCAATTCTTTGGCCTCATCAAAGTATAATGTAAGCGGATACGATCTGCGCGAGAGAAAGTGATGAAGAGCCGCGGTGAGAGAGGAAGCTTGATGCAGTTTGCTATTTCAACGATGTCTGTCTATTCCCTATCTCTCTCTGAAATATATGCAAAGGTATTCTTGCAATTAGTATTGTGATAGCAACAAATTTCCAAACGAATATTTAGGGTTGAAATTTATCGTTTGTTTTTATTGCACAACTAAATGGACAGATTATTGGGCTTGAGTCTGGTCTGGAGTCCTCTAGTATTTGATGGAGGTGCTTGACTATTGCACAACGTTGAAGTGTGTTTCACCACTCACAATCGCAAGCTCTGGATGATTGGATCGTGCCCTCTCATCTTCTAACACTTCCAATGGTTCTCTTTAGCTTTACTTTCAAGAGAGGCAGAGCGTACTGGTAGCCCGTATAATCCACCAACTAACCTTTTGGACGAGCCCCGTAAAACTCTTGCCCGGAACTCGGAGAAAACGCAAGCGCTTTGATGTGGACCTCTCTGATGTCCAGGTACCAAATTCAGGGGTGAAAGTTCGCTGTCTATCTTTTCAGGTTACTGTTGCGGCTCTTTTACTCGACAGCTTTGACATTTTTTAAACTACCTCAGGTTTTGTTTCCGACATTTGGGGGGGGCATAGATGTAGGCATTACAATACCATCCACTACTTAGCTCTTTTGATGGTCAGATATGATGATTCATTTTATTCGTGTATGGAACAACTCTCCCCAAGGTAGTATTCACCTTCCTCTGTAAACTGTTTGCGGATCTTGTTTTAAAAAAAAAAAGACGCATTAAATGTGAACAAGTATTTTTGGACTTCTTCTTTGAAACATAATAAGATTAAAATGAAATTTCCAGCTTTTCCTGCGCCTTCAGAGTGTCAACATCGAAGAAGTACCGAGGGAAGGAAGCCATGTTTTATTCAGGTAAAGTGGAGAGTAAGGAGCGGCTCAAGAGGGCGCATAGTAGGAGGAGAAGGGCGCTATTAGGCCAAAATCCGCAAGGCATGAGCAAAATATGCGGTCCAGGTTTCTGTGGTGGAAATTCAGGGGTCGACATAGAATGCAAGGGGAAATAGAAAAAGCAGGGTGGATTTAAGCATGAGCTGTGATATAAAATAGCCTCGTGGATCGTGAGGAGTCCTTGAAAAACGCCTTACCCATGCAGAGTGAGCAGACCTTGCGACCCTTGCGTCCAACCCCCTCCCTTTCCTGCACCCCCTTCGTTCCCCATACTCGCATCCCCTATCTTGGCAAAGTGTAGTTTATCGGTTAATTCTTGAAAGCTCAAACTTTTGTTCCTGTTCCTTGGATTATAAAAAGTGCGGGCCGGGCAAGACTGTATAGCTGGTACCGGATAGCCGGGAAAAAAGTTGAAGAGGATAATCCGGGCAAATGTTACGCCCCATAATCCATATTCCTTTAGGATTATCGTTTATACTTTTTCACAGTTCTCTGCCTTTATTTATCACCGAACTCTGAAAAAGTTGACTCTTTCTCAAGTCTCGGGATTTCTGTAACTCCCGCGCGAGGCCTTTGTTTAATGTATTCGGTTTCCGCCACTCTATAAGATTCGTATCCGTTCCGTTCCCAATGTTCCTCATATTATATCCCGCGACCGCTCTCGAGATAAAAGAATTTAGTTTTCCTGCTCCGGATTCACTTTTGGAAGGATAAAGGAAGAAGGTATATTCTCCCCTGTTCTTTCCTATCTCCTCCTCTGTATAGAGAGAGAGAATAATAAGAAAGTTTGTCAACCAAAAATTTGATACACGTTCCTACTTGTTTTGTGTCATTCCTGAACCATTCCTTGAGACGTATCTAAATCACTTTTAGCCAGTAAAAATTTGAAATTTTGTGAGCCGCTCAACACCACCATAATTTGCAGTATCTACGTGGGAGAATTTATTCATATACATGTTGTTATTCCACAGTAAAAGACTTTTCGGAGACATCACAGAATCTCATATAAATTGCATCTGCAAAACATTTTAAGCTACCAAACGAATTTACATTTCTGTCAAAGATTGATTTCAGCAAGTCTAACAAAACGAAACCATACATTTTACTAATCGCTGAAATGACACAATTTTTGAAGAAATGGGAGTTGAAAAGGATACTGCGCGTAATGATCTAGGCCGAAATGCTGCACTTTAATTTCCAAACTAGGAAATTTTCATCTGCCACGTGTCTCTAAGCCTACTGCCTACTTGGTTGCATATCGTCACATTACCTCCTATTCACGTTTATGCAACTATCCAGTAGCGCCTGTCCAGAGCACAATACTCCATTCCAAACTACTCATCTCCTTATTCTATGCCACTCATATTTTCCATCTTTCGGTTTTCCTTTCAACTCTCGTTATTTTAGCTTAAAGTATTGCTGCAGATCTTGCAACTTTAGCGAGGGTCCTGATCAAGCCTTCGATTAGGAACCGACTCATTCGCGTTTCAATCGAACACATCATTCCAACTCCAACAAATAAAATCAAATGTTGTCCATAAAAATTCAACTTTAAAGCGTCAAAATCATTACAACACACCAAATCAAACATGGTCTCACAACACGTATGCCATAGTTCACTCTGATGATGGCGGGAGAAAACATATCTTTGCGTCCGCATTAATTTCGAACTTCTTGTATCTGCCTCTCGTGAGCAAGTCATAGGTGGGATGTCGGAGTGAGCTATGGAGGAGGAGGAGTGGGAGTCAAGCGTTGCTCCCACCTCGCGAGAGTCAAGCAGTAAGTATGCCGAAGGCATAAAAATGGACGAACAGCGAACTCGGAGTCAGAGCTCGGAGCTCTCGGAGTAGAATTTACGGAACCGGTATCAAATCATTCCGAGCTGGGTGGAGTAAAAAGCTCTGATATGCTCGGCTCGCAGAACCTTGCGCGTTTATTGGTCGGAGTGAGTTCGAGAGGCGAGAGTGCTGAGAGAGCCGAGAGGTGAGAGAGGAGAGCGCCCTCGAACGAGAGACGAGAGATAGAGACTTGAGCGCACCAAGAGGAAGGATGGCACACAGCACACAGTGTCATGTCGTGAGTGGATCGGACAAATGGTGGGAGAGGGAAGAACAGGAGCTGTGAGGGGGAGGGGGGGGGGGTTCAACTTAAAGCCACTCGGTTACCTGCTCTTCGGTTACTTCTCAAGCGGAATGGGCCGTAAATTGATGTCGTTGCACCAAGCGTGCCACCGCGCACCGGGGAGTAGCGAGCAGGGAATCAATCCGGCCAATTGGAGGAGTTGGAGGACCAGCATCAAATTGCCTCGCGCATTTTAATATTCCTCAGTGAGAGGGAGAGGGATTTAGGAGATTTCTCTCTCTATCTATCTCTAACTCTCTCTCTCACTTCCAGTCCCTTGCTATGTGGTGCTAATCTCTCGCGGCCTCTGTTTCACCGAACAGACGACAGAACTTGCTGAAAGGGAAGGACCTCAGTTGCCAAAGAGCCTCAAACGTCGTCATAAGGATCTAAAAAAAAAAAAACCTTTGGTAGCGCTCCCTGAACATTTGGTACGAAAAGAACCGAGAAAAAGACTAAGTATTGCAAACCAAATATTTGGTTCACTTAACCAATGCTATTGTATACGCGCGTCCAAGGCCTGGTATTACGAACCATGGTTTGAACAAACCAAGGTTCATAATACCGGACCTAACTAAATTGATTTTGCTGAGTGTAGTCTCTGTAGTTACGCATGCACGAAACCTTTGGTTACGTGAACCAAATATTTAGTTAGATTAAGATGAGTTAGATTGAGTAGGCTTTTGCTGGGTCCAGCTTCTATACCACAGGTTCAGCGAACGCTACAAAAGAGTTTTTTTTCTGTGCCCCGGTTATCGTTTTTTTCCCTTTTGAACTTGTGAAAAAAAAAATTGGTTTTTTTGAGGTTTCCCAGAGAATCGATTCTTGTCTATAGATTTCTATGGAGAATACGTCAATGTTTAATTGAATGATCCGCCTCTTCTAAGGTGGGCTGTGTCGATCTGAGGATTCATCTGCTCCGTTTAACTTATGGAATCAAAGTAAAATCACAGAAATGTCCTCGATTCGTAGTTCAAACATTTCTGGACTCCGTGATTTTTAGATTTGACCTATGAGGCTGAATAACAACTCACTGTGTACTGTATAGTTAACGCGAGGGTGATGACATTTAAATTTGACCGATTTGATGCTAGTTTCGCAATGATGGATCCGAATTTGAGCCTTTCACGTGCGCTGAGAAAAAAATAATCTTGAGAGAAACGGGAATTTCCGCAATCAAGCAATTATTCAAAAGAAAGTTTTATTCGAACAATATACGATTCCACTTGTTTCAGTCAGAAAATCATAATTTCTAAAAGGGTGCTGTGGTCCTGAAAAATTCTCCCCTTGATTAATGTGGTCATTAGGATTTCGGTTATTTTAACAGGATATTTTTCTCAATATCCTAGTTCAATCCATTTTTCCCATTGAGTTATTGAAACGGTCGATTTGGCAACGTTGTCGACGTCAGTAATGAAAAGTCGCGACTGATGCCGTAAAATGCGTCGGATTTAATTAGGTTAGCTCAGCGTGAGTTTCTGATTGCCAATTTTCGGTGATTCGTTGCAAGCTAATCATGTTTATTCTCCCGAACGGAGGGCGAGGTTGGGGAGAAGAAAAAATGTAAACAACCAAACTTAGCCATCGCAGCTCCACCTTCGCGCTTCGTTTTACATCAAGATCGCTCGTGGATGCGGATGGATAACCTCTATCCCTCTCATTTTCCCTATGAAACTGTGAGTTGATAAAGGATAGAAGGAGGAGGTTTCAAACCCCATATCTATCCTTGTCTGATAAACGTATTTTAATGGAAGAAAGAGAGAGATATAGAGAGTTACTCTCGCCGCGCTATTGGATGATTGACGCGATGCGACGCGACGCTGCGCATAGTTGGAGGTCTCACTCACACAGTTATACGCACTGCATACCCCAAGACTTTAGACCCCCGACCCAATCTCCTTATCCCTACCATGATTCGTGTTCCAGGGTGCAATCGTGCGTCGATACATCGGTGTATGCATATATTGCGTGTCTGATCCGATTCGCTGCTCTTTACCCGCTGCTGTATTAATTACGATTGGGTACAGCCCTCCGTGCATTAGACTCCTGAGCTTCCAAAGTGAAACTCGCCCTCTTCTGCGCGTCTGCGTCAAAAACCGTGCGTTAAACCCTGCTTGTTACATCTTCAATGCTCTTTGCTGCTGGAGCCACTCGGTTTAGTGGCGCAGCCAGAAATTTTTCCGGAAGCAGTCCAAGATATGAAAGTGATTGGGGGCTACACGGAAAAAAAAAGATTATTGAAAATAACCATACGGATACCTGATTTTGGCACCTGCTAGATGTTATGGTAAACTTGACCAAATGTATGGTTCATTTACCGATACTTTGAGTAAATTCGACATGTAATCAGGTAAAATCACCTAGTACCTAGTCAAAACATAGTATACTTCTGGTTAACATTACCACAACATCTAGCAGGTGCCAAAATCAGGTATCCGTATGGTTATTTTCACCGTAGTTTTTTTTTTCCGTGTAGGTTTAGACATTGTTAAAATTCCTTCAAAACGCACAAAATTGCCTCTTTTTTTTCGGGAATATTTTGATGCCATCAATACCCCTGCAATAAGAATTCAACGGCTGCAGTGAAAGGAACAAAAAGTTGTATATTTCCTCGTGGTGAAGTTTGTCCGGCTAAACACTGAACGTCTCATGGATCTTCTTTACAGTAAAAGTCAAATCAATGTCCTCAAAGCTAAGTTGCAGGATGTTGTATGGAAGTTTAACAAATGAAAGTGCCGAGGAACGTCGGAAGGGTCATTATAATCAATTGATTAACTTCTTTAAAATATCCTTAAATAAACTCTTTGAACTTTTACCTTCTTCTTTGGTGTCTTTGGTTTGGGAGCGTGCTGTCTGAAATTACGAATTTTTCAGAGGCACTTGCAATTTAATTGATAAATCTCAATGGCTCATAGTGTACTCATTGGGTTGGGTTGGGTTATGGGTTCACAAAAAAAGCTCACTCTTCTTTGCAAATCGCTTAGTTCGTTGTGAGTTTTTCTTCTTCTTTATAATTATGTCGTCTAACTGTCCATTAAAAGGTAACAAGAACTCGGTGCTCCAAGTTGCTCGGAGCGTGTCGTTAATACACAAACTCAAGCGTTGACTGTCAAAAATCACTCGCTGCAACTTTTTATCCGTTCAATAAATGATCCGGTATCGGCAGTGTTGCCGGATTTGAGGTTAAACTCTTTGTATTTTACACCCGTTCTTATGGAAAATGTATACAACCTAAAGCCTACATCTGGCAACACTGACTATCGGGATGCAGTAGATCTTAAAAATTCCGCTCGTATGTGCGAACGCGACGAACGACGGCGGCGATTCATAGTCGGCGGACAGTTATCAGAAATGAGTGATTCAGTGGACAAAAGTTCTACTGTTTAAAATCACATGAGACTATTAAGTTTTCTAAACCTATGGCAGCTGTTCTCTGACAGCAAGTAAGACCTTCGTACACGTTCAAAGGTGTATGGTGGAAATGAAGATCTGCCAATTTGATACTTCCCAAGTTCCAACAGAAACTTGACTAAGTCGATTTTTGATGACTTTTGGTGACGGGTCAAACGATTGGTGACCTTGCTTTAAGGATTGATTTAACGACCCTTCAAAGAATAGATCCATCCAACAGCTCTTGTTTGGAAAACACCGGCACAGGCTGAAAATGCGACGGTTGGCAATGATTGACGTTTAGTTTGGGATTTCGGCTTACATATTTGCTCCTTCTTTGTTCAAATTGTTTGATTGTGAGTGAGCACGAAGTTCTGTAGATTGTCATTACAGTTCACCGTTGAGGTCTCTGATTGATTGAATTGAATTTTGGTTACCGGTAAATGACCAATGTGCGCACCAATGACAACTTTACATGGGGTCAAAACCCCCGTAAAAAAGATGGCGTCGAATATGCAAACATTCAGGTTTTTCGCCCTACCCCAACGAACGCCATAAACCCATTAAAAATCACCCTGGCGCATCAAGGAGCGTATCTTTGTATTTCTCTCCAAAAACGCAAAAACCTTTTCTTCTATCCTTTTCGAACAAATCTATTTTTATGGTCAAAGAGAGAGAGAAAGAGAGAAAGAGAGAAAGAGAGAGAGAGAGAGAGAGAGAGAGAGAGAGAGAGAGAGAGAGGGGGGGAGAAAGACAAGTTCGTTCTTTAGGCCATTTCCGCCCACTGTGCGGCAGCGCGGCGCAGAAGGTTTTATCCCTAATTTCATCGAATGCGGTGAAAACCTCGCGAGAATAAAGACATCTTGCTCTCTTGTCCATTGTTGCAATATCTGGTCAGAAAACTCAACCTATTTCCCGTTTAAGACGATAAAAAAATAGGTAGATTTTTTCCCACCAATTCTGGCAACTGTGCCGCTCTTGCTAGAGTCGAGCAAAGGAGTCGCGTACAAGAAAAGACGGAGGAGACGAAGAGTATGGGGAAAAAATCCCTGAGGCTGGATGCGCAGTGAGAGTGTGGCGTTATCTGGTGGTGGTTGAAAGGGTGGGGGGTCCGTAGACTTGACTTGGCAAGGAAATATTGCGGCGAACCGCACGAGATACGGGCGCAGACGGGACGCGGGGACGACGGAGGACTTGTGGGGACGGGCCGCGGCCGAAACGTGACCGATCTCTATAAAATGATCAAGTGGTTTTTGTTTTTTGGCTTTTTCGACGTTCGATGTCCAACGTCCGACGCGGCAGTCCAGTGCATTCCGTCGTCGCAACCCCGGCGCTGTCGCAGCCAGCCAGGGGGCACCGCGATCGAGGAGGGGTTCGGAGGGAGGGGTTGTTGAACAGGGGTATGTCTGTGTGTGTGTTTGTGAGAGAGAGAGAGAGAGAGAGAGAGTGGTAATTCAATCGGCGGTATTAGTTTTCACCTTCACCTGGTCGAGCGTGGAAATTCCTGAGATGGATCCCCCATCCGCTCCTTCACTCTGTTGCCGAAATTTCAAAATCCGCGTGACAAAAATTAAAAATCAAACAAAAAGTCATCTGCAACTCACTTGTAACTGAAGCCGTTGCCAGTAATCTGAATTTTTGAATTCATGCCCGAGGAAGGACAAAAAAGACGAAATAGAAAAGTTGCTTTCAGCGCTGGAATACCATAGGCATATCCTCATTTCCTTTGGGGCTTTGGCGGAGGTTTTTAGACGTGTGGAAACGCGGAGAGACATGTGAAGCTGGGCGCAGTGTACAGATGTTTGTGTCTCTTGTGGAGAAACAGTTTCTGGTTTTATCCGTCTAATATGAAAAAAATCGCTGGTTTTACACGAATCTTTATGTGCAGCTGACCGAAAAACCGTTTGATCGTATTGATTTTCTCGAAGAATTTTGAAGCTCCTAGCCAATCAAACGCACTATCTCCTTTACGATTCAGCCGCTATCCGCTTTAATTCTAACGGTTGAGCGAGCGCTGCCTCATTGCAACGCTTTAAACGGAGCGAAAAATTTTCTCGCTGGTAAAAAAAATTAAAGTTAGCCTCAATTTTTTTCCTCTTACTAACCCTACCAGTCATGAATGATTATAGAGAAGTTTAACCGCTCTAAAACCGATACTGGTGAAATGAGTGACCTTCTTATTTTAACATAAATTAATATGGTTGTCAATTTTTTCGAAATTCCATTCGACTTCATGCTAAACTTGTAACCATAATAAATCGGCAGTAGTGACCGAAAGGGTTAATATAAAAGAACCGGCAACACAGTCTTCCTCCGCGCACCGTCTTGTCACTGCGGTCGCATAACGTCTTTACTATGTCTTGGACGCTATGTGCACAACTACTCTGTACTCTCACGTTAATGGTGTCACTGTTCAAGACAACAAAGCCCCCCTCCACCCCCTCTTTCCGCCATCCACCCACCTTCAACCCCTCCCGTCCCTGGATCGAATCCATACAGGCATCATAGTGCCCATCACCGCCGCCGTATCAATATCCCTCCGATCCTCGACCTTTTCTACCTACGCTACTTCTTATTCTTTCAATTCGAAAAAAAAAAGAAAAAATTGATACGCTTCGCGGAAACTGCGGTCACTCAAATTCACTTACTTGCCTTTGATCTCGTCAGATACCCTATACATTACCCAAGATGCACTGCGTCTTACCGCGCAGCTTGCGTCCGAGTCCCTCCTATCTCTCTTGCCTCCGTCCTCCTACTTTCTGATGTTCTAAAGCTTTCGTCTCACCGCGAACGAAATCGCTCGACCATACCGTAGATAGCTCTTGGATAAGAATCGGGTCACCTTTCAAAGGTGAGTCGAAATGAAGATGCGACGGTCCATCATTTAGGGTCCTTTAAAGCGCACTCTGTCACGTCTAGTATGTATTTTCAAAATTTAATTTTTACGGTAGAGCTTTGGGAGTTGGCACGTTAAACTTTTAGAGTGTAAATTAATGGGTTTTAGGAAGCCTCTGCTCTTCTTTATCGCTGAATTTGATACCAAACCCGCGAAGGCACAGTCGTGGTCAAAAATAATGTCAGACTACTCCTGCTCCTGGAGTTAGGCTACTCGCAGCACAGTATACGTATCTCGATGAATTTAATTATTGCATGAAGCCTATACATGTAACGATGTGAGTACCTGAGCCGAAACCTTCAAGGAAATGTCTGACAATATGTTTGTCCCAGACTATACATATGCAGACAAATTCTGCCCTGACGATTCGACGCAACCGACATTACTCGTACCCCGAACCTTTCTTGTTCTTTCGAGAGAAGTATAGAAAGAAGACTGTGCGTTGTTTTCAGGTGAAATGCGGTTAGCATCCAATGGGCAACGCAGGACTCATGTTCATGTTGACTCAATGAACATAAAAAATTAAAAGGTGGAGGTGACTCACCCAGTGGCGTCGCGTGCAATCCGGCAACGCAGCATTTTGTCCATTTGATCCCATGTAATATATCGATTCGAGGGAGTGCACTGTGCACCCCCACTGTTTCGATCTTTTTCAAGGGTTTTAATGGACTATTTACAACGTTGCCAGATTGCACGCGACGCCACTAGACTCACCTGTGTCCTCTTCTTGTCAGTAGCGAAGACTATTCGTCCAATCAAGCGACCACGCCTCTTTGCCATTTAAATCCGTGTAAGTACCGATTCTGGCAGGATCAGATTGATACTCGAAGAATCGAATAATTTCCACGGGTAACTTAATTTTACGTAAAGGAAATGAAGAACCGTTGTTGCCACATTGTATTAGCCACCACTGCAGTCTTCTTCGTCGATATTTTTTCAATTAGTGTGGTAACGCGACGTAGTGATGCCGCTCTAAGGCGTTCCTCCAATTTTTCCTATTTCACTCGATCTATTATTTCTGAATTTTATGCCAAAGTCGGCAACACTGACGTAAAGTTGAAGAGTTAAAAAACTGCTGAGACGGACATTTCGAGAGCCGTGAACGAAGAACTCGATTGTTCTCGCGCGTAGGTGTTCCGGTGTGTTGTTCAGAACCGGAAACGGCGAGATCCGAGGGGATGGATTAAAGAATTCGGGGGTTAAAAAATGCGAGCACCACAGCACCGGTAAGAAGAAGAAAAAACAACTCCTAACGACTCAAGTTTTTTTTCCCTTTTCGGGAAGTTCTGCTCTTAGCATTCGCCCCCCTCTTTCCCCCTCGCCCACTCCCTCTCCCTCTCCCAATCCTCCATTCGTACAGGTAGACAGACCGAAATCTAAAGCCGGCGAGTAGAGCCGCAGGAGCGCACAACCTCGGAAAACGCATCGCCAAGAGGCAAAGGGGGGACCGCGACTCGACTAAAATCGCGCCCATCCCCCCCCCCTCTCGTCACTACCGCAACCATTCACGAAGGATCGTCTCTCATCGTGTTCGCTGAGTAAGAGATCACGGTTCATTCACGGTTGGCTACCTGTGATCGACGCACAATTAAAATGTTTTAAATCAACTGCAAACATGCCTATTACAATAAACCGTCCCCCCTCCCTCTCTCCCTTCGTTCCGAACGACGATAGCGCTTTTCCTTCGCTTCGCTCGTTTTTAGAGGGTATTTCTTACCGAATCATCACCCCCCGCAAAGCTCTCGTTTTTAAGATGAATCAGCGTTGAACTTTTGGAGCTCTCACTGCGTTCCCTCCGCCCCTCTCCCCACCCCCCGAAAAGAAACCATAATGAGCGTATATTTCGGTACAAAAAGGGCTCATCGGTACTCGGTGAGACACTGTGTGCGGAACCGGGTGCAACGAACGAAATCTCTGAACTTGTTGGAACAGACGCTAGAAATGTTTTCCCCCGAAAGGATGCCTATTAATTAAAAGGGGTCGAAGCAATCACGAAGATACGCAGCAGCACATTCACAATCGGATCTTCCCAAGCATTCATAACATTACGAGAGTTTTGAGAGAACTGGGATAGTTTTCAAGAAAGCGAAAGCGCATATTACGTATCACAAGAGCATGCTCTCATTTTGAGTTGCTTGATACAAAATGCAGATTACCACTAATACAGAATGGATACATGCCAAAATTAAGCATTAGTTGAGTCCTTTTCCCTCCGAATTTCCTTTATTTTGTTTTTTTGTTTTTGGCTTAGTTTTTACCTATGTTTAATTTGTACATAAGTTAAATTATTTTACTGTTTTCTCTCCAAATCATGCGATCTGACAGGGTTGCATTTTGGTCATTAGCACCAGTAGCGTACACACGAATTTGTCTTTCTCTCTCTTTCCCCATTTGAACACGTGAGTAGGAAAAGGACAGAAACATGGGCTCGAACGTGACTTCAGCCCCTATCTCTTTCCTTTTCTAGTACATTCACTCAAATAGGAAAAGAGCGAGAGAGACTAATTCCTGCGTACGCCATTGATTAGCACCTATATAAAAAGTCAATATCGAGGGTGATCACCACGCACAGCCACATACATTTAAATGGTCCAGTGCAACGTTATCAGATAGCACGCTACACCACTAATTCCAACATAAAACAGTACTTTAACGCTTATTGTAACCTTCGCCGTACCATCAAGGAGGGATGGCGTACTTACATATTAAATATTATTAAAAAGTAATTTTTTTCGGCAAGAAAACTCAATGGAAGAAATAGATTTTTGACTTTGGGTTTGGACTTTGATTTATAACCTGGATTCACTTTTGACCCTAACTTCACAGTTACCTCTTATATTCAAATTTTGTATCCTGATTGCTGAAAAATGAGTAAACGTCAAAATCATATATTTAATAAGGATAAAATTAGGTATGATGATCAACATGCTTTAATAACGTGATTCAGTAATAATTTAAAATTTATCTTCATTCTTTATCTGGAAAAACGTGTCAAGATTGGGGCTTTCCCAGAAATTACCGAAGTCTTAATGAATGCCTATTCTATATTATCATGTAAGCGCGCGGTTGTACGAGTAGATATGTATGACCGACCCAAGACCAAAATAACTGAAACTTATTTATACCTTGTCGATCGACAGTTGTTAACCACCTGTTGAGTGTTGAGTTTCAAATTCCTCAAAAGTTTAAGGAATTCCAGCCCACTTCACTGAAAGTATCATTTTAGGGGAGTGGTCGGCTTTTCCCTCTCAAAAGCACGTGTTTTAATTTCAGTTGCTATGCATTGATATGCCTCCAAAGCACCCTCGTAATCTACAGCGCTTCGCACCCGATTAAACTGGCATCGATGAATAGGTGAGCCAACTGCTGCATGCTGACTGAGTCGTTGCACTTTCCGTCAAACTTCGTAGTTACTTTATTTGACGATGAATGGTGTGCCAGCTGTCCACCAATTCCAATCAATAAAATCCGTTCTTGAGGTGCTTTGTATGCAACGCCGTTTTTCAGGCTTGAATTTTGGAAGTTTCAAGTTGGCTATCCTGCAGTTTGATCTTGTACAAGGGCCTTTTGAAAAATTTTGTTTTGCTTTGTTTTGTGTGTGTGTGCGTGTGTGTGACTGTGTGAAGACAAATGTATCATGTTATAATTTTTTTGTTTCTGTTTCAGGTACGAAATTATTTGCAGTAATGATGTTATCATATCGCATATATCATAGCAAGGCGGTAAGCACATTTTTGATGTAATTATGTTTTTGTTCTGTCCAGTGCAAGAGTTGTGTACCTCCGATTTATAAAAAAAATAAGCCTTTCGTTTCAAACTTTATCGTCATCCGATTAAAAAAAATGAGAAGTCGCGACTCCACTCACTTCTCTTATAAAGGACTGCATACAGCACATTGACCGTCGTACAATTAAGGCCATTTCCAGAAAAATGACCGACAAAACAGATAGTACGCTCTTCAATGCTGGATTTGCGTAAAGAGATTTTACCTGTCGTTTCACGGGCCTTTTCTCGGGAAATGGCCTCAATTATACATGGACAATTAGCAATCATATAAAAATTAAATTTTCTCAAAATCAGAAGTTTGTGGCTTTTTGCCACCCCGTCAAAGAAAAATGTAGGTAAAACATAATCGTCGTCGTCCCGGGGCTGTTTTAAGCTATTTTTTCAAGATGTTTACGCGAATGATGTCCCAAGATCACTCACTCATCCACCCCTTTTACTCGAGAACGGCTGATCGTTAAGTTTTGGAAGGGCTTTTAAAAATATAAAAAATGAAAATTGTGGGTCAACTCCGTGCCCGAGTTTTCAATTTAAAAAATTAATAATCAGTCGTTATCAAGAAAAAATGGGTGGACGGGTGGTCTGGGACACCCTGTATGATTTGAAGTGTAAATATTGCCCCTACCTCCGTCTTTTCCTAACATATGCGTCCAAATGGGAGAAAAGAAAGCGACGGGTGGTAGAAGGGAGGATATTAGGGAGAGTAGAAGGGGGGGGGGGGTATAAACACAGATGAACTATTGGTTCCTCTTTTTGCGGAAGCTGTAGACAGAGAGAGAGCAGCTAAGGTTCTTTGCACGTCGCGTCGCCTGCTGGAGTATTTTAATTTGCAACACCCTTTATACGAGTGACGCGCGTAAACGGTGTTAATTCATCATAAGACCAAAAGTGTAAGTAGAGCGCGCTGTGCTCTGCTCTGCTCCACTCCACTCCGCTCCGCTGTTGATTGACAAATGCAAAATGAACCTAGGTTGTGACAAATTCAATTGAATCCAAGCGGTTTACATATTTATGCAGGTACCTGTAGTGCGAGGAGCGGAGCCAGGAGCCCTCTTGTCAGATCTCCTATCTTATAACTTATAAGTATTCTTATCCCCCATCCTTCGTAAAAGTCACTTAACTATAGCTTAGCTTGTGATTGAGGGTGATGTAATGTCATCTCCCTGAAAAAGGGCCCGTAAAACAACAGGTGTATGCGCTTCGAGGTGAATCATCATGTAACTGTCTTGCTGATTTCCTGGAGAGAGCAAACCTAATGTTTTTTGAACCCTGCTTCTTTCGAAGACCGCGTTAATCTTAAAAAATACTTTTATGATAACGCATAACTTGCTGTTCTAAATGCCTTCCTTATTTGCAAGGCATTTTTTCAAGCGGCGAGCTACCTTAAGAAAAAGCCTTCAACACGGATCATTTACTGACTCCCTAGATGTTGCTGAGCCATTTCCTCTATATACTTTTCAAATGGCGAAAGATCAATTATTCTGAAGTCAATGCCTTAATCTAGAGGGTTGTTAATCTTGGAGTAAAATTAAGAGCCTTAACTTTGAGATCTCCGTAGCTTAGTTTTGACTTGAACTGTCCTCCAGAGATTTCATTTGCTATTCGGAATTACACCTTCAATCAAAACACCTTGATATTTCTCAAGGAAGTTTCAAAGGATTTTCAAGCGAGATTGATCTAGAATTGGCAATTTAGAGACGCTTGCTCGTCAGCTACCTTGAACCAAAATCAAGTTTTTGAAAGCATTGCCGATTTGCGGTAAGCGTTTCTGAAAAGTAATTTTTCTCAAGCGACTCGACTCGGCTGGAATATTTCTCAAGCCAAGCCAAGTCAAGGAGGTCTCAATTAAAGTCTCTGAATTGCACCGATACATATAGTCTTTAAACGAATTCTCACCCCAAAGTCTCTATTGCATTCTATGCGTTCTTGAGAATTGAAATAGTGCCCAATCTGACAACCCTTGCCGAAAGCTTTACTGATCTAACACGCGGGTGCATAATATAGTGCTGCACGCAGCCTGTCATTCATGAATATTCAATATTTCACGGAACATTTTTCATCATTTGTCACATTGGCGTCCATAACGCGACACAAATTGTTTCTTGAGAAAATCCGCGCGCCTTCTTTAAGGTGTCACCGCCCTGTCTCTGCAGTGCTCTGACGAGCTTCCGTCCTGTAATTAATTGCAATCCCTTGACATGGCGCACAGTGGTGGTTCGCGAGTTGCATAACATCTCAAAGTTTTATTCGTTTAACCCTATAGATCGTATTTTTAACTACGTCAATGTCAAAGAGTTGCATGAAAGTACGTTTATTTTTATTGATTGGTGCACGCCGTACGGTGTCGCACTACAACTTGGATTCGTATCATAAGACAGTTCATAGTTAAGTTTTTCCCCAATTTTCTTATTTCAGCAAAGCACCCCCCGAATTCATGTCTAACGCATTTGATCCGGCCAAACAAATGTCACATTTTCGATAGCGAAGAATAAGTTCCATCAAAAAAGTTTATTTCATTTGTCAAAATAATTGATCCCAAATGTTCCCATCGTTTTGCCAGAATTTTCAAATTTTTCATTCTTAGCATATTCAGAAGTTTAGTCAGCAAAATAAAAAGACTGAAAATCAAGCGCTTTTTAATTGACTTTCGAAGAACTACGCTGAGAATCGTAGCTTATTTTGTCAGTCACGACAAATGTGCGATGCTCACTTTTCTAATTCCCTACCTCATTGCCAGCGTTGCCGATTCAAGCGGGTTTTTATCCTCGTATCCAGTCCCTTCAGAGCGGATAACCGAAAACCCATGAGAAATGGGTAAAAAAAAGTTAGCTTTTTAGATGAACCATGCACTACGTGCGTTTTACACCCCCAAACAAAATAACAAGTATACTTTTAGGTATTGCCGCTTAAACGCTGCAGCAGCAGCAGAGTTTTTGTTTGATTTTGTACATTGCATTAAATGCCGCCTTTCTCGCTTACTATTTGTATACGCAGTACGCGTGCACTGTAAAACTGCTGTTCATTTCATCGTGATCCTCGTGTGATAAAATTTATTAGAATCACTCTTCTAAGTCACTGTGTGAAAATCAAATGCAATGATCTTACTATTTCCACTTTGTAGGTTATGGGTTTTTGTTTTGGAATGCAAAACGTACTTATTGCTAGTGTCACACACGGGTGGTCCGGCTGAACATTGATGTATATCTTTTCTCTGCGAGGTATGAATTTCATACATTTTTAATGGTTTTCGCAGCATTTAACATCAGAATTGATAGTTCATTGGCCAACGGTAAAACCTCGCCAGAGCTCCATTGGCAACGGTGCCTTTTGCTCCTCCTCCTCCTCCTCCTCAGCTTTTAAGTTAGGGTTTTCAACATTTGACCCACATACAATCGCGCACTCGCGCATTTCCGGAATTCGCTGTCAAAAAGCTTCTTAACTTTTCTTGATCGCGCAGTTTAAACTCTCTCGGGTTTTTTTCGAGGAATCTCTTCTCTGCGCTCTAATTATTCGACTTTTGGCTGTGAAATATTAGCCCGGAAAACTCAAGCATAGAACTTTCGTCTCGACCATATTGCAACCGGAAAAAGTTGTCTTCGTGATTCTGCAGAATCCTGCCGAGATTCTTCTTCCTCCTCCTCTCACGGCGAAGTTTCCCCTCTCCTCTCACCTCTAGTCTTCCTGAGGAGAGAAAGAGGGTGGCGGCTCAATATCACAATCTTAGTCGCTGTTTTTGTAAAACGACACATCGCGAAGCTCTTTGTAGAACTTAATGCAAGTTAAATCAATTTATTTTCCTCCTTCTATATTTTAACCATTCAAAAGAGAAAATTTGTGAGCCTTCATCCATTTTTTGACCAAGGACTCTCAGGGCCGAAGTTAAATGCATTCCTCGAAACTTCCTCGATTGAATATACTGCTGGAATAGATTAAGATTCTGCAACTTTTCCTCGAGCTTTCACGCGGTTTTGATTGTTAATCTTTTCAAGGCTATGGTTGGAAGCAACCTTGAACCAAAAATTCCTCGTACAGTCTAGCAGACCAAAATGATGAAAACACATACCCCTACTGTTCCATTCGAAATGTCCGCTAAACTGGTGGAAAATCCGTTAATTCCCCTTATCCTGTTGTCGTAATTTCCTTTCGAGCATTGTATAGTGACCCTCTTTGCTTCAAGCTTTTCTTCTAAAATACGCGAGGAGTAGTGGCAGAATCGCCATGAGAAACAAATAGAGACCCAGCACCTATGCTTCCCATGTTATGAAAGTAAGACTATCAGGCAAGTATAAACGGCTAATTTTTGTTCGGGGCTCAACAAAGCGACAGCCAAAAGCAGCCGACTGCATATTGAGGGATGAGGGTTGCTCGAATCGACATGTAAGTACCTGAAACTTCGCGTTAAAGCATATTTTAAAGCATAAATTAAAGCTTTCCATTTGGAATTAATTAAATAGATTCCGTCATTCAGTCAAAGGAACGCCAATTTAAACTGTGAAGAAAACCTCACCTTTATGATGCCCATCATTTTGACAATGCACGGGAAAAAAAGTACGGTTCAACTAATCATAAGCTTATAGCAGGTTTTGGTGTCAGCCAGAAAATATGGTACAAACTTCACCAGAGTATGGTAAATACAACGTAACTTGTGGTAAAAATATCTGAAAAAGTCTACCTGATATCTAGTATACTTTACTATACTCTGGTGAAGTTTACCATAATCTTTGGCTAATGCCAAAATCTGCTATGCATCCAACTGCCCCGTACTTTCATTCCGCGTAGGCCCTTTTTTGGCTGTTCTTTCGATGAGTCCCTACAAAATCTGAGCTCGGACATTCGAAACCTTTCGAAAGCTTTATGCTGGGTCTCTATTCGTCTTTCGTCTAATTTTTTGTCGGCCTTTCTCTTATGGTATATCCAGTCAAGGAAATTTCGAGAATCATGTTAAATTCGACCCTTACAATCAGTGTCGTGTAAAACCGCATTTTTTTAACGAAAAATGGCTAGTTCCCTGACGATTTTTTTGTTTTTCGTTTATTCGTTTGCGTTTGACCCTCCCCCTCGAAAAGGTTACGTCACACGTTTCTGAGGCCCCATAGGTACAGCGATTTTTTTTTTTTTTTTTTTTTTTTTTTTTTTTTTTTTTTTTTGTTTATCCGGAAAAATTTGTGTTCCGAATCGGCGTATGCTCCATAGTGGATCAAAACAAGAATTTTCCCAGACATAAAAAGTTTTTTTTTTTTGTTTTTTTTTTTTTGTTTTTTTTTGTTTTTTTTTTTTCAAAAAAAGTTTGTAATTTAGCAATCTGTAATATAAACCATGTTATTAAGACTCATTAAACGCTGAAATGGAAGTTCAACTTTTATTGTAATTAATTTAATATTTATTGTTAATAATCTTTTAATTTTTTATTTTTTTATTTTTTATTTTTGTTCTTGAAATAATGTCCGGACATTTTTTGTCGATCTACTGTGCGACCGCGTTTGCCCGATCACTGGGAAAAACCAGCGTTGCAGCGGAAATGGTGGTGAATCCATCACTGCTGCCAGTTTCTTTGCCATTCGTGACTTTGAGTTGTTACCGCGCCGAACTATGTAAGCGTCGTTATGTGATTGAAAGGAGGGAGATTTATTTTTCACTTTTCTGGCTCGGTCTGGTACCCCTTTCGTTCCTCCCTCCCTTCTTCTTGCCTCCTTCCCTCTAAGTAATGGGCCGCGACCGGTTCCGAAAGAGAGTCTAATGTCAGAAAAATGAGGAACCGAAACGCGAAGTGGAAACTGGAAAGCGTACCCACGAGTAGGCCTCAAGTCAATGGAGGATCCAAGGAAAGCGCTAAGGACGTCTGAGGATCGTGTCCTCCCCCTCAAAAATCTGCTTTTATCAACAGAAAATGACCAAAAAATTATTTCTAAGACGCTGCATTTCAATTTCCGAAAGTGCCTCCCCCCTCCCCTAAGAACCCTTCTGGGTCCGCCACTGCGTCAAGGTTTGTATGCATATATCCGCTTCTTTTCTATGAGTTTATTCTTCTATCTCCTCTCATTTGAATACGTGCGTTTGAAAAATAAAAAAAAATAAAAAAAAAACAACAACAACAACAAAACAAAAACAAAATACAAAGATAGGGGCACAAGTTAAGTGACTGCGTTCCTTATTCCATCCTTTTACAACCCTTGTGCTCAAATGAGCGGATATAGAGAAAATCAGAGAGAATCACACATTCCTAGTCATGCATCTACTTAGAACAAAAAACAAAAGAAAACAGAAAAAGCGTTTTGGTAGCGACACAGAGCGCTCCTTCAGTCTTTTCGATGGAAAAATGACCCTGTCAAAGACTTTCAGTAGAGCGAACCGAATCTTTGGTGCTCTTGACGGAAGGTTTTGCGCACCTAACTGAAGAGATTCCACGTTGCAAAATCCCAGACTGAAGTCTTTTGCTGGTTCATTTTACTACCAGAGGTTTAGTGAGCGCTTTCAAAGCACCTCATATTTATTATTTGTATTTCTCAGCAATATAAGTTTGTTTCTCTCTCTAACTCATGTGTTAGAAAAAGATGGAGACAGGGGTGAAAGACACTCGACTGCGTCCCTCCTTCTTTCTTTTTTTACGCATGTTCGCAAATGGGTGAAGACAGTGAAACCGGCTGAAAAGAAAAATCTTCCCTGATCCGCCTCTATTTTGGTCACCAAAAATGGTCATTGATGCATTGAATCGAGAAAAATAATCAATCATTCAGTGTGTATTCGGTATCGACAATACTTGAGGTCAATCACATAAATAGGCTGCGCGTTAGTCCTATTCGTGATTGGTTTTTGACCGCGATCTATCTACACCGCCGCGCCGCGCCAGTAGAGAGGATATGTCTGTTTGAAAACACCTGTGGATATGTCTGTTTGAAAACACTTGTGGATATGTCTGTTTGAAAACACATAGTTTGAGAACACCTCACATTTATACATGTGTCTTATGGAGAAGCCGTACACACATGGGGGGAATTTTTCATTCTCTTATACACGCGTCTTATGGACAACCCCTATACACATGGGGAATGGGAGAAGCCGTATTATACACGTGGGGTATTTTACAAATGCGAACGCCCATCGCTTTGCATTGATTCATTTTCCGGAGATCCTTATACACGCGTCTTATGGGAGATGGGGAATTTTACAAGTGTGGCCGCCATCGCTATGCATTGCCCTAATACATGCCAATGAATATTCAAAAAATGCAATGAATTGATGATCGTTCGTTGACAATCATTGGGTCCTGATGGAAGCGGGATTAGTCCGTGATTAGACCACGTGCGCTCACACTTGTTACTTCGATCTTTTTCACGGGTTTACATGGCGACTTTTTGCATGGTTTTGAATGATCCAGCATAGCAGTGAGTTCAAAAGGGAGACCTATTTTCGAAAGTCCACGTGCGCTCACACTTACTACTTCGATCTTGTTCATGGGTTTACACGACTACCTATTGCATTGGTCAGCATTGCGACCACCTCCTCCATCCTAACGCTCCTGTCCCCCCTCCCCCTCTACCCCATCAACTATGCCTCGCAAGTCACCCAGTCACGCATGTTGCCGAATTTTGCACGTGTCTTAATTTTATATGCGTTTAAATGGGCAACAACCTTATTCATGCTATGTTACTTTTTCAAATCGAATGCAGACACTTTTTCACTTTTCATATTGTACCCGCCTTTCCCTTGTTCTTGAAGCCCGCTTCCGCTTATCTCTAGTCTCCGCCAGAACTAGCTCGCAGTTAACTTGCTCGGAATAATGAGTAGGATACGTTTAGCTCGAAAACCTCCAAATTTCATACGTCGAACATAGTTTTCATATGTTATATCGAACATCGACTTCACGATATATCGAATACGGATTTCATACGTTTTTTCAAACAGAAAGCGAGCCATGTCTCTTTATCTCTCTGACCTTCAAATTTGCTCGTACATCGAAGGCGTGTGCCAGCAATTAAGTAGCTCGCGATAGCTTCTAACCAAAATCGATACTTCTCATAGATTTAAACGGAAATCGACACTTTTCATTGATTTAAAAGGAAAATCGATATTTCTCATAGCTTTAGATGGAAAATCGATACTTCTCATAGCTTTCAACCAAAATCTATACTTTTCGCAGCTTTTAAGCAAAAATCGATATTTTTCATAGATTTAAACGGAAAATCGACATTTCTCATAGCTTTCAACCATTGTCGACACTTCTGTTAGCTTTTACCCAATATCGATACTTTTCATTGATTTATAAACGGAAAATCGATACTTGTCATAGCGTTTAACCAATACCGTTAATTCTCATGGCTTTAAACGAAATATCGCTGTGTCTCATAGCTTTAAAACAAAATCGATACTTCTCATCGATTTAAATCAATATCGATACTTCTGTCAACGTTTAATTGAAATCCATACTTCTCATAGCTTTAAATCAATATCGATAACTCTCGACACTTCGACCTTTGCATTAATTTAAATGATCATAAACAGCATTTCACACTCTCATCACCTTCCATCCCCTGAATTCTCCTCCCTACCCTCATACTACGTCTCGTACAAGCTTACGAGCTAGACTATATCTCACATATATGTCTAATCTTATGATTTTACAGTCATTACCCCCTGTTTTAAGATGATTTAAGATTATTTTTCCCCCGTTTCTATTAACATTAAGTGACAAACACTCGAACGAATGAAGACGAACAATCTTAGGAACTGATCTGCATGAGGGGGAAAATCCCTGGAAATTGATCAAATGAGCTGAGATTGAAAATTTGCCGTAAAGTATAGACGATCCACAGGAAAAGTGGTGACGAAAGTTGGAAATACTTAAAATTAAAAGATTCACGGTTTTAAGGGGACAAAAAAAAAATCCCTGGAAATTGATCAAATGAGCTGAGATTAAAAATTTTGCCGTAAAGTATAGACGATCCACAGGAAAAGTGGTGACGAAAGTTGGAAAAAGTCAGAATTCAAGGATTCACGGTTTTAACGGGACGAAAAAAAAAAATCCCTGGAAATTGGTCAAATGAGCTGAGATTGAAAATTTGCCGTAAAGTATAGACGATCCACAGGAAAAGTGGTGACGAAAGTTGGAAAAAGTCAGAATTCAAGGATTCACGGTTTTAACGGGACAAAAAAAATCCCGGGAAAATTGGTCAAATGAGCTGAGATTAAAAATTTTGCCATAAAGTATAGACGATCCACGGGAAAAAGTGGTGACGAAAGTTGGAAATATTTAAAAATTAAAAGATTCACGGTTTTAACGGGAAAAAAAAAAATCCCTGGAAATTGGTCAAATGAGCTGAGATTGAAAATTTGCCGTAAAGTATAGACGATCCACAGGAAAAGTGGTGACGAAAGTTGGAAATACTTAAAATTAAAAGATTCACGGTTTTAAGGGGACAAAAAAAAATCCCTGGAAATTGGTCAAATGAGCTGAGATTAAAAATTTTGCCGTAAAGTATAGACGATCCACAGGAAAAGTGGTGACGAAAGTTGGAAATACTTAAAATTAAAAGATTCACGGTTTTAAGGGGAAAAAAAAAAAAAATCCCGGGAAAATTTGGGTCAAATGAGCTGAGATTGAAATTTGCCGAAAAGTATAGACGATCCACAGGAAAAGTGGTGACGAAAGTTGGAAAAAGTCAGAATTCAAGGATTCACGGTTTTAACGGGACGAAAAAAAAAATCCCTGGAAATTGGTCAAATGAGCTGAGATTGAAAATTTGCCGTAAAGTATAGACGATCCACAGGAAAAGTGGTGACGAAAGTTGGAAATACTTAAAATTAAAAGATTCGCGGTTTTAACGGGACAAAAAAAAAATCCCTGGAAATTGATCAAATGAGCTGAGATTGAAAATTTGCCGTAAAGTATAGACGAACCACAGGAAAAGTGGTGACGAAAGTTGGAGAAAGTCAGAATTCAAGGATTCACGGTTTTAACGGGACAAAAAAAAAATCCCTGGAAATTGGTCAAATGAGCTGAGATTGAAAATTTGCCGTAAAGTATAGACGATCCACAGGAAATAACGTTTAATGGAAATCCATACTTCTCATAGCTCTTAACCAACATTGCTATATCTCATAGCTTTAAAACAAATCGACACTACTCATCGATTGAAACCAAACTCAATACTTCTGTTCGCTTTTAACGAATATCGATACTTTTCGAAGTTTTAAAAACCCAAAAATCGATACTTCTCAATGATTTAAATCAATGTCGATACTTCTCATAGCTTAAACCAAAGATAGATACTTCTCATAGCTTCAAACAAAAATCGATACTTTTCGAAACCTTAAACGGAAAATTGATGCTTTTCACAGGCTTACATGTATTTTTGATCTCTACACGCGTTTAACGTGATGTAACGCGATTGTGAACCTCTCTACCGCAAGCTCTCCACGCGTGATTCCCTCCCCTCCCCACCCCTCCCCTCCCCTCCCCACCACCCTCAGATTGAAATGAATGAAAAACAAGTTTTATTTCGAAAAAGTTCGTTTAAATGGCGACTACACCGTGCATCTTGTATGTACTGACTCGCGACTCTGATTAATTTACAACTACCGAAACACTACCATGTGCATAGTTTTAAACCAAAATTGCTATTCCTCACAAGTCTAATACTGATCGCTGACAATCAATAGGATCTAATGTCGAATGTTAAAACGAATCATGTATCCCGATGAAAGAGTGAGTCCAAAGCATTCAGTTATTCACACATCTTGTGAGAGAACGATTTTTACATGTGTTTAAATGGGCGCCAGCTGAAATATTTACGACGTGTGCAAGCGTATATGCATGTGTTTAATCATTCGTCAAAATCGAAGTAGTGCCTATTCATCGCGGTGATTATATCATTGAAATCGAAGAAGATCGTTCCAGCTATAAGCTTACAGCACCGTTCACCTCTTTTAACTCACCGAATTTTAACACACGTCTTATGGTCTTATCTCACATTGTAGTAAATGAAAATCCAGCCGAAATTAACTAAAACTATCGCTTAAACGTAGATTTGTTTAAATGGAGCCTTCCAATTAACATCAGGTAAATCGAATTGCATATCATACATCGAAACCGATGACCGTCGTACATACTTCCAGGACACAGCAAATCAATGCTAATCGACGCAAATCGATGGAAATAAATGCTAATCGACGCAAATAAATGCTAATCGATGCAAATTGAAGCCAAATCGAGAATAATCTTCGCAAATCGAGGCTAATTGAGACAAATCACCATGTTATTAATATTTATCATCACCATGAATGGAAGCGGGTCTACGGATTAATCAAACAGAATTATGCTTGTAAAACGTCAAACTGTGTTAAAACAATGAGTCTACCTTTTGAAAGGGGTTTTAAAATGTAGCCGTACCTCAAATTTTTAAGGTTATCTCCCACCTTTCCATCATCATCAGATTTCGAACAAACGAACGATGATAGAAAATTAAGGGTTCAAACCCCACCTCCCTCCCTTTCTTTGAACGTTTGACTGCTTATAACCAGGATTTTAATCAAATATGACAGAAATTCTCTATGCTGTTGAACTTATCAACTTTTGGATGAATACATACACAGATACACACACACACACACACCCACTCACACACTCACTGCTACCTAAATTAATGTTTTACTTGCACTATTTATGGCTCATACACGTCATCATACTCCTCACGTATTTTTCACCTCTATGGATTTTACACACATCTGTAATATAAGCTAGCTTGGATATTTTTTTTTCAATTAATACCCAACTTTTTTTCAATTTAGATTTTGAACCAACGGATTTGAGGAAAAAACATTATTCTTGAGTAAGGGAGACAACCACACTCACAAGATTAGTACTATCACACTAACCATTCAATCCTGCTAACAGTTAACGCTACATCATAACTCTTTACACGTTCCATCAACCATCTGCACATGTGCGACCACTATGATTAGTAGCTTTTACAGCAATTGAGGTAAAATGTAACTGGATGAAAATACAGATAGTCATTATTAAAGTTACACCAACATAAGATTTAAATTCTCAATCATTCCGAGACTTTTCACTCATTCCATTTTTCCAACAATGATCGGCTCCTACAAGTTTCATTTCCGAGAATTTACAGGTTTTCATTTAGCTAAATATCAAGACATTTCACCTCTCGCATGGAAAAATTCCAAGAAACTGAAAGAATTTCTAGGAATTACATTTATGTAATCAATAACAATGAACTCAAAAATACACAAACCTATAAGGATTTTCACATCATACCTCCGATGATTCCAAGACTCGACCCAAGTCTTACAAAATTCCAAGGTCAATCCATCACTTGCTAAAATTCTAAGAAAACGCACCTCTTACAACCTATTTCCATGAATTTTACTATTTTATCACCTTCGATTCCGATTTATTTACCTCTGCCAAGTTGAGATATCGTTAATTGTAGTTCATAAATTAGCCAATTTCTATACACTTCGACTAATACTAGTGATTACTCTCAGACTTTATCCCTGAAGCTAGCTAAGATTCCAAGCAAATTTCCAAGGTTCAAATTACTTTTATCTAATATCCAAGGAGTCCAGCACCTATTCCAGCAACACCCACAAGTAATGCCCACCTACAGGTAGCAACATTTGGAAAATTCAAAAATACACAGCAACAGTCAGCATCATCACTTAAAATGAACCAGCAAAACTCAGTTTCACCCACCATCAGTCAGCACTTCAGCAGCATAGATCATCATCATCATCAGTCAACAACACCAAAGTCAGCACCAGCACACAGTAACACTCAGCAACACCTAGCAACTTGCAACAACACTAACCATCACCATTCATCAATTTATCTACAGTAACCCTTTGTTTCCTACAGTTACCATTCATTTCCTTCAAAGTTCAATCTTTTCTTTAATACTAGCTAAGATTTGAAGAAGGGTTACCTAAACTAGCTACGATTCCATAAATTTACACCCCATAGAAGCCGAAATATTTCCATCCATTATTATAACATAATATCCATCAAGTTTTACCTATATTTCTCTTCGTTGTCATAATATTCACTTCATGTTACTTATGATTTCATAGCTTTTGGTTCGGATCAAGATTTTGCAAGTCTCGATGTCTACGATTCCGTGAATTTTCACCTCTTACT
Organism: Trialeurodes vaporariorum; assembly: GCA_011764245.1. Taxonomy (NCBI): domain Eukaryota; kingdom Metazoa; phylum Arthropoda; class Insecta; order Hemiptera; family Aleyrodidae; genus Trialeurodes; species Trialeurodes vaporariorum. The sequence continues at coordinate 29,609,096 of VMOF01000002.1, forward strand.
CGCTGTAATACCAAATATTTTATAATTTACCAGCCAAGATTCAAAGATCTCCCACCTTTCACTGGGCAAGTTTCTATATTTTTAATCTTATTGCAAAGTGACACTCTAACGATTTCCAAGATTCTCCGAGCATATTTATGTACGTATCTCTAAGAAATTTCACCAAGAAACTTCATGCATTTTCACTGTCACTGCATGGTTAAGTTTCCCAAAATTTTACATGTGTTACTGTCTAGTTGAAACTACGGACCAGAGTTTCCCATCTCTTGCCAACCAATTTCATAAAATATCACTTTCTAACGCTTTTTCAAGAGTCCTCATCTACTATCAGCCATGATCTCATCATTTCTAACCTCCAACGAGAGAACTTTACCACATGACTCACTAAGATTCCACAAAACTGCAAGAAAGATCAACGATCAATCTTCAAAAATTTCCAGGTACTAATAACTACATATGTTTCGTATAAATGTAGTCTCCAAGATGCCAATATTCTAATTTTTCATCAAAAAAATCCAAGAAACTTCACCGTCACTGGCTAAGATTTCAAATTTTACACTTGGTACTGTCTAGTTTAAACTACAAACTAGAGCTCTTCGTGTATCACTAGCAAATTTTTTAAAAAATACCACGTCTTTACAGCAAATGTTCAAGTATCCTCCCTTATCTAATAACAGTCATGGTCCAAAAATTTTTACCCTCGACGAGCTCAGATGCCAAAAATTTTTTTCCATGTAACTACAAGAAGAGCAACAAATTTCCTTAGATGTCCAGCTTGTGATATAGTGATACCTACCCATAGTTCGAAAAAATTATTTACCTATAAGAAGCTAATATTCCAAATTTTCATGAGGAAGCTCCACAAATGTCCACAAACTTACATGATTTTTCGTGAATTTCCGAAAATTTGCATGATACTCCAAGAATTTCAAAAACTTAGGAAATTACCAGATTTCGAAGAAACTCCAGAATTTAGTGGCAAAAACTCCAAGAAATGAAGAAAAGCTCTCCCGTTTTCCTAGTTTTTCCTAAGATAACCCACAAATCTCCTACAATATTCTACAACCAACAGCACTCAGCAGCAAGAACCAACAGCACTCAGCAGCAAGTACCAACAGCACTCAGCAGCAAGAACCGACAACACTCTGCATCACTCAACTACAACTAACAAGATTCAGCAAATACCCTGCACTACCCAGCACCACAACACAACCATCATCTGGCAGCAGCATCAGTCAACAAGATCCACCATCACTCAGCAACAAATAGGAACAACAGCCGTAAAAACACTGCACAGCCACCCACCCCCAAAACGGGCAACAGCATCGTTTTTCATCAACCAGTAACGCCCAGAAACAGACAGACATAGCCAACATCAGTCAACAGCATCCTGCAATGCATAGCAACACCCAGCATCAGTGGAACACACAGGAACAGCCACCAATACCGAGAAAGTGTCAGTTAAGAATCCATGATCACCATCAAGTTTCCAATAGTATACGCCGCCTCTAAACACAGAAAATTAAAGAAATTTCACTTCATGCAATCAAAGTTCCAAGAATTTCCATCGCTTACTCGCTTCGTCTCAAGAGTTATCACACCCTACGAGCTAATATCAAAGAATTTACTTATAATATAGTGACGTTCCCAAAGAATTATGACCTCATGATTAAAATTCCATAAGGTTTCACTTCTTCCCGGCTAAGACTCCAGGAGTTTTTACCTAAAACTAGCTATGATTCCACGTATTTTCACCGCCTACAATCGCTTTTTGCAAGAAGTTTCACCTATTTTTCAACAAAACGCGTATAACAGTCATCAAGCCTCATCAAAGTTTTAAGGAGTTTCTTTTTCACAACTCACTGACTGAGACCACAAGTCAGCTCCTGGCGGAGCCAGAAGCTGACTGTGGCCGGGGCCACCGTGGTCTCAGTCAGTGAGTTGTGAAAATGAAATCCTTAAAACTTAGATGAGGCTTGATGACTGTTATACGCGTTTTGTTGAAAAATAGGTGAAACTTCTTGCAAAAAGCGATTGTAGGCGGTGAAAATACGTGGAATCATAGCTAGTTTTAGGTAAAAACCCCTGGAGTCTTAGCCGGTAAGAAGTGAAACCTTAGGGAAATTTAATCATGAGGTCATAATTCTTGGTAACGTCACTATATTATAAGTAAATTCTTTGATATTAGCTCGTAGGGTGTGATAACTCTTGAGACGAAGCGAGTAAGCGATGGAAATTCTTGGAACTTTGATTGCATGAAGTGAAATTTCTTTAATTTTCTGTGTGTTAGAGGCGGCGTATACTATTGGAAACTTGATGGTGATCATGGATTTTTAAACTGACACTTTCTCGGTATTGGTGGCTGTTCCTGTGTGTTCCACTGATGGGGTTTTGCTATGCATTGCAGGATGCTGTTGACTGATGTTGGCTATGTCTGTCTGTTTCTGGGCGTTACTGGTTGATGAAAAACGATGCTGTTGCCTTTTGATGGGTGTGGGTGGCTGTGCAGTGTTTTTACGGCTGTTGTTCCTATTTTTTGCTGAGTGATGGGGGATTTTGTTGACTGATGCTGCTGCCAGATGATGGTTGTGTTGTGGTGCTGGGTAGTGCAGGGTAGTGTTGCTGAATTTGTTAGTTGTAGTTGAGTGATGCAGAGTGTTGTCGGTTCTTGCTGCTGAGTGCTGTTGGTACTTGCTGCTGAGTGCTGTTGGTTCTTGCTGCTGAGTGCTGTTGGTTGTAGAATATTGTAGGAGATTTGTGGGTTATCTTAGGAAAATCTAGGAAAACGGGAGAGCTTTTCTTCATTTCTTGGAGTTTTTGCCACTAAATTCTGGAGTTTCTTCGAAATCTGGTAATTTCCTAAGTTTTTGAAATTCTTGGAGTATCATGCAAATTTTCGGAAATTCACGAAAACTCATGTAAGTTTGTGGACATTTGTGGAGCTTCCTCATGAAAATATTGGAATATTAGCTTCTTATAGGTAAATAATTTATTCGAACTATGGGTAGGTATCACTATATCACAAGCTGGACATCTAAGGAAATTTGTTGCTCTATCTTGTAGTTACATGGAAAAAATTATTGGCATCTGAGCTCGTCGAGGGTAAAATTATTGGACCATGACTGTTATTAGATAAGGGAGGATACTTGAACATTTGCTGTAAAGACGTGGTTTTTTTTAAAAAATTAGCTAATACACGAAGAGCTCTAGTTTGTAGTTTAAACTAGACAGTACCAAGTGTAAAATTTGAAATCTTAGCCAGTGACGGTGAAGTTTCTTGGATTTTTTTGATGAAAAATTAGAATATTGGCATCTTGGAGACTACATTTATACGAATCATATGTAGTTATTAGTACCTGGAAATTTATGAAGATTGATCGTTGATCTTTCTTGCAGTTTTGTGGAATCTTAGTGAGTCATGTGGTAAAGTTCTCTCGTTGGAGGTTAGAAATGATGAGATCATGGCTGATAGTAGATGAGGACTCTTGAAAACGCGTTAGAAAGTGATATTTTATGAAATTGGTTGGCAAGAGATGGGAAACTCTGGTCCGTAGTTTCAACTAGACAGTAACACATGTAAAATTTGGAATCTTAACCATGCAGTGACAGTGAAAATGCATGAAGTTTCTTGGTGAAATTTCTTAGAGATACGTACATAAAATGCTCGGAGAATCTTGGAAATCGTTAGAGTGTCACTTTGCAATAAGATTAAATATATAGAAACTTGCCCAGTGAAAGGTGGGAGATCTTTGAATCTTGGCTGGTAAATTATGAAAATATTTTGGGATTACAGCGAGTAAGAGGTGAAAATTCACGGAATCGTAGACATCGAGACTTGCAAAATCTTGATCCGAACCAAAAACTATGAAATCATAAGTAACATGAAGTGAATATTATGACAACGAAGAGAAATATAGGTAAAACTTGATGGATATTATGTTATAATAATGGATGGAAATATTTCGGCTTCTATGGGGTGTAAATTTATGGAATCGTAGCTAGTTTCAGGTAACCCTTCTTCAAATCTTAGCTAGTATTAAAGAAAAGATTGAACTTTGAAGGAAATGAATGGTAACTGTAGGAAACAAAGGGTTACTGTAGATAAATTGATGAATGGTGATGGTTAGTGTTTTGCAAGTTGCTAGGTGTTGCTGAGTGTTACTGTGTGCTGGTGCTGACTTTGGTGTTGTTGACTGATGATGATGATGATCTATGCTGCTGAAGTGCTGACTGATGGTGGGTGAAACTGAGTTTTGCTGGTTCATTTTAAGTGATGATGCTGACTGTTGCTGTGTATTTTTGAATTTTCCAAATGTTGCTACCTGTAGGTGGGCATTACTTGTGGGTGTTGCTGGAATAGGTGCTGGACTCCTTGGATATTAGATAAAAGTAATTTTAACCTTGGAAATTTGCTTGGAATCTTAGCTAGCTTCAGGGATAAAGTCTGAGAGTAATCACTAGTATTAGTCGAAGTGTATAGAAAATTTGGGTAATTTATGAACTACAATTAACGATATCTCAACTTGGCAGAGGTAAAAAAATCGGAATCGAAGGTGATAAAATAGTAAAATTTATGGAAATAGGTTGTAAGAGGTGCGTTTTCTTAGAATTTTAGCAAGTGATGGATTGACCTTGGAATTTTTTAAGACTTGGGTCGAGTCTTGGAATCATCGGAGGTATGATGTGAAAATCCTTATAGGTTTGTGTATTTTTGAGTTCATTGTTATTGATTACATAAATGTAATTCCTAGAAATTCTTTCAGTTTCTTGGAATTTTTCCATGCGAGAGGTGAAATGTCTTGATATTTAGCTAAATGAAAACCTGTAAATTCTCGGAAATGAAACTTGTAGGAGCCGATCATTGTTGGAAAAATGGAATGAGTGAAAAGTCTCGGAATGATTGAGAATTTAAATCTTATGTTGGTGTAACTTTAATAATGACTATCTGTATTTTCATCCAGTTACATTTTACCTCAATTGCTGTAAAAGCTACTAATCATAGTGGTCGCACATGTGCAGATGGTTGATGGAACGTGTAAAGAGTTATGATGTAGCGTTAACTGTTAGCAGGATTGAATGGTTAGTGTGATAGTACTAATCTTGTGAGTGTGGTTGTCTCCCTTACTCAAGAATAATGTATGTTTCCTCAAATCCGTTGGTTCAAAATCTAAGTTGAAAAATAGTTGGTAGTAGTTAATTGAAAAATAAATATCCAAGCTAGCTTATATTACAGATGTGTGTAAAATCCATAGAGGTGAAAAATACGTGAGCTAGAGTATGATGACGTGTATGAGCCATAAATAGTGCAAGTAAAACATTAATTTAGGTAGCAGTGAGTGTGTGAGTGGGTGTGTGTGTGTGTGTGTGTATCTGTGTATGTATTCATCCAAAAGTTGATAAGTTCAACAGCATAGAGAATTTCTGTCATATTTGATTAAAATCCTGGTTATAAGCAGTCAAACGTTCAAAGAAAGGGAGGGAGGTGGGATTTGAACCCTTAATTTACTATCATCGTTCGTTTGTTCGAAATCTGATGATGATGGAAAGGTGGGAGATAACCTTAAAATAGTTTGAGGTACGGCTACATTTAAACCCTTGCAAAAGGTAGACTCATTGTTTTAACACAGTTTGACGTTTTACAAGCATAATTCTGTTTGATTAATCCGTAGACCAGCTTCCATTCATGGTGATGATAAATATTAATAACATGGTGATTTGTCTCAATTAGCCTCGATTTGCGAAGATTATTCTCGATTTGGCTTCAATTTGCATCGATTAGCATTTATTTGCGTCGATTAGCATTTATTTCCATCGATTTGCGTCGATTAGCATTGATTTGCTGTGTCCTGGAAGTATGTACGACGGTCATCGGTTTCGATGTATGATATGCAATTCGATTTACCTGATGTTAATTGGAAGGCTCCATTTAAACAAATCTACGTTTAAGCGATAGTTTTAGTTAATTTCGGCTGGATTTTCATTTACTACAATGTGAGATAAGACCATAAGACGTGTGTTAAAATTCGGTGAGTTAAAAGAGGTGAACGGTGCTGTAAGCTTATAGCTGGAACGATCTTCTTCGATTTCAATGATATAATCACCGCGATGAATAGGCACTACTTCGATTTTGACGAATGATTAAACACATGCATATACGCTTGCACACGTCGTAAATATTTCAGCTGGCGCCCATTTAAACACATGTAAAAATCGTTCTCTCACAAGATGTGTGAATAACTGAATGCTTTGGACTCACTCTTTCATCGGGATACATGATTCGTTTTAACATTCGACATTAGATCCTATTGATTGTCAGCGATCAGTATTAGACTTGTGAGGAATAGCAATTTTGGTTTAAAACTATGCACATGGTAGTGTTTCGGTAGTTGTAAATTAATCAGAGTCGCGAGTCAGTACATACAAGATGCACGGTGTAGTCGCCATTTAAACGAACTTTTTCGAAATAAAACTTGTTTTTCATTCATTTCAATCTGAGGGTGGTGGGGAGGGGAGGGGAGGGGTGGGGAGGGGAGGGAATCACGCGTGGAGAGCTTGCGGTAGAGAGGTTCACAATCGCGTTACATCACGTTAAACGCGTGTAGAGATCAAAAATACATGTAAGCCTGTGAAAAGCATCAATTTTCCGTTTAAGGTTTCGAAAAGTATCGATTTTTGTTTGAAGCTATGAGAAGTATCTATCTTTGGTTTAAGCTATGAGAAGTATCGACATTGATTTAAATCATTGAGAAGTATCGATTTTGGTTTTAAAGCTTCGAAAAGTATCGAAATTTGTTAAAAGCGAACAAAATATTGAGTTTGGTTTCAATCGATGAGTAGTGTCGATTTGTTTTAAAGCTATGAGATATAGCAATGTTGGTTAAGAGCTATGAGAAGTATGGATTTCCATTAAACGTTATTTCCTGTGGATCGTCTATACTTTACGGCAAATTTTCAATCTCAGCTCATTTGACCAATTTCCAGGGATTTTTTTTTTTGTCCCGTTAAAACCGTGAATCCTTGAATTCTGACTTTCTCCAACTTTCGTCACCACTTTTCCTGTGGTTCGTCTATACTTTACGGCAAATTTTCAATCTCAGCTCATTTGATCAATTTCCAGGGATTTTTTTTTTGTCCCGTTAAAACCGCGAATCTTTTAATTTTTAAAATTTTTCCCAAATTTCGTCACCACTTTTCCTGTGGATCGTCTATACTTTACGGCAAATTTTCAATCTCAGCTCATTTGACCAATTTCCAGGGATTTTTTTTTTTCGTCCCGTTAAAACCGTGAATCCTTGAATTCTGACTTTTTCCAACTTTCGTCACCACTTTTCCTGTGGATCGTCTATACTTTACGGCAAATTTTCAATCTCAGCTCATTTGACCAATTTCCAGGGATTTTTTTTTGTCCCGTTAAAACCGTGAATCTTTTAATTTTAAGTATTTCCAACTTTCGTCACCACTTTTCCTGTGGATCGTCTATACTTTACGGCAAATTTTCAATCTCAGCTCATTTGACCAATTTCCAGGGATTTTTTTTTGTCCCGTTAAAAACCCTGAATCTTTTAATTTTAAGTATTTCCAACTTTCGTCACCACTTTTCCTGTGGATCGTCTATACTTTACGGCAAATTTTCAATCTCAGCTCATTTGACCAATTTCCAGGGATTTTTTTTTGTCCCGTTAAAACCGTGAATCTTTTAATTTTAAGTATTTCCAACTTTCGTCACCACTTTTCCTGTGGATCGTCTATACTTTATGGCAAATTTTCAATCTCAGCTCATTTGACCAATTTCCAGGGATTTTTTTTGTCCCGTTAAAACCGTGAATCCTTGAATTCTGACTTTTTCCAACTTTCGTCACCACTTTTCCTGTGGATCGTCTATACTTTACGGCAAATTTTCAATCTCAGCTCATTTGACCAATTTCCAGGGATTTTTTTTTTTGTCCCGTTAAAACCGTGAATCCTTGAATTCTGACTTTTTTCCCAAATTTCGTCACCACTTTTCCTGTGGATCGTCTATACTTTACGGCAAATTTTTAATCTCAGCTCATTTGATCAATTTCCAGGGATTTTTTTTTTTGTCCCGTTAAAACCGTGAATCTTTTAATTTTAAGTATTTCCAACTTTCGTCACCACTTTTTCCCGTGGATCGTCTATACTTTTCGGCAAATTTTCAATCTCAGCTCATTTGATCAATTTCCAGGGATTTTCCCCCCCATGCAGATCAGTTCCTAAGATTGTTCGTCTTCATTCGTTCGAGTGTTTGTCACTTAATGTTAATAGAAACGGGGAAAGATAATCTTAAATCATCTTAAATCAGGGTGTAATGACTGTAAAATCATAAGATTAGACAAAATGTGAGATATAGTCTAGCTCGTAAGCTTGTACGAGACGTAGTATGAGGGTAGGGAGGAGAATTCAGGTGATGGAAGGTGATGAGAGTGTGAAATGCTGTTTATGATCATTTAAATTAATGCAAAAGGTCGAAGTGTCGAGAGTTATCGATATTGATTTAAAGCTATGAGAAGTATGGATTTCAATTAAACGTTGACAGAAGTATCGATATTGATTTAAATCGATGAGAAGTATCGATTTTGTTTTAAAGCTATGAGACACAGCGATATTTCGTTTAAAGCCATGAGAATTAACGGTATTGGTTAAACGCTATGACAAGTATCGATTTTCCGTTTATAAATCAATGAAAAGTATCGATATTGGGTAAAAGCTAACAGAAGTGTCGACAATGGTTGAAAGCTATGAGAAATGTCGATTTTCCGTTTAAATCTATGAAAAATATCGATTTTTTCTTAAAAGCTGCGAAAAGTATGATTTTGGTTTAAAGCTATGAGAAGTATCGATTTTTCCCTCTAAAGCTATGAGAAATATCGATTTTCCTTTTTAAAACAATGAAAAGTGTCGATTTCCGTTTAAATCTATGAGAAGTATCGATTTTGGGTTTGAAGCTATCGCGAGCTACTTAATTGCTGGCACACGCCTTCGATGTACGAGCAAATTTGAAGGTCAGAGAGATAAAGAGACATGGCTCGCTTTCTGTTTGAAAAAACGTATGAAATCCGTATTCGATATATCGTGAAGTCGATGTTCGATATAACATATGAAAACTATGTTCGACGTATGAAATTTGGAGGTTTTCGAGCTAAACGTATCCTACTCATTATTCCGAGCAAGTTAACTGCGAGCTAGTTCTGGCGGAGACTAGAGATAAGCGGAAGCGGGCTTCAAGAACAAGGGAAAGGCGGGTACAATATGAAAAGTGAAAAAGTGTCTGCATTCGATTTGAAAAAGTAACATAGCATGAATAAGGTTGTTGCCCTTTTAAAAGCATATAAAATTAAGACACGTGCAAAATTCGGCAACATGCGTGACTGGGTGACTTGCGAGGCATAGTTGATGGGGTAGAGGGGGAGGGGGGACAGGAGCGTTAGGATGGAGGAGGTGGTCGCAATGCTGACCAATGCAATAGGTAGTCGTGTAAACCCCTGAACAAGATCGAAGTAGTAAGTGTGAGCGCACGTGGACTTTCGAAAATAGGTCTCCCTTTTGAACTCACTGCTATGCTGGATCATTCAAAACCATGCAAAAAGTCGCCATGTAAACCCGTGAAAAAGATCGAAGTAACAAGTGTGAGCGCACGTGGTCTAATCACGGACTAATCCCCCTTCCATCAGGACCCAATGATTGTCAACGAACGATCATCAATTCATTGCATTTTTTGAATATTCATTGGCATGTATTAGGGCAATGCATAGCGATGGCGGCCACACTTGTAAAATTCCCCATCTCCCATAAGACGCGTGTATAAGGATCTCCGGAAAATGAATCAATGCAAAGCGATGGGCGTTCGCATTTGTAAAATACCCCACGTGTATAATACGGCTTCTCCCATTCCCCATGTGTATAGGGGTTGTCCATAAGACGCGTGTATAAGAGAATGAAAAATTCCCCCCATGTGTGTACGGCTTCTCCATAAGACACATGTATAAATGTGAGGTGTTCTCAAACTATGTGTTTTCAAACAGACATATCCACAAGTGTTTTCAAACAGACATATCCACAGGTGTTTTCAAACAGACATATCCACAAGTGTTTTCAAACAGACATATCCACAGGTGTTTTCAAACAGACATATCCTCTCTACTCGCGCCGGCCGAGACGCCTAGATTCTGTCACGTTTATCGAATCTCGAGGGGGGGGGGGGGGGCGAAAACAAATTTGTCACAATAAGGTAAGTCACGTTTCCGGAATGGGGGAGTATAGTTGAACACCTTTGCGAGGTGTGCTGAGAACCGTGTTGGCTGTTAATTCAAAAGTAATGACTTGTTTCTTTTGGATGCGATTGAATCGGAATCTTTGCCCTGCAAGTGGCCTCACATTGGGTAAAAAAAAAAAGACTTGCTGGTTGAAAATAAATCAGGGAATCAAAATCACGATAAATCTGCTGTTTAGTAGCTTTTATAGCAGAATTTACTGCCCTGAACCACCTCATATGAAAGCATTTCAGCCGAGAAAATTTAATTATAACCAAGCGTGGTGTCAGCGGGTTTTTCGTCGTGACGCGACGTTTGAAAGTGTAACGTGAATAATAACTAACTTCAAAAACGAACATCAGCAGACACCAAATTACAGGGCGTTAATGATTTATAGCGTATTTGCCCACTTCTTATTAGAAAAATATATTATTTTGAGTTCACATCTTCGAAATGCGGAAATTGTTTCTCTTTCTTTCTTTGTAACTACTCCCCCCCCCCCCCCCCCCCCCCGGATCCGCCACTGAAATCAGCCCATTCAACTTCCGAAATTCACAGAATTGCAAATCTCTTTTTTAAAATTTATCGAGAAGAAGGTGTCAACATTTTCGGAAATTGGCCAGTCTAAATAAATGCCTTCTCCGCTTTGTTTTCGTTCTTGACGTAATCATGGCACAAAATAGCTCTCGATATCCACCTATATACAGACAACATGACAGTCAAGGGATTAAAATGAGTACCTACTAAAGCTTTTAGACGGTAATTTGATTTGACTTTAAGTTGCTCAGTTTTGGCCTTCGAATCTGTCATGTTCGCCCCACTGATTCACGCGCTCTGTTTCCGCGGTCCAAGCTGCCGAATACCGCCCGCACCTTCACGCACGAACGAGTCAGCCCGACGGACGCGCCGGGAAGCGTAGATGGCAACGACGCGTCACGTTGAAATCTCCCGTCTTGACGTGAAGTCAGCCGCGGAAACTCGTCAGACATCACGGCGGCGTCCGTCCCGTGGTCGGCAGCGGTTTCCCTAGTCCAAGCGATAACACCCCCCCCCCCCCTAAATACCTCCAATCATCTACCATAGTGGACGGGAGACGGGCGTGATACCTGTGATCTAGCGTTATTCCTCTCCAAAGCGATGGAAGGCTCTACAGATTTGTATGTAGTATACATATTACCTATCTCATCCGGCTCGGATGACCATTTTGTGACTGTGGATAAAACAGAGGAAAACTTCCTTAATATGGTAAAAAAAAATCCGCTTGGTGTGATTTTACCACTTGATACTAGATTATGGTGCCTACAATTTTAACACCTGCTAGAATTCGTTATGGACTTACAGGTTATGGTTTTCTTTTTGGATAAAATCATCTTTCTTTTAAGGCGTTATGGATATGCTGGGGGTGTTGGATCGACAATTATTGGATTTGGTTCTACCTTACATTTGAATCACTAACGTTTTCATGATCCCTGATATTTTCGAAATTAGTTTAAAGCCTCAGGCCACTAAAAGCTCCAAACCTTCTCCTCTCCCTCTTCCTCCTTCCTCTCAGTCTGTCAATCCCTTACCCTCTCATCCTTTCTCTACTTCTATTTCCTCTGCGGGCACTTTCACTAAACCCTTTAAAGTTTCATAAAATTTTCCATCCTCAGGGCTTTCGTATAATGGTGTCATTCTCAACAGTAAAAACACCGTGAAAGTCATTTCACGATTTTTCAGGTTTCATAAGCGATCTTTATACTCAGTGTTACATGCTTTAAACAACAAATAAGGAACCAGATAATCACATTTTATACGTATCAGTACATTACTTTTATCAATGCAACGAACGAGATTGTAGTCTACTGATAAAAAGGTGTGCTAGTTCTTAATCCGAAGGAAGTTTCTCAGGTAATACGTTTTAAATCTCTAACAACCAGTTTTGCTGAACGTATTTTTGACTGACTTTCTCTTCAAATTGTGTTACTTTCGCACCAAGTATCCTTACACGTGACGTATCCGAATAATATCCGATACACCTAACCGTCACATTTGTTGTGCTTTTATTGGTGTTTGAGGGACGTTATTTTCTTTCATTTCCAATATTTTCCCTTCCTCCCTCGGGAAGGAAACCCCGCTGAATTTCCGATTCTTTGGAGTTCCCCATTTTCCAACATTGCTTTTTAACCAGTTGAATTGAAGTGTCCAAGCAACGTGCATTACAAACACGAATGCATCGAGTATTCGCGGGCGCGGGACATTCAAACCCGTGCCGCTCAAGCATAAATACAAGCCGTATCTTTTCGTGTAAAGACGGCGCGGCAGGCGATTGAGCGAGCCGCGAGCATTTTCTGGCGCTATAATTGTCGCCACAGCGCCTCGGAGCCGGCGTTTATCGCGATTTGCGAGCTACTTAAAATGACAACGCGTAATTGTTGCGAGCTTTCGGGCTTCGAAATACGCGCCGCAACCCGAGGCTGGCTCCCATTTCATTGCAGTTGCTGTGTTGTCGGATTATACAGCTTTCTTTTATCCTTGAATGTTCTCGAAGGCGGTCTTTTGGGTGGGAGGCTCTGGTGGCTGAAGCCTCCTCTCTCAAACCCCCCCCCCCCCCGCCCTTCCAACAGACAGGCACTTTCTTGGGGAAGGGCTTGTGGAAGGGAAAAATCGTCGGCCAACTAACGAATAGACGTTAATCAATCCAAAGTTTCAAACTAATTGTTCTGTACTTTTCAATTTTTCAAAGGAAAATCGGTAATTTCAGTACCAAATACCTTTATCAGTCAAAAATAGAATTTTTACCATCATGATTGATTGATCCTGGCGCGCATTTCTCTTCTAAATTGATGCTTTTGAGGATTCGTGCAAATGATAGTCCGCGCATGGTATAGGATGCGGTGAGCGAAACGGTCAAAAATACTTCCGAAAATGTAACCATTTTTCGTACCGTTCTAGAGAATCATCGTAAAAAATATATTCTCTCTTTAATTTATCCTCCTTTAAATACGAGAATTTGTGAGGGGAAGGAAATATTGATACATTCTTTGAAACAATAACTCATCTCTTCTAAGTTGATCACATTTTCTTGTGAATCTTTGCACTAGTGACAGGCAATCTTCGCTATGTATTTAAGTGGATGTAAATGGTCGAAGATTCTTAGGCTCCTCTTTGATATAATCAAAACAAAACGAATTTAACGAAAATTACTTTTTCTTCTATTTCCTGTCCATTTTTCTTTTATCTCCCTCTCTGCTTATTTTCTCTTCTTTTAGCTTACTGTTTCTTCCTTGATTTTCCCTCTTTCGTGAATTTTTATCTGTTTCCTTATGTTTTATCTGCCATTTCACTCCGTCTCACCTGTTTTTAATTCTCTCTCAAATATTTTGCGTGTCCACCGATCGTGTCAAACGGGATGGTTCCTTCCGCCCTCCCTCGTACAGCGCCGCTGACGATCTGGCAACATTGCGTGCTCAAGCGACGATGTCGAGGACAAGCGTGTGCGTTGTGTGTAGTCAATCGCGCCTTGCTTCTCCGCCTTCCCGGAAACTCATCAAATTTTCCGGCAGAGTGCATTGCTCGCTGTGCAATGTGCAGTGTGTAAGAGCATTCCTCTTTCGGTGTGAGTGTGAGTGTGAGGTATGTGTGGGTGTGTGTGTTTCACAAGAGCAAGACGACATCGACTGAAAATCCCCACTCGACTGAACGCGCGCGTCGGCCGTCGACGACGACGGGTGATCGAGCGTGGGGGCGCGCGGAAGAGCAGGGAAAGTCCCTCCCCCATGCCCCCTTTTCGCCCCCCCTTATTGCCACGAGTTTGTAACCGTGATCCTCATACACCTTAATACCTGTATCTTATACCTATACTCAACCTATCTTTTACCCCCCCCCCCCACCCCCTCCGCGGCCTCCATCTGCCCCAATTTCGAGGGTACGCGCGCGCAAGGGTTGAGACTTCAAGCAATTATGAGAGCTGACAAAAAAATGCTACTCGACTATGGATTAAAGTGTTGCCATGTTTAGATATGCTCGTGCGTTAAAAGAAAAATTGGTGTCGGTGGCTGGATTTAAAAAAAGAAAAATAAAAAAAAATAACCGAAACCACGTAACTACTCGCAATTAAAAGGGTCTCTCTCCACCTGCGACTTTATAAGCCAATTTGACTGCTTGAGCCAATAAGCTTCTTTGTCGTCGATACATTGGACTCGATCTATCGACTTCAAGGCAGCTTGGATCAATAATCAGTTTATTCTCGCTTTTAAATCCGCAGGTATAGGGAGACCCCTTAAAATGATTTTGAAATGATTTCGTAATCTGATATATCAATCATGACCGCTCGAGATGCCGTATGTCCTTGAATTCACCAAAAGCGGCGTTCAGCCTTTCAAAATGGGTTTGTCGCAAACTTTTGCTTCTGCTTTGAGGAGGGTTAGGGTCAATTCTTGTGTAAAATCTCTTCAAAGTAGAGTCGGAGGCATCAAACAGTTCCAAAATGACTCACGTTCAAACAAGTACCAATGTATGTATGGCGCTCGTACCAGCGAATCACAACCGGGGGGGGGGGCGGCATTTAATTGCAACTCTCTATGCTGAGAAAAGTGAATCATCATAGAGGAAGCTGTAATTACAAGTGACTCTCCCAGTTTGACACTCGCTCATATGTATATGACAGCCATCGTAGAATTTTGTTTCAACGCATTTATTGAGTTTGTAAGTCAATTTTGGAATTTTTGTGGCTGCCATAGCCAATCCAATATTATTAGCAAGTGAGTTCACACCAGAATTTCCTTTTTCTTTACTGTATAGCTGTAGCGAAAGTTTGCAGCAGATGCATAAATATTGCGATTTTCGAAGAAATCTAGCCCTGCGGCTTACCCTCTTTATGTGTAAAGCGGCGCAACAAGTAACTTGTATTCCTCTACTTTTGTCCATTTGAATGCATGTTTTAGATGAGAAAGACGGAAGGGGGGTAAAGTCACGTGGTATAGCTGCTTCCGAATGATTCGTTGTTTCATCAATCAGCAAACGGTGCGTAGTGGCGCTGGCGGCTATAATGCTATTACTGCGCTATTCGACAACAATGCGTTCTTGTTCAACAATTTAACTCTGTGTAAAACTATCGATTCGATGGTACAGAAGCAGTGCTTCATCAACAATCGATTGTTGTTCATAGATTCAAAAGGAGAGAAAACATTGTTGCCGAACTGCGCGAGCGGCCACTTACGGCTTCTCGTTTCATATAAGCCCTTTCTACCTGCCACTAGAGACAAAATAAAAATTTGGCAACCTCGCTGAGCGGTACGGACGAGGAAAGAATGAGTCGGTCATTTATGTGAATTGCTCTTTGTTATTATATTTTCGGCGTTTGTCTGGATGCACTCTGATAAAATTCGCCTATAAAATGGTAATAAGTTCCGCTCGGTTTAAAATCCCTTTCTTGCTCCTTTCCAAGCTCCTTATATTTTCTCACGAGGTGAACTCTCAACTCCCGTGTGCTTTCCAACAGTTTTTTTTTTTTTTTTTACCCTCCCCCCTTCTTCTCTCCTCCTTCCTCCCTGGATCCTTTCCCTTGCCCTTTCACTGTATATATCCTCAGTATCAAATTAAAACACTCAAATAAGCAAAAAATGATAGCAGGGAGAAACGAACGAGAGGCGAGCTTTTCTTGATGTAGTTCAAAAACTCACCGGACCGCTGCACCGGTGCAGAAAAGATTACAAATTGGAATACTTTCCGAGTGTGAAGGTATACCATAGCACTGAGCTCTGTAATCTTCCTTGCACTGATGTGGTTACCCGATGAATTTTAAAATTCCTCCCTTCCTTTGCAGGTGAAAGCGCCACAAATAAAAGCGGAAAAAATGAGGTGGAGAGGAAAAATGATAAGCTTATTATCTTTGAGCTCTTTCTCTCATGATTTATTTTATTTTTCATTTTTTTCACCCAAGCTGAAAATAAAAAGAGAAACTTGTTTATTGAAGCCTCGCCTATATATGTATGGTTTCGCTTTAAATCCTATGTTTCGTGCGCGGTAGCCTAATATGAATTCGAATTTGCATTGTACATTTTGGAAAGATACCGAGTTGAAAAATTGGATTTTCACGAAGGCTAGTGACTCATCTTGTCATCTTGTAGAATCTAAGTAAGTATCATCAAGCAGAAAGACACCTGCTGGCCAATCATTATTTTCATGTCAAAACAATCGTCAAGACTGTCTTTATGAGTAACGCTATGGGTCGGGTATGGTAAAACTCAGTCGTTGCTATGGTAACCATCGTTCCATTCAACTAATAAGCCAAGGGCTACCCCCACGGATATCTGTTAAACTATGGTTATCATAGCAACAATCAAGTGTGTACAATGTTCGATCATTTGAGTCTTTCATTTAAGTCTTCGTACCAAAGATTGATTTAACAGAGTAAGAATAATAGCCAACAAGAAAGAATAATTTGCAATACGCAACATACCTTGTATATGTCGCTGGGTATTTTGTTCGTTTCGTATTGGGTATTGCATACCCTGTGCCCTGTATACACATCGCTTACTTTTCGTTTGAAACCGATCATTAAGACACTCTACAGTGCATATGAGTGATGCTATTTTGTCAAGCATTGTAAAACGTGGCCGTGGGCCCCTGGGCCGTAGTCATAAGTAGTAAACATTGTTAAATTGCTCTTCAGATAAATGCTGCCCATGAGTAGCTGCTAAAAATGACTGCCGATAGTGACCGTAACAACCACTGGCCAAGTCTCACAATTCTCGACCAAATAGCGTCACTCTTGACATTAATTACAAAGTAAATGATCGGCCCGACGTTGTATACGTGCTGGACCTATGCTAGTACTTATCCACCAACTCATATCATCAAGTTAGGAAATAACTGCGAGAATGTTTAATTTCATCGGAATTTCATAGCAATTTCATTGCGAATTCAACCAAAAAATGCACTATTTTTTAAACCTTGCTCCACCTTTTCCAGGACACCCTGTATACTGTATAGTGCATGAAAGAGGTGTATTTGTTATTACAGTCAGTTCTTTTTTCCTCGCACGTCGGTGTACGTTTTTATGCATGTGTCTGTTCCAAATGAGAAAAATTGGCGTAACTTTTTACGTTTCTCTCTGCAACCGCCTCCACTTCAATAAAACAGACTTCCGTAGCGGACTTTGAACTCCTTCCACGCGCCGCGAAAATCGCTAGAAACTTTTGGCGAACGCTATGCAGGATAATGATCCGAGCAAAATACTCTGCAGTAATGAGGTAACTTATTGAGTTTGAACTCGAGTTTAATTATTCGAGCATGGAACGAGAAACGTTTACCAGAAAATCAGTTGATTACTTCCGCCTTTTAATTTCCGGATTGGATCAAAACATTTTAAAACAACAAGACATAATATTTTCCTAACATAGGTTATGAATATGTCAATCCCCGTATAGCCTCGGCTTCACAATCCGAGGTAGGTACCGTCAACTGACAAGTGATTTTTCCTTTCAAAAGTCAGAAATTCTATTGAGTAAATTTCTTTTTCAGCCAACTTCATTCATGGTTCTGAAATATCTCTCTCTCTCTCTCTCTCTCTCTCTCTCTCTCTCTCTCTCTCTCTCTCTCTCTCTCTCTCTCTCTCTCTCTCCCTCTCCCTCTCTCTGAGAATAACTTGCGAAAATCTGAACGCTGCTTAGACGTTATTATGACCGTGGCCACTGAAAAAAGGTTGCCCTGCTCAATTATTTCGGGATATTTTGAATTTGACGGTCCTTAAAAGTATTCAATCAACTTAATTTAAAGAGTGCAATCTGGCAACCGCAATTTTTGCCTTTTAAACTTTGGCAAAACTTGTGTAAAAATCATTTCTAGGTGAGGCAGTTGCGGATTTGCCTCATGAAAAATCGATTATTTTCCAGAGGTTAAAACTGCGGAGAGAATCTGATGATGTAATTGTTAAACTGCATGAGCCACCACCGATGAATACGCCGTATATTAGGCTCGCATGTGGGAATACAAAAATGAATGGTCTCCGGCTGTAAATCGGAGGTAAACATTGTAAACTGATACTTATTTACTCCACCGCATCAGAGTCTTGAAACTAAGTTTTTCAAAGAGCACAGGTGAAGTAATAGGAATTAACTTAGTCAAGACTTTGCGAGTTGCATTTTAAGGTGGAGCGCGGAGCTGTTCGTGCGAACTTTACGCCAACATTGTTGCATCCGGTGACTGGAGGAACAAAGCTTGTTTCTTTCTTTCGGCGTAAAAGAAAAGCATATAAAAGTTCGAGGAGGCAAATTATTTCTGCTTAAAGTTTTATCTGAACTTGAACTTTGTGGAAGGTGATCTCGTTCGAAATAAGTTAGGTATTTGATTTAAGAAGAAAGGGCAGAGAGAGAGAGAGGGGGGGGGAGAGGCGCTATCGATAGTGCGTGAGTGGAGATTCAGCTCGCTCTCGAAGTATCTGAGACACAGCTGCCGTTTTGCGCATAATTTATGGCATTTGTTCAATTCACCGATGATTCCACCGGTTGAGAAAAGATTACACAGTTCAGATCAGTTTATGACCAATAACGTACGAAATTGCTCTGAACTGTAATCTTTTTCTAAACTGGTGGAGTCACCACTGACTTGAAAAAACTTGCAGATATATTTCAACAATTTAACGGCGATTCCACCGATTGAGAAAATATTACAAACCATAGTATTTGAGAGCGTTACTCTCATAAACTGAACTGAACTGTGTTATCGCTTCTCAACTGGTGGCTGTTCCAAAATGAGCCGTTTGAATCGAGTTGTTCGGAAATATGTCGTTTAAATGTTCTACAAACATTTCAATGTGATGACTCATGAGAGCTCACTCGGCCTTGGATCAATTGGACGGCTTTATGTTATTGAAGGGAACCAATTTTTCTGACAACGCAGAAGGGAACAAACTGTCGTCGGTGTCTCTCTATACACTCGGAAAAAAAATTCTCATCGAAATTATAAAACTTTAATACTGTGCATCAACAAAAAAATTTTGTTTGAAATGACCAGAATTCTTGTTGGATCCATTCCGTCCGTTTTAAAAACGAGAACTCTCTTTTAAATTTTGAGAAGTATTGAAAATTCCACTTATTCCAAAATAATTTTCTATTCAGTCCATATTTATAATCAACTTTTTTTTTCTGCGTGTATCCGCCCTATTCGCAAGATCTCCAAGTAAGTTAAGAATCTTGTAATTCTTAACGAAAATTAAATTCAGTTTTACTTATTTAGTTCAGGTATTGATGCTAATCGGAACGAATTTGGAAATACCATTCGACCCTCACCGTCCCTTCTCACACATCTGGGACGAATTATCGAATCCGAATTGCGGTTCCAACAGTGCGCTTGCTTTGCGAGTTACCTAAGTCATTTTTTTGCCGCTCGTTGCAAAGCAGCAGCACCGTATTCTATTCGTATAAGCAGAAAATCAGCTCGATTCTACCCCCTCCCCCTCCTCTCATCACCCTCCACATTTCCCTCGATCCCCCACCGTTTCCTCTGTTGCGCCCCTCGTCGTTTTTAACACGTAAGTAGCAGTTAATGACGATAAATGATGTTGATCCTTTTTTTGTTCTCGTTTCTGACCCCCCTCACAAAAAGGTGTGGGGGTTAGCGCGCAGGTTATCTTCAAAACAGTATCACCGACTCCGTCACCGGTTAAAGTTTTAACTGCAGCCTGCTATGCCGGCTGCCGCACCGTTTCCATTATTCTATTTATATATTAGTTTCATACTAACTCATTAATTCAAATCTCGGATGTTGATTCAACACGGAGACTTTATACCCCTCCCCCCCTCCCCGTTCCCCACTCCCACCATATATTCGGAGGGGTTGTTGGGAGGTTAGCCACCTTACCCCCTGCCCTGGTGCGAATCAAACAATCGCATGCTTTGTCACCGCTTTCCTCCCCCCTACATCCCTTCGTATTCTGTCCGTTGCGTTCGCTACGTCAAAATGCGTTGTTAACCTGCCTCATCCGTGCGTAAACGTCACATCAGATAATACCCCCCCCCCCCACCTCACAGTCTCGACCCCCTTTACTTCCGACCGTATATGAGCAGCACAATTTTTTTTTTTTTTTTTTTTTTTTTTTTTTTTTTTTTTTTTTATTATTTACATTCCCCTAAAGTTTTCTCTGTGATTCTATGTGACAAAACAACTTATAAGCCCTGAATCCCCTAATTAGAGTCCCTCTCGTCGCTTCGTGTGAGTCAACTTTTCAGGCAGTTTTTACAAGCTTCCCTCCCTCTGTTCTATCGGTATCACGAGTTTTTTTTTACAATTTCACAACCAGACAGGTTGTTACTGTGCCGTTCGTGCCGTTCCTCTCCCGTCCCCTAACCATTCCAACCCACCTTCACCTTTCCCTCATCGCCTTCAGAGAAACGTTCCAAGCGTTGCGCTCCTTGTTCTCCACTGTAATAACGATTTCCCCGAACGATGCAAACGCGTGCAACTCTTGCGCTTTGACGCGCGCTCGCTCCTCCTCCTCCGTTTCATTATCCGAGTTTGATTAATGTATGGCACTCTTTGAAAAAAATTACCCCCCTTTTTTTGAATTTCCCGCGTTTTCCTGCGCCTGCCTGTATGCCTGCCTGCCTACCACGTGAGAACAAAATAGGGTGTAATTGAACAAAACATCAGCGTGTTTTTTTATTCTTTTTTTATTCTTTTGGTTATTACGTTTATTTCATTTTCTCAACCCCAAAGCTTAATTATAATTTAATCATCAAGAATGAACGTTTGTATTAGAGGCTCGGTACAATTCTAACCCGTTCGGAGGAAAGGTTTTCCACGCATCAAGAGTCAGAATCGTGAAAAGTTATTTCCTTTTTGTCTCGCGTCTGTCTGCTGTTCCTTTTCCTTTTCCGACAGCTAATTGGGTGACGGCGAATTCATTCTCACATTCGCGTGTGTAAATAGCTGTACTGTAAAAAAAGAAAGGGGGGGGGGAATTAGTAGTTTTAAGCATAATGTTAAAAGTGGTGACCGCAAAATGGTAAAAGTTAATGTAACAAAACTGAATGCCAATTGCCTAATTGACAAAATATTCTGTTAAACTGACTAAATAGCTCGACTTTCGACAGACAAAATAATGATTTTAATTTTATAGACCAATTTTGTTGATTTCACAATCTGTATTTTGTCAATTTAAAACAATAATATTTTGTTAATTTAGCATCCCGTTTGATTCAACGTATTCAATCCGATTACGATACGATCCTCCATGATCACTCTCTTAGAGACTGACGTTGCCAACCTATGAGCCTGCGGAATAAGTTTATATCTCACACAAAGAAATTATAGAAGGAGACTAGCCTCTGCTATGTCCTTGCACGGGGGAAAAGTGAAGCCGGTCTTGGCACGGGCTGATACGCAGGGCACTTCCCTGCGCGGGGGTATGAACTGCTCTTATGGAGCCTCACTCTTCAAACCTATTTTAGTCAACTATTTTTACGAATAATCATGTCGAGTCTCACATTTGTTGTACAGTGTAGTGTAACATACATTTAAACAGAAAATTTTGATCAATTTAAGGCGTCCGTTCTTTAATAATCGAAGATAACGATCGGTCGGCCATTATGTTTACTTTAGCACCCATAACCTCGCTGCCGTACTTTCTATCGTAAATATTTAGCGGATAAATTGACCGAAACTCTCATTAAGTTCGTCAGTTTCAACTTTGGGATAAGTTGCATATCATATCTGAGTACTTTTGAAAACTAAAAGTAGTTAACATTCTTTTGGAACAGTTTTATGTCTCTGCTCCATAAGACGCAATGTTAATTTGGTTCATCCCCCCGAGCGGGGAAGCCCTGCCGTGCCATGCCTATGACAGTAACCGGCTTCAAATCTCGCCGCTAGGGGCCAGTCTTCTTCTATAATGTATTTGATCTCACAGGACCCTCTAAGTAGGCTAATGCATCTATCTGTATTAATCCACCACCCATTCTTACTTCCTTTGTAAATAATTATTTGGTAGTCTATCATCCGTCTGTTTGGCAGCGATGCATGTCGTTAAGTGAACAGTCTTTATTATAACCAGCCCTTAAAAGGCTCGCAAATTTGTCATGACTGCGTATGCAATAGTGTAAAATTGAAGGTATAAAGGATTATCCGCGAGTTATGACTCGAGAATTCGTCATGAAAACGAGTTGTTATATGCATACTACACAGTCTCTAGGGTACGTTAGTGTATGTTCGGGCATATCTTGAACAATAAAACTGTAGGAGGATTCGAGGGGTGCAGTCAGTATAATCACTTTTTGAAGCTGCCATCAAAACTGTGCCACCCTTTTCTTCAAGCCGCATGTCGCGTATGCCGTAGCCGTCGCATCTTGTAGCGTTCCCGCTTTATTTTTAAGTTCATTAAAGTTCGCCCGTGTACCATAACATCCGTGGATCGACTTTCTTGTTTTGTTTTTAACTCGAAACTTCTTACCTTTTGTTGTTGCATCATACCTCTTCCTCTCTCTGTACCCCCTCTCTCTATACTCTATACCCCCTCCCTCTCTCCCCCCTCTCCCCTCTCTCTCTCTCTCGCTCGCTCGCTCTCTCTCGCTCTCTCTCCCCCTCCCCCCACTCTCTCTCACTCTCTCTCTCTCTCTCTCTCTCTCCTCTCTCTCTCTCTCTCTCTCTCTCTCCCTCTCTCCCTCTCTCTCTCTCTCTCCGTTTCCTAGAGGAGGATATTTTCTTATACTGTCTGCTCTCCCTTGGTGGCTTGCTGTTGCCATCTTACACTATAACGTAAGGAAGGGGAAGGTAGGGGGAGTCTTTTCAGTCTCTATTTTAGAGCGGAAGTAACATAACCTCTTCTCGACCCTGGTCGAAGAAAAAAAAAACTTGTAACACCGCAACTCATTAGATACTTTCCGCTCAGGGGGCTGATTCTTCTCTTCTAGACGAGACGAGACGAGATAGCGGGAATCGATCATCCTCATTGGTTTAAACGGTGTCACGTGACAGATTTGAAGTCGGTTGAGTTGTTCATTTCTGGAAATGACTCAACCGGTTATCGAATATCAAGAAATACGTCACGTGACGCCGTTTAAACCAATGGATATGATCGATTCCTGCTATCTCGTTTCGTCTCGTTGAAAAGAACAGAATTAGCGCCCAGGGCTCGAACCCATCAAAGAGTAAACAACAGATGAAAATGAATATAGACAGTCTGCATGGTCAAGTCTGATAAAAGAAGAAAAAAAAACGGATTCTGATTGGCTCATGAGCTAGTATCCAAACATTTTCGGTCCTATGGAAATTAATATGGGGTTTTGATTCTGGGCCGTTATTCTATAAATTTGTGGAACATACTACCGTCTTAAGTTTCAAGGACCTATCTAGAAAAATTTTCTGAATACAATGGTTTTTTGTTGAATGAGGCAGTTTTGTTTAAAATTGATGTATAGTTATTGTAAAGTGAAAAGTTCTATTTTTAAAAAAATAAAAACAAAAAAAAAACGAAAACAAGTGACGCTCTCAGATTTGCCGGAAGCTTTTTTCCAAATTATTTTTAGCCTCACCAAAATACAGTCATTACCAGTTCAAATTTTTTTCTGGTTATTTCTCTCAAAACTGGTACAAAATTTGTCGGCCCAAAATTGATATCACTCATTGTTGGTAGAAAATGGCAGTCTTTAAAACTCTGGTTGCCACGCATTTTGAATATTATTGTGACTCTTGTCAAGTCCTCTCACGAACCTCATTGGACGCCATGGTGCACCATACACCAAATTCGGCGAGAAGATTATTACTGGAGTCTTAAAACCGGAAGTTACGGGAAAATTTGGAGTTTGAAGAAAGGTACGCTTTCTTACCACCTATCCCTCTCGATGATGACAGTTAATGTATTGAAAACTGACGCTGAATCTTTGAAACCTGGCATCTTTACCCCGTTGCAAATTGCAGCAACATCTGAAATAGCTATGAATTTGGATCGTCAAACATAAAGACGTGAGAAGAAGAGAAGGGAGCTGAAAATTAATTTAAAAGTCTCGTCGAATGCGCCGCAGCCTGCCTGCATGATGAGGCCGACTCTTAGACGCGTTCAGTCCCATCGCACGATAGAAAAGGAACACCAGGGGAAACCATCGAACGAGATTATACTTACAGGAAAGTATTCTAATGAGTGACCCACCCAGCAAAAAAATACCTACCGGAGGAGTTAAACCCATTTTCAAAAAAATCAGCAGATTTAAATCTGATAGCGCAAATAATTTTACTTTACGCATAAAAGTGGCACATTTCAAGCTCAATATAAGGAGAAAAAATCAGTACTTGCTCTCCCTTATTTTTCACGGAAATTGTATTTTTTTATTTATTTTGAAGTATTCTGATGGGCCCTTCTTTAGGAGTTTCAGTCATTTTACTGTCACACCCTAACTGAAAAGTATCACGTTGATTCGCTGTTTCGCCGGAAAAACCAATTCGAATCATTTCTCCAGAGGCGCTGCTGATTCGTCCCCACTGCATGCCGGGACGCAACGCTCAAGTTTGCGAGTCGAAAGTGCGGGAAATATAAAGCACGCGTCGAGTAAATCGTGGAGTCCTTAAATCGCAATTTTTCTCTGAATGGATTCCAATCCACCACACCACCCCTCCCCCTCACCCTCCCACACCTTAACCATCCACCATATCGGCTGTTCCGCGGATACTTGTCGGCACGAATCCGCTGAAAGAGGACCCCCCCCCCCCTCTCTCTCCCTCCCTATTT
Source organism: Trialeurodes vaporariorum (assembly GCA_011764245.1). Lineage (NCBI taxonomy): Eukaryota > Metazoa > Arthropoda > Insecta > Hemiptera > Aleyrodidae > Trialeurodes > Trialeurodes vaporariorum. The sequence goes on from VMOF01000002.1 coordinate 29,634,065, forward strand.
TCACACTATACCACGCGCGCGCTCCCAAGCATTGTTTTCTTAAACGGGCCGATGGGGGCAGAAGTCTCCTTCCTCCCACTCCGTGTCCCATACAAACCAAACACCCTCCATCCTCCGTTTTATGCTCACCCATCTTCGAGCCCGCTAGGTCTTTTGTCGTACACTTCTTTTATTATTATTAATATTAAGTTTTAAATTCAGTGGGTGCCTTGCCTAGGAAAAGGAGTTTACTTCTATCGCGCCCTATCGGTTTTGGTATGACTTACTCAGTGTGAAAGCGGTCCACGACTCTGCACTGAAAATACCCGGTCGACGGTCACAGAGGAGCGCTTTCCCGCGCACGACAGTCAGCAAGCGGAGCGCGGGAAAGCCGGAAAAAGTTATTTACGACCCCGCCGAGTTCATTTAGAAGCGCCGAGCAGGGATTTATTACAAATGAATTAGATTTAAATTAAAACTCGCGGTCGATGATTTGTAGAGGGAATGAGACGGGGGGGGGGGTAGAGTGTTTGGAATCACCCATCCTTCCTCCCACCACCCCACTGTTCTTCCGTCCCGTTCACGCGCTGTTCGATCTCCTCCGATACCGCCTGATTGGTGCATTAATCTCTAGCGGGGTTTTTTTGCGACATGCAGTTTTCATATGATCGAATTAAAATTATTATCCGAATATTAAATTAAACTTCCTCCGCGCGCCGCGCGTCCCTTTGAAAAACTGCTCTTTTCACTTCGCAAATACTGCTCGATTGAGGGAGATTGAGTAGGGGGTGGGTATTTTGTCCCCTCTTTGCTATTAAAGACCTCAGAAATACTCGATCATCAATAAGCGGTAACTGACTTCAAGTTTTTTAAATCGACTTTAGTGCACAATAAACAAACTGCTTAATCGTTTTGTGTGTTGCGATTTTTTAGCGACATTGGGCAGTTGCAAGGGCTTGAATTCATGTTTTTTTTTTTTTTTTTTTTTTTTTTTTTTTTTTTTTTTTTTTTTTAGTAACCAAAAAAAAGTACTCGGTGAACTGAAAACAGAAATGCCATGGGTTTTCGTTTCGAAGATGTGATTCTGACCAAAAATACATGAGTTTAAAATGGAAATTCCCTTGTTGTGACGTCACAGCATGCTCTCACGATTTTTTGTAACTTTACACAATTGTACATCCGAAACTGGACCATTCAAGAACAAACCGAAGGCACCTTTGCTCTCAGTTCATCTCGTGCTTTCAATTTCTCTATAAAAAAATACACAATTCCAGACCCTTGGCCTCATTAAAGCAGTGCTTGGCGGCTGGTTCTTATCCATTAAAACCTCGTTAAAAAATCGATTCGGGGCAGATTGCTCCTCCGCAGTAACAAACAATTTACATACACACATACTTTACTTACATACTTTACTATACTTTACATAGATTTATTGAAAGAAAATACGATGTTTCCAAATCACTTGAGCCGCCACTGAATGGACGCGGGATTTTTAAATGTTATAGATGATCTGAGGGGGAGAGGAAGCATGGGGGAGGGGGAGTCATAGAAAATTGAGTCTGCAAAAAAATCTTTGGTTCAACATTCCAAACCTTTCATGCGCATTACAACTGCTTGAATATGCTGAACTAAATGTGTTTTTCTGGCACATGTGTTTATTCTGTGTACCAGCGGGGACAAAGATACCTGGCCACAGGGTATGCAATCTGCAGCACACTTGTTTGGTGCGTTGCATTTTGCATATCCTGGCCAGATATCTTTCTCCGCTTGTACGAAGCAAGCGGATTGTGAGAATTTAGGTCAATCGCAGAGCAAGATGACTCTGGGAATGTACTCATTGCACTTCCGGCAAACGCGCGGGAACCTGGTCTTGTCTAATCCGTAATTCTTCTGTATATCGAATCGAGAGCGTCGAGACCTGACTGCTCATTCGACTCGGGAATTGTCCAGACAGATTCTCGTAGTAATGCTGACGTATATATCAAGAAAAATATATACTTCACTTCATCCGGGGAAAGTTATCTTCGCAAAATCTGGCAGCACTGTCTCGTAGCGACTCGTTCGATAACTTCCCGCTGGGGTTTCCCTGCGCAATGTTGTCATATTTTCAAGGTTGAATCCAAATGCGGGTCGTGATCGGAGCTCTTGATGAAAGTTTTTTTCTGTTTGTGAAATAGACCATTTGATCTGCTCGATGAGTACTATACGAGTACGTTGTGTAAAAGGGTGTTTTTTAATCATAGAACATTTTATCCGGCTTTTGCATGTAAATAAAGAAGAGGGTTTTTTTTTTTTTTTTTTTTTTTTTTTTTGAAAATTGTCATTTTTCAGTAGTTTTCTGTCAGATGATTGTAAATGCTACCGCATGGCCATTGAATATTGAAAATTTGAATATAAATTGGGGAAAAATGAAATTGTCAAGATTGCAACTGATGATCTACAAGAAAGTTCTCAAAATGGAGATGTCAGAGCGAAAATGTTGACCGTATGGACTGAAATATCTTTTTTCCCCTACTTTCACCCTTTGTTTCAAAATTACGTAAAATTATTCCTGACAAAACGGGGAAAAATTTACTCTATGAAGGGCCCTTTATTCAAGAAATACATATGGGTGGACAGTTCATAAATATTGCATAGAAATGTGAAAATGAAAAAGTTTCCATTCATTTTACGGTTTGTGAACTCATGGGCCTTGCGGTATACTTATATGATTATCTATCTAACAGAAAAATGGTTGAAAATTAACCGTGTTCAACCAAAATGTCAAATCGAATGCCCTAAGGCACTTTAGCCTCCTAAAATGTTGAACATTTTACAAATACTTATATGATTATCTATCTAACAGAAAAATGGTTGAAAATTAACCGTGTTCAACCAAAATGTCAAATCGAATGCCCTGAGGCACTTTAGCCTCCTAAAATGTTGAACATTTTACAATTAAGGGACACTCCATAGGTCACACCACCTGCGCCTGTTTAAATGTTGGTTTTTCCGGCAGTGTCCTAGCATTTATTTGTCACTCATTGCCCAACTATTCCCTCTTTGTTTTTTCTTTATCATTTCGAATCGACTCGACAACTATGGTCTCCGGTGCAGTTGATCAGTTTCCTCTATTAAATTCGACTACTTCCTCTCTCCTTATATTTTTATACCCGGCAGTTTATTATTTTTGAAGAGGGGATGCGCGACCACGCTGTACCGGGCGTGAGAGATGAAGCGGGTAGGCGGTGTGAAAGCGCTGCTAGTGTGGAAGGGGGGGGGGGGGGTTGAAGAGAAGCGGCCAACATCTCATATACACACTGACACCGCGCCACGCTCGTCTTTGAATCGAGTCGAATGCAATTTACCTTCACCTAAACATTCGTTTCCTTTTCTTTCTTCCCATCCCCGCTCCCCTCTATCCCTTCGCCACTATCCCACCGGTTCCCTGACTGTCCCTTTGTGCGACCTCTTTGCTTATGACAAGGCAATCATCACACTTGCTGAACACATACTAAAAGCTTCGTTCATTTCCCTTTTTTCTCTCTCATTCTCTTTCTCTCTCTCTCTTTGACAAGTCGACATTTTTAAATGAATTTTCATGTTCTTCAAAAGACGGGGATGGCAATTAAAAGGAGACGTCACAATCATGCTGATTAAGGAAAAAATATTGATGATGGGGCATGCGATCTGGCACCGATGTAAATTTCTCCATTTAAACCCGTGAATACGATCAAAATGTCGGTTGTACGCTGATCACCCTCTAATTCGACTTTTGTCATGGGTTTAAAACGGATAAAATTAACTAACCCTTTTACTACCTAGGTCGATCATTTACTTCGTCGATAGTCCGATCATTAAGATTTTCTGTGAGTGATGCTATTTATGTGTCCAAAATTGTGAAACTTGGTTGTTGCTATATGTTTTAATAGTCCGTTATTTAAGGGCTGTTCATTTTAAATACGGGTCCAATGGACCCATGTCAGGAGTTCGTGTACCAAAAAATTGTCAGGAATACTATAGGGTTAAAGAAACATGCATGCACTTTAACGAAGGTTATACCGTAGCAACAGCCAGGTTTTACAATTTTAGATCAATATTACCACTCATATTGACAGTATTAACGATCCGCGGTTTATTGATGAAGTAAATGATCGGCCCCTATGCCAGGGGGGTAATCACGGAGGGTCGGATCGTTTTATTGTTAGCATAATCGGATTGAATGCGTTAAATCAAATCAGCTTGCTACTGCGCATCTCAATCGCGGAGGTAACCACTCTTTCACCTCTCCTACTTGAACCGCCAGAGATTTCGACCTGTCTCTAATCGCCGAAATTTCGATCGACTGAAGTTTACTAGGAAGAGGTGAGGAAGTGGCTACCTGCACGATCGAAATGCGCAGTTGCAAACCCTTTTGATTTAACGCATTCGATCCGATAACGATAACGATTCGATCCTTCGTGATCAACCTTCAAGTTACCAAGATGCGTCTCAATGCTTGTTAGCTTAAATTAAGTGGGTAGTTAAATATTGTTACACTGCAGTGCTGGTTTTGCATACACAAGTGATTGAAGGCGCTTGAGGTAATATTGTTTTTCAATTGTTAACAAACTGAAATTGTGTGAGGCAGATCTGGTTACAGAAACCGATATACTCGGGCGTGGGATTGAAAGGGTTAAATCGAAAAAATTTACCGTTGTCAGATCACGCATACTTCGCTACCAACTACTCCGTCAATAAGACACTTTCTCCGCACTTGGCTCCGAGCCTTTCCATCGGATCGATTATAATCAGATGTCAGCCAACAAATTTGAATATTTTTTTAAAAGAGGGGGGAATCATGGGAGAGAAACGGAGTAGCTTAGGGCGAATTCGATCTGAATGGCCGTTTCAGTGGATGGCAACGTTGCCAAATAGCATATGCCACGCACGACCGACTGTTGTTCAGCTATTCTACGGTTCAATTTTTGAAGAATTGAGTTAGAGTTATTAATGTAATGTGGTTTCGTATATCCTTTACTTTATCCAGTGCCACATTGCTTGAAACGTCGATACTGCTCACTTATCTCACAAACGGTTGGTTTTAAATTATATTTATAAATGAGATATTTACAGTATACCTCGACCCTTACAGACAATCGGCAAAGGCGGCTCTTGTAATTTGGCAACTATGTATTTTGTCATTTAAACCTGTACAAAAGAATCGATTTCCCGGGGGTTTATCATGAACCCACTGTGAAGATCGATTAGTTTTCGGAGTTTTTAATGGAAAGAATCCACTGTTGCCATATTGCACGATCCGCCGTGCCGAACTGATAATCATCAGAAGCTTATAATGCGATTTTCTTCAAATCAGAGGGTTGGCCGGGCCTCTTTCCACTTTGCACGGAACGCGCAGTGGTGGCTTGTGTATTGTGGCAACAATCGATTCTCTTCTTTTAAATAAATAATCTATCCTTTGGAGGTTCACTGAACCCCTGAGAAATTGATAATGTTGCATAAGTTTTACTAGCAAAAAGTATGGTTGCTACATTGCACGAGCCGCTTTTGGGGAAACGGCTCATTCATGATCCCTAGTTTTACAAAAGCGAAAATAAGCTGTGCATAAAACCTGCGACAGTCCTCTATCGCCCGTGCTAGCGTGAAAATGTGAGAGCTCTTTTCGTGGATTGCGTTAGATACTCGTAACTTTTTTTTTCCTCTCGTCAAATTCGTTCCGATTGGTTGTCGGGATTTCAACGCTGGGGTTTAAAAAATAAACGTGACAAGTTTTCACCTGACTGTTATGAGTGTCGATGTGATTCTCTGTCCCTCGGGATGTACTTTCGACTTGTGTGCAAGTGTGTGTGCATGTGTGTGTTTGGGTCCAGTCGTTTGTCCGTACATTTGAGTCTCAATTTAGATTTACGTCCATTCACTTGTCGTGTCCTGTTCAGCTTATCAAGACCCGAAACATATACGGCACACAGTGCATCCGCATGAAGAATTTTCCGGACAAAAAAAAATGGGTCCGTTGCAAACTTGTGCCACAGCCATAGTAGGCTAATTATCCCTGTCTATCTCGTACGAGACGACACGAGATAGACAAGATATCTCGTGCAGAGAGATAGGACTAAATGACTCGGAGTCATCTCGTCTCGCCTCTTGAAATGAGCAGAATCAATCCTCTGGGCTTCGCACCGAACCGAATCTCGAACCGAAAACCTCTCTGAACCGCCAAATTTCCGAACCGCGAACTGAATTTCGAATATTCGAAGTATGCGGCTTTTACGAACTTGTTGCAGTATGGAGCGCGATGCGTGTTGCATGCATGTTTTTGAAGGCGCTTAGCTAACTTGAACGTGGCCGAGGAAAATGCCGAGGGGATGCCGAGGGAAATGGCAGGAGTGTCGTTGTACCCATCGCCTCAATTACAGTTTCAGTAATCTTTGGTGGACTCCTTTAACCTATGAGGCTTCGAACCGAATCGAACTGAAAACCGCTCCGAATCGCCGAATTTCTGAACCGCAAACCGTTTTTCAGTAAATGCCTTAAACCGCGAACTGAACCGAATTGAACAGGCTGAACCTGATTTGGACCGGTTTGACAATTTTTCCAAAGCAATTTAAGTTACTATGAACATAGGCTCGAAACAAGACTATTTCCATACATTCTAACATCAATCGTTTTAAAAACAGTGGCAGGATCAAAAGTAATACAAAGTTAAATTGACGATTTTCTGATCCCGATTACGAAAAACACTGTCATACCAAGGAGAGCAGAAGCTAAAAAGTAAAAAAGTGAAAATTGTGAAAGTTATTTGTTAAAAATTATTTCTTCACTTGAATCTGTATTATAAATTTTATTTTATAGATGAACCGATTCAAACCCATTTTGTCTCCGTGAACCCGAACCGATTTTTTTGCAGCTTCCAAACTGTGAATCAAACCGAACCGAACCAAAATTGTTGCCGGTTCAAAGCCTTGGCAATAAATGAGTTTAAACGAAATTCCAAAATTGCTGACTTATGAGAGAGCCACAATGATACTTATATGTCCACTCCATGCACAAGAAAGGGACTGTTGCAAACTTTCACGGTTGGCGAGTCGATTCCTATGTAAAATCACATTGAAAGCAATAAAATCCTGTCACAAACCCAAAAAATACGTTTAAACAAAACGCCAAGCTTGCTGTCTGATGAGCGAGTTAAAATAGGGGAGCCCCATATCTAACTGTACCTTTCACTCTGGTGAATGTTTTTCTTAGCTTAGAAAGTTGCGAGTGGATGGGACTCACCCATTGCGACTCGCTCTTTTGACAGCTATATCCTTGAGTTTTATGAGTCTACGTGAGTCATTTTCGGAACTTTCTGATGCTCTCAACGTTGTTTCAAGTGACTTGAAACGGGAATTGACCATCTTTATAATTATTGCAAAATTCTGAAACATACCCGTAATTTCTTCGTATAGGGTAGGTCTTAATACTCATTAATCATTATACAAGTGACATCAACAAATTTAGATTCCGAGGGACTTTATTTTTGGATTGTTATTTGTATCAGAAGTTTGCGACGCATCTGCAGGCTCAAGGCGAAGATAATATGTGTAAAAATATGTGGCAACCGCAAACGATACTGCCTGTTTTCACACTTCACAGTTATGTAAAATCTGTGCCGAGTGGGACTGTAAGTGTTGTAACGATTCGTCGACATGGGGAGAGGAAGGGCCGGCAAAAGTGACCCCTCACGCTTCTCCGATACTCCTTTCACTCGCAAGAGCTGCTGGTAGTGCTGGTTAAAGGAGGGCTGAAAGAACGTAAACACATCCGTTACCGGAGCCAAAATCGGCGAGGACAATCACTAGAAAGCTTTCACTCGTATGAAGCAAGTGCAAATTAGGCCATTAGGTTTGCACTTTCTCAGAATTGGGTATTTAGCAAACGTTTGCTATTGCAATGTGTAGGTAGAATCGCCATGGATTTGACCTAAAATAATCAACGAACCCTCTGAACCTTCAAAGTCCACTCAAAATGTCGTAATTAAATGCATTTCAGTGCAGGGTTGCCGTTTTGCGTACGTAATAATGTGCATTTTCCCACTTAACCAAATGTGAAATGTTTGAATTTTCTGCCGTTGGCAACACTGTTATAGTGAGAATTATTGCGTTATGACCGTCTGACTGACCATATAACTAAACAAGATATTTGTTTCGATGTTATTTTGTGATTTGTTGGTTTTACAACGCCAATTATTTTTTAGAAAGTGTTATCAAGGAAATCATTTAATTTCTAGTATAGATATCAATATTCGAGGTTCTAGATACTCGTCCAAATATTAAAATCTGTGTAGTGAATTCATTCATGGAATCAGCCGAGACGATCATGAACTGTCAACGCAAATAATATTGTTGTAAGTGGAAAGAGTGGAAACGTAGGGGGGTTGGCATGAGAAAATGATACTTTACTGCTTTTATTTTATTGAGTACAGGGTAGAGGGTGATTTTCCATAATTTTGCTGGCGCGTTTCGTTATATTATTGTGTCATTTTACATTGGACTCTCAAAATCGATATTTCAAAAGTTAGCAACAAACCAATTAGAGGGGGGGGGGGTTGATTAGCCAATATTGGAGTTACAAAAATGACGTATGAACCGTTTAAAAACGAATTTTTCTTTCGACTTGCTTATTTTGTACCATGCCAAAATCACAATACAATATTCTAATTTATTTGTGATGATAATTAGTAGCGTATCAGAGAATAGGCTGTAAGTGGTATATATTTTTTCATAAACCAGCCATGCTTTCTCAACTCAAGTGCGCTAGTGTGCCCTTGGGTGGCTTTTTTTGCTGCGGGGTCTCTGCCCTCTTTAAACCGCTATCAATCAAGCTTCGCTGGGTCTTATCGGAATCAAATTTTTATTCATGACTTTATATTTATATTTTATTCGATTGTCCCTTTGCAATGATGATTGATTTGGCTCCTTGAAAAATGTTGATTAGCATATTTTCAATTACTTCTGTACCGCAATTCCCATATTTTTAATTAGGCGTAAGTGTGCTTTTATGGCATCGAAGCGCGGTTTCAACCCCATCCCCTTGCCTCTTCGTCCCTCGCACTGCCTTCGAGCCTCGTATCACGAACCCTCTGCTCTCTATCCCTCACCCTTGCAGCCTTCTGTCGCTCTGTAAAGGAAGGGGGGTTAGGTAATGAATATGACAACGGAATTAATCCGGAGCCCATTTAAATTCAAACATTTCCAAAAGGGATTGTTGTAAAGTGTGTCTGACTTCAGGCTTGTCGGGAAATTTCTTACGCTCGACAAATTCTGCACACTTTATAAGACCGGAGTATTTTATTGCCACCATTTTTAAATAGTTTTTTTTTAATACATTGATATCATTGGTTATTTACTTTTGGATTTCCATCCAACGCAATGATATTTTACTACTATGGTCACCCCTTTACCGCTTGGTGATTACTGTCTCAAGGTCTACTGTCGCCAGCGCCACTATGCCGCATCAAATGGAGGTTAAAGTCTTTGAATATCTATTCCAAGCATGGTTGCCGTTTTTCTTGGGTTTAATGATATTCCCAAAGTCTGTGATGATTCAATCGTTGGACACAATGATTCCAGACTGGAGTATATTTGCGTGTGATACTGTCTACTGCTTGAACCAAAGTTTTTAATCTTTGAGTCTATTATTATTTCTATATGACTGATGACTTTGGAAATCCCATTCAACTGACACAATGTGGCAAGTAAAAAAAAAAAAAAAAAATCGTATAATGCATAACCTCCTCAGTCCTCATGCATGTGTCATTTTTAAAAAAAAATTAAATTCTTTTGGGTAGTTTTCAAGGAGCTTTAGAACAGTTTTATACACTTTTTTCCCCCGATGCATTTCCAGGAATTCAAGTTTTAAATTTTGTTTTTGTTCCAAAGTAGGTAGTGTCTCAAGTACGTGAATAACGGCAAATATTCTAAAACTTTGTCTCAACGGTTTGAGCTTGCTGAAGTTTAATCTTTGTTTTTCACTGCATTTTTAGCGCTTATAATTCAACAAATTCAGTCACTAATTTTTTTCTTAATATTTTGTTTCAGGTAAGCTCAACGCAGAAATCGTCTATTATTTAATAGAAGGAGTTTGTTTGGGTGAGTTCTCCTCCCTAATATTTTCTTAGCCTTTATTTATTCGAGCCCAAACAATCAATTGCGTTGAATTTCCTCACTCGATGTTTTATATGATGGTATTGCTGCTAACTGAAGACTTGGCTGTTGAACTTTCTCACCGATGAGTCATTGATGTTGACAGTTCGCATTAACATTCGGAAGCCGTTGAAAAAATCCCTTAATTCGATCCCTGAACTTAGCATACCATGCATCATTTCCGAACTCAGCGGAGTGATGATTGTAACGATTGATAACGCGGGTGGTGGAAGGGGGAGGGAGGGGTGTTGGAGTTCGGTGTCCAAGCGCGTTCGCGGGTCGACTGGCCAATTCTTAATATAAACGCATGTATGTCCGGTGTTCTAAACTCTGTCAGCTCCGTAGACCCGCTTTGTAGTCTTGATTATTTTTGGCGTCGTCTTATTTTAGGTGTTGCCGTTTTTAATCGGATAAGAAAACCATTAAATTCGAAAAAATTACTGCGCTAATTTAGTTGGGGGTGTTGGAATCTGGCTACCTTGCTTTTTTGCGTTTGCAGAAGTTTTGTAAGAAGTCGATGAGTTTTGTAGGTGAGATACATCGCCTTACCTAGGATCGATTATATTATGCATATACGTATGTTTAAATTAAGGGCATCCGATGGCGCCATATTTTACGAGCTGCCATTGCACTGATGCCCCGAAGTCGTCTTGCGAGTAGAATTTTTTGAAAATTTCAGAAAGTTCACTATAAATCATTGTTCCCGATTGATGGTGCCTTTCCAAGAAAAGAGAGATCTTAGAATCCTAGTATAATAGTTAAGCCCATTTTTAGATTATATCAAGTGTACTCATTCAAAATTATTTGAAATTTTTGCTGATTTTTCGCATTTTAGTACAGCTGTAGTCACTGTAGTGGCTTGCGTCTAACTTACAAAAAAAGTGCTTTTGTTTTTCTTGTGTTCCAAAGGATATTTTATTTGGCAGTGCGAGTGCGTATTGGGCCGGAGACTGAACGACTGACCACTCGCCGTGTCTTTTGTGTTGGAACAAATCAGGTCGTTTCCTGTCCGATTTTAATTGGATACTCATAACAGTCATAACTGTTGGATTTACAATTCCTCCGAGCAAACTTCTCTCGAGATTGAAAAGAAATGAGAGGAGTAGAAAATGAAGATGATTAGCTGCATTGTTCATGGCCCCATCCTGTATATTATTCTTGCGAACCAACGTGGAGAAATTAAGAACAAGAGGTATAGGTCCTGTACGCTTTAGATTTCGACGTGTGAGTGTTTGAAGTGGGACTTTGAATACGGCGGGCGTGTAACGAGTCAGGTTGTGTTCTCTGCTAGTAATCTGAATTACACCGGTAAAATACTTTTAGTAATCAGTTTGTTTTTTTTTTTTGTTTATACATCAAACAGACAGTGCTCCCGTTTTGCGTATATTTAATGTCATTCATTTTATTCATCTTATGACGCATATGTATCTGAGGTTTTATGAGAGCTTTAGACCTCAAGTTTGTCCTTAAAAGCGGTATTTTTTAAGCTGCAAAACGTCTATAAGATTTGTTGAAATGTTGTTACTCATAATATGAACAGGCAAAGAAAATTTTTCTATCATCAAAGAAATCAATAAAAAACTAAAAAATAGGTATCAAGTATCGATAAAAGCCTTGACCATCATTTTGTACGAAATGCAATACTGCTTCCACTAAGCAACATTTGAGGTCTCTATAACCTATAATATAGCATGCGAAAATATTATTGACACCCATGTCAACCCATGTGTCTGCCATTACGCTAACGTTTTCGAATTTCAGAAGCAGCTTCGCAACCTGCTTGACCAAAACTTAGTATTTTTAGTTTTTTAACTTAACTGCACCTTCCAAGGGGTATATACTAGTTAAAATCAGAGTTTGACAACAAATATTTTTCTATTACTTTTCAATAGAAATCGCGGTGGATCTAATAAGCAATGTCATTTTTGCCGCATTCAATGAAACTGTTGTTATTTGATTAGCAACAGAGTAGTCTGTGGTAACCCTTAGTTTCATCGGATCACTGCTTTGACCCATCTCGATTATTTTTTCAAATTTATAGAAAAATGAGTAATCGAGTCAATAGAGTCCCACTTGCCAAGTCAACTCCAGTTAAAGAGGTTGTTTCATCGCCCATAAGGAATGGGCTGAGAATGGATTTCCTTAATTTTTTCAGGGCTGATAGAACTATTCTTGGGGAGTCTAAAACTGGCCTATTTTTTATTTTTGCCCTCTTAGAACAGGGAGGGCGGGGGGTCAACGGTAAAACGGTTTTCCGGCCATAACTTTTGAACGGTTGAAGATATTACAACGAACTTTTTTTTAATCGAAAGATCTTTTAAAGACCTACCTTTTGATGTGTATGATATTTCAAAAATATTGAATTTCAGTTGAATTGTTGCATTTTCAAAATTTTGGAAATTCCAAAAAATTAGTTTTTTGGATTTTTTTCATATGGGGATCGCACTGAGGAAAACAAAGAACTGTTTCAAAGAAAGCCCTTTTTTCACCGGTTGAAATGAGCTAAAGTTCGTTTTCGGGAAATGATTTGTCTTTGAGTTATGAATTTTTAAAGTGTCAAAAAGCGCTATTTTTGGGTTCTCAGCGGCAGCGACGAGGCCGAAAAAAATCATTTCTCCGCATGTAGTGGACTAAATTCAATGAAAATCGGTATCTGGGGGTTTTTGAGGTCGCAGATTTCAATTCTGCCGTCAGATTTGAAGAATTATGAAATCCAAGATGGCTGCCGACCTCTATATACTCGGCAGCCATCTTGGATTTCATAATTCTTCAAATCTGACGGCAGAATTGAAATCTGCGACCTCAAAAACCCCCAGATACCGATTTTCATTGAATTTAGTCCACTACATGCGGAGAAATGATTTTTTTCGGCCTCGTCGCTGCCGCTGAGAACCCAAAAATAGCGCTTTTTGACACTTTAAAAATTCATAACTCAAAGACAAATCATTTCCCGAAAACGAACTTTAGCTCATTTCAACCGGTGAAAAAAGGGCTTTCTTTGAAACAGTTCTTTGTTTTCCTCAGTGCGATCCCCATATGAAAAAAATCCAAAAAACTAATTTTTTGGAATTTCCAAAATTTTGAAAATGCAACAATTCAACTGAAATTCAATATTTTTGAAATATCATACACATCAAAAGGTAGGTCTTTAAAAGATCTTTCGATTAAAAAAAAGTTCGTTGTAATATCTTCAACCGTTCAAAAGTTATGGCCGGAAAACCGTTTTACCGTTGACCCCCCGCCCTCCCTGTTCTAAGAGGGCAAAAATAAAAAATAGGCCAGTTTTAGACTCCCCAAGAATAGTTCTATCAGCTCTGAAAAAATTAAGGAAATCCATTCTCAGCCCATTCCTTATGGGCGATGAAACAACCTCTTTGCTTAGTTATGATAGGTATTCATTTTCCTTTTTGTTTTTTTTTTTTTTTTGTTTCGTTTTTTGTTTTTTTTTCGACGGACCATCGCGATCGCCAACTTATATAGACACATAAGAAAGCAGCACAGAAAGTAACAAACCTGAAATTTCGCGGGTCTTTATTTAATGTTCCGCCACATTCATTCGTAGGAGGAGTCGTTTGGAATACAAACAACGAACAAGCAGCGAGTATCATGAGGAATGGAGGAATATAGCTACCGCGCGCCGCCATGCCACGCCAAGCGAAGCTGAGAGCAATTATGCAGAGGAGGAGAAAAGAGTGAAATCAGATCCTCGCCAATTTGAGTGCAGGGCGATGTTTGATGATTTGGATGTCGGTGCAGGATGGATGTTTGTCGACCTGGCTCAAGTGCACTCCATCCACGTTTGTCTCCGCATTTCGTTTTTGTTTTTTTTTCTCTCTCTGTCTCTCTCTCTCTCTCTCTCTCTCTCTCTCTCTCTCTCTCTCTCTCTCTCTCTCTCTCTCTCTCTCTCTCTCCCTCTCTCTCTCTCTCTCTCTCTCTCTCTCTTTTTCTCTATTTTTTGCGAGCAGCAGGTCGCGTGTCGTCGCACAGTGAGCGTGGAACCCAACGAGCTGTAACCATAAAGGAACTTTCTGGTATATGATTTCGGAAGCAGCCAAGATGGAAATCTCTCAGTGGCGTCGCGTGCAATCTGGCAACACTGTATTCAACCCATTTAAATTCGTGTAAAAGGCCGAATTCAGGGGGTGCACAGTGCACACGGTAAATTCGATATATTGAATGCTTTTAAATGGAGGAGGCACATTGTTGCCAGATGGCAAGCGACGCCACTGAAATCTCTTATGAATAATTTACACGGGCTCGGATTGTTTGTCTACTTAATTTTGACCTTAAATTAAAATTTGAGATGGATCAATTTAAAATTGGTTTGAAATGGAGGTGAAAGTGTTTTAGAGTGGCTTTTTGCGACCACAAAAATCGATAAATGATACATGATACATGATAATTGATATATCGAATATACATCGCATGTGTATTCATTTCTTTTGGAGAAAATTACGCGATGAAGAGACTGAAACATGACACAAACAAGCAAAATGTTCTCTTTAAAGAAAAAAGTTGTCTGGAAAGTTTGTGTCCATATAAATAGCCACTCTAAAACACTTTAAATTTCTTCTAAAACCAGTGTCCTCCGGAGACAGTAATAGAGGTGCATCATTGTATGGCAACAGCAAATAGAGGCACACAATAATCTCGCGGATTTAACATAACAGTCAATACTCAACTACCATCTGATTTCACCTGGTGTGTTCGTCTTCTTAATGATTCTAAGATAATTGAAGATTTTTGCAAGAAAATCTACGTGAAAAGGTCCCACTTATTTTGAGGATTGGGCTCTAACAAGTTAGTAGCGGTGCCTGCTTCCGAAATGCATCAGAACGCATCGTTGAGCGGCGCGGCGGCTGATTAGCAATGAGTCAAAACTCTGCGCTAACCAGCCGCTCAACAATGCGTTTTGGTGCATTTTGGAGGCAGACACCGCACTTATTTGATCCCAATCTTCAAACTACGTAAGCTCGATATAATTCCTAATTTTCCAATTCGTCGAAAATAGCGGGGATTTCACAGTATGTAAAGTTTTAGAAAATTGTATCATGGATGTTTCATTTATTAAAGTAATGACCGATTTGTACAATGTAGAAGGAGCTCAAGCAGGTTGCATATAATCCCTGCACCGACGATTCGACGCAACCCCCGAATTCTATGTATTAGAATAGCACTCTCTTCTTTATGTTGTTTTGTTTTCTCAAAACCGATTAAGTTTCGGGTCGCGTGTAATGTGGATTGCGTTCAATCTTCGACGGAGGACTGAAACAACTGCTTGCATACCGTACATGGCTGTTTCACCTCGTCTTTTACACCAAAACTCCTGTTTTTCTTGAATTTTTTTCTGCCTGAAGAATAACTACAACTTCCCTGATTTCAAGCCGAATCAATTCACTTTCCGAAAATTTGCTGTAATGATCCCCACCGTGTGTTTTTGTCATCTCAAGAATTACGTGTACATGCTAATCAAATCTCATCAAGGCTTTTTTACATCCTTTCCCTTTATTTATTTTTATATATATATATTTTTTTTTATTTCCTTGCCTCTCTCCTGTCCCGTGTTCTTCTTCCTCACTGTTTGCACAGTTTCGTCCTCTATCCGGTCATACGCATCTTGGCGGCTCACGTACTTGCACTACTTTTGAGCGATTTTTTTTTTCGTTTTGTTTTTATTCTCCCTCTCTCCTCCTCTCTCTATCTCTCTATTCTAGACTTACATTTATTTTTTTTTCGCCCTCTCTAATTTGCTAATGAATTTTGTTAATGAACGCGAGGAGTTTGCTCTTTGACTCCACCGTGTCATCAGCAAATTTGTATTCGTAATTTTAGTTTATTCGCCTAGCATCACTGACCCAGCTTGGCGTTGCGTTGCGTCGTGCACGTTGTCCTCATTTTTGACCTGACTGAGTTGGAAGTCACGTGACCTGTGATTTCTAGGAAGCTTTGCCGGGGCTTCCGGACGGAAAATTTGATTACCCTACGAGCAATACTGAGCATGTTACAGCGCTGAGCTGCAGAATGCTTCGCTGTGATAAGCTCCGTGCATGGACTGTTTAAGCGGAAGAAGAGTTATTCAAATTGGCCAATCAGATTGTGAGCTTAATAAAAGTGGTCTTCATAAAAAGGACTCGCAAGAATAATTAAGGTTTTCTCTACCCTCTTATTCAATAATAGGGGTTATATTTGGATTCTTGGCAATAGCACACCGTAAGAGGTCTTTCGAAGACTATTATTCATAATGGAGATTATTTTGTGGTAAAAAGTAGAATGTTAGTATGATAAGATTTGCTCGTTAGCTATGTCAAACATCGGTAAGTTGCTGGTTAGCTAAAGGCTGCTCAAGGGTAGCTCTTTTTTTATTTATTTAAAGAGGTTTATTGGCATCAATCCCTTATTGGGCCTTACAACCATCGTGGAATTCATTTGTCCGTAGTGTTTTTGGAAGGGAGGGGAAGAACATCCATGCCTTTCCGATTTTGAAAGATCATGAAAGACAAACAGTCTCTCTAACTCCGTAACCCCCATGTACTGCTACCTGACTCTCTTCGCAAAAATTGTATACAGGCACATCTCTTGTGAAATGTTTTGGCAGAAATTAATTTTTCAAGGCATTTTAATGAAATTTTGATAATACTTTGTAATGAGTGAGACAAGGCTCTATTTAAGAATTTCGCAATTAGAAAGAGATGGCTTCACATGAGGGTCACTGGAGAATGAGTGAGATGGTTTGGAACGCTACGCGAGTTTTGTCACAACCGATTGCGACCAGAGATTACTAAGCCAAAGAGATATGCCAAGTCCTATCCCTGCCATAAGAAAACCGTTAATCGACATTTCGTAAAAAACGCCTTCAAATATGCCGTAATACAATACGGCGTACCACCTGGTGGACCATTCTTCGTGAACATTGCTATCACTGCTGTTACTGGAAATAAATTCAAGGCACACACTTTTCTGAATTATTTTACTTTACAAACACGTTCACAAAATGGAAAATGTCAAGGGAAAAATTTAACCACCAAAAGAACCACTAAAACTTTAATCAAAAGTCATTTACTGGCAGCCGAACGCACTTCGGTTACTTTCAGAAGGTCGCAGAAAATTGCCTATGGTTTTGTTAATTTGTTTACAAAAATAGTCCACCAGATCGTACGCCAGTTTGCATACTTCGTAGGAGTCGATTAATAGTTTTGAGCAGTTCCGCCTTATCTCTTCAGCTTAGTAATCTCTGATTGCGACCGATGAGCGCATTGTTGTGATTGTTGGCTAACCGTTGACTTTACACTAAAACCGTCTAAGTATATCGACCCGCACGCGTATTGCTGGATGGATTGAATAACATATCATATCACGTTTCTGTTAACAATCGTCAACGGAAAGCGCTCGGAAAACTCAAGAACAGTAGAAGCGCGTCACAAAGATTCGGCGCTTGATGCCAGAGCTGCCGTTTCTCGTATAATTAATGACATTTTTCAATTCACCGGTTCGGAAAAGATTACGAAGCTCAACTCGGTGTATGACTGTACTGCACGAAAATACTCTGATCGCAGTAATATTTTCTCAGTCCATGTAATCGCCGTTAAATTATTAAAATATCCGCAAGTTTTTTAAAGCTATCAACGACTCCACCGATTTTTTCTCAACCGTTGGAATCGTCGGTGAATTGAAAAACGTCATTAATTATACGCAAAACAGCAGGTCTGGTTGATGCAACAAGATCTGTGAAAGACGAAGATACGACTGCGGAGGAGAGTCGCGTGTGCTCTCGACTCGGAGTCCCTTATACTGATTGTTGAGTCGTCAACGCTCATCGATATCGTTAAGTTTGACGACGTGAATGCGACTCAACTCACGATGCGTTGACGATAGGACACTAATCTTATTTATACCGGGTGATTATCCTCATAAGCGATTGAAGCGAGAGTAAAGGCTGCCTGGCTCGAGTAAAATGGAAATGAACCTGTTGCTCTCCCAACTTCCTTTTTAATGGTCTCTCCCCCTTGTCCCTGTCTGTCTCTCTCTCCATCTCTCTCTCTCTCTCTCTCTCTCTCTCTCTCTCTCTCTCTCTCTCTCTCTCTCTTGCTCTCTCTCACAAACTTACACACACACACTCACGCACTATTTCTCTCTCTTTCGTCAATGGAGGGAAATGATGCGAATCAACCTTATTTAGTTTGAGCTCCGTTAAAAAGGAAGGGACAGGAAAAAAACGTACTGGAAAGAGTTGCGATTAATCAGAGGATGCAAGCGTTAGAGCGCACTGCTGAAAGTATCCTCAGTAATTATTTCAAGAGATGAATCGAAAAACGAGGCAGAGACACCCATGAAACTGTTGTTGCCGGAATTGGCGAACTTCAAAGTCTCCGAGTGATTTTACAGTGTTTAGTTTGAAAGGTCACCTCCTAATTACGAAGAAAAAAACAAGCAGGGGAACTCCAATACAATCTATGTATTGGTAAAGCGTGCCGCGATAGGTCTGTATGACTGTTTGCAGCCGCTTCGAGGGCCACCCGGAGGTAGCAAGTCCGCTCGCGCTGTATATGAAATTTGAATTACGCGGTCTTGATCGCGGGGAAAGGGTCATCTTTAGCGGCGATTTTCTTAAAGACTTGTAGAGTAAAATCAAATCGGTAGGGTGAAAATCTTGTTCAATAAGTCTAGTTGCAAGTAAATTCAAACATCCCGCTACAGCTCGGACCTCCAGAAAACCTATCCATAGTACCCTAGGGACCCTAGAGCAGAGCACATCTGATTGTGAGTAAATAATGTATTGGGGGATGTACGTTTTGGGCGAATAGTAAGAAACAGGTAGAAAAAAAACAGTACGTTTTGGGCGAGGCAAGAGGAGAGTAATTCTGAGAACAACTCCATTTCTTAGGGCGTTTTGGGCGAAAGAAAATTATCAGAAATTTGTAGGAAAATTGAATGATGAGGCACTTTTGGGTGAGTGCGAGAGATGGTGCTGTTGCTGCATGTGGCAACCTCACCTTCTCGTAAAATGTCTCGTGTCCACGTGCCGCTCTTATCATTGAAGAAGACTAATGATGAAGGCATGTTTATAAAAATTACACAAAAATTATGTCCATAAACCGTAATATTTGGAACCCCGTAAAAATCTCTACGCAAGCCAGAATTGCCGAATCCATTGAAAACTGCGGAATGAGTGTAGCTCTGGTCCGCGAACCGCGCTCCGTCGCCTGCAATATATAAAACAATATGGGCTACCGGCATCAAAGCTCAGAAGATTTAAATGTTTTTACTACTACTTTGAACTTTAGTTTCTCATTTTTACAATTTTTTCATACATCAAATTTCAAAACTTCAAGCTACAGACCTACAATAATTGCTGGTGAGTGATACACACTAGTAAAACGCGAACTCGGCAACTTACTTTCGATGATGCTAAACTTACAAAATTACCACAGTAAATTCCTTAAATGTACTCGCCCAAAAGTACCTTCGACATTGACTGAATCCCCCACTAAATTCAATTTTCAACTCGCCCAAAACGTCCACTCGAATCCAGCTCCTCGCCCAAGAGGTATCTTTTTGTGTCGCCCAAAACGTACTCTTTCTCTCGCCCAAAACGCCCGATTTTCGCCCACCCTCGCCCAAAACGTCATCCCCCATGTATTGTGTGCGCATGCGCGAATAGAGAGAGACAGCGTCAGTTATCTCTTTTCTCTCACCCGTCGGTTTGCAATGCAGCGATGCTGGGCTATGAAGACTGGGTTTGAATAGCGCGGTCAATCATAAAAGTATAAAACCGTCAACATCTGAGAAGGGTGAGTTCTAGCTTGTGTGTATAAACTCATGTCAGTATATTCTCTGTGCGTGTGCGACGAAGCCACCAACACACTTACACACTCTGTTTGTGTGCACCGAAGACAAATAATCAAAGACAACGGGAGTCATCGCTGATATCTCAACGGGAAAGTCTAAAAAAGCAAAATAAAAACGGTGAAGGCATCAAATGACTCCAAATAAAAAACGTTAACGTGTCTGAGTGTGTCATTGTACGTACTCAAAAATTTCTCGGAAATACACCATAAGACCCGAGCATTTAATTTTTGATTCATATCCTGAAAACTAAATCTCCAAAACACACTCGGCCACCAGAGGGCGCCTCTTACACTGTATTATATGATTCATTGCATGCAGCAAAACGAGAGTAAGAAGCTTACCATTTACTTCGTATGGCACGCTTAAAATTAGTGTTTGTGAATTAAACTTTGGTTTTTGTGGAGCGTCGACATTTTCGGTTGCAGAAACTGAAGTTTTCGGATGTGCGTACCGAACTTCATTCAGGACTACTGAAGATTTCAGATTTCGGTAAGTATGACCAGTACTTTAACACCAATTCCGATCATACTGAAGAATTCGGTACTCATAACCGAACACTATAGCGTTCCATAGAAACCGAAGTTTTTTCTCCGAGCAAGAGACTTGAATTGAGAATAAATGTATAACGTAGGCAAGAGTTAGATTTGCAGCGTTCTCAAATACACGTTCGACCATTATAAGGTTTGTCCAAAATTAAAGTTTTTTTGAGAGTAAATAGGTTCGGTTTATGTTGAGATTTTGTTGGGAAGTAAGTGTTCGCTACTTTTTCTCGGTTAATTATAAACGAATGGGGATAAAATTGCGTTCAACATGTGTTTTTCTCGGCATTTCACTTACGTAACAAACGTCAAAAATTCAATCACTCGGTGTTGCGATTGGACCTTCCAAATTAAGGAAAACTCACAAACATTGTTTTTTATGCGTCGTTTTAATAATCATTATTGTGGTTCGTAGTTCATTTGGCAACGTTTTGGTGGGCAGGTTATTGCCACTATATCGCACGGTCGCGGTCGAACCGGAACCGGAGAAGATAACGCAGTGTTACGTATCTAAATGACGATTGATAAATTGGGACCTCGCCAATTTTCGTCGAAGAGACCCGACCGCGTCAAGGCGCGACGAATCGGAACTTACTTTTTCCACATTCACTACGAAAATCGGCCAACCCGGGCCGCGCCGGCCGGCAGCCGAGTGTGTGTAGTGAATGAGCGGTATGAGCACTTCCAATTCTCGTACGCGAAAAAAGCTCACTCCAGAGGAGTAATTTGATACACTGAAAAATATTATGTGCGCAGTGCTTCCTTTTTATTGGACAATACTAAAAACCAGTGCCAAACACAAGGGTGCAACATATCCGCCTAGTATGTCGCCTGCTTCCGGGGTTGCCGCGTGTAAGCGAAAAATGTGTGTACTTCCTATTTTAATTCATAAACTCATTATAAGCGGTGCGAATGTTTATAGAATGCTCTTAGCGGATTTCGGATAGAAATTCTGTTGAACCACCCCTATCGAAAGACACATCGACCGAAAGGTGGTTACAAACGGATCATTTGGGCGCGCAAACAGGAGGTCGATATCGTTTTTCACATTCGAGGTATAGAATTTTGTAAATCTACCTTCGATATCTCGAATGTGAACAGGGGCGTCATTTCGACGGGGGAGGGGGGCAGATATGCGGTGAATTTTTTTTTTTTGCTTATCAATATAATTTTAGAGCCCTACAGCTCTGCATATCTCTACATTTACGGTCCTATAACTTCCAACAAGATTTGTTGGTGGCAACCAAATTTTAGTTCGAAATTAATTTTGTATACCAAAATAAAAGGCCAGCACTTTCTTCCTTTAATCGAATCTTGGGGGCGGGGGGCACCCCAAATCCCCCTTCCCCCAAATGACGCCCCTTAATATGAAAAACGATAGTGACCTCCATAGTTTGCGCCAAAATGATTAGTTTGTATTGCCCTTTCGATCTAAGTATATGTACAGTAATCCCTCGTCTTTCGCGGGGGTTCGGTTCCGCGGAAACCCCGTGAAAGGCGAGACCCGTGTTATATGTAAATTTGGGGGTTAGGTCCCTGCTTACCGCGAAATTCAAGATGGCAGGGATGACAAAGACGTTTGGAAGAAGGAACTGATGGTGTGTTGCTGCATTTTACGTCTCCTTTGCGCCTGTAGCTCCCTGTACGGAGCCAAGAGATCCTTAAGGCCTCGTTTAATGGTGAGACTTCGTTCCATTACGGAATCTATATCAACACACTCGTCCGCCAACTGCTCTATTTTCAGGAGGAAATCGGTGAGCCGCCGAAGAGTGAGTTGAGGCGTCTCTTCATCGTCTTCGCCACCTTCATCCGATGGGAGGGTTGGTTCAGGGGAGACGAGCTCCGTTAAGTCTTCTTCCAATAGGTCCTCTTCATCGTGCGATTTTATAAGATCCATAATGTTTGCCTCAGCTGTATCATCAAACCCCTCTCCTCCAATTTTTTTTGCGAGTGCCTTTAACATCATCCTCGAGTTTGCATGGACTTGCAGTACTCTATACAATAGACAGCCGTGGCTTTTTCCATGCGTTGTTTAGGGTGCTCTGCGGAAGATCGTCCACAGGGCACAGAGGCTTTAATGACGGTCAAGCAATGAGTGCGATGTTAAATTCCTTCCAAGCCTTACGTAAATCCCATCCACGTGAGCCATCATGTCTAGGACACTTTCAAATGCTCTATGCGTAATGAAATTTAAAAGCATTGATAAAATCCTGGTCCATTGTTTGGAGACGAGAAGGTGGTGTTCGGAGAGGGGAATGCTACTTCGACGGAGGAATGAGCGAACCATGAGGGTGACTGGGGGCGTTGTCCAACAGGAGTAGCACTTTGAAGGCCAATATTTTACTACGAAGATACCTTTCAACATCGTGAACAAAACTGGGTATCTTTCCTTAGGGGTCGTTCCACAGCAATTTTTTGATAGCACCCCTGGGGGGCAAAAACGTTAATACATTTGGGGGCTCTAAAACCAAGTTGTGATTAAACTTGTGTTAATATTGTATTTCTTTTTTTTTTCTGAAAAGAGCTTACTTTTTGCAGGAGTTTTGGCTCCTAGTTTTGTAAATTCCGACTTCTCAAAGTGGAGTAATGTTTTTTTAAAAGTGGGTCCAGATCGCATTTTTGAGCTTCGATATATCGAAAACAAGAATCGATATCGAGCTGCGCGGTTTGAGACAAAAGTCAGACTTTTGTGTTGTTTCCAGTGGCGAGGCGTGCGATTTGGCAACGTTCTTTTTTCCCACTTAAACTCAATAGAAAGGTCGAAATGCCTGGTCATCGACTGAAGCGTTCGACCTTTTTGGTGAATTTAAGTGGAGAAAATACATGGTTGCCAAATTTCACGCCTCACCACTGGTTGTTAGAAACAATGTATCGCAAGATAGGTAGTGCCATAAGAGAAAATGGAGTCCCTACCACTCCCCAGGGTGAAGATCCATTGAAATTAGCCCCGTCAGATAGCGCCTTCGATATAAATAATAATGGTTCAAACCGCATCCTTTTATCTCAATTAGAAAAAAAAAATAAGGGGGTGGGAGTTACTTTTGAATAGCCCTGTAAAAGGATATTGGTGGAGCGTGCCATTCGGCAAAGTAGCATTGTCTCCTTTTAACTCTTGTAAAAAGTCGAGTTCCAATAAGATCGTTACCGAACACTCTAAAGTTTGATCTTTTTAATGAGTTTGAATGTACCAAGCGCAACGTCGCCAAATTGCACATTTTGCCACCAATTTTATGTCGTTTTCATTTGCTAACTTTTGGCGGCGAAGCCCGCTGACTCTGTGCGAACTTCGAAATGACTTCAGGCCGAAGAAAAGCAGAAAGATAGGAGAGAGAGAGAGAGAGAGAGAGAGAGAGAGAGAGAGAGAGAGAGGGAGGGAGAGAGAGAGAGGGAGAGAGAGAGAGAGAGTGAGAGAGAGAGAGAGAGAGAATATTTACTTTTTGGAAGCTCGAACTTCAATAATTAAGGCGGTATTTAGAGTGAGGGCGAACAAAACATGAAGCAAGCTCTTTGCACTTGAAAGCTCAATGCCGTCACAAAGTTGATTTCTAGTAAGGAGCACACCAGTAATTGCATCGACCCTTTCATTCCAGTGACTGCATCTCGATTATGAATTCCTGATAATCTTGTTTTATTCATTGACCTACTGTAGTCTTTGTTTTATGTTAGGTTAAGGGGGGAGGAGAGGGAGAGAGAGAGGGAGAGAGAGAGGGAGAGAGAGAGAGAGAGAGAGAGAGAGAGAGAGAGAGAGAGAGAGAGAGAGAGAGAGAGAGAGAGAGAGAGAGAAGAGAGAGAGAGAGAGATAGAGGGAGTTTGCGTCGGTCGTCTCGACATTTCCTCAAGTCGTTTCCACGAATATGTTGTGCATTTTAAGTTAAACTTTCGAGTTATTGTTAACCATCGGGTATGAGTAAAGGTTTACTCAAAATCCTCCGCCGCGACTTTCCAGAATCGACGAAATGAGGTTGTTAGTGGTTATCGCGGTGGTTTTCGTCGTGGGAAGTTCGTTCACAATCAACTCGACGATCCTCTTGCATGAAAAACCCTTGGCTTTGTGTACATTTTCATTGAATTGCAGTCTCTCTATCTCTTACCAAATAACCGCATATTACGGAGACGCACTCAACGCAAGTAAAATCATTCGCATTATCACAAATATGAATAAGATTAATATTAGATTACGTATTCTACTTCGAGCCGTGACAGCTTTTGTACCCGCTACCCGTCATTGTTAAAGTAAGAAAATAGAAAGAAATATAGGAAAAAAAGACGAACAACAATAATGAAGAAAATAAATAAACTAAGCAATAGACTTTATTGGTGAAAATCAGCGCTAGATTATACCTGACATTCAACACTTTTGTAGTTCAAAATTTTCACAAAAGTTTTTCACGCGTCGTTTTCATGATGTATTTTCAATTTGACAGTAGGGATCTCATTCAATTTTTCTTGATGACTTGTTCAAGTGTATATAACTCTCTCAATACCACGCGCGCTTCCTAGTATTCGTTCTCTTCACTAGTAAGTCGAACTTTGAGTATTAATAGGTTGTTGACACTTAGAAGCGACTCCAAATTATTGATAGTTACAAAGTTATTTTTTGTCCGCCACCTTCAATCCACTACGAAGGCAAAAAGAACACTACTGACTAAGAACATTTCTCTACCGACCTATTTTGAGTGAGCTAGCATTCTTATATTACACTTACATTAGTAACCTGGATAGTAAAATGGTGAGCACCATTTGCTGTATAAAAGACTCCGGCGATCGAGAAAAAGTTAACTTAGGCAACTTTCTTTCCTCAGCGCCAGCAAAATCCCTACTAACCTCAAAATTTTAGCATGTAATCAGCAAATTTTTAATTCGTCTCCGAGAAAACCAATCAAGGCACTTTGCTCGTGAGCGATGGTTTAAAATATTCAAACATTCAGAAAAAATGCTCAGGGAAAGTTTGCGCTTTCATTCATGTGGAATGAGAGAAGTGGTGCTGTGCTGCCGCTTTGCGTATATTTAATGGCATTCTAAAATTCATCGGTGATTCAACCGATAGGAGAGATTACTCTTTCAAGTATTTCTTCAAGCCATCGATATTCTTCCTAACTGATTTTTATATTCGAATTGCTTCAACCGGAATAACACCATGCATTTTTAAAGAAATCCATTAAATATCCACAAAATGGCAGCGTTGAAGAGAAGCCGGATTGAAACTTCATTTTCTTGCGTTCTCTACGTTCCAATTCGTTCTTGTTGTTACAAGAGTGCTGTGTATCAAGTTGTGCTCGAACCGTTTTCAAAAGCTTTAGAATTAAAAGATATAGTATTTGGACTCCGTCAGAAGTTTGCAATCTTCGCAAACGTTCATGCAGTTAGGAATTAAGATGAGCTATTTTTCGAATTTTTCAAGGAAATGTGAATTCTTAAACGTGATGGTATTTTGCGAGGAAGTAAGTAATTTAGAGGAGGGGATAAAAACATCACCCGGAATCACAATATTTCGAAATATATCGTGACAAAACCTCTCCCCCTTTCCCGTTTTTTATTTGGCTGCTCAATTCTATACATCATCGATGAATCTTCAAGGTCTGCGGGCTACAGACGCCACTTTTTGAGCTCACACTTTGATCGCGTATGGACAACTTTTAGGACTCGTCGAATTGGATTTTCATAATAGCTTCAACTAGGCAAATGGTGACATGTACGCAATTCAACCTAAATATCATTTTCAAATATTTGCAAGTTGGCGGTTATTCGACGTCAGTTCTTTCAACAGGTAACGTAGCTTGACAGAAAACAAATCTATCTCGCACGATTGATGGCGATCTCCGACGATATCGACGACCTGTCAAAGGTTTGCGGCGTGTCTAACTATGATTGTGGATGGGGATGGTGTGCACCGTTTCACTATAATTACCACTTGTTACTTTAAGCTTATTTTATCATTTGGTTCAGGAAAAGATTTGACGGTTTGGAACTTTTCGGGGGACACAGAATGCCGGAGTCAACGTAACCATTTCTCGCCAATCAGGAGCGTTGTTTATTGTTGTCTTTCGCCGTTAAGTTACTCTTTTCGCTCCCTTTTCGCGTGACGGGTAAAGATTTCGAGGTCCTCGTTCCGTATTGGTGCCATACATCATTGATGAACAAACAATTAGGATGAGAAAAAAAAATGCACAACTGTTGGTTTGAGTGATCTTCACCCATACCTACCCGAATCGGGTAATAAAATTCGCTTTTTGAGTAATCACCTCGGGTTTTTGGAAACGTCTTGAGATCAAAGAAGAACTAGACACACAAAACTGAACCCTGAAACTAAAACTGCGATATTTTTGCCTAGTAAAAGACCTCAGAATGTTTGAAGAAACTTGTAATTCAAATGAAGCTCAAAAGCTAAAAAATTGAGCATCTTCAATTCATTATGGCTATGTTCAAAATTTGCAACTCCAGACTTGACTGCATGGTACGTGTAGTAACTCTTGAAGGCTTCTCACATTATTCAATCGGGTCGGCATATTTCAACTTCAGGGAGAACTCTCCAGGGAGCTGATAGGGGACTTCATAGTTAAACATATCGATAAAACTGAAAACAAGTGACACGATTGGGTGAGAGATCGATTCAGGGTGGATCTTTTTCGAAAACCATTGTCCAGTCGCTCGGTAAGTAAAGGTTGCTCCGTAGACACCTTTACATAACGAGCGACTGAACAATGGTTTTCAAAAGACTCCCGCCCCACATCGGTCTCCCACTCAATCGTGTCACTTGTATTCAGTTTTATCGATCTGTTTAACTATGAAGTCCCCGATCAGTTCGTTGGCTCTATCAAAGAATATTTGAATTCCATCGTCGCATCACCAGAGTCCCTTGCTTTGAGGAAGGCTCTCTAATTGTAAGTCTCTGCAAGCATCAAATACTCTTGAGCCCAGTCTTTAACTTATCGAATGTAGTGGAGGGGTACTTGGTTACAGAGGTTTACTTTTCGATAAACATTATAAAGGCTCCATTCAGCCAGTCTACCGCAGTCTTATCCAATGATTTCAAAAGTCAGTCCGCTGGTGGAGTTGCTTCTTTTTAAAGGTAGATTGATCAATGAGGGTTGAGAATTTTGTAAATGTTGAGGTAGGAGCTTGCGTTCTTCCACAATTGTGGGCGTCAATTGCTCAATCATCATACTTATTCCACCACCCTATCGGTGATCGCATTATTAAAATGTCACGACTTTTCGCGACGACATTGACTACCATAACCAAAGTGAACTTTCTCAGAATAACGCAGTGCTCCCTCCCCCCCCCCCCACAATCCCCTGTCTACAATCTGGACGACCAGAAACTCCCCAACCGCCACCCCACCTCTCCACGGAGTCCTCAGACTACTTTTATCGTGATCCTCCTTCGATTAGAGCGCAGAATCTCGTCTCGACCCCTTAAAAGTAGATGACAAAATTATACACCATTATTAGCTAACGTATCGCGTCTCGTCTACTTGTCATTGTTGATGTCCAGACACGCCAAAGCTCATTCGCAATGTCCAACGTCATCCAAAGTTGCCAGATCAGGAAAAAATAAGTTTGGAACTTTTCGTGTTATCCGTGGCGATGTTAGCGCGAGTGTGCTACCTTACCGGATAGTTGGAGGGTGTGGACGTTGCGTCGTCCTTCACCTATTAAAATTATAACTTTCTCGACATTTTATCAGAGAATGATTACTTTTCTACCTATAGTTTTTCTGCGTCAGATCATTAAAAATTAAATACTGATCTACACATCAAATTCTCTCTCGAAAAACTGGGAAAAAAAGTTGGGAGACCCGACTCCTCCTACTCTCTTGTCGCCGCTGCCAAACACTGATTCGCCTGCAATTTTAAAAATATACTTCGCTGTATATTGTTCATAATCTTGATTTTTAATTGTAAAATTATGTCAGGGAAATTCGATAGTTCTATCCATTGTCCGACAGTAAAAAAAAAAAAAAAAAAAAAAAAAAAAAAAAAAAAAAAATGGGTGGTATTTTCGAATCATTCGATTCCAGTCGGTTCTTTTTATTGTCATATCAAGCTCGATAACCACTTGTAATATGCTACCTGCATAGTATAACATAACGTTGCATTCTGTTCGTCTAATCCCTTTCAAAAATCAAATTCGAGGATATTCACTATTCACCTAAGACTTTGATCCGTTTCAAGGGTAGAAATGGACACAATGCAACGGTGCCAAATTGTACGCTACTCCTCCGTTTTAAGTTCATCGTATCGTAATCGCGTACACGAAGATAATAATATTTAAATGCAGGCAACCATTTCGTTGAAGTACTTTCTTGCGTTTGTGCACAGAACTTTGTATCGAATAACATCAAGTGTATTTCGAGCATTGCCAGAAAATTCTGATTGTATAGACATACCAGAAGGTATACTTTTCCGCGATAGAGAGTGCAACTACCCCCCCCCCCCCAGTGCCGTTAAAATAGTATATTCTCCTTGTGTAAATTATAGATTTCACATTTAAGTGCACATAATACCTTTTTTGTCCAATCCCTCCCCCTCCCAATCCTCTACCCGTTACGTAACTCGAAGTCAAGATGTTGAACTGAGTTAGAGGATCGTGTCACATAAAGCACGAAGACCACAAATGGAAAGAGCGCGCCAGCGCGAACTGTATGATGTGATCGTCTCAATAAGGGGGCGTTGAGGTGGCGATGGTGGAAATGGAAAGGGGGCATTTTCCGGGCGAAAGCAACCCTTTAAATAGGACGGTGAACCTTATATCGGTACCCCGTACCATGTGCCCCCCTCTCAGCCCCTCCATACGTCCAAAGACCGCAATTCCATTTCCACCGACGCGTCAGGGTCGGGGCGGCGGGTGGCGGCGTCCAAACCCTTTGAAGTCCCTCTTGATTGCACCGAAATACAATTCCGAAGCGGAATACACGGATACGCGAGTGAGCAAGTCAAAGATGATGGCCCGTGTTGCCACATCTTACTGTCAAAACCTCTTTGGGAAAGAATTATGACGGGTAGAGGACTATGCTGTTTTAAATAGTTTTCCGCCTATTTTACGTAGTATCATGCATATCGATATATGTTTTTTTTTTGGTTTTTGTTTTTTGTTTTTGTTTTTTTTTTTTTTTATCATTTTTTAAATTAATTAGGTGTACTGGTATATTTTTTGTATAATTACGTAAATTGTAGAAATTTACAGTAAAATAATGTATGGTTTATAAAATCTAGAAGAAGATAATTTCCTTTGCATCCATTTCTTAGTAAATATGTTTGAAATTTCGATGAGATATTGATGTAAAAAAAAGAGTGGTACGGACGTGACTCGTCAACGCCCCGTCCGTAATGCTCTGTTTTTTGCTGCATCTTAATGAGTTTCTTATTGAACAGATTCCTCCAACAAATATCGTTTTTGAGTTAAGTCAATTGCTCAGGCATAATGTCCCGTCCGCAACAAAAAATAAGTGACCGTTTTATATCTTGCTAAAAATAGCTACCTCTATATGTGAAATTGATCAATCTGTCGGTCGTATCACGACCAACCAGCTATTACTGTAAAGGGTGATCCAAAAGTCCGGTGACCCCTGAATAATTTTTGAACGGCTGCATGATACGAAAACGAAACTTGGAGGGTGTTTATATCTCAAAAGAAACTATCTTTTGAGGGGGGTCAAAATTTTAGAGGCATGCCCCCAAAGTGGGGTTAAGCCCCCCAACTCAAAATTTTCAAATGGCAACCCCTATCTTGTGACACATCATCACAAAGAAAATTAAGAAGTTAGCATTGTGGCATAAACCAAAGATCGATGTCGTTATCTGTTTTCGATGTATCAAAGATCAAAGTTTGATCTGGGCCCATTTTCAAAAAAATAATTACTCCTACTTTTAAAGTCAGAATTAAACAAACTAGGGTCTGAAATACTGTAAATAGCAAGTACTTTTCAGAAAAATACGGCTTTGACACAAATCTAGTTTAAATTTGGGTTTTTGGCCCCCAATTATTTTTATCGTTTTTAGCCCTCTAGGGGGTCTATCTGAAAAATTACTGAGAACTACTCCTGTCGAGTGATACATCGATCATAAGGGCGTACACAAAAAATGAGCGTTTTGACGCAAATTAGAGGTGGATATAGTTTTTTGCATTTGAGATATCGAACTTTACAAATCAAACTTTGACATTACGAATATAAAATTGAGTTATAAACATCCCCCAAGTTTCGTTTTTGTATCATGCAGCCGTTCAAAAGTTATTCAGGGGTCGCTGAACTTTTGGTTCACCCTATACAGTAATAGCTCGTTGGTCGTGATACGACCGACAGATTGATCAATTTTACATATATAGAGGTAGTTATTTTTAGCAAGATATAAAACGGTCATTTTTGTTGTTGCGAACGGGAAATTATGCCTGATAAACTAACATAACTCAAAAACACTAATTGTCGGAGGAATCTCAAGAACTCACAGAAAGTAGAAAAATATTGTATTTTTCGTAAATTTCATAATTTATTGTTTGTTTTATGTGTTTCGCTAAACGAAGGGTTTGCTCGTTATCTTGTGGTTCGCATATAAATCCGTATCCATATTCACCAACTTACAGCTACGAGTAGACCTACTGTTTTTCGAAATGAGGTACGTGTTTTTCGACTTGGACCTTATAAGGAAATCTGGTACTTATTGCGTATGAGCCATTCCGTGCAAGCGATGTAAGTCCAACATTCTTGTTTTGTGAAAATTGCATTTGAAGTTGCTAAATGTTCATAAGGGCCAGGCTCATTTCAATTCAATCGTTTTCAAGAGAAGTCATCAGCTGTGTGTTTTTGTTTTGTTTTTTTGTTTTTTGTTGTTTTTTTTCTTCACATTTTTACTATGGGTCTAGTGAAACCATTTGAATTACCCTAATTCAATTTAAATTCGTTTAAATATGCATTTAAATCACTCTTGCAAGGAACGGCTCGTGTAAGATTGATTCTACTGTAACAGGATTTTCGCTGACTCCATGTACGGTCGAATAAACTTAATGAAATCCTGGTCTTGTGGACTTTGCATACGGACCGCTCAGACAAAAATGTCTTCCTATATGAGGAGATATATTTTATTAGTTTAACTTTGATTTCCAATTTTAGTGTCCTATTTAGACCCTGCAAGCCACTCAACATTGGTTAAAACTTTTTCCGTCGCGTTAAAACCGGTTTAAAGCCATTTACGTTCGGGAATCACCTTGTAATGACCTGTCTAACATTTGGCAACTGCCGTATAATGACCGTGTTAATGCAAGAGCGTGTACTGAGCACTAGCCTAAGTTCCCCTCCCATGGTCGAGTGGCTCTTTTTTTCCTCGCCGTCTGTAACACCTGTCTCGAGCTGAGACTTAACGTCACCATCTCGCCACCTCACCCCCTCCCCTTGTCACTGCGTTAGGATTGCACGGAGGAAAACGCAAGGGCACAGTGCGGAGAATAGTGAAGAGAAAAGAACCAGAAGAAAAAAATAAAAATAAAATAAAAATGAAAAAAAAGGTAGAGGAATTATCATTAAGAGACCGGAAACTGCAGACAATTATCATATGAAGCGGTCTATGAAATGGAGGGTTTACTTTATTTTACTAGCATTCTCTCTCTCTCTCTCTCTCTCTCTCTCTCTCTCTCTCTCTCTCTCTCTCTCTCTCTCTCTCTCTCCTCTCTTCTCTTTATTTTTATTTTTTTTGTAAAATAATTATCTTCACGTGAAAGATCTCCCCCTTTCTCCGGAGGTATTCAGTCGTATGTGACCTGCTATGGGATGGCGCGGCGGTACCGGTGCTTAACCAAGGGTTGTGCAAGTGCTCAAGCGGGGGCGAAGGAGGGGACTAGGGGTTTGTCTGTGAGCGGTGTACTCTGTTTTGTTGTCTGGTGCATGTAGAATGTTGTGTGATCCCGTGTGAATCCGCCGACTAAAGGGATTTCCAGCGGTCGACAGGACCGCGCGACTTGTGCGCGTAAAGTGCTAGTGCCCATTCATGCGTTCATTCGCACTATCGCACGTCACACGGTGACTCGAAGGCGGAACGTTTTTCGAAAATCGTAACAGGAATCCATGGCGTGAATAGCCTATTTTGAAAATTTAAAACATTATGTATAACGAGATGTATTGGAATAAAAGAGAGATGAAGAACGAAAATGAAAACAAATGCATATCTTTTTTCCACTCCTGCATTAATAAACACATCTCCTGATTGAGCTATAGGCTTTTCCAGCAATGATCATCACAAAGCATGATGCGAAGAAATCCGCAATGTTAAAATAATCTTGCAGAAGCTTTCAGATCAAATTTAACGATCTTAAAATTCCTAGCTTTATGTTTTCTTTTTAGAAATTTTAGCGTAGATATATACTATTATACTTTGAGAAATTTTTATTCAAAATATCTTTGATGAGTTTTAGTCGGGGTTTCCAAAAATCCGTGTGCATGATGCTATACAGTCAGGACAAAGAGCATGTCGACGACTCCTGTAGGTATAGACTACCCGCCATTCATACTTATCGCCACAAATTTAAGCAGGTGGCTTTACATATACCTACTCCTAAGCTAAAATGTTAGGAATAGTCTAATATCCTTTTTGTTCCTGACCGTACAGCAAAACAATTATCCGGGTCACATGGAATTCGCTCTGGTGAAAAATGCGATGGTGAGGTTCTCAAAATGTTATGCGATACAACCGAAAATGTAGTTGAGGTACTTACATGGAATTTTCCCTAGTTAAAAATCTCTTAGTTAGTTTAGTTGGAGGTGCTGAAATTCCACATGATACAGCCTTAAACTTCTCTCAGGAGATAGTTGTTGAATTCAGTAGTAAATTTAAGCTATACTTAACTTCTTGGTTTTCGGCCGCCTCAAAGACTTATTTTCGCCCATTGTGTGCCGTCTGCCGATGTTTTATTCTTCGATCGGGGACTCTTAAGAGTAGGATCTCTACTTGCGACCGAATATCTTCTTATCTCGAACCGGTGAATTTTCCAAAGACCCTCTAGGTGTAATTTTCTCTGTGCTTATCGATAGAGCATGAAAAGTAGACAGAGTAAATACGAGAATTGAAATAGCCTGGGTTTTTCTTCGACAAAGCTGCGAAAGGAAGTGACGATTTATCTGTAGCTGTTCACGGAGTATATAGATTAAAGAGCGTCCCTCTCCCGCGCGTCGCAGTATGAAGATGGTCGGTCGCGAAAGGAAGTTTCAGACGCGATGTTGATTTTGTCGCGATTTTGCGCCGATTGTTTCTCGAGCGCGCAGTCCTCATTTTTTCCTCGCGGAATAGGGATGAGTTTATTTTTCGCTCGGTGCGTGCAGTTCGTCACCCGTGAAAGCTTAAATCTGTCTTTCACAGTCTTCGGCACACATACCCCCTAAACTCCCCCCCCCCCACTCTTCACATCGTCATCTTTTCTTCATCATTTTTTCCTGTCTCTTGATCGGCGAGCGCGGCAGCGTAGCAGGCAGACAGCAGTGGACCGTCAAAAGAGCGCAGAGCTTATGAATATATATCCGAAAACACAAATCGCACGAGCGATCGAACGAACGAACGAACGTCTTCGTAGTTCGCAAGAGCGTCGCTCTCGCTATTGTGTTTCAGTCGGTTCACGCTCGGTTCGCTGCGACTAAACCTTGCGGTGGCGGTGATGGAATTTACTGAGGAAGGGATGGTGGTAAGGGGTGGCAGTGACGATGGGCACCGTGGAGGGATGATGGTGGGGGGGGGGCAAAGGTGGGAACGCTGGTGCGATGGCGCGGCGGGATCGAAAATCGGTTTCTGAATCGCGGGCCCTGTCGAGCGTTGCGTGTATCGTATTTGCTTTTCCCCGGTGCGACTTGTAGCTTTTCTTATATGTGACACAAGTTCATGCAGGGGGTGGGAGGAGGGGGGGCGGTGGCGGTGAGAATGGTGGAGAGGAAAACGTGCACGACAAAGGAAGGTGCTTTTGTGTGTGAAGCACATTTAAAATAGGGGGCGTAGGGGTGTTGTAGGGGCCAGGGGGGATGGGGAGATCGGGAAATTGAAAACGAATCAATTTCTATCTATGAGTCGCCCCTACCGCGTGCGAGACCGACAACGAACGCGCGAGACTCTGCGATGCTGCCATGTCTTACATGTGTTGTTCGTACGTAGTATACAAACATATACATATATTATATCACGGGCAAACGATGGGAAAATCGGTGGCGCCATTTCAGATTTTCCTTGGGGGGGGGGGCAAGGACCTCTAAACAATTGTATGCCCCCTTTTTTTTTTTTTTTTTTTTTGGTCGTGCATCTTTCTCCAAGGGGAGAGGCCATTTTCCTTTTTCACTTTCCCAGAAAATGCGAATGTTGAAGGTGTGCTATCCGCACAGCAGTGCACGTGCTGAAAATAGCCTGCAGTGCGGAGTGCAGGTTTCAGATTGCAGAAAACATATCAGCATACCCGAAATACTCGTTTCTCACAACCAGTACTTTCAGTACTTACTTCTGCAATCATCAGCTTATTTGGTGGGGCCTGGTCCTCGACAGGCTTTGTTTCTGCACTGATTAGTCACAATACTTCTCCCTCGAATAGGATCTTAACAAATCATCGACGGTTTTTTTCCAAAGCTGTCCACTTGAGAGCATTATCACGAAAATGGAACAGAGCGCTGGTTTTACCATCAAATTCTGAAGCTCAAATCCAGTCTGTTGAGTTAAAATATTGGTTGATATCAAGGTTGGGCATAGCTAACTCTAACATGGTAATTATTCATTATTTTTTTCTTTTCACTTTAAAAAATTAATTGGGATGGATTCAAGCGGTAATCAAGCGTAACGATGTCATTGAAACAAGCTAGTTTCGATCAAATAAATTGTTGTTCATATCAAACAATATTGTATTCCATGTGGTCGGGATACAAGATCCCTGATTACTGCTCGATTATTCTTGAAAAGTAATCTAAAAAGGCGATTTGTCCAACTCTGGTAGGTATAATACTATACCAGTGGAATCCTATATTTTGACGTCCAGAAAAAAGTCTTAAAAATAAGTGTCAAGATTTGTGCTTTTTCATGATTTTCCGTGCCTCAATAGCCACTCGTGTATAATCTTCCCGCTGATCCGAGAACAGTTATCTTCTATTTCCACGCTATATCACAAACCTATTCAGTATTCTGGATCGAATGTTCAATTTTTTATCGTTGTTGACAACAATGCCCGGATTTCAATGCGGTGTCGAAAATTCGTCGAGTTGAACTGTTAGTACTTTCAATATATTTTAATATACTACACGTTTGTAGTCGTTGTGGTAGCCGATTTGCTCAGCGATTTATCGGTATGGATGTATATATATCAACGAGCACTCATTTGTTTGAGCCCTCGTGTCCGTTGTCCGTACCTGTCTGTTCCAGGAATGTCTGTTTTCCTCGCAAAAGCTTTGCCCTAAATATGTCTACTTCATTCCCGTGGAATTGAAAATACGTGTGATTGGTGTACATAGCTGAGTCGAAACAATTTTTCACACAAATCAAGCTGTCTCTGTCATCGGTATTTGAAGGATTCAAAGAATTAAGTTAAACATTGCATACCTGTATGCTGATAAAGTGACGAGTTATGCGCCGCGCTGAAGTGGTTTCTGATGCACGGTAGATTAATGCCGTTCATTGTTTAAATGTAATTTAATTCATTGAGCCCTGTCCTCGATTTTTTCCACGAACACATACAACAAAATTAGGACTCTTACAGACGTTCGGAAGAGTAGCTCTTTCAAGGTTCTTGCTGTAGGCAAAAGGAGTTTCATAATCAATTCAAATGATGCGAAAATAACGACGAGATTAATTTTTAAAAAAAAAAAAAAAAAAAAAAAAAAAAAAAAGGTCCAAAACTCACTCGTCGCTGAAAAAACTTAACTTAAAGTTCAAATTTCTGCATTGTGCACTATACAATATGATGAATTTGGGAATCTTTCAATGGGGGGGGGGGTGGTTTAGAACCATGATGGTGGCTGAAGGTCTGGGACTGGGCGAAATAACCTATACTTTTTCACAGAAAAGTATTCTCATTATTTTTCTGTATTTTTAATATATTCCGCAAAATATTTCTTTGATAGCGTAAAATTGTGGCTCAACGGGGGAGGAGCTGCCCCCCCCCCCGCCACCGATTTACTTACGTTTTGCATTCCCAATAAAATAACAGTGCATTGAATGAAGTACCGTCTTTATCGCTTATTACGCAGCGTAGAAATTGTCTGTTGGTATCACCATCACCATGTTCCTCGCGGGACAAACCCTGCAAGAATCAATGCAAGATAAATCCAATTTTAAAAATTTCCATTTATTACAGTTTGAAAACCAATGGCAATAAACTTACTATTCCAATTCGGAAATATTATTTTGATTTGAGTGCGAAGTATACGCAGTGCATTCATACACACACGAATGATTCATCTGAATTAACTTTGAGATAAGTTTTCTCTGCGATTAGTGAGTTTTAGACTTTTTAAATACCCAAATTATTTTTTTTTTGTTTGTTTTTTTTTGTTTTTTGTTTTTTGTTTTTTTTTTTGTAGAATTTTTCATCAGAATTAATAGTCCATTTGCCTACAGCAAAACCTTGTAACAGCTCAATTTGAAACAAACAAGTTGCCTCTTGATGTATAGATGATACTATTTTTTCCCCCATTCACGTCTTGGGCAATCTTTTTTCTTTGATGTGGCGTCACCGCTCTACTGGAGTCACTGCGTATAATAACTATATATAACCCCTTCGATCTAATCGTGTCTGGTTTGATTAAGTGATCTAACATAGTTATTATCTGAGCGGTTCACCGCGCTCCACCCAATTCTTGAATGGGTTTCGGTGCTTGCGAGTTATCGGGTATAGCTTCAGTTCAAATAATGCACTGTGAGATGTGTACTGTGTGTATACACATGTATATTCATCGGATGACCTATCCCATCATATTAATAAAATGTGTCGCCTTCTACCATCTAGAAGGGCTGTATGTCAGTAAACGTTCATCCATGGTCATCAGCGGATGCCGGAATTATTCTGTCTCCCTCTTCGCCCCTTTGAACGGACAAAGCAGTATAGGATCGAAATAGGGACACGAGTCAAATTATGATGTGCTCCATTCTCTATCCCTTTCTAAAACTTGTATTTGAATGAGTGAAGAATCGAGTTTGAGGGTGTGCGCACCCAAGCTTTTGATATTTTTTTTTCTTGGCTCTTAATGGACTGAGTGCAACGTTGGTACGCTGTGGCTTCTACCTGAGTTGGGCTTTAATCGTATTTTTAAAGTTGGTTTTCCTCCCTAGTTTGCATAGGTAACTCGCCCCCCCAAGTTTTGACTTTATAAAAGATTTACCTTATCAGGACTGAGTGCTCTACGATTGTATCTACACAATGATTACTGATATCAATTTATTTGTTTGTTTCAGGTACGTCGTTTGGAATAAGCTGCTGAATTTTCAGCTGTTTTCTATTTTTACGTTAAGGGATCGGTCAGCTCGTAAAAGTGAGTGCTAAATGTTTCAAATTTATTTGAACCAAGTTGTCTAAAATTTCCTTTTGATTCTTCTTGGTAGTAAGTCGATTCCATATCGGTAGCAATGTTGATCGAACGACAAACGCGGTCGTTGACGGGGGGGGGGGGGGGGGGGGGAGTTCATCAGAGAAAATTGTTTCTTTGAAAAAGAGAAGAAAAATAAAAGAAAAAGAAGAAAAAAATGGAGAGATACTGGTTGCCTTGAATAATTTCTCGCGTTTCCGATAGGGATTCCTGGCGGTTCGTTGAGCAAATTATCTTTGGTTTGATTGTAACTTTTTTACACATAACATCATGTAACTGTCGATGGTTTAGTAAAATACTCAAATGTTGATTGAGTCGTTGATCGATGTATGTAGCAGTTGGTCAGAAAAAAACAATCACTGACCCGCATCATCGCCATCGGTGAGGTGGTGGATTGCGTTGCTGCCGTTATAAGGAACTTTTAGGTGATTTCTTTATGCTCATCGATGATACCTTCGGTGACTTAGAGAATGTCCATTTCACCAGCCCCCCTCCGATTCGGAATTTGAAATTCTGATCTGGTCGAAGTTTTGTGCTAGTTTTGTGCCTTTAAAAATATCATTTCCCTATCTGGCTCCATGGATTTGCAGCACAAAATTATCTTTTTAAAGGCACAAATCCGAAAAATGTTTAGGAGGGCTTTTAGAAACGGTAGCCCCCCCCCCTTTCGAAATTTTGATATCTGACCCGGCGGCCTAAGTTTTTTGATTCAAAGGTTTACACTGTAGTGAATAAAATCATACGATTCTATCTAATTTAAAGGAAGCGATGGGATCTATATCTTTAATCCTTTCTTTCACCGCTCTACTGGGATCATCGTTAAACGTAGAAATTCCCTAAATTTTCGGTCGAAGGTAGACGGACAGGTCTGGACTTTGAGCGTCCATTCTACGGTAAAACGGAAAAACTCGATATCCTTCTGGAACGTGCTCTGCCAGTATCCAACAAGTAAGAAGTACTGTATCCACACCTGTTTCTTTAGAGCTTCCTCTCTTGCTCATGAACGGAACGGCTTGATTTGTATGCCCGGATTCCTTGTTCCGATGAACACATCAACATCAGAGCGATCAATTCGTCGAGGTGTACAATGTATACGCTGTACGGGGTGTCTCAGATCTACCGCACACACTCAACGAATGATTCTATTTTGTTTCCCATAGATAGGAAACTCCGGCCGTTTTTCGCTTGCCCCACGGAACCTTGGTTCAAGTTGAGGTCTAATAATAAGTGCCTTTTTGTCCTTTTGATACTGCGAGTACATACACGAAGTAATTAATTTTTTGAATGTGCATTTTCGGGCTAATGGATCTTGATATTTAGAGTCAAATGTTTGGTCCCGGCGGTGGTCCTCCAATTAAGGAGAAGTCGGGCTGAAGTTGTATCCTCGTCATTCAATACCGAGGATACTCGACTTAAAAATTGCGTCTAGGATGTTCAGATCCAGCCAAATAAGGCCCACACTGAGATACTTCTTCTTTTTTTTTTTTAAATCCCAGGTGTATTTAGTTTGTGTAAAAGAAACTGCACAGTGAAATATTGATTAAGAGGGAATTCATTTAACCCAAGGAAAATGACTGCTGCTACAAGTAATAGATTCCTTGTTGTGACAATGATTCTCCTACATGCAATCATAGCTTTACTTCCCGCAAGGAAAACTGTCACAAGTAAACGTGTTTCCTTGTTTTTAAAGAAGTGATACCTCTCAATGCAGGAGGCCGTTCAAAAGGCAGTTTCCTTTCCTTGTTGAATACATACTGATTCTATACCACATTACTCAGTTTGCCTTGCTCCAAGAGGCTGCGATACACTTTCCTCGGGTGTGATTCGAGTCCGAACAAAAATGTTTTATGTTTTGGTTTGCATCTCGTCTCTATGCCAAGCACCAAATGTCAGATTTATATTCTCTGAAAAATATGCAACTGGCACGTCAGGTCTGGGAGCTAGGACACCCTGTATATCGATTCAAGTTGTGGATTCACGATCGCAGTCGAGGTCGAGGATGATTGCTGTTGCGGGTCGCCGGTCACCAAGGCGCACTCCACCGCTAGGCAACAGAACTGAGCCCTCTCCCTCTATTTCATTCATGTTCCGTGGACGATCTGTGCGGTGCGGTAATTTGTGACTCACGTCTCGTGTTATTGTGGTCGATATTCGATTATTTATCGGTTTAATCGGATATCGCGTTCAAATCCCCCCTCCTCTCCCCCACATAGCCGGACCCGTTTACCACCCCCGTCCAGACTATCGGCTCTCTCGTGACGCTTCAACGTTGATGTTGCCAGTTTTTGGAACTCAAAGAATTTACGAATTTTTGTAAACTTTGTTTTCAGTGAAAAAATGAAGGGCTTGATCTGTATGATGTGTCATTTATTTATGAACTCAGTGCCGGCTTGCATTTTATTTTATTTTTTTTTTTTTGCAAAAAGAAAAAACCTGGGAAAAAAGAAGTTCTGACGTATGTTTGTTACAAAGTCACCTCGCAGAAATCAAATCTTCACTTTTTCTGCTTTTCTGAGATTTGTGGACTTTTCAACTTAACTGCATTCGACTTTGAACGAAGGGAAAACTATTTCATTCCTTACATCGTCCGTATAGCAACATTTTGTAACAGTTTCTGGAATTTCTGAAAAAAAAAACTGGAATCCCGGTTCCACTGTGGTCCGGAAATTGAGGGAAGTTTTAGGTATTTAGGGAGCTCCGGCTAGGGAAGTAGTGAACCGCCGATTCTCGTTCCTAGAAATTTTTCTCAGTGAAGGAGGAGATGCACTTCTCGCGTATACTTCCGTCCAACATCATCATCTAACTCATGCTTTCAAATGGCCCAAGAGCGAGAAAGAAAAGTTCCTGGATGCGCCTCTGCAGTCCTGCCTATTGAAATTCATTTGGCAACGGTGTTGCGGAGCCCTATAAGATCATGTATATGGACGAAGAGTGGCACCTGATTCAGCAGCATTGTCCCGTTTAAGCTCCCACGCCCCTATCTCCACTCACTCTCTGCATCTAAAGTCATTTGAAGTCAGTTTCGTGCGAGATAATCTGTAATTTATCTTTCATTCAACTAATTTACCCAGCGTTCACTGAATCTCTTTATCTCATCCCTTCTTTTTTTCAGAATATTTTCACTCTATTCTCTTCCTCTGCCCATTTAAACGCATGCGTTAGAAAAGGACATAGATGTAGGAGCTAAAATCACGTGAGTGTCCCTCTCTCTATCCTTTGCTTGCGCATGCATTTGCATGGGCGAAGAGAGAGAAAGACAAAGTCCTGGATCCAGCTCTGTTTCAGGATAAAAAATACTCTCTCATCCAAAGGCTCGCCCGTGCTTTGTATGTCTGTCTCCAACCCTAAAGTGTATAGGCGTGACATCCAAACTCTCTTTATTTCTCTCTCTCTATCTCTCTTTCTCTCTCTCTCTCTCTCTCTCTCTCTCTCTCTCTCTCTCCTTCCCCCTCCCCCCTCCTTCATTTGGTCGGAATCATTGGTGCATCGGCTACTGTCATACATGGAGTGAAACGACTCGGCACCGTTGGTCGTGCGAGGACTTTCTGAAGGGGGGCTAACCCAAATTTCAGGAAGGAAAGGAGCTAATTATGTAATTATAATAATGTAATTATTAATTCATGAATAATGTAATAATGTAATTATTGCAAACATAATCTGTAAACTCCGTAGTTGCATTATTTTTCACTGCTCTCAGAAAATTTACTTCAAATACTTACATTTCTGCGCCGACATCTCAAAATCCGCGTGAATAAAAGGAACGTTAAACTTATTGCCGGTAATGTTAACACTGAGCTTTCCATTGACAAATACGGAGCTGATTATCATGTCGGCCATGGTGCTTGGAACGGAAAGTTGACAAATACTGGTCTCGTATGTCGTATATCCCACACAGCAGTGGACCATAGAATAAAGATTAAATCGTAATAGAAGCGTCACTGCCACGCGGCTTTGTATAAGATCTTTTTGTTGACCTTGGTCAAATAAGCCGGTCCGCGAACATTTGAAAATGAGCCGGCCCGCCAAATTTCAAAATAAGCAAATCGCAGCGCTGCTCGGTGGTGGATGATCTTGTTGTTGAATGAAAAAGTTACAAAATTTGAGACAGCCTTCCAAACATAATCTTTTCTAGAACATTCAAGGATCGAAATATCGGGGATAGTGACGCTCATTTTACGAAGTTATCTTCATTCTATGATCTGATCGGATTCGTAATCATTATAAACATGCCTACATCATTAGTATTCTTCAATGATAAGAGCGGCTCGTGGACACGAGACATTTTACGAGAAGACGAGGTTGGCACATGCAGCAACAGCATCATCTCTCGCACTCGCCCAAAAATGCCTCATTATTCACTTTTCCTACAAATATCTGATATTTTTCTCTCGCATAAAACGCCCTAAGAAATACCGTTTTTTTTTTTTTTTTTTTTTTTTTTTTTTTTTTTTTTTTTTTTTTTACCATTCCCCAAAAACTTACATTCCCTACACGATGACGTCACTGTTCACCGCGTCGCGTCAGGATACCATGTCCTATCTATTTGTTTCTCGCATTCAGCAGTGATGCAACGTGAGCGGTTTCTTGCGCGCGTATAGCTTCTTTGAATGCATATGATGCAAATAAAGAGACAAGCTGTGCCATTGAGGTAAGCGATGAAGTCATAGTACATTTTTTTCTCTCAAAAGCTCTTCCTACCGCTAACCTCCATCTCCCCGGAAGTTAGTTTTTGTAATATGGAATTATTTTAGGCATAGTAGTGGCAGCATGCTTGTCCAATCTGGCAAGTTTGCTTTTTACTATTTAAATGCATGTTGAAAATCGATCTTAGGAGGGGCAGATGATCTAACGAAGAATCGATTATTTTATATAGAATTAAATTAATGCTATTTCTTCGTTTTTTTTTTTTTTTTTTTTTTTAAACTGAAGTTCATTGATCTCAACCATATTTAATCGCATGTAAGCATCTCTTCTGGCAACTACGCTTCATACAGTGTGTATTACGCGGTATCTCCTTCTTTCGCTTTACCTCTTTTTTTTTTTATTTTGGATGAGCGGAAGAGGGGGGGGGGGGGGGGGGGGGGAGGTCGCACGCCGATTCAAAGCCCAAATCGGCTGCACCGTCTCTCTCTCGTCTTCTTTCTTTTGAGAGTCTCTACGTTTACAAACGCCCCCCCCCCCTCCTTTCTAAGCCTTTTCCTCCGCACAAAGAGAATTCGGTGAAAAAAAAAACCGACCGTCAACCCTCATACTCCTCAAATCCTTCTTTCTTTCACCAATTTACACTTTCGTCGGGGAAGAAGAACACTTTGCATCCGCGTGACTCCGTTTTTCAACCAATCCCCCCTCCATCCACCCACCCCCACATTAACCCTTTACTCCTCCCAGTGCGTTTGGATTTGCGTCTTCGGAAAGGAAACGTTATATTGTGTGCAATGTCCTTTTGTCTCTTGTCAAAGTGAATTTCGGATGACTCCTTAAATTTTGGCTTGAAGTCTTACATTATTGTATTACCTCCAGGTGTCATATACCATTGTTTGAACTCCCTGACTGAACAGTTTTCTTAATTTGCCAAGGCTGTCATTTTCGGATTTTTTTTTGGGGGGGGGGGGGGGCTTACTTCCAACGATGATGATTCCTGCGGTGAACAAAAAGATCGCAGTTTCGACAGCTTCCTTTAAATTGACG
The DNA here is from genome assembly GCA_011764245.1 of Trialeurodes vaporariorum. NCBI lineage: Eukaryota > Metazoa > Arthropoda > Insecta > Hemiptera > Aleyrodidae > Trialeurodes > Trialeurodes vaporariorum. The sequence goes on from VMOF01000002.1 coordinate 29,677,806, forward strand.
ATTTATAATTTATAAGTTTACGTCGTTACAGAAGTCAACGGTTAGCCAACAATGCACTCATTGGTCGTAATCAGCTGTGACCTGTGACAAAACCCGCGTAGCGTTCCAAACTATAACTCTTTCACTCGCTGTGACCCTTGCATATCTATTCATTTCTAGTGTCGATATGGGATCTTGTTTCACGACATTCTCGCCTCAAAATTGCATTAAAATGACTAGTGAATGTGAAATTCATTACTAATAAAAAATTGCTCGTACAAAATCTTCGTGTACACTTTTAGCAATGAGACAATTGGAGTGCGATAGCAGTACATAGAGGTTTCGTGAGAGTGAAGAGGACAGCTTGGAACGCTTCCACCGGACGATTCCATCTCCAAAACTGTCTACACCGCCATGCATTTGTTGTTATTATAACTGAGCTGTAATATTATTATTTTGGTGGACCCATCGTTGAGCATAGGGTTGCTCTGAAAGAGCTTTGAGACGGCAACACTGAAATAGAAGCTGATCGTGAACGACCGAAATCTGAAATTGTGATGCACAGTGGTTCCCCCCCCCCCCCCTAGCATAGCGTGAAAGCAGAAAGGGGTGAGCGATTCGCCGTGTTAAGAAGTAATCTCTGTTCCACATATACCGCGATGGTGTCAAACGAAAGGTCGGCCGGGTTCAATTAAAACGAAAAAGGGGGTGGGGTAGAAAGTCGGGCGAAATCACGATGCGTTGCCGCGAAAGCAGTTAAACGCGATGTGATTGAAACGCCTTTAAACAAACATGAGAAAAGGAAAAGTAGGAAAAAGAAGAAGAGAGGAATAGAAAGTGGAGGAGGGAGGGAATGGGGGATAGAAAATGAAAAGGGATGTAATCAACACCTGATCTTGGCAGATGTCATTGTTTGGAGGTGTCGCGGATGGCCCATAAGTACTCTCACCGCTCTTTCTGGGGGGGGGGGGGGGCATCACAGTGAAGATCAAAGAGAAAAGCGGATCTCAAAATAAGGTAGGGGGAGTAGGGTGGAAGGCTGAGAAAAAGTAACGCTCGGAGGGAGGCAAATTGCGGTGCATTTAAAATTGCGCAGCCCCTTTAAAATTCATCGAAACGCCTTATCTCATCCTCTGCAGTCCCAACGACTGACGGGAGAGGTGAGTAGGGGGGGGGGGCGTCAAAAAAGAGACTACGCTTTTTCTAACTAACGCTTCGCAAATGCTGCCGTGAAGTTAAAGATTTGCCGGAATATAACATGTTGAGCGTCTGACCGGTGTGATGTTCGGATTTTAAAATTAACTTGAGCATACCTGAATTCTAATAATGATTGGCATGATCTATAAAGGACCTCTAAAACATCTAGTCCGAGCTTATAATTTTACATCATAGCAGTATTGATTCGGGATCATGGGTCGCAAGTAGCCCATGCAGATTGTGGAGGCCAAAAAATGTTCGGGAAGGGTGGACTTTGGGCTGTATCTATAAAGATGACGGATCTAACCTCACATACTTTCTTCAACGGAGCTACGGTTTGTTGAGAGCGCTCCCAAAAGCACGTTACTTATGGCTGGCCGACTCCCCTTCAGTACCAAGTTTCGTTGATTCAACTCTCGTGTTTCTTATTTTGAGGTTAATTTGTGGTTCCGCCTTTTTGTGACGGTCCGGTTCACTGTCTATATGCTGATGCTTGCTATGAGGTTCTTTGGGAGCGAACTTCGATCGTTGACCGTCTTGCGAATGCGTAAGCCCAAACATTTTTTGGGTCCGGGGCTCCCAATTTTGTTTTGCACATACGGACGCTGCGCCGTCTTCAAAGTAACATGAGAAATGTGGGGCCAGTCCTGTTTGCTACTCGTATATGAGAGACTGACTTTTTAACTATTTTAGTAGATACTATTATGTAGTTTTAGTTTTCTCTATCTTGTTTGATTCTTTTTCACCTACCCAATAGTGCAGTTAAAAAGATTCTCGATGATCATAACCGTAGGCGTAGCCTAGGTGTTTGTCTCCCTCTATCTTTGCCATTAGAACGCAGGTGTATAAGAAAAATACAGAAATAAACGGGGCTGTAACATAACATATGTATATAGTGTGTATGTGTTGATTGAGCATCTCGTGCTTTGCGTATTGCATATCCCGACTACATCTTTGTCCCCGCTAATACTTACGTACATTCGTTAGACGAGGCAATTGAATATCAATCCTGGTCTCTCTGCTTTGCTGAATTGAGATGGCATATAGTATGGCATATAGTATGAAGCACTCCGGAATAGTAAGCCTATCCTTAGAAGGGCGCATTGAAGGCAAAATCTGCAGGGAGTGACAAAGATTCAAAACACTACTTCACAATGAAGCGTGAGATTTAGCTTTAAATATGTAGAGGTGAAGATAAAGTGCGACTAATCAGTCGGAAGACTGATACCTTTTTTTTTTTTTTTTTTTTTTTTTTTTAAAAAAAAACAACAAAACAACAACAAGAAAAATAAAATCCAGATTTTGTAATCAAAATTTGACTTTCGTCTTCTTTTAATGTTTCGCTGGAATTGTGCGCCAAACCGTGCGCTCGTCAGTCTCATCAAGATTCCTGACTTTCGCTTTTAATCTCGCTCCTCTTTGATGATGACACCTCTTCTGTGTGTGTGTATGTGTGTGTGGTGCCTTGCCTTTCTTCTGTTTTGCTGGGTACTTTCCAATCAGATTTCGACCCCTCTAACTTTTCACCTTCATATCACCAGAACTTTATCCGCATTTTCTTGCCTCTACCCCTTTTTTCCCTCTCAATTTTTCTCCTCGCCTCGCTCTTAAAATCTCCCCGGTTTCGTTTACTCCAATCCCCACCTTATCTCTTGTCTTAATCTTGGTCTTTCACCCGCCGTCTTAATATATTCACCCTCTCTGCAAGCAATTCACCCTCTACGTTCAATGGAGGTATCACTGCTCCCAGTGTTTTTTCCTCTCTTTTCACATCAAACATATCCGGTAGTTGTTTCCAGCACACTCTCGTGCAGAGGTGGATCAGTGGCGTAGCGTGCAATCCGGCAACGTTGTAATGTGTCCATTTAAACTCATGTAAAAGGTTGAATGCGAAGGTGTTCACCGAACATTCAATAGTTCGATCTTCATAATGGGTTTAAATGGACGTATTATAACGTTGCCGCGCGTGAACTGCACGCTACGCGGCGCGGCGCTGAGGTGGATCTACATCAGTGGCGTCGCGTGCAATTTGACAACAATGTATTCTATCCATTTAAACTTATGTAAAATATCGAATTCAGGGGGTGAACAGTGCACGAGGAAAATTCGATATATTTAATGAGTTTAAATGGAGCAGTTGCATTGTTGCCAGATGGCACGCGACGCCACTGATCTACATATAGGAAACTCCGAATATACGAAGCAGTGGCGGATCGTGCAATTTGGCAAGTAGGTTTTTCCTCCTTTTCAATCTACGTACAGCAATTGATTTGTCGGTGAAGCACTGCTGCACTATCGAATCGATTTGAAGGAAATGGAGAAAAATTTTCGTTGCCAAATCTCACAAACCATCATTGGACCGAAGTCAAGTGATAGTCCTATAAGTCCCTCGTTCTATCCTTTGCTAACGCGTATGATGAAAGGGCCAGAGAGTGAGAGTGAAAGACAAATTATGGATCCACCCCCGTTCGTGTCTGATTCCTGCTATAAAACGACCATATTAAAATTATTCTGAAACGCATGTAAGTACTTACTTACTTACTCATTTGAATATTTACAGACAAATTTTCTACTTTTAACCCTTTCTTGGATAGTGGTACACATGTGTACCATTTTATGTGACATGTGATTCAATGGAATTTAAATGGACATTTTTCAAAAAGTTGTGTGACCCATCAAAGTTCTTAAAAAAGTGTCCTCTTTCGGACGGTCTAAATAAATCTCAAAAAAACTCAAATCCCAAAATGCGTGCATGAAAGGGTTAAAGTGATCTATTATAATTTTTATGCACTAGATTTATCTGATACGTATTTACAGGGGTATGAATGGACTAAGGTGCTGAGGCACACTCCTTCAATAAAAACGTACTTAACGAACTAACTAACTTGTTATCATTGCTAAACAAGTTGCGACATCTGTAACTTCAAGGTGGCTGGGGGAGGGCCGGAGGGGTGGTTGACCCAAAAATTCCCCAACTCAATATTGTGGTTGGAGGGGGGGGGGGTAGCATGTTATACGGTGTAAAAAATATAGAAAACTATGTTTAGTGAAATAAATATTAAATATAGAGACTGTGTGGGAGAGGGTCACTGTGAAAGAATAAGCAATCGAAACAGCCAGAGACTTCATGTAATCCTGAAGCATTTGTCCGTGATTCAGCTCTGTTCGGCAAGCAATTGTAGCACCGTAAATGTAAGTATTCAAGGAACAAAAGTTTCAGTATCTCATAACAACGTGATGAAAATGGACAGGTAAACCTCTTTCATGCTTTCACGCATTACTTCAACTCGGACTTTTCCGGACTAATTGTAAGTAAAGCAATGAAAATGAAATCACCGGTACTTTTCCTAATCTCACCAACTAATTATTTTAAGTAGGAAGTAATGGATGTACATTATACTTACTGCATCAAATAAACTAATTGGGTTAGCTTTACCGTGCATTGATAAAAAATCTGAAGCAGCTATTCGCTCGTAAGTTTTATTGAAGACGCGCGCTTACAGAAAATAAAAATTAGTCACGTTTTACTGAGAGTCTTGTTGTTTTGATCTCCGTTTATAAAATTCGCTGCTCTTCAGATTTTTAACCAGTCAGTGAAGTCTCCAATGTAGATGGAAATTTAAAAGGAAGTCAGCTTTCTTCGAAGTGTTTCTGAAACCTTCGCGTTTTTGTGAATTGAAAATAGCCTTTGATACACTACACCCAGATTTTTTTTTTTCTGTCTAATCGATAAAAATATCTTAACTTGTAATTTTCCGCGTCAATGGTGCCAATTTTAATTTTATTTTTTTCACTCAGGATAATATAGTTTCCCAAACTAAACGTGATCCGTCGGAGCGTTGCAATTTAAAATTCAGAACAGCAGCGTCATTGCATTTTAATTTACCTTTCCCGAGATTAAAAAGAGAAAACGCAAACGGAAATAGTTTAAAGTGATGAAAAGGGAGGCAAAAAAAGAGACTTGCTGTTCCTTCTTTCCATAGAGCGGCACTGGCGCTTCGCGAGTTGATGGGCATCGTTTTATCACTGCGCTAAACGAGTTCAAAATGATTAACAGAGTCGCTTTAAGTAAATAAATATTCTTAATTTCCTTGATATTTTTTAATAAACAGTTTCCTGTAAATTGCTTTCGCTTGCACGGATTCTCCCCTGAATTCGTCAGTGAGAAACCTGATTTTCTCCTCTCTCTCTTTCCCTTCCTTTTTTTTCTTTTCTCTTCTGGCTGGAATTAAATATACCCATTTACCTAGCTTCTCTCATCCCGCGCTGAAAAAAAAAAAAAAAAAAAAAAAAAAACGCGGCATTTCACGAAAGGCGTTCGAGTTTAATCTTCAAAAAACAATCAGGCGCTATACTCGCTATTAAAAATGTAAATAATGTTGTCTAAGTGAAGCGAGCTTTTTTGTTCTCCGCCCCTACCTCGTGTCCTGTTCTAAATCCCTGCGTTGCCATGATGAAAAATGGAAAATTCCTCGAGGATCCGTGTGTAGAACATAAAGAACCTTCTCAATCCGAACCAATTGTTCAAAAGCTCACCAAGCATTCGTACTTCGTGTGCACCTAAAAATTCGCTGGAACAATCGAGGTTCAAAAGAATTTTATTTCAATTTTTTCACAGACTAAATGAACTATCTCCTTTTTAGTAGAGATTTCCCGATTTCCCAAACTAATCAAAATAATCTTCCTCCAACCCATAGGTACCTAGTAGTTTGTTAAGTATGACAACGTTTGATCCATGACGATTGACGATATAAATTGTTTAAAAAAAAACAAATTTCTTTACTCTAATCAACAATCGAAAACTTGCAATAAAGTCCCTCGGTAATCTCTATGATCAATTAAAACCTGTTTTCATAATAATTAAAAAAAGATCCAAGTAAAATTGGCGATGATTTGTCAGATGTATTTGTTTGTGTAGCCACTTACGGACCCTTTATTGGTACAAAGTTGCTGATCAAATTATTGCTCGCTTATTCCAATCTAGTGGATAGTTAAATTTCCCCACGCCACAGGACGTAGGTTTGCCTATTTCTATACTGAAGACGCTCTCTGACGTTACTTTGCAAATGCTCGGAATATGGAGCTCTTGCATAATTTGTCTGTCTGGTTACCTGAAAAACTTACCGAATTTTGCGTCAAATTCTGTGTAAAAATCGACGAGACTCCTGGAAAAAGTCTGAAATTCACACTTCATAGAGTAAACTTAACTCTATAAGTACAGATGGACCACTCTTTTGTTCTGCACTGCGTGTCAGAGGGTTTTGAACCAAACCGAACCGAATCGGAAACCGCGCCAAACAACCAATTTTTTTTAATAAAGAACCGATTCGCAAAATGTTTTGCTGAAAATACCTTGAACCGTAATCCTAACCGAACCGAATGGGATGCTGAACCGGTTTGGAACCGGTCTAACAACTTGTCAAAAGCGGCTCAAGTTCTCTAAATAATATTGTTCTTATGAATCGAGACATCAACTGTTATTGAAAACAACAGCTGGAAAAAGTAATCTAAAGCCGACACATATCCTTTTGGTAATGTTAAAGCTGCGACAGAGCATCGATGTTTAACATTTTCAAAATTCTATCGTTTCAGAAAATGTTCACCGATTTTCTTTATTTTGCCCAAAAATTAAAGTACCATTCGGTGCTTGAATCGGTTTGAACCGAACTCTTTGGGCCTCTGACCCTGAACCGGGCCGGTTTTATTCGCGCATTCCGAACCGAAAATGTTGCTGGTTCAAACCCCTGGCTTCGTACGTTTTAAACCTCAATCTTAATAACATGTCCAGTCCACTGGCCATCCATGTTATTAAGAGGTGACCACTGGCCGCCAGTGGCCACCTCTTTGATAGTTCACTGACCTCAGACCTATGGCTGCGCCAATCAATCTGAAAAATGAACACCTACCACACTTATTTTTCTTTGATTGTTTTCCAATTCCATTCGACAACAACCCCAACAAGCAAACAATGATTAAGCTGTTATTTTGAATGGCTATGAAGCAGGATACAAATTGTTTGAAGCATCCATGTTTCCTGAAGCCTGGATGGGGAACTCGGGAGCTCAGTCTCGAATGCTGCGTGCCAATTTAATTTTTCAGTTTCAAACTGATACTCAATCACTGTATTGATACTCAGCTTCCTGGGATATTAATCCGATGTTGTCATGATATTTTAATTCGCCGAAAGCTTATGATACTCCGTTTTTTCCCGATTTTTTTTTTTCCATCTTTGAGCGTCGGAAACTTGTGCAGTTCATCATTCAGGAATAATTGAATTATTTTTCACAAGACAGCTATGAATTTAAATGCGTCCTCCAGAGCTCACTAAACGAATAGTCGGGGAAGGTAAAACGCATTTGTTCCAATCAAATATAATCCCGAGGGTTAATAGCGGGGGTGCATAGGATCGGGGAGTGGGGGAGGTGGAGGCGTTGTAGCCAAACGTAGGGACAGCGTTTTTTGAGGCCGGTCGGGAGTGAGGCGTGGGGGTAATCAATTCATCCCTGGCGGCTTGTCATCGTAAATCTGGTCACGTGATTTTTTACGTCCGTGTATTGAAGCTTTCGGATGCGAATGGAATGAATGAAGATGAAGCTCAACTTCAAAATAGTCATTAGCTGGGGACGCAGTCGCAGGGGACGTAGGTCGTGGAGGGCACACACGTGAAGTCATCGGATCCTTCATTTCTGAATATTTTTGACCTCCCTCCTTCGCCAAGATGATTCTGCGGCTCTGGCTCTCATTAGAGTGATTGAAAGTGATCCCTCGGTAACACAACTTTATTCTGACATCAAACAATTCACTGGGGGTGGGGGGTATTACCAGAAGCACAACGGCTTGTCAACCGAGGGAATTTTCGGTACTGCTGATAGAGACACTAGAATTCTCTCGTTAAAGTACTAAAAACTTCTCTGTTGACGTATTGTTGTGCCTTTGGTAGTAACCATTGAATTTAGGATTTTTTTTTTTGACATAGGAGACGACTTCCACGGAACATTTAAAACCTATATCTATCTGAAATTTATTTTATTTTTATTTTTAGGTAATCAGAAGAATACCAATCCTGCAGTCGTGCTTTTTAACAATTCCATGAATTTTATACATCATGCTTTTTACAATTATTTTTATAAGAATCCATCTTTTTGTTCGTTACATGATGCAATCATATGCAGTCAAGGGTTAAAGCTACAAAAAAAAAAAAAAAAAAAAAAAAAAAAAAAAAAAAAAAAATTAGGGGAAAACGTTGGTCTTTACGAATTCATACAAGGACCGAACACAATTTAATGACTCGCATTAACATTTTACAGCTTTTTGCGTGTCAAAAGGTCACTGCCACAAGTCACTTAGCCAAGACTGCGGTGCTAAAGAAGCAGAGGCTATATAATTTCAATGATATATTAAATTCACAAAAAGTGTATAGAGAGAAGGGATTTATCATGAAGCCCCTATTTACTGTACACTATATGTGTAGCAGTATAGAAATGAGACTTAAAAGAAGTTCCTTTACTATACACTATCATGGCAGCATAGAGAAGGGACTGGTGTTAATTTTAGGAATCATACACATTTGCTGAAACAAGTATCTTCGACTGAATTATTTAATTTCTTGGTTGCTTTCAAGAGTTCAAGTTACTTATTCCATGCGAAATTCCTCAGCGCCTAAAAAAAGTACTGTTGCCGCGTGGAATCGCCGTTAACGAGGAAGGATGGTGTATAGTTGCTAAGTTTGTTAGATCAGGTGCGTGCTTTAGTCAGATGTTGGCGTTCAATCATCCAGAAAGTCTTGTTAATTCTGTCTTCTTCGAGTAAAGTACCTTGTGACAGTGATGCCATATTTACAAAGAAAAAACCATTAATTAATCGGAAAAATTGCTCATCCTTGTTTTCTTTTTGACCTCCTCACTGCTGCATGCAGTTATCGGCATTGCAAATCACACCGGTCCCTCTTTTTGTTGTTGTTGGTTAAATTAAGATTACCTACTCGTTGAGGTTCTTCGAGCAAACTTTACATAGCTGTTTTTACTTTACTACACGGGACGTTGTCATTTTTACTCTATACCACTTTATTAAGATTAAATTAATCAGAGTAAGAAATTGATTCTAGGCACTAAATTCCGCTTCCGTGATGTATTCAACTGACTTTTAGGTATTGTCTTTACAACCTCCACAGAGAACGCACCGCTATTTCGTCCATAACTTAATTTTTCTACTTCACACCTATCCGAGCAATCATCAAGTTAAATTCTTTCAAAATCCAAAGAGTATATGTCATCGCAAACAATTAGAAATAAACGCACGAAAAACAAATAATGGGACAAGAGAAAACATGAAAACCTTTCATTTACAGAAACATTTCAAAGATAGGAATTGTATGATAACGTGTTGTTTCCTTTTTGAGAGATGAGCCACTCAGACCTTTTGAACCTCGCATATTATACTGCCTCTTCCAAATTTTATTGAAAAATGTTTGTTTCGAAATAACAAGGCATCTTTGGAGCCTTCCATATTTTACCTGCGGGCTGATGTTTGAAGTCATTGGACAAGACTGGTAGACTGGCTGAATGGAGTGTTACTATTGGTTCCGCTATAGTGTTTATCTAAAACTAAAGCTCTTCTATGAAGGGATACTTAGACCTATACAGCTAACAATAAGTATCCCTCTGCTGTATTCGATAAGCTAAGCCCTTATTCTGGACAGTCTTTAGCTTATCGAATGTAGCTGAGGGATACTTGGTTTTAGAGCTTTACTTTTCAAGAAACACTAAAAAGGGATCAATAGTAACTCTCCGTTTAATCAGTCTAGAAAAGAAAATAAGGGCCCTCTTCCCATCATCTTCCTACACATAGATTTAAATTGATAAAGAGAGCGAATGACGAGTTTCTAGATGCGCCGCTAAATTGGAGTACGAGAGATTGCCGTTCTCTTTTCCTGCTCGACTTGACAAGCCTGGGGGCTCTATCGCAACATTTTTCGGGTGAACTCTTGTCTCAGCTTGACTGACTTTTACAGCACTCGTAAAAGCGGCGGCCATTCAAACTGCAAGTGCGTAGTGAATTCAATGAACTTTTTTGAGAGGGATAGGATTGAAAATCACGTGACTGCCTCTTCCTCAATCCTTTTCCAACACACGTATCCACGTGGGCGGGGAGAGAGAAAGACGAATTGCTGATGGATCCACCTCCGTCCGCGCTCGTATGCACGTATAAGCCTTATTCCTGATATCCTCCCTCTTCCTCTGCCTATACTTTCCGCGTATATGATTTTTTTTTCTTTTTTTTCCCTTCATATTCTTCTTCTTTAAAGGCTAATTTCGTGAAGTGAGCGAGTGGCTCCCAGCATGAAGACGGCAAAGCAGTTAAAAACTTTACCAAGGAAGAAGGTAAAGCACCTACTTTAGGAACCGCGGCGACGCGTTTTACCGCATGCACTCAAGCTCGCTAGGAAGTGCATATAACTGCGGAGTTGTCAAATATGCACTTAAATTGGCTCAGCGGCGCAAGTCCAATCGAGACCACTCACAGATTTTTTTTAACAGAACATTCAGCGTTTGCTTCTGTCTTTTGCTATCGTAGTTTTTCAATTTTTCAACCGTCTGAAGGCAATGGTTTGCTGCTTGTTTGAAACACGCAAAGTTTTTTAAATAAACTTCTTGATGAGCTTAATCACGAAGAAGCATATTAATAAATTGATCCACCCTTGTGAAATATACCGCGAAAGGAGAAAAATGGCGGCGCATTGGGTGCAATCTGACAATGGCGAGCAACGCATTTATTGAGTTTTTGAATAATTTTGTGAACTTTTTCATGTTCAGACATAATTTTTCCAAGTGATTTTGCACTAGAATTGACCCTATTTGCCTCTATGCAGTTGTAATTTGCAAAAGATTCTTGATCAGTGGCGGATCCATTGGGTGCCGTCGCGTCGTGCCCCCCCCCCCCCCCGGTGCCCATGGTGGTTTCTCCGGTTGAGCCATTCTCCGTTTTAATCGTCAAATTTTCAGACTTTCTCTTATACGGATTCGGCAACGTTGTCACCAACCAACATTTGTGTGATGTAAAAGCGCTATTACGGAAGATATACTCCAACCCCGCGCCCGCCTCCGCAGCCTGACATCATGCACTCTCTGTCGGTTGAGCTCGGTACATTGCGCGTCGTTTCTTGCTCCTGAGACATATGCAATATGCATATTGTATCACGTGACCTGGGTCGTTTTTACATGCTGCTGGCCTGGATGTGGGTAATAAACGGGCGCGGTATCAATGCCACTGCCATGCCATGCCATGCCACCCCGCTCTTAAAATGAGCGAATGAAGTGATTCTGGAACTGGCTAGATGTAGAAAGAAGAAGAAAATTTGATTGAAAGGCGGGGTTGCCCAACTACGGTGTTTTTTGAGTGTCACGCGGTCAAGCTTTCTTTTAAAATAGTGTTATGTTAGGCATGGTCGGTGAATTGAATTTTGTTTGTCGAATCTTTAAAGTTTGGATCAGATAGACTATCTACAATGCTTTAATTCATTGTGATAAGTATTGCGCGTAGCCTACCTCAACCAAAACCAAAGGAGATTACTGACATGTACCTAATTTATCAACTGTACGTACTTACAAGCAATGATAAAAATATCCGGGCAGGTTATGCAATACTCAACACGTAAAAAACCAACGTGTCAAAGTTTTACCCCACAAACACAAGTATCCGGTGCTTTACGTATCGCCTATCCTGGCTAGGGTATCTTTGTTCTCGCTAGTAGAGGTTGTTTAAAGAGTGTAGGCTCACCTAGACCTATATCATCTTTGGAAGTTTTCAACATTATTTATCATCTTACAAAATGCAGATTTATGAAAATGAATCTGAGCGTTGACCTTTTTTCGAAGAACACTTCAAAATCAAAAGTTTAAAGTCGGAGGCAAGTTTTGTTTTGAATTGAAGTTATGAAAATTGAAAATTCGCCAACGATTATGGTTCAGGTGCGCCTACTTTTCTGAAACAAGCTCTCCACCCAAAACCTTAACTACAAGACCGCAGTTTCTTTCCTCAACCGATGGGAAACTGTATTAGATGGTCAATATAACTGTTTTTCTCAATTATGATCGTTCTAAGGGAATATTTGGATCCATCAATAATATTCATTGCGTCGTTTGGAAGACTGTGCTTTTTTTTTTTTTTATAATCAAATCAAACGCACCAATTTTTTTAATTCATTTCACTAAAAATTTGCTAGATTGTACAGCTCTATCTATTGAAAGAATTGCGTGTAAAATTGCGAGCAATAAACTTCTTATAGAACAAATATTACATTGCAGAGTCGTGAAAACGTTGCAATGGATATTGCTGGTTTTGAAACTAAACGCTTCAATTATGAGAAGTGCGCTGGATAATTCTTGACAGTAATCCGACAGTCATGCCGTCAACTGTTTCGCAGCTGTATGCCAACATTCATATCTTACGCTAAATTCTTTTTTTATCCTTATTTCACCCGGAATTGTTTCCGTTTTTCACTCTCTAAAATTTGAAAGGAAACTAAATGAATGCGGGACCGCACGAAAATGGAAATGCATTCCAAGAAGGAACAATTATACGCTCTTAAAATAAAAGAGGGGAAGCAGCGATGATGCAGTAAATGATTGCTCTTAATGAAGGCGTGGTTGTCAAATTTTCAAACTTTATCTAGATTTAAATGGAGGTCTATGAAAAGTTTTACCTGAAGTCATTGAACCTAATGCTATTTCATCTGCAAATTTGATACCCACTTTTTCACCTTTCTGTTTGTAAGACTAAGAAGGATCTCCCCCACATTAAACTTTCCAAGGTAAACTTTCTTAAAAGATAATTTTTGCCTTTTCCAGCGTCGGACAATAATTAAATCAATTCCATTCATTAGTTAGAGTATAGTGCTTAAAAAAATCGCGATTTTAGCGAATTTTTTAGGTCATCTTCGGTTAATACACAACTTTCGAAAAATAATAGAGAACAAAGAGTAATGGGTCTGTTGTAAACTTTTGCTACAGCGATATAGAGTGTTAAATCTTAAGTTAAATCACGTGCAAAGTCCATTTGTGGTATCAGAAAGTCATAAAATGCAGTATTAAACTCACAAGAGGCGTTTAACTGAAACCCAAGATGGCGGTAAAATATCGAGCAACCTGTGAGCACGCACCGTGAACATCCATGATGGCCAACGTTAACAACCTCACAGCATCGGAGGTTATGAGTTTGTTTGCGTTGTCATTGGTTGTGATCGATGTTGCGAGCTTGGCCATCTTGGATGTTCATGGTGCTTGCATACAGGTTGCTCGATATTTTACCACCATCTTGGATTTCAGTTAAATGCCTCTTGTGAGTTTGTTATTGCATTTTATGACTTTCTGCTGCCACCAATGGACTTTTCATGCGATTTTATTGATCACTCTATAGCGCTATAGCAAAAGTTTGCAACGGACCCATTGACCGGAGCCAAACTTATCGTTGTTCTCCACTTCATAATTTCTTGTTTTTATTAGAGTAAATTCTTTCTTCCAATTCCTGTCTCAAAATTTTCCCCAATTTTTTATTTTATTTTGTTATGAATTTTCTCGAGAAAATTCCCTTTTTTGTGTGGGTGTCACCCGCAACTGTTTAAAGTCTTGCGTTTAGGGGTGGGACTCAATCCGCTTTTGATCTTACCATCATTCTATTGGTTAAATCTATGCTAGACCTAAAATATTCAAATCTCAGGTAACGTCAGTTGGTCGAATTTTGCATTTAAAATTCCTTCAGGCCAAATGATATAATGCAAAACGTTTCAGAACCTTAAATTTGCCATGTGAACTGTTCCGCACAATCTGACAACAATGAATGAGGGTGATCCTCAAAATATCTAAAACTTACAATGAGATTCTACTCTGACTCATTTGTTCTCCCTTCCATTTTCCTTTCTTTCACTTTATTTCATTTCTTTGTCTCTTTACCAACCCTGTTCCTTTTTCTTCAATAATAATTTTATATGCGTATATTTATACCTCAACTTTCCATCGCTGAGGAAAAATCCGCTCGTTTAGTTTAACATTGTGTTGAATGGAAAGTAAACGAATTTTTCATCGTTATCTAACAACCCTTCCTTCCATTTCAGCTGCTCCAGTTAACCTTTTTTCGTTTTTTCTTTTCTGATAATTTTCATATCACTGATACCACTCAGAAACGAGGTTTATAATAAAAGAATATAGGACTACCCGCGCTACAAACTCTTAAGTCAGAAAAAGCAACACAAGTGCTTCGGCTTGGGCCGCCTCGGGCTGTTGCAAGCTTTTGCTATGGATGAATGGTGTGTGTCGATTTCCATTTGCCATTAAAGACAAACTGGTGGTAATGATAAAAACTTCCTTACTCTATCCGTCAGCTTACAAACAAAGCTTTTTAAAAAACTGAGCGTTAATGGTCTTTTGAAACGTAACGCATAGTTACCAAATTATGGTAGCCCAAAGACATCTAACAGACTCTACATTTTGTCGGTTTTATTACGAAGATGAACAGCTGAATATACCATTGTAGAAAAATATAGCAAAAGTGTAAAATTTCTTGATTTTTCCTCTAATTTTGTGTGCGACCCATGAGAATCCTACAAAAAAAATTCACGAAGATCTGCTGGTTAGTTTATCTCTAGGAAAGAAACTAAAGTGGGAGATTTTGAAACGTTTAATTGAGTTGCGCATCCATATAAAAACTACTAAAAAGACCGTAAATTAGTCGCTAAAGCTATTGTGTTGAATTTTGTCATCTGCCTTCAATCAGTCTCGATGCAACACGCTGTCTGTTCAAGAAGGGAAACACGAGACTTTAGTTCTTAGTTCTGATTGGCTATGTTTGACGTCAGCAGCTGTTCATTTAGACTTTTTTTGATATCAGAGAATAGACGGTTCTTTTGTACTGCCATCTCTAGCTAGTTTACTAAGACTCGAGTCTTATTAAACGTTAGTCGGGGTTGATCAATTCAATTTACACAGCGTTCGTAAAATTTTATGAAACTGGGTTTTGTCTTACTCTAATACCTTAATATATTAATTTGAATATAAAACACTGCACTTTTCAGTCGCTGAGCGCTTCATTAATACCGTGTCTTATAATTGTTTGTTTCAGGTATGCTCCCTCGGTTTCTCTCAATAAAAACAGTCTTTCAGTTTAGGTTTGAAATTTTTTTGTTATTTTTTCATTATCACCATTGTAGGTATACATCTACTTTTTCAAATGAAGTTTGTTTTTTAATTGATTGAGCCAGTGAATAGGGAATAGGTTAAGGCTTCTTTGCTCCAAAATTTAAGAAATGCAAAGATTACAGTCCACCCTAAATTGTCCCCAGAATAAAAGAAAAACGTCAACTGTTTTGTTTTTTTTGTTTTTTTTTTTTTTGTTTTTTTTTTTTTTTGCAAAATGCTGCATTAGTTTTATTGTTTTGGTGCCATGATTCCCACCTTTGAAAGCCAGCGTATGGGAGAATAATTCTGAACCGGGCTTTGATTGGCATTGCAGCAGAAAATCCATCGATTCATTCATTTCTTACAGAAGGGTCGTTCCGGGTAAAACGTAGCATCCGTTACATTTTAAAATCGTAATTTTGACTTCAATACTTAAAATTGTCGACTTTACAGCGATGACCATGGCCGGAAGTCACTACTTGCTTGCCAGCTTCGTTGCAAGGAGAACATTTTAAGTTTGAAAGTCAAAATCTTAGTTTTAAAATGTAACAGTAAATGCTACATTTTTTCCAGAATGACTATTTAAATATTTCACTGAAGCTGGCAGCTAGCTGTTTGTTGCGTATTTCGTAGTCATTGCTGAAAGAGTGACGTTTTTGAAAGCTGTACGAAAATAATAAACGCATAGTGGCTGCATCGGAACGAAGAAGCAGAAGTCCCACTTGTTTTCTTCCGCAGTGCCTTTTCCTCTTCTTAATTAAACCTTCGCCTCTCTTTTGTCTTATCGTCTTCTTCTTGAACCTTTCAAAACCCTAGAAAAACCAGCCAACATCCCCGACCCTGCATTCACCTCTCTTGACCCTCCTGAACAGTGGCACAGCGAAACGCAACGCTCGCGCTCCCATTCTTTAGAATTCTTTCATTGCGAGCTTCGGTCTAATGTTGCAACATGTTGCAGAAAATGCCTTCTCGAAAAATGCACTATCTCTTTCCTTTCTTAATTGAAACATACTCTTGTCAGACTGAGATAGGTCGGGGGATGAAACAAACCTCTTTCATATTTTTTTTTTAACCTATATACCACAAGGAAAATAAAGGAGGTAAAAGAACAAATACAATAACATAATATATAAATACCCGTTGGTAAATATTATTATTATTATTATTATTATTATTATTATTATTATTATTATTATAAACAGTAACATACGATCGTATACGATTTTGCATGTATACTAATGATGTCTTGTTGTTTCTATATGCCGTTTGAAAATTTAATTTTCAATGCCTGGTCCACAAAAAAGTGAGAACCTAGATTAGGCATGGACGTGTCTCCTTTTTGCAATACATCAAAATTTAATACCTTTTAAAGGTAGGTAGAGAATTTAAATGCTCCGATGGGGCGAGGCGGGGGGGGAGGGGGGAGGGTGTCAGGGGGTTGTCCTCAAGTACCATAGCCATATTCATCGTCACCAAAGCCCCCCTCCCTCCCCTGACTCAAAACCTGAGTACGCCCATGTCTACCATGTATGAAAATAATATGTTTATGCAAATTTTTATCCTCTTTTTTTAGAGGAATTAAATTTTGATGTAATCTAGAAAGAAGAGGTCTTGCCCATTCTGGGTTCACGCTTGCGCAGTGCACGTCCAGAAGTCTGAGAAAAAGCTGTCAAGTTTAATTAAATCGAAACAACATGCTATTCGTTGGTTTTTTTTCCGGTACAGTACGAACAAACGATATGTTCATAAAAACAAAAAAAAAAAACAAAAAAAAAATCAGCTCTTTTATCTCTCAAACTTGTCTAAAGTCTACATAGACTTCATCGACATGAGACTTAACCGGCGCTCAATGAATCGATTTGTCATGTCTTTTTGGACTTGGCGACTTGTGATTTTTCTCCTGCCAATAAGTCTCGTTATCTATTTTTAGAGCATGAGTGTCATGCTCTATTGAAATCGTTTCTACAAGGTCAATAATGCTTTTCTTATAGGAACGGCATGGTTCGGGGGTCCGCTCGGGGGATCGCTTGGTTTCAGTATCGAGAACGGGTCCTCGAGGACCGATTGACCCATGTGATTCCGCCAATCCGGTGTCCTCCCAATTTGTCGATTTTTCTTTGTGGCGGGAGTTTTTGGCCAAGATTGAGGTTAAGCATTTTTGGGAATGTAATTACGTTACTAATTTGGATCAGACTTCAACGAAATTTTCTGTATGAGATATTGGGGTTTTATATCAGAGGATTGTGTCCATGTTTCGTGTATTCTGCGATTTAAAATGCATTTAGATGATTTCAAATTTCCAATCCTGTTATTGTTGATGTTTCGGTCCGCTAAAAGAGTTCGTTTGGGGAACGCGATCGGCGTTGCGTTTTAAGGTGAATCCTCAGCGACCTGTAGTAAGATTCTCATCCGCTAGATAACGCCACTGTTCCGCGGTCCTGAAACCATGCTTTTTCCGCCTTTAATCGTTAATTGCGAGAGCTAGAGTTAACTTTTCGAAAATGTAAGAACGTTGCGTTCTAGATCAAATCCTAAGGAAAATTTTAAGACCATTCCGAGCCATGGACGAAGATATAACTAAGAACTGCCGACTTCCTATCTCCGCCCGTGTTAAAACCTGTTAGCGGGTTTTCGAGCGCGACCGCAGCGCTCCAAGCAGCAGTAAGGGTCAACTAAAAGCGAACCGCTGCAGCGGTGGCCGCTCCGGCTCCCTTTCTCCCATGCCTTCCCGCAAATGTATACCGTGTAGGTAATTTGAATCACGATTGAACGAAGGGAACAATGATCAGCGAATTAAAAGGAAGCAAAATCCGCTAAAAAGCAAACGTCTGGAGTATTTCTTGAAAGATTCCTGAATTGTCGAAAATGATTAATCAAGGACTGAAATACTATACACCACAGTTAACCTCAAAACGGAATCAAACAAGAAAGAGTACATAGACATTTGTTTTATTAGTAGAGATCAGGCGACTCTTTTAAATTTTGCTGATGATTTCTGTTACCTTGTCCAAAGTTGATTCTGGATTTCCCTTGCTTTCGATCTTCCATTGAGATACTGAGTTATCTGATCCTCTTGGGTCGCCGACAACAGTTGACAGCCATGCCATAACAGACCAACTCCAACAACGGTTTTAGCAGTAGCACAGCATGTGAGCATGGACACATCGCCAGGATCGCTCACTTGAAAGAGTAGTTCAGCTGACCGCTGCTTGGAGCGCGGGGGTCGAGAGCAAAACAGGACTAACAACAGTCTAGTTATATCTTCGTCCATGGTTTTGCGACGACCTCCCGTCCCCTTTGCCCTCCCCACGAACTACTGCACCTACGCCTACAAAAGTTGCTTGCCGCGTTGTGCAGATTGCATGAATGATGTGTGTCCATCTACTTCATCCCAATTTCACAGCCATCACGGATGCCACCCCGCCACGGGTCTTCTACCTGGTTTTATACGACATCGGTCATCGTGGCTCAGTGTTACATGGGAATCAGCGGCGGATTCGGGAAAGGCACGCCCCCCCCCCCCCCCTCACGGTAGCCTTTGCCTTTTTTCAACAGAAAAAAACCCCTAAATTCCTCCCTGCAAAATTTTAAAATTCATAGGCGTGAAGCCCCCCCCTAAAAAAATTTCTGGATCCGCCATTGGTAGTAATTTTTGCGGCACACTACGCCGGATTCCCGTGCAAATTCCTACACTCACCTTTCTCCCTTATCTGTCAATGGGCGCCCCCCCCCCCAATTCAGAAAAATCAAAACTTTACAATAAAAAAGAATCGAAACATTCGAAGATCAAATAATAACGAAAGGAGTAAGAGTTAACAAACTTTATTCTTAGTTTACTTTACAATTTTAATTAGGGGCGTAATTTAGGGGGGGCAGGGCGGGAAGTAGCCCCCCCCCCTAAGCAGTGGTGCCCAACCACCCCTTGCCACTATACAGCTCGCCCCCCAGTTTCAGGATTCCTCTCCCCCCAGATCTAGACCTCCCCCTGATTTTTACCCCACCCCCTCCTGATTCAGACGACATCATCCTTCCCACCCGTCATCTCCCTCGCCGAAAGAAGTTTTAAAATCTACTAGTATGAACGTGTCTACATTGGCAACTACCGTTGGCAACGAGAATTTTGCGAACTTCCTTGAAAATTCAGAATCCTCTGGTCGATAATTACATGATTAGAGAATGTATAGGCAAGAGTTTTGGTTTTGTTAATTTAAATAGGTTAACTCTTAGAATTCATCAGGACAATGAAAATAAAGAAGGAATAGTTGTACTTAGCTTTTTACTATTTCTATCATCTGATGCTGTCACTTTATTCATACACGGAAAAAAAAGATTAGTGAAAATAACCATACGGATACCTGATTTTGGCACCTGCTAGATGTCATGGTAAACTTGACCAGAAGTATGGTACATTTACCGATACTTTGAGTAAATTTGACATGCAATCAGGTAACATCACCTAGTCCCTAGTCAAAACATAGTATACTTCTGGTTAACATTACCATAACATCTAGCAGGTGCCAAAATCAGGTATCCGTATGGTTATTTTCACCGTAGTTTTTTTTCCGTGTAATATCAAACACGTCAAAAATAGAATTACTTTTGATACAACTACATGCTACAATCACTTACAATTTCTACCATTTGGAAGGATAATTGATTTATTTTCTATTTTGGGCGGAAGTGGGGGGGGGGGGGTTCTCTAGACTTGCCCGTCTCTAGGTGGTGTCCCCTAGACCTTCCATTGACATTCAAAAAGTTGCCCCTCCGGGCAATTGTTTTGCGGGTGCCCATGTCTTTGTCCATGGTCTCTGAACCAGAAATTGAACGTTCTTCCGGTCTGTGGTTGCCTTCTTTTCTCATAAGTTTAGACACGGCCACCCTGTAAACCCCACAACAAGTTAAAAGTCCGCAATCCGCACCCTCGACCCGCAGCCACTATCAAAAGTAAATTGCCGGTTGACTTGCAGGTACTCTCCTCCTCCTCCCCCAACTTAGATTAGACACAAATATAAAATTAAAAAAAAAAAAAAAAAAAAAAAAAAAGTGAAAAATAGAATGTATGCCCCAGCAAAGGGCCCTCTCCACAGTTTTCCAAGAGAGGGAGCGACCCCCTTGCCAGCGTAACTCCGAAAAAATAATTCCAACTGGGGTCCAAGTAACTCAAGTAAGGTCTCAAAATGAAATCAGATGGATCCAAAATTTTAACGGCGAGTACCGGTAAGCTTACTCTTTTGATCGGTCCAAACCGAATTGCGATACATAGATTTACTCTCGAGATATCGATTTTTCAAAGGCGCGCGGTATAGGGTCAGAAATCTAAGATTCTCTAAAATCCGCGAATTTCGACTCTCATGGACCTAGCATGCGCCGTGAGAAGTCATATGTGAGTTTTTTGAGTTCACATGAAGTTCATTAAGGGCCCTGACAAATGTCGGACCGATAAAGTCTATATCGGGGGGGGGGGCGTGGCCCCAACTCCAGCGTAAGTCTCACGTACAGTGTCTAACTGCGGCCGCGGGAGGTCCCATAAGATCCGTTTAAAAACTTGGATGGATCTGAATTTTTTTCAAGAATTATCTAAAAGCTGAAGCTACCGCCCAATCCAAACCGCAGTGCGCAATCCATCGATTCGTTCTCGAGATATCGATTTTTCAAAGGCGTGCGGTCTTGTCAGATCGACCTTAGAGGGGCGCTGGAGGCTGGAAAAAGGCGAATTTCGTCTCTCACGAACCAGTCGTGTGCCGTATTATATCGGTTCCGCTTTTTTTCGGGTCCCAATGATGTCCCGAGAGGGCTCAATGCAGTTTCGAGCCAAAAAATATCATCTTAGGGGGACTTATTAAAAATATCAAACTACTCCCCGTTTCAGCGTAACTCTGACAAGAAATGTCTAACTGCGGCCGCGAGAGGTCCTGTAAGGTCATTAAATAAACTCGGATGGATCTGAAATTTTCGAGGTTGTCAGTCACAAGCAAGCGCTTTCGACCGGTACAAACCGAATTGCAATACATCGATTCACTATCGAGATATCGATTTTTCAAAGGCGCACGGTCTTGTCAGATCGAACATTGAAATAAGCTGTGGATACTCTGTATCCGCGAATTTCGTCTCTCATGGACCGTTTAAGCTCCCTTAAAAATCGAATGAGCTTTTTTCAAATTCACATTACGTTCCTTAAGGGCCTTGATGAGTGTCGGATGACATTTGATCAATATTAACATTCATTTTTTAATCTGAGACAAAAAGAGCTGAAATCATAAAGACGAAGAATTTCCATCGTGATGACTTTGGTTCAAGCGAGGAAAATTCTATAGAAGTCCCAAATAACTAGACTAGACTTTCCGGCTTGCTACGATTGGTATTAAGAATTTCCTTCCTGATGACTTTGGTTCAGGCGAGAGAAATCTAAAAAAGTCCCAAATAACTAAACTAGACTTTGCGGCTTGCTAGGATTGGTATTGCGTCATCCGATTTTAAAGGAACTATCACTATCGGAATCGATTTTCAAAACCACAGTATTCACCTCGCCTCGTGAACAACTGTTTCAACACGCTATAAGTAAATTTTCATTCCCACTTTGACCTATCAAGTTATTTTTACAGCGATCACTGTTATACAAACACAAATGCAGCGTTGCGATTGACTTTGTCGCAGTTTTGTACTATCAATATGGAACTCCACACTTACAATGATTTACGGCCGACACTCATGCTCTCTTTGCTAACACTGTTCCAGTGTTGCAAGTTCCAACTTGTTTTGTTCTTTAAAACTGTTAAACCGCAGCATTCCGACTCATTTTCACGCCGTTGTTGTGTTCTCGTGAGCAGTTTTAGCTCTTATTGTTTATTTGTCTTTACCTTTGATGTCGGTCAATTTAAATTAGTTGAGTTTGTGATTCGATATCCAGAGGTTTTAATGTTTTTTAACCATTAGTCAACGCACACTGGGCAGTGATAAATGTAGATTTTATAGCAATAAAGCAGCAAGTTTAAATCACCTAAAACAGCATCGTTTGGAGGCTTTCATGGTATAATTTCAAAATTTTGGATTACATTTTGAAATTATGTGTCAAAGAGGTTTCGGTGTAAACTTATAAAGATAAATTCTAAGATCCTCAAAACGATTTCCATTTTTTCTTGCTGATTGTTGGCCTCTAAATCGGTTATGATTGTCTATTGTGTGGCGACTCGTCGCAGCGATCGGCCCAGCGCCCTATTTTCCGTTTCTAAAAAGACTCCCCCACTTGTGCCGGTGCCAGATTTTTGACAGTAAATATTATCACTATTACTCGGGGAATTCATATAGTGAACTCAAGCGCCTATAAAACCGATGATTGGGTCCACTCCCACACTACTCTCTCCGCCCCTCCCTCGTTTGAGAGTTCCGCTGACTTATATCCGCACGGACTTTGGACTTCTTGTTAGAGCCACCGCCCCGCCCCCGCCCGCCCTTCACTTGAATGTATATTTCAAGCGCCCTATCGCAACTTAAACTTTTCAAGTCCAATTTTTTGCCCGGAATATTTTTTCGATGAGACCGATGATGGCATGAGACGCCGGCACATCACAATGAGCCGTAACATTGCCTTTTTACGGACATTCCACCTATACTTTTAAAAAGTTCGCAGGAAGTTTGGCAAAGCATTAAAGAACATCATGCATGTATCAGTACTTAAGTTTAGTGGAATGGATCCCGAATTATCGCTTTAAACTTGATACGAGAATAACTGAATCTGAGTGAATCGTCGTGAAAGTTAACTACCGAGTATCTAAAAACAAATGTTCTTAGACCCACTGTGCTACGCCGCCTTCTCATAATTAATACAGTTTCTTGTTTCCTCCTTTCTCTCTTCAACTCATCCAAACTTCCAACCTTTTTATTTATTTATATGTTTATTTATTTTATTTTTTGTTTGTTTATTTTATCTTGAGAAGTTGCTCGCACCCATAACCTATTTCTGTTATTTTATGATTTCACCAAGAAAGTTGTGGTGCCTCTTGCAATTTGGCAACAATGTTTTTTCTTAATTTGATTCTTTGTAAAAACAATCGATTCGATACTAAAGTAGTGCTTCACCGACAAGTGAGTGCTGCAAATAGATTCAAATGGAGTAAAAACATTCTTGCCCAATTGTTCGAGCCGCCATTGCCAGAAAGATCTTGAATCGATCGAATGCATATTTTTGCTCACAAGACAGTGGCAGTGGCGTAGACTGCAATCTTGCAACGTTGAATTTTTTCAGTCAAAATACTTAAAATAAATTGAAATCTTAGGTGCACAGTGGACATTCTGGAACTTCACCTTTTGCATGGGCTCAAAAGACATAGCTTGCACTTTTTGTCACAGCCTGGCTGGCCGATGATTTACTTTTGTTAAACTGATAGTTAAGACTTCCTATGATCAACTACATCGATCGAGAATTTTATTTTCAACTTGGTCTATGCTATGGTAATCATCGTTAAGTTTCCCGTTAGTTATAGCTTCATAAAGGCAACTGATGCGGGTAGCTGTTAAGAATAGGCGCTTAATCTATGGTTGCCGCATAGCAACAGTCAGGTCTTGATCTTACTATTCTGGACCAATAGAGTCACTCAAAGACTGTCTGAACGATTGGTTTAAAGGAACAGTTAATGGTCAACCCGCTGGACAAATCCACCTAGCTTTCAATCAAAATCCGGTTTCAATTTTTTGCAAGTATACTTGTTTCATGAAATGCCGAGGAGTCAGAAAAGCACTCTTGAATTTTGCTGGCGTTGTTTTGTTATTGTTTTTGTTTGTTTGTTTTCTTCATTTCAATTTGCTTCTTAAATAAACAATCCCCCTTACTTGATACCTTCCTCAATCTCAGGCAGGCAAAATGTTTCCGAAACTTGCGAGCTAAGCTGCCGCTGCCAAAAGGAACAAGGAAGATAACAGTCAACAACCCGTAACTATTTAATTTAAACTGGAAGTTGTAATCTTCAGTCTTCACCCACTTCCAAGCTGAAATTAAAGAAGGGGTTCTAAAGCGCGCGTTTAAAAAGAAAAGGGGAAAGAAAACAAACCAAGAAAAGGCGGAAATTTGTCGAGTGATTAATGTGATTAACGTCCTTATACTAATGACAGTGCTTCCATCGTAGCGCTGCAAGGAGACCCGGTATAAGAAACTGAGTGCGCGCCGCATAAGTATAGTGACGTTGCCTGTAATTTGGCAATGTCACGTTTTGCCAATTTAAATCCATCAAAGCGTAACTAGAGTTTGGGGGGGGGGGGGTGGTCCGAGTTGAATTTTTGGGGGTCAAAATAATTAAGGGTTTCTTGAAATTAGTGACTTTTATTTCCCCAGCCCAGTCAATTTCACTTGATAAAGGACTAAGGACCGTTTTTATCAGTCCGACTGCCCAGAGAGTTTTTGTTGAAGGGGGGGGAGGGGGGGGGCGGCTGACAACAACCCCCCCCCACCCCTTTGTTACGACGCTTAAAAATGTGCAAGAATGGTCCGGTGCCTACATTGTGTACCAGTTTCGAGACAAATAATACGATTAATTACTGCGCTTAGGTTCCATAAGTTGGAAAATAATAATTTACACGTTCCCTTCCAACTAAAAAGATAACCTATATGTTAGGCTAGGTTTTATTAAAACATAGCCCTGTTGCTTCTACAATCACATCAATTTTGAATAATACTGTCAAGTTTAACACATCGCGTCCAACACAAAAAATTCTTTTGAATGGAATCAAAGATATTTGAATACATTCGCATGTTTCACAGGTTCAAGGAAAATGGCTTTGGAACAAATACCACTTGGTTAATTTCCACTAGGCAAAAAACATTTGGACTTAGGCTCATTCAGCCAATCAGAAGCTGTTTTTCATCGCTGCTCTCATATCAATGTTGATCACGCTTGCTGTCCATTCAATGGAGACTTTCGTTTATTCTTTGCTTACACAAGAGAGGGTTCATGAAAGCCAGACGAACCCGGAATCCTCTGCACTGAGAAAAATTTCCTGTTGCCGTAACCGGACGTCTTGTTAGTTCTCACTTGCTACTGGAATTTCTGTTATTTTTCAGGAATTCTGGTCAAGTAACATAAATTCCTGTCGAAATAACATTAACAATTCCTGTTAAAATAACAGCAATTACTGTTGAAACAACAGATATTTTGGTTAAGTAAGTATTAAACAGACGTCCGGTTGAATTAAGTGGAAAAATTTTCTCAGTGTGAGAATCTTCTATTTTTCTCTCCCGAAAATCCAGAGATTTATATTTTAGTCACATTCTTTAATTGACTGATAGTATGCCCCAGTTGTTGATTTTGTTATTTTGCTGTAATTCTCGTTAAACATATTAAAAACTCGCGATCGAACAAAAAAAGTCAGCAACTTTTTAAGTTTTGTCCAGGAATAATTTGAAAAATCAAAGATTTTCTTTTCCTTATTTCATTCCAAGTTTCGTTGATAGAGTAAAGGTTGGTGAATTTGCCGTACCCTCTTTTACACTGTGTAAAATCCTCTAAACAGGACAGTTTAGTTTTCCGGAGGACATGTCTCAAGCAATGACGTCATCCAGTTGTCTCCTTGTCCATCAACTACCTCGGCTTGAGGTCTAAGTAGATTCGATAGCTCTCGACAAGAGCAAACAAAGAAATCAACCCCCAGCCTTCACACACACCCCCTACTTTTCCCCCATATTTCCTCGCCGCCCAAATCAATCAAGACTCTATCGAGGGGACTCGTGCGAATTGACGGCCTCCTTAAATCAAGGCACGGAATTCATTACAAAATAAAGAGGCGCCCACTAATACTTCGCTAATGAGCGAAATTACTTGTTTACCCTGGCATGTAAGACATGGGCTCGAGGATCTGCACCGCACCGCACCGCACCGCACCGCACCGCCCCCCGGGGACAGGGGCATGAAACAACAAGAAGGGATGGAAGCAATAAAAGACGCAGCGTGCGAGGTTCAAGTCGAGAGGGACGCGAGTGCGAATAGGAGAGGGATATTAGGAAGGAAGAGTGGTGTCTCGGAAGGGGGGTGGAGGGGATTCTAGGGATGAGGGGCCGAGGACGCGCGAGACAACCGCACTCGCACATGTACAGGCAAGGAGTCATGTAATGTGATAGGTGATTTGCTGGCCGATAGATTAACAAGATTAACATGGTGTTGTTTATGAGGATATTTGAGTCTCAAGGATGTTCCGTCGCAGTGTTGCCGCGTTTCCTAGAGAAAAAAATTGCACTTCTGCACTGAGTGAACTATACGATGTACAGGGTGTCGTCTGCTGAAGACGTCGCATTTCAAATGAATTGATTACACCCATTCGAGAATACGCGGTTTTAGATGATGCCGTCATCAGGTTGAAGAGTTGAGCGTATAC
Organism: Trialeurodes vaporariorum; assembly: GCA_011764245.1. Taxonomy (NCBI): domain Eukaryota; kingdom Metazoa; phylum Arthropoda; class Insecta; order Hemiptera; family Aleyrodidae; genus Trialeurodes; species Trialeurodes vaporariorum. Next base: position 29,704,508 of record VMOF01000002.1, read on the forward strand.
CAAGCTATCTATCTCACTCCCTCGTGACCGCTTTATTGTACTGCTGTCTCACTCTCAGCACTAAAATCATTTATACAGAGACATTTTTGAATGAAATTATTTGGCAGAAATGAATTTCTCGAGGCATTTTTAGAATGCATATAGTTTGGAAAGCTGCACAAGTTTTGTCTTTGCTGATTGTGACCGATGAGTGCATTGTTGAGCTAACCGTTCACTTCTGTACTTGTAACGCCGCACTAAAACCGCCTGTATTAAGATACAACGATCCCTGAATCCTGAATATTTACCCTTATTTTTAAGTAATTTATATTTAAAGTCTGAAACTGAATGGTTTTCTCACATTAAATGGGATGAAACAGCGTGTATTTCGAGTGGCTGGTCTTAAATTTATTTTTAATATTTTTTTAGTTCTGCTACTTTCGCGCCGTTTATTCTCACTTTTCGTCAATCTGGACCAACAATTAGAAAATAAGAGGAAATCGAGAGATTCGGAATTCAAAGGGAGCAAAGAAATGAAATTAGCGCAACGAAACATCCTGATAGCTATATGATTACGAGCGATCGAGTCAATTTGGACAAATTAAGTTGACTTAAATGCAATGCATTATTGGGAAAAGCCAAGTTGACGCGAGCGTTCGTGATCGGCCTCCGGGTTACGTCAAAAATACTTGAAAAAATAGTGGTCTCCTTAATGCTATGTGGTATCTTCCAGCCATCAGGTATCAAGTAACACCCTGTGCGGTTGAATTCCACCCGTGATAGATTTTGATCCCTTCGATGACATTCAATTTGGCAGTCATGCTTTCAGCCCACCCAACCGATTTTCGCGGTGGCACGAATGAGAAAATCGATGCCAACGGCGATGGGGGTGGTGGTTTGCCCCCGGGCGAGGAGCAAAGGGGAGTGGAATGAGGAGGGGGGGGTTGCTATGGGCCCTTCGACCTTAGACAATGAGCTGAAGACTAGACAGCGAAGACCTAATAGTTATGTTTCGTGTGTGCGTGGCCTGGCGACAATCCTGTTACTCGTCACTTATAGGCATGTCATGTTGAATTTCGGAGTATTTTCCTCCTACCCTTTCCTCGAGCTTTGCTGTCAAGTCAGTCATTCTACTACCCGCATGGCGTTAAATGAAATCTTAAATAGGATTCTCCGATTCTCGCATAAAGTGAAAAGCACTGACTCAGAACGTGTTCTCCACAGTGTCAACGCTAAAAGACCAAGCTATTTCAATGGGATATTATATGTGTGAAGCAGGCTCATGAACACTTTGTATCCAATTTTTGTTGGCCCTCTTTTTGTCGGCCAAATGACAATTAATTTCTCCTACGTTTTAGTTTTACATTTGTCTGACATCAATGAACTGTCGAAAAGTAAATGTGTGATAATATGATTTATTTTAGAATTTTGAATAAAATAAGGTACCGCTGCATTTTTTTCAGCAACGACTGAAAATATAGAATAACTCGTGTCTCTTATGAAAGTGGGGACACATTTTCTGGGAGTACTGGTTTCTCCTCCAAATTATTTGGCACGTGTCTGGCAGAATTTCGATATCCTCAGCCGTTGCGGAAAGAAATGCAGCCGTCCCTTTTTTATGTACAAGCAGAGCCATTAGTCCTGCATCGACGATTCGACGCAACCCGCACTACACGTAGCCCGAACCTCGCTCGGTCTTGAGAGAACAATAGAAAAGAAAGATAAGAGAGCGTTTATTTTATGTGTAGTGCGGGTTGCGTCGAATCGTCGACGCAACCCGATGACTTTAGTGAGGCCGGTACCGACAGCGGGATAGTTAAGCGCTGTCAAATAATGCTTACATGATTAAAACCCTTAAAAAACTGGTGCATTCTTTCTAAAAAACCAGCATTGTGATAGAATAGAAAGTTTTGTCGAAAAAACAGGCACTTTGATTTATGGACCCTTTTTCCGATAGTGGTCACGTAGCTGGGCGGGCAAAAACCTGATGACCTTTTTTTTTGCTTCTCTTGCATTTGATCCCGGATAGATCTGACCATCAAGATCCTTGATGCCTCTTTTTCTCTTACTATCTATGCAAATTTTGGGGGATCCATGAGCGCCAAAATTTCGAGATGCGGCCAAATCACATGGCCAAATGGCTAAACGTTTTTTGTTTCCAAAATTTTCTCGGGGGAGGGAAGGGATTTAGCAGATCTCTGAGAGGGATTATCCCCCCCCCCCCCCCCCTATTTCTTCCTATGAAGATCACCAACTATACGCAATGGCTGCTGGGAAACTATATACTTCGATCAATCTGGATGGATGGATCGCTTGCTGTGGCGAATCTACAGGAACTTCTCTTTCTCTTTCCATGTGCGAGGAGAGGCTGCGGAAGTAATAGGGACTAAAGTGCAGTAAAGTGATAGCCTCTTTTTCTATCCATTTCCAATAAATTCATTATTGTATGAACAAAGAGAGAGAAAGCCAACTCGCCGGATGCGCCTCTGGTCGTGTTTCCTAATTATTTCAATTTTCAGCTCATATTTCGAGTGTAGCATGTGACTATCAAGGCCACGCAATGCCGCCTTTCGTCGTTTGCGTACGTATGGATCGCGCATTCTGCTGAAAGAGCTTCAGTTCGGCTAGGAGTGCTTTCTAAGGTATCACGTGGCTCTCGTTTAAATGTACTTAAGTCGTTTCATTAGAAAGTGATTCAAATATCGTATATCAATCGGTTCTATCAGTGTCCCATCGCGTCGCGTCGCGTCGAGGTGCGCTCCGGAAGGGGATTTCTGTTGATTTCTGGAATACGAATTAATTTCCGTCGCATTATTTATTTCCCTCTCGATCCCCCTCTCCATTTACCCCACCCCCCGGTTTTATCCATCGTAGTTTAATTTTAATAGATATTAGATACGAGTCTCATCACCGACGAGCTCTTTTCTTTCATATCATAGCATTCAGAACCTTCCACATACACGCACACTCACACAAACGCTCACAGCAATACGCGCGTGTATACAGGGTGTCCCAAAATTGATAGTAAATATTTTTACCACGTATTTTTGGGGCCAAAATAAGACTTTTTTTCCTATGAACACGTGTCCGAAAATGCCCCCCCTCGGAGCTACAGCCCCCCAAAGTTTTAAAAAAATATCGGTTTTTCTTCGATTCTAGCAACGGATCTACGTAAAAATGGATGAAAACAAACAATCAAAAACTTTTGAAAAAACTTTCTCATCAGGTGCTGTCGCTCCTAAAATTGATTAAAACAAAAACAAACAAAAAAAAAATAATAATAATAAAAAAACAAAAAAAAAAAAACAAACAAACCAACAAACAAGCAATAAAACCAAAAATTGTGAAAAAACTTTCTCATCAGGTGCTGTCGCTCCGAAAACTGATAAAAAAAAAAAAAAAAAAAAAAACCAGACAAAAACAAACAAAAGCAAAAAAAAAAAAAAAAACCAAACGAAGATAAATAAATCGGATCAGGTGCTGTCGGATGATTTCAAAAGCTAGCAAATAAAAGGAAAGAGGAAAAAGTTTAAAAAGATAAATAAATTAGATCGGGTGCTGTCGGTTTGTTTTGGAAGTTCAAGATGCAAGTCAAAGATGAGCGACAGTCTGGGTGGACCAATAAACATGACGTTTGACACGTGGAAGATAATGTAGAAACGGAAAGGTAAGGTTTATTGGTCCACCCAGACTGTCGCTCATCTTTGACTTGCATCTTGAACTTCCAAAACAAACCGACAGCACCTGATCTAATTTATTTATCTTTTTAAACTTTTTCCTCTTTCCTTTTATTTGCTAGCTTTTGAAATCATCCGACAGCACCTGATCCGATTTATTTATCTTCGTTTGGTTTTTTTTTTTTTTTTTGCTTTTGTTTGTTTTTGTCTGGTTTTTTTTTTTTTTTTTTTTTTTTTTCAGTTTTCGGAGCGACAGCACCTGATGAGAAAGTTTTTTCACAATTTTTGGTTTTATTGCTTGTTTGTTGGTTTGTTTGTTTTTTTTTTTTTGTTTTTTTATTATTATTATTATTTTTTTTTTGTTTGTTTTTGTTTTAATCAATTTTAGGAGCGACAGCACCTGATGAGAAAGTTTTTTCAAAAGTTTTTGATTGTTTGTTTGTCTTGTTTTGTTTGTTTGTTTGTTTGTTTGTTTGTTTGTTGTTTGTTATGTTTTTTTATTTGTTTGTTTTCTATTTGTTTTGTTTGTTTCTTTTGCTTTGTTTGTTTGTTTGCTTCTTTCTTTGTTTGCGTTTTATTTGTTTTCTATTTGTTATGCTTGTATGTTTTTTATTTATAGTTTGTTTGTTTGTTTGTTTGTTTGTTCGCTTTTCCAATTTCTTTTCCTATCATCTTGTTATGAACTTTTAATTTTTACTTTCATTTTATTAATCTATTTGTCTAGTTTTGGAATTTAATTTCCAATTTTAGTAAATTTTTAATCCTCTAATCAAATTAATTATGGTATAGTAATGTTCGAGTCCGGAAAATTTTTCACATAGTATCACGCCAGAAGATTTTCTGCAATGGAACCGAATTACTGGTCGCGAGAAACCATCAAATTTAGATACTGATTGATTCGGTTTCACATGTTGGAATGGTGAGGGATGCGCGGATTTGATGGGCCCACCTCAATCAGCCCGCTAGAAGTTGGAAGAAGAACGGAGAGTTGGAGAGTGAGCTGTAAGCAAAGCGAGGAGTGAGGAAGGGGGAAGGATGGTCGGTGAGTCAGTGAGTCGAGGAGTGGGGATGGACAGTCGGGAGTGGGGAAGCCGTGCAACGCCGAGATTGCGTAGCACGGCAAACTCACGGAAGGACTGAACTCGACAAACTGATGAAACGTAAAAACTAAAACCTCGATAACTTTCAAATTTCTGGACCAAATCTTTTCAAATTTTTGGCAGTTCATCCTAAGGTAGTGACAAACGTTTCTGCAAAGTTTCGTGAAAATCGATTGATATTTACTACCACTTTTCGCGTGCACAAACTGAGAGCGTCGAGCGTCACATACATACATACGGACAGCGACGATAGCATAAGGTGCTTGCGCTACGCGACAGCACCTAAAAATTGGTTTCCAGGGGTAACTTTATGCGTTCTTTCCGATTCCGGGATCGAAAATTCCCGAAAGGGTCAAGAAGGGGGGGTTTGAGGGGGGTTCAAATTTTAAATTGAATAATTTTTTAGTGCTCCGTAAGAAAATGAGAAAAATAACAAAAGAATCTAATGGAATAAAACAAAAGGAACATTTTTGATCTCCAGTGTTTTTTTCATAAGACACACGGAAAATGAGTAAAATCGATTTTTCGTCGGGAGCGCACAGCCCGATAGAGCGCTGTGTGCACTCAACTGACTCAACGATCGACTCGGCGCAACGCGGCACTGAAACAGCGCTATCGGGCTGTGCGCTCCCGGCGAAAAATCGATTTTACTCATTTTCCGTGTGTCTTATGAAAAAAAACACAAGAGACCAAAAATGTTCCTTTTGTTTTGTTTCATCAGATTCTTTTGTTACTTTTCTTATTTTCTTACGGAGCACTAAAAAATTATTCAATTGAAAATTTGAACCCCCCTCAAACCCCCCCTTCTTGAGCCTTTCGGGAATTTTCGACCCTGGAATCGGAAAGAACGCATAAAGTTACCCCTGGAAACTAATTTTCATCCATTTTTACGTAGATCCGTTGCTGGAATCGAAGAAAAACTGATATTTTTTTAAAACTTTGGGGGGCTGTAGCTCCGAGGGGGGGCATTTTCGGACACGTGTTCATAGGATAAAAAAGTCTTATTTTGGCCCCAAAAATACGTGGTAAAAATATTTACTATCAATTTTGGGACACCCTGTATTTAAGGACAAGTTCGTTTAATCATTTGATATATATGAGAACCGTAGTGCAAACAAGCAAGCATGCACTAGTATTCAGTATTCAGTTGAATGGAGGGAATTTTTTTTCCTCGTCTCTATTTTTTTTCATCTTTTACTTGTAATTATTTCATATTACTCGTCTCTCTATGGGCACTGCGTTAGATCCGATTGAAACGCTCGCACTGTGCGAGAATATGAAGGGGGGGTGAAGAGACTCATCTCACCGCCTCTCTCGCTCTCGCTCTCTCTCTCTCTCTCTCTCTCTCTCTCTCTCTCTCTCTCTCTCTCTCTCTCTCTCTCTCTCTCTCTCTCTCTCTCTCTCTCTCTCTCTCTCTCTCTCTCTCTCTCTCTCTCTCTCTCTCTCTCTCTCTCTCTCTCTCTCTCTCTCTCTCTCTCTCTCTCTCTCCCTCTCTCTCCCTCTCCCTCTCTCTCCCTCTCCATGTTTACTCTATCCGCTCTCACACTTTCACCGAAATGGAGACGAGAATTCCGAAAGAGAACGGAAGACAGAAGCACTCGTACTCCTAACAACGCGTAATACGCTTTTAAGCAGATTGTCGACCATAATTAATAATGCAATTAATTATATGAAGAAGGGGGGGTGGTATAAAAATAAAAAGAAGGAAAGATTCTTCTCGCTGAGATTTATTCGGTCGAATGTTTCAGCAGGGTCGCCGGATCGGGCAAGTTTGATTCTCTTGATTCTAAGATGATCCGAATTGAGTCGAAGTTCAAAGGTTATCTCATTTTAGCACTAAACAGTGTTCCTCTAACCAATTCGATTGCTGTACTAACAGTTGTACTAACTGCGTGGAAATCCGGTTGTGTAATTATTCAACTTTATTTGAAAAAGCTCTACTCGCTTTTTTTTTTTTTTTTTTTTTTCTTTTCAAGATTTCATTCAAACCCTCGTATGTTGATGATCATCTCCCGTGATGGTATATATAGCCAGATGTCAATTCCTGTAGTTTGATTGATCTGAATGATAGCTCCTGCTTTGGCATTTGCAGATAAGAGTTGATCTCCTTATAATCCATTTTTATCGGTTTAAAGCTAAAATAATTTTCGACGTGGCAGCTTTGAGCTTTGATGCAAGCTTTGCGCGTAACAAGTCGTTGCCCTTAAGCAACGGTATGATCTGAAATGCAAAAGAGAGGTGTATTCAAAATCGGCAAAATCCCCCCTCTCGAAAATAAATTTCAACTTTACAGGGTGATTCAATATTACAAGGGGCACTTTTTCTGAAATTTTCAGATCCAAAAAATAACTATAGGAGTGAAAATTGAACCTTAAACGGAAATGCGAATTCTAGTATTTTCCCGGTGCAATGTGCCGAAAATGATGGATACCAGTTGTTTGTTAGACATTGAAAAGCGTTATTTAATGGGACAATTTTGTTTGTTTTGAAATAAATATTAAAGAATCTCTTAACTGTACATATAGGAAATGATTTGAAATAAAGTTAAGATTTTTGAATTCCCTTTTAATCTGGCAACAGAAAATAAATACCAAGCCCTTTTGAGTGGGTCTAATGATGTTTGAAGCAAGTTAAGGGGAAAAATTATAAATTTTCTACGAAAAAACTCATTATTATTCTCCGCCTGATATTTTGGATCGTAGAAATATTTTGTCCATTAACTTGGATTTTGATTAATTTCGCCTCCCCCCCTCTAGATTTAAGAGAGATCAAGTTTCCAGGATTTTTCCCCTTCTATATTTAACTGTTTGAAGGGGCGGAGTTAATTTATCATAATTATTAGATGATTACTCGAAGTTGAGCCAATCGTTACAATAAAACCAGTAGAATAATTTATTATTAGCATACAGTTATTCTTCACTTTAAAGCCCTCCGTGGAGAACTTCTTGGACAGAGAAGGCGTAACTTGCAAGTCAATTTTCTGAGGAATAATATCCCCCCCCCCCTTCGTGAAATCATCTTGACATTAAAATATCTGGAGCCTATTTTTTCTCAGAATTTCTGTATGACTAGAAAATAATTTTCGAAACTACCCCATTTCGAAAAACAACGGGTTCTCTCGTTAGCTTGGAGTTTGTAGTATTTCCGAAATTAAGCTTATTAAGCAACAGACTTTTCTGCCGCCCCGCACCTTACGAGCAGGCCTGTTGTTTATCGAAACGATTTACGTGTTTTTCAAGGTGGGCCTGGTAAGGACTTCTGGGACAAACGAAACTAACGAGGGTATTTCGAAAGTTTCCATTGTCACCGTCGTTATCTTTACTGTTTTTATGCATTTTTTCTATCTCATGATTGGACAGCTTTTTATTTATTTATTTATTTATTATTTTTTTTTTTTTTTTCAAAAAGGAACCAATCAGCCATTGCTTTTTTCGTAGTTGCTTCATTTCTGCATGTAACGCTGTCCAATTCACCTCTAGCAATAGCTTGCAACATACCCTATTATTTCGAGCCACTTATCTCATGCTCGAAATTTTATTCTATGCAAGTCCGAAATTTATACAGTTACAAAGAGTCCGTGCTTATGGATTGCACTTTGAAATTTGAAACGATCCGAACTGGTTTTCGATGACTTTTATGTATTCTATGAAATAATGTATGCAGTTAGTTCATATTTTTGGAGCCTTGTAATTGAAATTCATCGAGAGGGCGAGCCGGAGGCAGCCGGACTGCTCCGATGAACGAGATACTTCTGGTGTTAGGAGGGCGGATGGTGGTAGACAGGGGAGAGTGTACCGGGGGGGGGGGGGGGGGGGGTACAAAACAACGGATTTGATCATTCAAGTGAAGATGTATCAATCGCCTCGCCACTACTCGCGCCCTTCCCGCCGCCCCTCGCCGTTGCGAAGCCGCTTTTGCACGGGTCGCAGAATTTCCTGTCGAGTAGATGCTTCGTTAGCTTAGCCGCGCCTGGCCCGAGTACCGAGTATTGGGAAGGGTATGAGGAGGGAGCATAGTTGCCAAAACTTGAGGTGAATGTTGATCGAATCCATCCGGTTTTACCAAGGAGTAAGGACGTCAAGAAGGTTTAAAGTCTCTCCACCGACCACACTTTGTTGCTCAAGGTTATTTTTAGGGAATAAATAGGTTAGAAATGAGGGGGGGGGGGGTGAGAAATGTATAAATTTTCTAAAAGAGTATCTGAATAAAGTGATGTCATAGTAGCTGAAGTGGTTTAAGAAAACACTTGTTTAAAAATCTACTGAATCAGCTTCTATGATTACCTCTTTCCTGATTTCTCTGATTTTGTATATTGTTCTCATGAACTGTAACTAAGTTCAAAGTTTTTTTACTCTTTTTTCGGAAACTCTGGTGAAATATGCATGGTGTTTTCCCCCAACTTAAAAAAAAAAAAAAAAAAAAAAATCTGGAATTGATTTATTCAACAGAAAACATTTTTTTTTTTTTTTTTTTTTGAATGAAGCCTAGGGAAGTTAGATGGAAAACTAAACAACTTTTGAACTTTTAGAAAATAATTGCCCCTTTGGAATAAAATTTATTATTCTAGTCTCAGAGGTTCATAATGTGTGGAAACACATGCCTGTCAATTTTCAATGCAGTAGCTTTGTTTCTATAACAAAGTGCACCTGAAGTTATTGGCTAACTTCTCACGCTCGTCGCTGATTAGAATTGGATGACTCAGTATCCCCCTGAACCCTTAAACTACCAGGCTCTAATTACCGGAAGAAATCAAAGCTATCATTCTTCTATATAGTCAACTATTTTTATACTTCGCGTTGCTCATGTCACCTATCCCGGTAATTGAAGGCGCGTGATGATGAAACCTTATTTTGCAAATGTTGATACTTTATAGTAGCTTTTACTGTCAATGAGAGATCAAGTTACGAAAATAAATAACTCGGGCGTGGTACTATAAAGGGTTAAGTAAAATTCAAAGAATATTGTGACGAAGGTGCACCCCCTTCTCACCATCCATAGTAAATCTTGGGGGAAGAGAGAGGGTAATCATCAAAATGTCCAAGCAAGGTTCCTATTCTAATTTTGATATTTTAGCTCGTTTTTACGCTTCTCGTCAGGTTTGAGTCCTTTTTCCATCATCATTCTATACACATTTACTTACACACAGGATAATATTTTTACATTTCTCCTAAATTACAGTTGTACGCATGCCTTTGAGGGAGAAAAAAAAATTAAAATGGGTACGCAGCAAACTATTACAAGAGCCTTGTAACCTAAATTCGATTGGACTTCAATCCCTCCCCAAAACCGATGAACTTTTCGAACCTTCAAAATCCCTTTAACTTCCCTGCTCGACAACAAGGCAACAGAAACTCCACGCCACCCCATACAGGTCGGGTCCTCGGTCCTCCCCACAAGATTTGATTGAACTGCGCTGCGGAATCTAGGAACCGCTCAGCTGGACTGATGCGTTCTGAGGTACAGCGCCAAGAATTTGCATCAAAGTGACCACTCCGTCGCAAGTTCCTTTTTTTTAGCTCATTTTTCTTCACCGGAAAGGGGTTAATTTCCGAAGGACATCAATGCGTTGGCCAATGCTCGGTACAGAGCAAACCAATTGGCCGTCCAAATTCCCGGGATTGTTTCCGATCACCCTCTGTTTCTCAATAATCTCGCGTTTGTTAATCGTGTTCGGTCTGCTAAATCATAGATTGACTCTCCAAAGGTCTAGTCAAAGTACAAAGTTACGAAGCCCTCTATATAGGTTGGTGTTGAAACGTCGAGAGAAAGGACGAAGTGGAGCGATTGGTTTGGTACCTACTTCGCCGCTCTTTCTTCGGTCTTTATTCTGACTCCGCGGTGTTTACTAGGTCAGCACCAGTGGCGCACCGAAGGGGGTGGTTTTAGGGCCAACCCCCCCCCCCCCCCCCCCCCCCCCCCAAGCATCAAGATTTTGCCCTGAAAAAGGTCAACTTCGGTCAAAATTTCTTTCAAAACCCCCCTAAGGCCTCAGAAAATGGAACATTTGCGGTGAAAACCCCCACCAAACTAAAGTTCTCGGTGCGCCACTGGTCAGCACCATAACTTGACACAAATATTCAGTATTTTACTTTCATTGTCAGTTAATTGATAGATACCTAATTTTTCTGCTTTCAGGTGAGTGCAGTGTTTCCTGAAGTGATCCAAACTGTACAGTGTATTCATTCTTTCCCGGTAACCACTGATCTTCAATAAGTTATATATTTGCTTCGCATTTCCGATAATTGGTGATTTAAGCTATTGATACTTATAAGAATATCATGAGATACTGAGCATTATCTGCTAACCTTGTATAGAATTTTATTCTGCCAAGCTAACCCTGAGAAAAATGTCTTGTTGCCGGACCATGAGTTTTGTGTAATACTCACTGAACTGGAATTCCGGTTAGGTATGTATTAACAAAATGATTAATCGTCAAGGGAATAAGAAATGTTTCTCACTAAAGGAAAAACGTCTCTAAAGACAAGCGTTACTTTCGCTGCTATACAATATTGTCATATCTGAACATCAGGGACTTATGAATTAGAAACACCGACCCTCAGTATAAAAACAGCTCGAGTAACGCTTGTTATTTACGACGTTCCTCCTTAGCAGGGCAGTATTTCAATGTCTTTCTTGAACAATGCTGAATGCACATCGCACGCATGTGTGATGTGAGAATTGTTTTTATTGGTGACGTAAATAAAGGCTGGTGCGCCTGCAAAATGATGTCGATGCAACACGCTGTACACTCACAGTTAAAGTCAGTGTTACTTGAGTTGCCTACCCAACATATCGCTGGCGCGACTGACTTTTCTGTCGTCACCGATAAATTATTTTAGCTTTTGGCTCAGGTAAGCATCTTGCAATTGTAATACTTCTCATCAGGAATTTACTGGTGGCTTATAGCAAGATGTAAGGAAAAAACTGATAGTTTTCATTCACCCCAAGGAAACCAAGATTGGGTACTGTTTCCCCAAAATGTGCGTCAAAATGTTCCGGCAATAGTTGAGAAAATATGGCTTTAAAGGGGAAGTGACTAAAAGTTGGGGGATTGTTCGGAAACTATGGAATCTTCCCCAACTTTTAATTTAAATTTCCACAAAATTGGCAATATTTTCCCTCATTACTTCCGGTGCAATAAGACGCTATTTTTTTTTTTTTTAAAAAATAAGGCCAGCATTCCCCCCCCCCCCCCGGTGCGCCTGCTTTTTTACAAAGTGCTGACTTCCTGACTTCTCATTAGAATGAAGCTACTTTACACCTTTACTTCATCGAAAAATTAACTGTCCATAAGTGTATTTACGAAAGCTATCATTTGATTTTTCGTTGTTTCTGGTGTTTTTCTTTTTGTCTTTTTCCCGCGGTAAACTTTTAATTCCTGCCGAGTGTTTTCCACTTTCTTACTCGGAAAAGCCAAGCGACTTACATTGTATCCGTTGAAAGTGAGACAGCTATAGTGAAAAGAGACGATCAGTACAGTTTTTTTTTTTTTTTCTTATCTATACTTATACTTCATTCACGTGAAGTAGGCACCGGGCACCGGGCAATCAATTACCTTCAGACAGCGTTTATCTGTTTTATGTACTTTTTGTTTCTAAGCTTTGTAATTATTTTCTCAGCGCCGTCGAGCATGCAAAAAAAGGCCGCGTTGCCGTATCAGAGGTGGATATAGAGAAATTTAACCCTCTCTCTCTCTCTCTCTCTCTCTCTCTCTCTCTCTCTCTCTCTCTCTCTCCGCCTATTTAAAGGCTTGGAAAAAGAATAGAAGATAGGGACAGGGACACATCTTGGGTTTTTGGACTTTATAGGTTTGTTATTTTCAGGTCCACTCGTTTCAAATGGGGTAGTTGCAATGGTTGGTCTGAAATGTTGTGTTTCTTATAAAGAAAATGATAGTTTTTGATGAGCTGAGAACAATGGTGCCTTTGGTTTTTTCCTAAGTGTCCCGGTTTGGGAGATACACACGGGTAAAGTTGTATAAAATCGTGTGCGTAGTGACGTCACTACGCGGAATTCCCATTGAAAACAATGTATTTTGGGCTAAAATCTTATCTCCGGAACAATGAGACTTAATTAGAAACCAAAGACATCTTTGTTCTCACCTCATCAAGTACTTTCATTTTCTTTATAAAAAACAGAACTTTTCAGACCCTTGCAACTTCCCCGTTAGATGAGAGAGAGGCGAAGGTGACGCATTATTTCTGGATTCTTCTTCGTGCCATCGTGCCGTTTCGGGAATTTCTCATTTTTACAGAAATTGTTCTCCGGTAGCTTCTTGAAATTTGATTTTTTGACAGAAGCCCCTCGTTTCATAAAAGATTCTCCATCCTTGTTTGATGTGTATGGGCCAAAAAAATGTATTTCCACATTATTTGTCTACTGTTTTGAGTTTATAATAATCAAGTTAGAACAAATGTTGCATCGATAACATAGCATCATTGAAAAATTCTTAAAATGACGGAGAGCTCAAAGTCAGAGTCTAGTTTCAGAATTTCCTAGAAATTTACAGCTTCAGGCCGTAAATTCGAAGCCTCATTTAGGGATTTGTCTATATCTTTCTTTCCCAATTTAAACAGATTTGTTAGGAAAAGATGCAGGGAGAGTGTCGTTCTTGACTTTAGCTCAAAAAATTTTCCTGCCGTCTTTTTCTAACTTATACCTTCAAATGGGCAGTGCGAGAGAAAAACACATTCATAGCTTATGACGCCTAGGTGGTAAATATCCCTTTTGAATCAATGTGAGTTATGTATTAGAATTTCGGCCCGAAATCTGGTAACACTGCGGGAGTGAATGAGATACTGGGAATTAGCTGTTGAAAGCACGAGTTGTCTGCTGTCTTTTCACCTGCTCTATCCCCTTTCCTTCTAGTTCTGATAAGGAGGAAAAAAGGGTAAAGTATTTATAAACATTAGGTACTTGAAATTATCTTAAAGACGTTTTCATAGCTTGAATTTATCCTCTAGAAGGTTTACATCTTACATCCTTGAATATATTCGCGTGTCTAATTATCACCATGAAGATGGAGTGCAGAGGTATTTTAAGGCACATAGAATGACTTTGTGGAATACAATCTGAGAGAATTTTGTCATGGCGGCATCACTTCCGCGGTCTCCCAAAAATATAAATCATTGATGGATTCTTCTTTTTGGAGGAGGGTATACGGGGGATGTCTTTCTACAAAATTGACTATGATTCTGTGATGAGAATTTGAAAGTTGCGCATAGGTTCTACCATATTTGCAAAGTTTTACTTTCAAAGGCCTGAGACTAGAGCTATCTTACCGTCACTCGACTGCAGAGTATGAGGAGGGGGGGGGGGCACTTCCACTTTTGCACGACACACGACTTTTCCATTAAGGATATTTTGTCGAGATGCAGATGCGTAAACGGTCAAAGAAAAACTCTCCACTTCAAACTAAAAGCCGCACTTTTTTCTTATCATTCCTCTCTTTCCTTTTTATTTTTAACGGAGAACCCTCGTTTTATTTATAATAATCCTCACGAATGAAATTAATTTCATTAAAAGAACGCGTATAGCACACACGCGGATACGCGTTTGTCGTCACGTTTGGCGATGGTTGCCAGTTTCACCGGCAGAGTGATCAAATGATCAGATTCTGTGTAATCTAGTTACTTTCTGTCTCCATTTTACTTGCAATGTAGTGCTAGTATTTCTACCTATAAATATTAAACGTAAACCGGGGGGGGGGGGGGGCTGGGCGAAATTTCCTGAATCAGATTATGACCCATGACCCACCTAGATGTTGCATCGGATCGCTAGGATTTTTCCTATTCCACTCATTTGCTCGAAAAAAGGGAGAAAAATGGATATGGTAAGCGAGACATGGTTTATGCCTCGCATTGTTGCATGTCTGCCCTGATCTGGCAACTATTCGAACCTATTCCATACGCGGGCGTCGTAGTCTAGATTACTGGATAGGGCGGTCTTCGGTCTACTTCACAGGGATTTGTAAAGATGGAGCGACTCAAGAGGCATAGTGGTATGAGTACGTATATGGATGATGAGTTTGTAGAGGGAGGGGGTTACCAGGCGAAGGTTATTTCTCAAAATTATTTTAAAGCTCTCAATCGTGAGAGCGAAAACATAATGTAAATGGAGATTATGCTCAAAGAAAACCATCCTTCAACTCTCCCCATGCCCCCTTATCATCCACCAACCCTTCCGCCATCCCACTCCCCCCGTACGTAGCTAAAAATCTCAGGAGTTAGGTGAGGAGAGGGAGAGGAACTCGTGCGGAGAGCATCACTCTCGTTTACGAATCAAATGTAGGGGTTGCCACTAGGAGATGGGGGTGGGGAGTGAAATTGTTGGTGGGGGGAGGGTGTTTTTAGCCAACAGTGCAGAATCAATTGCGAAGAGTCAAGAGACGCGCCCCGCGTGTCCATATTATGCTTTATAGCTTTAAAATGAACTCACATATGCCGTGTTAGCGTATACGGACTGCTATAAGTACTTTATGCGTTTGTGAGATGTTTCACCACGTGATATTTTAAATCATTCAATCGATCGCCTTAAGGCCTTAGGGCTTAAAGCTCAACACTCTTTTACTCTTTTGTATAGTCATCGGAAGAAACTATGTACACTTTTAGTTGATACCATTAGTTCCTTCATAGGTATCTTGCTCCTTAACGCGTGATCAGCCAAGAGGGTCATCTTGAATTTCCCGCGCTAATAGAACCAATACCCCGGGCTTAAAAGTATCCATCTGTGACGTCAAAAATTGGATTTTCTTTAGTAGCTGCGCTGAAGTTTTGGAGTGGAACATGATCATTTGATGCGCAGGTATCTTTATTTGTGTGCCATTTTATATTAAAATCCATCATGCTGAAAATTATTGTCCATCAAACTTTGCAATAGAGCCATTTGACCAATCAGGATGCTGATTCAACGAGTGATTCAACAAATTTGAACTGACCAATCACGTCGCGTGGATTCAACAAGAGGTGATT
The DNA here is from genome assembly GCA_011764245.1 of Trialeurodes vaporariorum. Lineage (NCBI taxonomy): Eukaryota > Metazoa > Arthropoda > Insecta > Hemiptera > Aleyrodidae > Trialeurodes > Trialeurodes vaporariorum. Next base: position 29,720,234 of record VMOF01000002.1, read on the forward strand.
TAAATAGACAAATCAAATTCTGGTGCAGTAGCTTAGTCATGTTTTCACTGGCTTTGCATCATAGATTTCGGGATAATAAGTAGTAAAAGGAATGTATCATGAAAACAGTGCGGCGAGGTCAAGGAGTGCAGATTGCAGAACTTAAACTGACTCTCAAAGTTGGCGGCGGGAGGGATAGACAGTGAGAGAAAAAGATCGGGCCAGCCAAGTTTACTGTAGAAGTGGCAGAAAGCAGAAGAGCCGAATGCAATAACTACAGCGCGAGTGTGCGGGTAAGGCGGGTTGCGGCCCGGGCGCCCGAATCTAAAGCACCATGCTCGCAGTGTCACGTTCAGTTTGCATACGCTCAGCTCAAGAATGAATTCGACTCATGCCTCATGTACTTGTTGCCAAGTCATATTGAAGTATCCGACCTTCACGCAACCTTGCTGCATTAAAGGAGCGCGATGCGTGTTGCATGCTTGTTTTTGAAGGCGCTTAGCTAATCTGAGCTTGGCCGAGGCGCCATGAATTATTTTAAAAGGCAGAAATGTCGTTGTAACCGCATCGCCTCAATTAGAGTTTCAGTGATCATTGGCCAACTGATTTAAGCCAAGGCTTCTAACCGAACCGCAAACCATTTTGCATAAAATACTTAGAACCGCAAACCGGGCGGGCTGAACCGAACTGAACCGGACGGGCTGAACCGGGTTTGAACCGGTCCCACAGTTTTCCAAAAGCGGTTCAAGTTACAACTACGATCATAGACTTTAAATAAATAAGACTACTTTCACAATAATGTAAAGTCGATAATGCTCTGCTCCTGCGAGAGGAGAAAAATAATATTCAGCAAGGAAATCAGCTAAATCCTTAAACAATCTTTGAACGCGAAAGCTTTATGGTTGAATGTATTCTGTCACTTAAAGCTTTTCAAGTAAGACCAGTTCGAACTGAACTTACCATCCCCACAAACCCGAATCAAACCGCGAACCAATTTTATTAGTGAAAACCAAACTGCGGTTCACGGTTGTTTCTATCATTATGTGACCAAACAAACCACCTCCTTCCTCACTGTAGTGTGGCTGACAAAGTATAAGGGGAGGGGGTGGTTTGTTTAGTCACAAAAAGCTCTATAGAAGCGATATATTGCATCGTGACGTCACCTTAAATGAATCTATAATTATTGCGCAACACCGCCATTACGGTCACGCAAACGGAAGAATTTCATGAGCCAAGGAGTAGATTTTATAAGCTTTTAGTGCTACCAGCGTTATTTTTGCAGGTTTTTACATGTTAATTGTCCCTCAAAGCGCATGTAGCCAAAGTTTGCAAGTGCCGCGTCATTTATTTCTCGTTGCCGGTATGGCAACGGTGTGGAACGGGTGGCATCGCCTCAACGTGCCCTTTCCGTTTAATGAACGTAGGATGACGTCGCGTCGGGTAAACGGACTACTATCGTGTGCTGCGTGTAGTGAAGGGCGCCGGGCGAAGGGGTTGACAAAGCGCAGGGACCACTGACTGCTCTTAGATCACACACTCCTAGCCGAGGCACAAGTCTGCAAAGATGAGAGAGAGATTTGTTTTGAGGAGTGGGGAGGGGGAGGGGGAGGGGGGCTAAGGAGCACGACTCATGAATTCATAACCACGCGGACGGCCGCGGCGGGGCGCGCTCTAGCTCCGCCAAAATTGGAACAAGTATCGAAGGGCAGAAGGGTATAGTATGAAGAGTGATGACTGCAACTTGTAAATATAAAGTCGGTTGCCCCTGCAAAACTTGAAACGGCAACACTGCGTGACGCATGGTTCCACTGCATAAGTGATCACAGATCGACTTTTTTTTTCACTTATTTTATTTGTACTACCATGTTTACGTATTCCAGGATAATACAGATATCGACTTATCGAATGAGATTTTGAGAAAATCGCGTTCTTAGTGAAGATTGAAAGATCGCAATGAGCGGTTATGTTTTTGTGAAAATGTCGCACACTCCTGCTTCTGTCTCGGTCGATATCATATAATAATAATTCAAGAATCCTGCTACAAATAGCGCTAGCTTCGATTATAGCAACTGTGAGCAAGATAGGTGCGTTGTATCGCAGTTTTCGATTTCATAATCGATTACTTTTCAAAAGTTATCGAGGAGGACTTAGGCAATAATAATGACTGCTGATGTAGGTAAATAAAATTGGTGTTATTTCATCGTACCAAGTTTGTTTTATTGAAATCGACACGACTTTTAAAAGTAATCGAAAAACGAGTATTCGTGTCCCACTTGCCCAACCCTGGTGCAAATGCCGCAATTGTATCTCTCCCATTAGCGGCTCGTGCAATTTGGCAACCGTGGATTCCCTCTATTTTTTGGTGAGGCACCGTGCCTCACCCATCATAATCAGTATTTTTACGTAGGGTTAAATAGAAAAAGCTCGGTTGCCACATTGCATGAATTGCTACTGGGAGAAAGACAAACGACGCGACGACGTCTGCACCTATCCATCCTACGCAGTGCGCACACTGAAAAAAAAAACGTAGTCATATGTACCGAGGAGCATGGTAGGGCATTTTCTGGTCACTAATTCCGTAGGTAAGGTAAATTGTACCCCGGGCGTGGTTTAAAATTCCGTGCTACCTGGTACTGAAATACCTGGGAACACGGTATTCGCCATTATGGTGGAATATACCAACTAAACGGTAACTTCATCCGTGGAGCGTGGTAAAAATTACCGTGCCCACGGAAGAATCCTTGATAACCTCCAAAGAACGCACTTGCACGGTTACAAATACCAGGCAGGGAGTCACTTCAGCGGGGTAGTTATAGCCAGGCTCCTTCCGCATTGGAATAGAACCTCTACCAGAGAGCACGGTAATTTGAAAGTACCGTGCGCTTGGTATTTTGGAACGGGCAAAATTGGCAACATCCATCGAACTAACCTCTAAGCTCTGATCAGAATAAACAAACTCTGTGCTAAGAGGTGATTTGCATGTTTTGTTTCATGTCCTCTTACTTTGAATATGTATTAAAAATAAGCAGTTCTCATAATCTGTGTTAGTGTAAGGAATATCGGTTGCTTTTTGGAAGAAGATTCGAGTACTCGTAATGGGAAGTGTTTGAAAGGCCATAATTTTTCTTATTTTCGAGTAGTCAGTGGAAGTGCGCGTCACTTTTTGTTCTTTGCAGAAGTTTTGTTTTTTCCTTGCAGTATTAATTCGGTGATAGGTGAAAATGTCCAATCATAATTGTCCAATACAAAAATGTCCAAGCGTAAAAAAGGTCCAATGTACATTAATGTCCTAATTGAAATATGTCCAATGGGGCTCTTGCAAACTTTTGCTATAAGCAAAAAATAGCCCAATCTTCTTTAAAGACCAGCAAAAATCACGAAAATCACACTAAGAAAGTCTAAAATTCATTAATAAACTCACATATAACTGCTATAACGGCAAGATGGCAATGGTGGCTCGACGCAGGTATATCATGAGAGATTTCTGTCTATTATGTCTCTTTCTCTACGGATGAAACACAGAGAGATATGTGTCAATTTAGATAGGAATCTCCCATGATACCTGCGTCTCTCCGCCATTAAGCCTGATTCTGAGAGTGAATTTTGTGATTTTTTAGTGTACGCATAGACATTTTTACAGGTTGTTATGCAAGAATCAACTCTTCAATCCCCTACAGCAAAAGTTTGCAAGAGCCCCATTGTCCAATGAACATAATAAACTTTTTTCTTTAGAAAATGTCCAATTGTATACCTTGAAAGCATACTATGACAAAAATTCTCAAATTTTCATCAGTAAAGCATTTTTATCACAGTAAGTATGCTTTTAAGGTAATTGGACATTTTCTCAAAAGGAGTGAATTATGTTCTTGGACAAAATTTCAAATAGGACATTTACGTACATTGGACTTTTTTTTACATTTGGACATTTACGTACACTGGACTTTTTGTACGCTTGGACATTTTTGTATTAGACAATTATGATTGGACATTTTCACCTATCACCATTAATTCTATTTTTCCACGGCCGTGATTTTTCCCGTGCAATGGCAAATCCGAGCATTTATCCTCTGTTGTTTTCGTGGAAATTAGTTTGTGACGAGAGTTCTCCCATTTTCAGTGATTTATTATTGCTTGTGGAATCATTACTGTGACACTGTACTGTTTTACTGACATCTGTCTGTCAAAATATTTACAACACACGTGGGTTTTTAATGCAATTTGAGATCACGAGTTTAAGTTTGACCCAGTGTTGTTTTGAATTTTTCATCAGCAAATGTATTTAATCTACCTCACATTCTACCCTGTCTCAAAAATAAGAAAGCTATCCTAACCTACTTGTCATGAGTAAATTAAATTGTTGGTGAGTCGCATGACTTGATTTCCATTTCTTTTGTCTTAGTTGTCATAGTTACTTCATGCTCAGGCAGTAAACTCATTCAAAATCTCCGAGTAAAATTGTCTCACCAAGCTTAGCGGGCCATCCTAGTTTCTGCGTAAAAGTGTACCGCTGAGCATTTTATAATATTATATTAAATGTTTTGCTATGGAAATATGACCAATGGATGCTATGACATCACCTGCATTCTTTTGCAGTTTTACCCTCTCATTGAAATTTTGATTCTCTAATTCTTTTCAAACACATATGACTCAATATACTCTAAGATTGGCTGAATTTTTGCAATTTAAAAGGCTATTTAATAAGTAAAAGTGGTTCCACTTATTCCTTTCAATGAATGCTCATATTCAGAGTAGGAATAAACCACACATCATTGTTTAATTATAAATCCAATTACATTCCAATTGAGTGTACCTTTGGATCAATCAAAAATGAAAAAAAATTGCTCGCCTCTCTTTAAGCGTTATAAATCAAAGACATAGTACCAATTATCACAAGGATCGGCAAATTGAATTCACTTAAAGTAGGTGAAGAGAAGCAAAAAAATTAAACAGCATGTTCAACTTTAGTCTGATACTCAATCAAATGGATTTTTAACTATGCAAGCATAAGAAAGGAAATTGGAATGTGATTAGTTGTGAAAGATTTAAGCTATCCGTTCCCATGTGCACCGCAGCGCACCGGTCAAATTGTCTTCATCATTGCAGTTAACCTTTAATCTAACAATCGATGACTTCAAGCTGGCATCACAATCTGTGTGAAAGACAGCTGCTTGTATTCAATGCAGCTGGAACTTCATAGAATTGAAATGGAATAGTTTGATTTGTTTACACCTTGCTTAACTACTATACTGACCGTTAAATAACTGGAGCGGTGACGCTAATATCAAAATGACTAGAGCAATTAAATTTAAAATACAAAATATAACTGTATTGACAGTATTTTTACCCACATTAATATCAGTTTTAATTCATTAATGAGTTGATTGAAGCTTATCCGCAATGATGTCAAGAAACATTTGACCGCTGCGCTACAGAGCGCATGGGAAATGAGAGTTAAAATTTTGCACAAGTGACTGCAGGCCAAGCTTCTTTCTTGAACTTTCATATAGGTATATTTTTAAATCCATTTGTAATGTGTAAATGCAGATAGTTAAAAATCTTCTTGATTTTTGCTTGTTTCTTTTCAGAGAAATAAGCAACATTGTTTAACTTATAAAAAGAACAACGGGTACACTTATTAGGAATGTAACTTGGTTTATAAGTAAAAAACAATGAGAATGGAACAAGCTTTTTTTAAAAGATTGCAAGACATCTTTATCGATTCAAGTGTTTTATCCAATGAGAAACCAGGTACCCATAAGTATTTTCTGCATTCTTTACTATTATTTTTTTTTTATTGACTTAGGTAAATTTTATTTTTATTTTTTTCTTTTATACACACATCATTTATTACATTTTAATAAGTATGCATTTCATTTGGGACAAACCGAAATATTTTTTTCAAAATCAGACTCATTTCAAGTTATTTACAGCTATATTCCTCTATTGTTTCTTTTGCCGCTATTCAGAGAATGGAGAAGAATACTTAAATCATTGAAGTTGATTTGCCAGCAAATAATTAATAATTATTCCTCCAATTATTGGAACGAAAACTCGCAATGCATTATCGTAGGCAAATTTGAGGAGTAAGTATAAAACTTTAAAACCTACGAAATTGGCTCAACACCCTCAACCAGAAACTGTGGCCTAATGGCTAGGACACTGGACTGCGAACTCGGTGACCTGGGTTCGATTCCCGGGCCAGCCAGGCACAAACCAAACTCTGATATTTCCCCTCCTTGGTTGAATTCTGAAGTGAGGCAAAAAAAGTAGAGTCAATACAATGGAAGCGGGAAAATTACTTTTTGTCATTCGATGGAAATGTTTATTAAAAATAAAAAGGTAAAAGTATAAATCGAACGTGATACCGAGGGGTAGATTTTCGTCCGTGGAGCACGGTAATTTTAATCTGGCCCGATTTTCCATGGAGCACGATTCCCTCTTCCAGAGGCCGGAGTATCGGCTTCCGTGGAGCACGGTAATTTTTACGAGGCCCGTGATAACCCTCATCGGAGCGCACGGAAGAGGGGACCCTGCAACCCTGGTGCTTGTTACCTGCGTCAGCTACCAGAGGAGCACGGTAAAACAAACCGCAGTTTACGGTGTTCCATACCGACCATGTTTTCTGGTAATTGAAACCGGGTTACGGTATTTTTTACCGTGTTTTTTTTCTCCGTGCACGGTTGAATTTTTTGATTTTTTTTAAATTTTGTTTCCCCCAAAGTCAAAATTGTACGTTTTTCGGAATAATATCAAAATGATATACGAAACATCAACAATGAACCTTGCATTCATTCGCAAGATTCAGCAGTTTAACTGTGTATAATGGAAACGGTGTTGCTAAATTTGGTGGGGAATTCAAAAAATTTACATTTGGTTTAGAGGTTAAATGCGTAATCATGTACGCAAAATGGCAGCCGTGAATGGTGAGGATGGGGAAACACGAGTGAACGAGTAAACTAACCCCCGGGTCGGTTGTTTTCATCGCTCCTGTCATAAGTCAAGATGTAAATGAGTTCATCCCCTTTTTATGGCCCTGTGTTGAATCATCATAACCCCCCCCCCCCCCCCCCCACCGCACGCAGCCCCTCCGACTACCAACCACAGTTTTCATTCATCTCGCTTGTTTATTACGATCCGTCATAGTTGTCAGATGCAATGGAAGGCAAGGCCTGAAATTCGTGTCGGTTCCATTGGAAACTGAGATGATTTTTCATTTTATGCAAACTGAAGAGATTGTGAGCGAACGCTCTGCAATTGGATCGATTTTATGCACGGAAGCCTCATACGAAAAAAGACCTACCCATTGATGTTAAATCCATTTAAAAAGAGGAGAAAATAATTACTGAATCTGACGGACTAATTTTTTTTTTTTCTTACTATTTTTTTTAGGACTATTTTTTTTGTACCCCTCAAAGTGCCAAACTATAAATAGTTTCTACTTTAACAATTATTCATGGTTTACTGTCAATTATTTGCAGAGAAAATTAGATCTTTTGATCGTGAGAAATTCTATGGATGGGTTCATTTTGCATAGTTTTAGCCCCCCTTGTGCTTATACGGGTGAACTCAATCGCAGAAATCCTGTGGTTTCAAAAAAAAACATTAGATTCAAAGCCATCTCCCATTAATTGTCGTCCGTCCAAGAAAGGTCGATATTAACTCCAGAACAGTACTTTACTGCAGGCCTGGTCTGCAAAGAGAAAAACTCCAAAAGAATGAAATTGTCAGAAGTTTTCAGAAGTCAGAAGTGTCTTCTCCCTTCAAATCACAAAATACTTTGAGGGGCAAATATACTTTTTAAAATTGAAGCTTTGAGTGTATAGTACTTGGAACCGTAAAGGTTACGCTACTTACGTTCCGTTTCATTTTGTTTTGATAGGGGAAAAATGAATTTAATTAAAGATTACCGGTCGATCTGCGGTCTGCAAGCCTGACTGAACAAATATTGCTGGAGGGCCTATCAGCTGTAGGATAATAAACTGAACTGCGATCTTTGATATTTTTTAAAAGTTTTCCTCCTTATAATCGTCAAATGTTTTGAGAGCCAAAGAGGCTTTTTAAAACTGAAGTGTTTTGTCGTACTTTGGACGACAAATTTTACGCTACGTTCCCTCAATCTTTTTTGAAGTTTGAAAAAAAAAAAAAAACTGGATTTGCGTCTAAAATATTGTAGGTTGACTTGCGGTCTTCAAACCTAACATCGACATGAAGAAATTAATAAAGAGGGCTTTTTAGCTACTAATAAGCTGACCTGCAATCTTCGATTCTTTTCGGAAGTTTCTTCCTTTCAAATCATAATACATTCTGAGAGGCAAAGAAGACTTTTTAAGACCCGCTTTATTTGGTCCGTCTCATTATGTTTAGAAAAAATATAATTCCATCAAAGATTATACAGATCGACTCGCCGCACTTGCCTTTCTTCTTCTTCGGAACTCTATCTATAGTTCTTCTCAAAGCCGCAAAATGTTCGCCTACATCTGACAACCTCGGGCTGGGATCGGAATTAAATACACGAATTCGGTCCCGAAACAAATACTGCGATTGCTGCTAGTATGAGAGAGTGTATTTGCAGTATGAGTGCATGCTCGCCCTTTTTTGTATCCTATACAAATTGGTCTCGTCAATTCTATTTATTTCATGCAGCAATTTTTTTTGTCTCTATTTTATATTTATTTATTTTTCCTCTGTTTTCGCCCCTGCCCCCTCTTCTTTTTTTATGTTTTCATTTCATTCCTCTCCCTCTCTTTCTCCAACTCTAACCCCCTTCCCCTAGCCTTTCTATACCGTGTCTATTCTCTCCACGTACATATTTTACGGCTGTTGAACGAGACCGGACGACACGATCTACGGGGTGTGATGAGTCGGTATAGCGCAACTAGAATACCTCAATCTCTTTCTCGCTCTCTCTCTATTTTACGCCATTGACCCTTGTGTGTTAGACAAGGACAGGCAGAAAGGGATGGAAGCCCTGCCGTTTATCCTTTTTCAACTTGCGCGTTTTTAAGGACAAATGAGAGGGGTAGAAAAGATCACGGTTGCGCCACTGGATGAGACGCTACGCTATGGAGACGCGAGCGTTTTGCATTTTATTGTTGACATCAGCACAACTCAACTGAGCAGACAACGGGCGCTATGCTCACTATTATGGAGAGTTACACGAGCTGTGAAAAGTGCACCTTTTCAGGCGAACAATTTATCAGTCTCCTGATACTTAGCGCGTTTTTCCATCTCCCCACCCGCGCGCGCCGCAGCTCGGGCCGGCCGGCGCGGCGCGGCATCACACGCGCTTCGCGAGCCACGAGGTTTTTCACGCTGCGCGTACATTGGGATAATTCATCGGATTTCTTAGATTTTTTCCCCCGATCTGTCTGTAAAGTTTTAACGAGAAATTGAAACCACCAACACTTACTTAAACTGATGCGCTCTCCATAATGTGACGATTGCTTGTATATTTCTGAAATAGCAGACGTCTGGTTATCTCTGCCAGGATTAATAAATATTTAAACCGCGCATATACAATCAATTGAATCAAAGTTCTGATTGGAAACACACTGCTTGGATAATTTTAATCAGAAGTTTAGGAGTTGTAACAATTGAGGATTCATTTAGAAAAAAAAAAATACCTTTGAATCAGATGGTAAGCTCTTCCTAAAAAATGCATAAATGCATATTTTAAACTGCTATTGTGTACGTTTCTGATGAGTGAAACCGGTTGTCATTTCATACCTGACAATTGGAGGTTATTAGTCCATTGGTCCAATAAGAAGAACAGAACAAACCCATTTAAGTCATCACTCATCAGAAACACACAATAACACTTGAAAATTTGCATTTTTAAGGACAATCTTATTTTTTTATTTAGGTATGCGTGTATTTTTTCTACAGGATTCTTTAATTATCTTAATCCTGGCTTGCCACACTAAATTTTATTTTTTCTCCTAAGACGGACCCCACTTACTTGCGTATGACGTAAAATCTGACAACGTTGAATTTTGTCCATTCAAACCAATAGAAATGATCGAACTTTTGAGCGCTCAGTGAGCACCTGCAAATTCGGCCTTTTATACTTACATGTGTTAAGATTGCAAGCAAGGGCGAAGGACTATAGGGAAACGACTGAGATTTGCGTGTGTTTCATCCCATTTTGACGCGAGGATGCAGGGTTGGAAAAATATGCATGTAAGTATGTAAGTCGCATGTATACGTATTTTGTATGTGTAAGTCATCATCAAGAGTGTGAGTATGTATTGTGCCAGCATTTTCTTTCTAACGACGCGACGTGTACACTCTACAGTATATCTGAGACTGAGAAGGTTTCCACGGTGGAAGGCGGGCCCGGGAAGGGGGACGATCCAGAATTAACACCCTTACCGGCTCGGGTAGAAGGATAGAAACTCGGGGCGAGAGGAAACAGGAAAAAATCTAAGCTGGAACCGTGTGTGTGAAACAAAAATAACAACCTTTTAGATCGAGAGGGAGAAAGAGGGAACGATCAATTCGCACTGTAGCAAATTGCTTTGTCGTCAGATTTTGGAAACAATCGTGAGCATTTTAAGAGGGCCGGCCTGGAGAAGGGTGAGTGTGAATGTGAAATGTCTCTGCGTTTCGCCATTCTGAATGTTTATTTCGCACGCATATTTACATCGTTTCGTGTAGTTTTCGAAAGCGTTCTCCAGAAAAACGGTTCCTATTACACATTTACACCTGATCCTCTCTTTCTTGGAGCACGCAATACCATATTTATGTCGATTTACAAGAAAGAACTCGACTCATATTTTGCTGGATTTTTCTTTGGAGGTACCTAGATCTTGCTTCAATTTCTACTCTGTATGATAATGTTAGGTTGAGTGGGTCTTTTTCAAGACTTGAATGGAGCAACTGTAAGGCTGTCTGATTTTTTGTGTTTTTTTTTAGTGAGCAAATGAAAGTACTCGGTGTGCTGAAAACAACCTTGCCTTTGATTTTTCTAACTAGTTTTCAGAATTTTAGAGAATACATTTTAAGTGAAAATTCTGACGTTCTGACGCTACAACCGGCACGACTTCTAAGCATTTTCACACGAGTGTATATGCATCTTCAAAACCGGGACACCTAGGAAAAACCCAAAGGCACCCTTTTCCTTAGCTCACCAAGCACTTTCATTTTTTTCATAAAAATAACACAATGTCAGACTATTGCAACTGCATTTTCTGACTTTGGAATGTTTTCTTCTCCCTCTTCACTAATTGATCACATATGTAAGAAACACGAGAAAAATGTCCTCTTGCCGTAACAAGACGTCTGTTCATTGCAATTAACTAACCGAAGATCCCGGTTGGTGTAACCGGAATTCCAGTAACTATAACTGTGATGCTGGTAACAGTCACCGAATGTCCGGTTTGTTCAATAAGTTTTCCGGTCACTTAAGAAGAATTGTGTTTCATACTTTCCAAAACGGAACTCCGGTCGAATTATCAGGAATATCTTTCTCAGTGAAAGGGAATAGGAAAGATCTAATATTTGGTCTTTTCCGCTCCTATCTCTGTCTTTTTGGCTTTTGGAACTCTCTCATTCAAAAGGACCAAAGAGATAGAGAAAAAGGGCGAGAAAGAGAGCGAGAGAGAGAGAGAGAAAGAGAGCGAGAGAGAGAGAGAGAGAGAGAGAGAGAGAGAGAGAGAGAGAGAGATAATGCTGGATCCGCCTCTGTCTTTCATCTGACGATCGAGACAAGTTCATACGTCCGCACTCTGGATTGAAATATGAGTTTTTAGTGTCTTTTTTCTGTCTTTGAAAACAGTTTAAAGTACATTTTAGTACAAAAATCATGTTATTTGACTCATTTTTAGTTCCAAAATGAATGAATTGACATATTTTTAAGTCATCTTGCCATTTAATGTTCATAACCTTAATTTTTATTCGTGCAATCATGTCTGGGAAATTCTTTTTTTCGACCCACTGTGGGTTCATCAGTTTTTGACTTACAAATAGATCGGACACCATTTTCAAGTCAATACACTTAAACTAAATAGTAGTTGCGTCTCATCTCCAATGATGTCAGACATGCATGTTACCTGCGAGCGCGAACGGTGCGCCCAATTGTTTTTACACATGTTCAAGATTCTCGCTTGGAATCAATAAAAAATGTCCATTGTCATACTATGCAATACCGTTGCAAATCAGTGCGTAAAGAGTTCGCAGAAGTACAGAAGAATCTTTATAGACGGTTTTTTTTTTTTTTCTTTTTCCTTTTTGAAGACGAAACGCAAGTCACAAACTATCCGAGTGCAAGATGGTAAGCCGAGTATTGTTCCGATCCGAGTGGTAGCGCCGCGTCTGTTGAAAGCGTTAGACATGCCAATGGGTCTGATTGCGTAAGAACAGTTATTTAAGGTGATCATGCACTCTGCAGGAATCGCCCGCGATGTGGCTGTATGATTTGGCAGGATGTAATCAGAACGTTTAGAAATATTTATCGGATCAGGCAGGTTGGAGCTTGCTTCGAGGACCTATTTTATTTTATTTTGACATCATGAAAAACGGTTTGTAGATGCGAGACGGCGGTGCTGCTTAGTGTAAACCAATTTCGGAAAGGGGGCATTTATACATACACTACACAGGATGTCACTGAGTTCCGCGATAGAGGGGACAAGGTCAAGTGATGGCACCTCTCTGTAATTTTCTAACAAGTCGCTCAATTTAATGAAGTACCTGATTCTGGTTTTTGAGAAGCTTTATAAATTTCGCTGAGATCATGCACTGAAACAATTCGCGAGACAGATGCTTGGATATTTTTCTTTTAAAATTTAATTAGTAATTTTCAGTCATACCCCAAAACTCATTTTCTAACGCTTGAAATCTCGGAACCTTGATGGAGAAAGGTTTTCCGAAAAAAAAAAAAAAACAAACAAACAAACAAACCAAAAAAAGCCGAATTTGTATATACAATACCTACAGTACCTGTACACATACACGTGGCGGCACAGAAATGAGATCACCATCGTTCATTCGGGTGATTTAAGGTAACTTCAGTCTATAGAAGTGTCCCTCCTATCCTCCACTTTCCACAGCAAACCCTGTCGTACTCCTTTCCTTCTTCCTCCCAACTTGTCTACTTGTATTTACTCGACTATCAGCCCCATCCCCCTTCCCCTCTACTTGATGTAGTCTTACCAAAAGGCAAAATTTACGCGTGGATCTAAGATCCTCCTTCCATTCGTCCGCGTCCTTCCTATCCTATTCATTCGCACGTTTTAATTACTGTCAAGTTCACCTGCCTCCCCCCCCCCACCGGGTCTCTTTTCTACGAGCAAAAATCTAAAAACCCGCACTATCGGAAAGGATACGATCGAATATCGATTTATCTCATTATAACGGGCCTCGACTCAACTCGAGCCGCGTCAACAAGTCGACGAATCGCCGCGCCGCCGTGACGGCAACCCGCGCTACATCATCGCGATAAGAATTTAATGACGGAAGTAGTATCCGACTGCGTTTCGAGTGCCTGTGAGGGTGAGCGCTGAGTAGGATGCGGTGGCGGCCACGGCCTCCATTGTGGCCGGATTGAGATGAAAAATCTTTCAGTCATCAGTACTGGGTGTCTCGAGAGTCACGGTTGAAATTTCAATCACGTATGTTAGCCGTATGTTTGGTCAAACTCACATTTCCCTCTTTTAGGGCTGAATTTTAACAAGTTCCCGGACTTTTCTTCGGAACTCCGTCAACTTGAAAAGTGCCTTTTGAAATACATTAAGGATGTACAGAGGCCGAGGGTAAATATAGGAGAGATGATTTTAGGGAAAATGGAAAGTATGGAGAATTGTGTAATGTTAGCCTTTGGAACTGATGGAACGCCTTAAAAAAAGTTTAAATTGATAGAACTAGAATAGATATCCGTTTAGGGAATTTCAAATTGACGTCGAAAATTGTTGATCTTTGAAGGAAATTTCATAGTTGGTCCGATCTAGATTTGAAATTTTTTCAGAATCTCAGCTTTTTTCATCCTCAATTTAAACGATGATGTACATATGTACAGTGGCGGATCCACGCCCCCCCCCCCGAAAGCCTCAAATTTTGCTTTTTTCATAGAAAACAGCCCTAAATTGCTTCCACCGACTTTTTAAACTTCAAAAATTCACAGGCGTCCCCCCCTTCCAGGAAAATTTTCTGGATCCGCCACTACATATGTATAATATTACTTCGGAAGCAATGTACTTATGGAACACATTTCAACGATTCAAAAATGTTTCTCAGAATTTTCCTGACTGACTTTCCAGTTGAATTTTGGACATTCCAATCAATAACTTACTCGTAACATGTTGGTCGTCAAATGTACGAGATTACCATAGAAAAATACATCTTTTTTGCATTTTTCGAGGTGATGAATAAATTTTATTTTGGAAAAATACTTTTGTATCCAAGTTTGCATGACGTATTATGGTTCATGACTAGCAACTGTATGCAAAAAAAAAAAAAAAAAAAAAAAAAAAAAAAAAAAAAAAAAACCATTCATTTTTCAAAACTTCGAAGGATTTACGCACGTAAGTAAACATGCGTGAAATAAGTCTTACTTATGCCTCTAAAATACAGCTGCTTAAAATTATTACCATGATTTTTGGAACACCCTGTTCATCAGTCACTGTAAAGTTTGAAGATTTTCTGCAAAATCTGGCATTTATGGAGCTGACGCGACGGCTGCGTGTCCTTACCATGAGAGTTCATTAGTGCGTTCGGTTTCCCTTTAACTTCGTGTTCATAGATATAGATATAATTTCTAAGTCATCCTCTCCTTCGTATCGGGTCGCCTGTGTTTTCATTCATACTTAATTGGAGGTGTGAAAAATGCGGCGGGCTCCTTTTAGAAAATTAATCATAGCAGTTTTTTCTCTCCCCCCCCCTCTCTTCGGTTTCCACCATAAACTCTACATCTTCTGCGTATTTATGGATGGAATTTTCCTGCTTGGGCGGGGATGACGCCGAAGGGTCTTTTGTGGAGAGATGCAGGGCCTGGGTCTGAGCTCTTTGGTCCATTCCGTCGGTGATCATGCCATGGTTTCCACACACCTTAATCAATTAATTAATTAATTAATTAAAACATTATTTGAAAGATGAGAGATAAATTTTTTTGACTTTTTGGCTTCTTTCATTCTTGGTTTTTATAATAGCTGTTCACAAGCAGAAGTTCAATTTTGATCACACGGAGGAAAAACTTCGGTGAATATGGAATGCCACCTTAGTGTTCCATTGCATTAACCGAAGTTTTAACGCCCCCCCCCCCCCCCCCCTTCCTACACATAACCTCAAATTTGATCCCCCAAAGCCGTGCAATATGATTAGCTAAAACTGTATCGAAACCAAGTTTTTACTGAATAGCAACAGACTCCTAACTTTCACCCATTTCTTTCGTTTCAGTTGTCAAAACAGAGAGTTATAACTTTCTGTTAGTTTTTGATTTTTAGGAGAAAATTTAAATTTGTGAATGTGCTGATTATCATCCAAAATTCCTAAAATTTAAAAATTTTAAACTAAGGAAAATGTAACAAGATCAGTGGATTCTTGAGCACCATCCTGTCTTAATAGATGCGTAAACCAAACACTTTGGCTTATAACCAAAATAGGATGCGTTTTTCTTCGTCTCCTGATAATAAAGCCATCTAATCTATTCATTTTGCGCCACACCAATGTTGTGGTTGCAAATGTATGAATTTTGATTTTGATTTTTTTTTTTTTTTTTTTTTTTTTTTTTTTTTAGCAAATGAAAGTACTCGGTGAGCTGAAAACAGGAATGCTTTTGATTTCTAACTAAGTTTCATAGTTCAAGAGATGCAATTTTAGCTCGAAGTGCACATTATTGTAAACGGAAATTCCGCGTTGTGACGTCACAATATTAACCTGCACTTGTTTTTGCAACTTTACACCAAAGTATTTCCGATAGCGGGAAACTTTAGAAAAAACCAAAGCCATCTTAGTTCTCATCTCATCAAATATTTTCACTTTCTTTATAAAAAGAAAAAAAAAACCTACTTTTTCGATCAATGCAACCGCCGCATTCAGTTCCCCATTCGGAACGCCTAACCGTGCTGCGCCGCCGCCCGCGCCGCGCCGGCTGCATGCATTACTTGCTCAAGTGGTTGCATAACCTCTTTTCGACAGGCGGTGTCGACTTCCCACGCCACGCCATGACCGGCCGGCACATCACAAATCTTCAATTTTCTTTTTCTTAATCGAGCTTTAATCGCGAGGTGTTTACCCCCCGTAACGCTTCGAGTTGTCTTTAGGAGACTGCCGATACCTACCGTGCCGTGACTCGCGACTCCCCGCTTTCGACACGTGACTCCAACACCTCGACCGATCCTCGACCCCCAACCTCTTTTCCCCTTTCGACCCTTTGGAATCCCTCTGCATCATCAACCGCTGTTTTCAGGCATCGATGCCGCCACCAACGCATCACGTATCAATCGAGAGCACGCATGGTGCGTGCGACACATCACTTAAATACGTTACTCTCTCTCTCTCTCTCTCTCTCTCTCTCTCTCTCTCTCTCTCTCTCTCTCTCTCTCTCTCTCTCTCTCTCACTACTTGTCATCGCTTGGATTCATCCACTCCTCCTTGATGGATGTGAATGTGATGCTTCAGCCTCCTTCCCAGTCCCTTTTTCTCCACCTCTCTCTGTCTCTCTCACTCTCTCGCTCTCTCACACTTCTCGCAGATTCACACCTTCTTAAGTCGTGAACACGCATTTGCATTGACTGTCGGTCCTCATGTAAATTAAAAAAGATTGCCAACCTTTTTTTTCTCTCTTTCCCCCCACCCTCTCCATCCCTTTATTGAGAGCTCCCTGAAGGACCTTCTTCATGGAGGAGCGCGGTCGCGGCCCTTCCTCTCATTATTTCTGTAAACCCATCTGAATATCATTAGTAATAATTTTTCATTTTTTTATTTTATTTTTATTATGACCCTTCCTGTGCCGCTCTTTAACATCCTCCGTGTTTTTCAAGCCTCCCGCTCCTTTTTGGAATTTCTTTATTCTCTCTCTCTCTCTCTCTCTCTCTCTCTCTCTCTCTCTCTCTCTCTCTCTCTCTCTCTCTCTCTCTCTCTCTCTCTCCCACTGTCTCTCTCTTTTTGAGTTGATCAAATTATTTTTGACGTGTTGCGAATAAAATTGTAACCTTTAAGTAATCGGCGCACAATGGTTCAACTTATCGTATTTTATTTCATCGTCAAAGTTAGCGATTAACTGTAGTTTATTTCATCGTCAAAATGAGTCCGTTGTGTAATGTGCTTGCTTCGACTTACTAACTGGTTTCACCTGTCAATCTGGTGAAACTGAGCACCAACTAGCACCCAACATTGTTCCAATTGTCACCTAAGTAAGGTGATATCACCAACGATTCTTGGTGATATCAATTTAGGTGACAGTTGGAACCAGTGGCGTAGCCAGGAATTTTTCTAGGGGGGGTCCGGGGTTCGAAAATTGTCATGGGGGGTCCAAAGATACTAAGTTGGTAAAATTTGTCTGAAAACACAAAAAATGGCCTTTTTTTAGGACAAATTTTGGTGTCATGGGAGGGGGAGGGTCCAGACCCCCTGGACCCCGCCCTTGGCTACGCCACTGATTGGAACAATCTTGTGGTGCTCTTTGATGCTCAGTTTTATCAGGGTAATGGATCTTCAGCTCTACAAAAATCAAGAAGATACTACAAAAGTCCTACCCTTCATACGGAGTTTTTTACCATAAATATTTTGCTCCCAAAAACAATTAAATTTGGGGTTCCTTTCATCCAAAGACGCTTTTGTTAATGCGTCAACCATAGCTGTAACCAGGAATTCTGTCTGTCTCTCTTTTTGCCCGTTGGAACACGTGTGTTAGAGAAGGATCGAAAGAGGAGCTGACGTCACGTATGTAACAGCCCCTCCACCCATCTTTTTCTGACATCTGCGTTCCAATGTGCAAAGAGAGGTCCATACAAATTCCTGGCTAAAATTCTGACTCCAATCACACCTTTTTTTAGCAAAATGACCCTGAAATAGATTTTAAGTGGAGCTTACCAAACCTTTTGAGCATCTTACCAACGTTTTAGTCTGCTCAATTAAAGAGCTTTGCCGTTTCATTTTTAGCGTATTTTATGCTGTGTTCAGAGGTCAGAAAGAGATACCTCTTAAAGTTTGCCTTGACTTCAAAATCCTACAAATGTTCCCATTTTATTTCTGTAGAAGGATTATGCACAACATCAAAGGCTCACATTTTGATTTTGGGTCCTATTTACGCGAACAGCTTAAAATTGTCGTTATTCTCGAGTCTCATCCGGTCGTGGTCCCCGATACTTTTAAAAGGACGATTTCCGGCGAAATTCTTTCAGCACACGCCAGAGATAGCCATATGGTTAATCATATTAACGAACGTAGGTGATCCATTGTGGGTTCAATTGAACCTCAAAATAATCGATACTTTTGCATACAGTAAGAGACGCGATAATCAATCGTTGCAGTTTGCTGCTCTGTGCGAAGCATCACCTCGTTTTTCCCGCTACCTCCATTTTTTTCAAGCGATTTTCCCTCTTCCCCCCTCCTCTTGATCTTTGTACCCTCGCTCCAATATTTATTTTTAGGCGCACCGTTGGCACAACGTGCGCCTATTGAAATCGCCCTGATACTCAATAGAGTATACTACGCCCCCTTGTGATCAAATGGCGAAATGAGCTTTTTTGATGTCGTGAAATTTAGGTTGTGTCCTGTGTTTTTTTTATGCTAATTTCATTTGAAAAGTTAATGTTCTCCCAGCCACGACTGAATTCTGAGTTGGTTGGGAGTAATTTCATGTTCATTGATTGACGTTTTCTTAAAGTTATTCTATGTCAAAAATTTCCAACCTCACTTTTTGATTATTTCAAATTTTCCCGGTATATATTCTAGGTGATCAAGAGAACCAATCATTTGCCGTTCTGAATGTTTGTTTTTTTGCATGTAGGTAAATGCAATTATTATAATTAATTATAGCGTGTGGTCAAACGCAAAACGGAAAGTCCCTACAGCAAGAACTCTGAACATTCCTTATCTCAATACTCAGAATTCTCATTTAATTACCAAAAATTACTGCGCATCGAAGAGGATCTCTTACCATTCAGCCCTGATGTCGTTGTTTCCATAGTGGTCCCTGCCCTAACCTCCTCCATATTTCCTATCAAATTTCAGCTATTTGTTTACGCTCAAATTCTAGTACTCCAGGAACTTCCTGATTTCTTATGCTACCTTATGCTACATCTGTTGTACTACCTATGTTGATTCAAGCTGTCACTCTCCTCATATGTCTCAAAGTATCTTGAGACACTCAAACTGGTTCCTTAATCAAAAGTTTGGTAGTCCGCTAACCTTGACAGTCACCTATTTTGTCGGAGATCATCATCAGTCATGCCTAAAAGTTTAGCGCTTAGACTTTTGTACAAAATTGGGATTGCGCCTCACAATTGGTGACAGTTAAGTTAGCGTCATATGATGAAATATGAATCAGCGCTCCATTACTTTCTGAAATTTGTGTTACCGAGTCAATTTCTTCTGAAAATTATGTCAGCGTACATGCTGTTTTTTACTGAAACTTGAGTGAGCGCACAGTTTTGAGCAAAAACATTTTCAAACGCTATAAAAAAAAGAAAACAATACGGCATTGGAGAAAATGGGGAAATTGAGTTAGTGCTTATACTTTTGCTAAAAATTAAAGTCGTGCACCACATTTGGTTAAAATTAAGTTATGGCGCTTTTTTTTTGCTGCAAAATGACTCAACGCGCCATGTGTTTCTAAAAATTTGTGTGATCTCATCAAATTCTTCTAAAAATTATGTCAGCGCATCGGTTTTTACTGATACTGAGGTGAGAGTGCTAATTTGACCCAAAAAATATTTTTAACGCTAATAATCAGAATTAGAGACTGATTAGGTGTGTTGCGGTTGGATCAGTCATGCCAAAAAGTCTACATCCGACGGAGATGGTGTGATTGTATTTTTACTTTCTCACTCAAATAAAATTAGAAAAATTGAGAAAGTATTGCGTTGGCGCAGAGATTTTCAAGGTATTTTGTTGCGATAGTTGGCCTCTCAGGACAAAGTCAATCATGATTTAGTCAAAGTAATTGCCTCTTATCATGTCTAATACCACCCAAAAGAAAATCCTTCCATCATATTTTCTATTTTTAACCCTTTCTGACTTAGAGAGATTTATGTAAAAAAATCTGTGGCGTCTGTCCGTCAGTCCGGCTGTTCGCCCTCCGTACCTGGGCAAAAGTTTTGAACCATTGATCCTTATGCATCCAGATTTTGCACAGTTGTTGCTTTTTAGATTCCCCAGAGGTATTTTTTTTTGTTTTTTTAAAATTTTTGATTTTTAGGGTAGTTAGGGGGAAAAAAATTATTTTCATTAAAATCAATGGTAAAATGGATAAAAATGAAAAAAATGGAATAATTCAAGTTTGGCTCAATAAATTTTTGATGAAAGTTAGAAAAAAAATATCTATTTTCAGCCTACTATAGAATGAACCACTTATAGTTCCTATATTCATTCCTTAAGACTGTTTAAAAAATCAAAATAAGCGCGCTTGAGCCGAAAAATAGAATTATCGTGAGAAATCAATCTTAAAACTTGGAGTCAATAAATAATGGCTCCATAAATTTTTGATAAAACTTTGTACACACAATCTACTATCAAAAACTTAAATATTTTTCTCTCTGTGTCCCCAAAAAACAACCGAAAAAACCATTTCTAGAGGTAATATAGGTACGATTGAGCAAAAAATTTGGGAATAGGGGCAAATAAAATATAATCCTATTATTTGGGATAGTTCAGGTTTAGTTCAATCAATTTTGATGAAAGTTAGCGACAAAAATTACATTCAGCCTACTATAAAAAAAACCCACTTATAGTTACAATATTCAACCCTCAAAACCGTTCAAAAAATAAAAATATGTGCGCTCGAGCCAAAAATGGAATTATCGTGAGAAATTAAGTAATCTTAAAACTTGGAGTCAATCAATAATGGCTGGATGAATTTTCATGAAACTTTTTACACACAATCTACTATAAAAATACTAACATATTTTGCTCTCTTGATCACCATACACAACTGATTAGACCTTTTCAAGAGGTAATATAGGTGCGATTGAAAAAAAAATATGGGTATATAAGCAAATAAAAACATAATCTTATTATTTTGGATAATTCAGGTTTGGTCCAATGGATTTTGACAAAATCTGGCAAAAAAAATCTACAATTGGTTTACAAAAGAAATTAGCCCTTACAGTTACAATATAAAACCCCTTTGAGAGATTTTAAAAAAATCAAAATAGGGTGTTTGACCAAAAAAAAAAAAAAAGAATAAAAGTAAAAATTAATTTTAAATTTGGGAGTCAATCATTAATGGGATTGATTTTGAAAAAAATGTTCACAAATATAATGTTTTAAAAAAAATACACTAAACACTGCACTGTGTGCACTAAAACATTTTTCTGGTACAGTCCTCATAAAAACCTTACAACCGTTTCGAGGGGCAATATAGGTACGATCGAGCAAAAATCTTTTGAAACTAATTGTAAGCAAATATTTAAAACAAACATAATATTTGCAATAAGTAATTCAAGTATGACTCAATTAAGTTCGATGAAAATTGCATCAAAACGTTTGCAACCAGCCTAGGCAGAAATTTTTTTTCAATGTATTACTACAATATTTAACTTTTAAGTCTAAAGCTGTTTAAAAGCAATATAGGTTTCATTACACCAAAAAATAGAATATTCAAAGGGAAATTAATTTTATAAAGAAAAGTCAATCAAAAATGGCTGAATGAATTTTGTTGAAATTTTGTTTGCACAATCTACGACTTAAGTACATCTTTGGAGGGGGGTT
This sequence comes from Trialeurodes vaporariorum, assembly GCA_011764245.1. Classification (NCBI taxonomy): domain Eukaryota; kingdom Metazoa; phylum Arthropoda; class Insecta; order Hemiptera; family Aleyrodidae; genus Trialeurodes; species Trialeurodes vaporariorum. Next base: position 29,742,077 of record VMOF01000002.1, read on the forward strand.
AATCTATTAAACAAAAAAATTATTTCGAAGATCTACAGTTTGAAAGAAGAAACCAAACATAGTACTCAAGGAGGAAATGCAAGAATCAGTACATTTCGACCCCTATAAAAAATAAGGGAAAAAAGAAACTCCCAAAAAAAGAACAAAGAGCAAATATAATGAATGCAGCTCAAAGAATAAAAAATTATTGGAATCTTGAATTACCTACTCTAACCCTGTTATAAGCAACTTCAGATTAAGGCTCTCAATTAGCCTTCAAATAAAAAAATAGGCAACTATTCCTACAGCTTCTCTACAAAATTTCAAACTCTTCGGATTGAAGGCAGAAATTTATGTCCGGAGGTGAAAATATTTGAAATTTGAGGGGGGTTTTGGGGGTCTCCCCCCGAATTCTAAAGGGGGGGCTGGAGGTATCCCCCAGCATTTTAAAGGGGGGTTTGGGGGTCTCTCCTAGTATTCTAAAGGGGTCTGGGGGGCTCCCCCCGAAATTTTTTAGGGGGTTAGGGGGTCTCCTCCAGAATTCTTTAGTGGTGGGAGGGGGGTCCGGGGGGCTCCCTCAGATAAAAGTGATGAGAGAAAGTGTTCGTAGGGTATTCTCTACAGTTTATTTTTTTTCATTTCGAGATTTGATTAACGTATTTCGGCCATTGTGCGCGGATCAAATGCTTTGTCACCAGTCGTGGGACGTCATGGGGACATTTAGGAGAGATGTCTTTTGACTCACTGTAACTTCTTCATCTTTTCTTACGTTTTGCCATGGCGTCCTTTGTTTTACTTGGCATCACACTTCACGTTCAAATTTTTTACCGGGCAACCAAAGAACGGTGCCAGCTAATGGAATATGGCAACATTGTTTTTCTCTACTCTAACACATCATGAAAAAAAATCGATTCTTGGTGGTCCGATTTCTTCTTACTACCGATCACTTTTTCATGTCCCTATTTTGCGGGATATACTATATCGTTGACTACCTTTTTACTAAAGGGGGTTCAAAAATTTTTTTATGAGTATTTGATTGTTTATTACGTGCGTTTAGTGATGTGCAGTAGGAAATTCGAAGGTTTGTTCTATGATTGTCCGTAGTGGTCCCCCTCCCCCCCCCCCCCACGACGCACACAGGTTCAGACCCGAACTTTTGCTAGATATGGTGGAAAATCTGAGGGGGTGGTTTAAGATTGTCCGTAGTGGTCCTAACCTCCCCCCCCCCCCCAAACACCACACACCGGTTCGGACCCAAACTTTCCCGGACAATTTTTTTTTAGATGATTTTTTGGGAAACCAAGGGGTTGTTCTAAGATTGTCCGAAGTGGTTCTACCCCCCCCCCCCCCCCCTCGCCGCGCACAGGTTCGGACCTTAACTTTTGCTGGACAATTTTTTTGAGATGTTGGAAAATTCGAAGGGTTTGAGATTGTCCGTAGTGGGGCCCCCCCCCCCCCACTCGCCGCTTACAGGTTCGAACTTGGACTTTTTCTGTACAATTTTTTGAGATGGTGGAAAATTCGGAGGGATTGTTCTAAGATTGTCCGTAGTGGTTCTACACCCCCCCCCCCCCCACTCGCCGCACACAGGTTCGGACCCAAACTTTTGCTGGACAATTTTTTTGAGTTGTTAGAAATTTCGAAGGGATTGTCCTAAGATTGTCCGTAATGGTTCTCCCCCCCTCCTCCACTCTTGCACTCAGGTTCGGACCCCAACTTTTGCTGGACAATTTTTTAGATGTTGGAAAAATTTGGAGGGATTGTTCTAAGATTGTCTGTAGGGGTTCTACACCCCCCCCCCCCCCCCTCGCCGCACACAGGTTCGGACCCTCACTTTTGCTGGACAATTTTTCTGAGGTGGTGGAATATTCGAAGGGTTTGTCCCTATAAGATCGTATGTAGTGGTCCTAACCCCTACCCACTCGCCGCATCCAGGTTCGGACCCGGTTTTTTGCTGGACACATTTTTTTGAATGGTGGAAATGGAATTTTACTCATGAGGACCAAAATTTTCTCAAGGTGCCCTTCTCTGACACTGTAGTGTCAGAACTATCTGCTTGTTTTTTTAATTTTAAATCAAGCGCTCTGCGTTGGCACGGCATTCCCGTGAAAGTGTCCCATCCCGGGACATCAATACTTGGGTCGGGGGGGCGGGCTGTGGAGGAAAAGGAGCTCGAAGAACGAAGAAGTCGTGCCACCCTCTCTCTGAACCCCTCTCCCCCTCTCCTCTCCCGCTACCCCCACCATAATCCCCTCTCCCCATCGTCACCCACTCACTTACGCCTTATCCTCCTCTCAAAAATCTTGTCGATTCATAATTGAGCGATTATTTATAATGGTGATGTTGCGCCTTCGTTTCGAATTCAGGGTTGACGGGGAAGAATGGGGTTTCCCAAAAGCGAGAAGAGGAGAAGGAGGAGGACGAGGAGATCCTTTTCCTGGAAGGTTCGAAAAAGTCAGGAACGGGGAGGTGGGTACTGGGGTAATACCTGAAACTTATTATTTTCTCCTTCGTCAGCGACATCGCGAGAAGATAACTGTTGAGACGCGCGAGTCTTCGTCTGACGGGGGGGGGGGGGGGGGGTGGAGGTGTATAAAACACGGATTCAGGGCGGCGCAGTGCCGTCTTTGCAATGCATATTAGCAAAATCAACACGGAACGCTTTACAATTATTTTCAAAATATTTCACTCCTCGGGTCGGAATCTTGTTGTCGGTAGCGAGCTGCAAAGGTAGAGGTTCTTGTTTTATTCCGATACCGAGGGAAAACTCGGTATCTTGTTGTGAGTTTAACCCTTTTCATTTTATACACTGTATCCAGCTCATGACTTATTCTTCACTCTCAAAATTTTGACGTTCATTTTACTCTCAGCACATTTAACTAGAGTTCACGAAGAAGAACCATCACTTTCCGTCTGTTTTCTTTATGATATTGCTACAGTCGGTGACTTAAGTAGATAATGTCAGTTAACTCCTTGGATTTTGGTTCAAGTAGGCAATCTGTAATACTCGTCACAACGATTTTGTCAATTTTGTTTATTATGACTGTGTAATATTCGAAGTATCAGTAAGCTTCAAGTTCATCAAACAAACTGGTTGTAAGAGTTATAAAACACGCGCGCGAGGTAACACAAAAATTAACTGATTGCTTTAAATAGACGCCTTGGAGAACTGAAGACGCTCGACCTTGCTTATTTGTTTATGCATCATCTGAAGTTTTAGTAATATTTAAGTTCAACGAACAATATGGAATAGTGATTTACGATCAAATGGGGGTGGGAGGGGTGTCCAAGATGGCATGTTGTATTGCTTGTTGCATAGGATAGCATACACAGAGAAAAATGTCTCCGTTGTTAGAACCGAAGATTCGGTTTATTTTGATCACCGAAGTTTTCGGTTAAAGAAACCAAAATTAAGTAAGTATAACCCAAATTCCGCCCTTACCGAATACTCGGTACTACATATGAAGCATTCAGTACTCAGGACCAAACGTTTTGGTTCCTGCAACCGAAAACTTCGTTGGTCAAATTTTACCGAAGTATTTTTCTCTGTGTAGAAGTTGCTTCAGTTGGTTGCATAGGACAGCATTGAAGGAGCTTCAATTGGTTACATAGGATAACATTGAAAGAGCTCCAATTGGTTGCATAGGATAGCATGGAAAAGGCGATCCAATTGGTTGTGTAGAATAGCATTTGAAAGAGCTCCAATTGGTTGCATAGGATAGCATGGAAAAGGCGATCCAATTGGTTGTGTAGAATAGCATTGAAAGAGCTCCAATTGGTTGCGTAGGACAGCATTGAAGGGGCTCCGATTGGTTGCATAGTATAGTTTTGAAGGAGCTCCAATTTCGTTGCTTCGGCTATGCAATATCTGAAGTTCTGTAATCTTTGAGTTCAAGGGAACAACATGGAAGTGTGAATTAAGATGAAATATAGAGGAAAGTTGCCCGAGGTGACGGGATCAAAGACCGTCAAATCGTGTCACTCATCATCTCGTTCGTAACCCCGACTGGAATCCTAACTCTGAATCACTGAGTCGAGTTGTCGCAGGGTACACGGGTTCAACTTGAGCTTTATTAGCCGTTTTTGTTGACCCCCCCCACCGCCCTTCGCTACCTTACCAAGCCGACGCGACGGGTGGATCACTAATCAGCGCGATTTGTATCGAGCATCAGGGGAAAGACAGTTGACCTCAGAAACCCACCTTCTGTTTCGGGTCGCGCACGCTACTGACCTATATTTTTGCCTCGCCGAATTTTAATCCGAGGTAAAATGGGATATACGTGTTCGCTGAAAGTGTAAAATTGCCCCTCATTTCATTGTAACAAACTGGCTACCGACGCGACGCGCCGCGACAAAAAGCGGATTCAGGAATTCGTCCCTCTCTCTCTGTCTCTCATTCAAACGTATGTGTTAGAAAATGATAGAAAGAGAGATGTTAACGTGACTTTCGCCTCTATTTCTATCCTTGTCTAACGCGTTTGTTCAATTAGGCGGAGAGTGAGAGGAAGACAGATTTCTGGATCCGCTTCAGCTCCCGGCAAATAGAGTAATGATCATTCAGTGCGTTAAACTGTCCATTAATATTGTCTTTCAACTTGTAACCCTCCACCGCTCCTCCCACCCCTGCGCTCAAAGCACTCTCGCCCCCACGTCCCGACCTCTCTAGTCCCTATGTTTTCTGTTACATTTTCTCGTTGAGGTTTCTATTTTAACCCATAAATTATAAATAGACGCGTGTAAAATGTTATTTGCACATCAGCACTCGCTCCGCTGCTGTTGGGATTAATTTTTTTATTTTATTTTTTTGTTTTCTTTCTCGCTTGGATGTGTATGATTTCATCCAAGATTTTATTTTCGTCCGAATGATGGAACAAACAAAGATTTAAAGAACCGCTCGGTGAACGTTCGAGAATTCACATTGTCATTTTCACTTTTAATTTCTCGCAGCCGCAATTGCCGAGTCGTGCAGAGAAATTTTCAGTTCACATTCACATTGGACTCTTCCATCGAATGATCATTTATTCTATTTGTCGGTATCAGGAAGAGATCCTGCGGAATTTTTCTTCAGGGTCGCGGTGAATAGGTCCGCTGGTCAAAAGTCTGCACTATGCTGATAAGAAAACTTGACAACTTTTGTTTTGCGCGTCTGCCCAAGGCTCAAAAATCAGCACGAATTCGACCCATAACCGATGAAATCTGCTACTCATACGAAAAACACGTTTTCTAAGAAAATATACAGAGGGTGTTTCACGTGACCTGCTCACTGCTCACTATGGGTTTCTTGAACGGTTGACCGAGAAAAAATCGGGGGAAATCGGTTTTATAGTAATTCGGACTTTAATTTGAAAATACTGTCAGAACCCAAAATTTGGTTTTTGGAGGGTTTTTAGGAGGTTTCTAAATCTCGACATTTTCAAATGGCAATCCCTATCTTGTGATACTTCATTTGAAAAGGCGTGAAATGTTAAGCATTTTGGCTTAAACCGGAAGTCAATACATTTTTTCGCGATCGAGATATCGCAAGTCGAAAATTACAGTAGGCTCTAACTCTCTCTTTTCTCATTTGACTGCATGCATTAGAAAAAGACAGATGTAACGGAAGTTGAACGGACATTTCGCAGTTTTTTCTGTTCAATCCGGCAATTTCATATACTCAACTTATCCACTCATTCTCGCTGATCCTCTGCATTCCAGTGCTGCCGTTCTGCTCAAAAATAATGAAACATTCTGCAATCCATCGGTGATTCAACCGGTTGAAGCAAAGATTACATGTATAGCAGTTAAGAAGTGTAGCAGTAGCGTATTTTAATACTCAAATGAGTAACCTTTGCTTCAATTGGTTGAATCACCGATGGATTATACAGAGTGCGATTGAGTATTGGCGCCAAACGGCAGTTCTGCAGCGTATTCTTTGGTTATTCAATTTTTGCAGTTCTTTTGCATGGGCTGTGTTATTCCGTTGCGGAGGTGTGGGTGTTTGTTATTAAAATATTAATCCCGCGGCTTTACTAGGATTCAGTTATTTTAGCTTGGCGATAAGTTCTTCCTCCTCCACACATAGTCCTCGAGCCATGGGCGTCAGCTTATGGGGTCAAAAGGTGTGAGAGGTGGGGGGGGGGGGGGGGAGAAACCTCTCTTTTTTTCTTCCGTTGATCAATTGCGTCACCAACACTTCCTTTTAACCCTGTCAGTGTTTAATAATCATGAATAAGTAGCATCACAACTCTTAGCCTTTACTAGTGTTTCGGATGACTTTTTCTCGCATTATATACTGTATATGTCTATTTTTTGAAAAATTATAAGCATCCCTATTAACGAAACGTCCTGTAAGTGGGTCTTCAGCCGAAATTGCATTTCCAGAAATGGCGGAGTCATAAAAACAAACCAAAGGCATCTTGTGTTATCTGTTCTACTGTAGTACTTAATCCATTTCCTCCGACCTCCGTGAAAGTAAAACAGCAAAAATCAGACCCTTCCTTCACAATGCACATGTGGCGCATTCAGTCATTTTAAGTCGAGTTTTAGATCCACCATTTTTTTTTTTTTTTTAATTTTAATTTTGTCTTGGAAAGAATGAATCAATGAGTGTTTTTACTACATCTTTAGTTTTGTATAGTTTATTGATGACCTCGTTTTTGCCTTTTATATGAAAAAACATCGAAAGGTTATCTTGCACCGCAGTGTATTCGGATTTTCTTAAAATGTTAAATTTATATTGCAACAATCCGTCTTTTTAAGTAGTTTCTGAAACAGGTTTCTTCCCTCAATTCGTCTGTTTTCCGTATGAGATAACAAGGATCAATACATACTTGAGTCGAGTGTTTTTTACTCGGAAACTTTCCGGAAGTTAGGTTCTTTGCTTTCACTTTAAACCCGAAAATGTTAAATCGCTTCTTTATCCAGTCCCATTGGGCATCGACCGTCGTGGTCGTGCCATTTATCTTCAAATTGCTGTCCTCTAATTTTGAAAGAGGGCAACGGGTATAAAGTAGCGTTAAAAAGAGAATAATAACCGGAGTTTCCACGTGTATTTACCACTACGTATTATTTTCTTAGACAAGAAAAAGTACATTTTCGAAACATTGTTGTGACAAGGGAAAATATTAATAGCTTAAGTTTTGACTTTAGAAAGTAATAATCGTCAACTTTTTAGCAGTTGCGAAATTCACTAAAATAAGGGGCGGGGCAGGCGGGGGGGGGAGGCGAAGAAAATGTGAGTGGGAGGAAACGCAGGGAGTATCGTCTTTATGTTGCAGATCGTAAAAATGTTGTAAATAAGAAGAGAAAAATGAAAAAAGAAAAACGAAAAAAGAGAAAAAACCTGAAAAGCGTTTGCATGCATGAAATAAGCTTTTCACGATTATGTTCCTTTCCAACGGAATATCCTCCCCCGCTTTGCCCTACAGCCTCGGTTAATTCCTGCAGTTTTATGAATGAGGGTTTCGTGGATATCATTTCTCGGGGAGAGGCAAACCTCATTTCCTACATGTTTATGACAATCCTCATTTCCATTTTTTGCTTTTCTTTTTTTACTTTCTAGAGAAGTCCGCAAAGTCCGGGATTGCGAGAAAACGAAAGCTAAAAAGACCTTATTTCCATTTGTCTACGATTTGTGACATAAAATATCGTTTATTGTAAATTCCAAAAGCTGTGATCGTAAAATTCTTCGTAGTTTTTCTTGAGCCCTCCCTTTAGTTGCTATCAGAACTTTTCTTGGAATTTTCAGATTGTGTTTAAAATTTAATTTAATTATCAAACTATACTTTATTAACATTACTTATTGTTGCAAGGTCTTGCAGCTGAACGCTTCGATACTCGTTCTGATTGCGTGTTTTTCAAGTGACACACGCTAAATCAAACATTGTCCCAAAGTTGATTGTGAATCATCAGTTTATCGCGATACGGTCCTAGATGGATCGTGGAAACATAGATTTTCCTGTATGTTTCTTTAGTGATCCCTAAAAATAAATCAATCAGTGGCATACATCATGAAAAGTGGCAACGTTGCATTTTATCCATCCAAACCCTCTTTTTATCGCGATACGGTCCTAGATGGATCGTGGAAACCCAGATTTTGTTGTATGTTTCTTTATAGTGATCCCTAAGAATAAATCAATCAGTAGCATACATCATGCAAAGTGGCAACGCCTATTTTATCCATCCAAATCCTCTGAGAGGATCAAACCATTGGGAACGCTGTAAACATACCTTCAAATTCGAAATTTTGCATTGGTTTAAATGGACTAGATGCGACGTTGATGGACTGATTTTTGTGACATCTATCGTTTTTCCTCTGGGCCCTTCAAGGCTTCATACGATAGTGTTTACCATTGCATATACCTTGACACGGTATCTGTGTCCTCGTTTATACATAACGCATCAGAGGCTAAGATTTTTAAGAGTTCGTTCCTGTGTGCGGCACAAAATAGAACTTTAATGCGAGTCTGATCGTCGCGGCGCGCGACGCGTCAGGCCGCGCGTCGTTGGGCCCGAAAAGTTTTACTGCGTTAAATTGTGGCACAAAAAGGATTAAATGTCGCGCCGCATCTTTCGAAAGCTTTTTGTGACACTGAGTACACTCCGATATGTTTCAGGAGACCTGCACGACGCACAACCCCCCTATCCCCCCCTTTCGTGTAGCCCTTTAAAGCATTAAGCGTAATCTGATTTGTATCGTATCGCGTTCCAACTGTTCGTTAAAATAAAATACTTGAGCAAACAGAGTGTGCATGTATTATCATTCTCTTACTCCTACTCCGTCCTGCAGTGCAGGGTCTTACGTTTCAAAATCCCCTCGTCGGAGTTCGGACACACAAATTCAATTAGGAGAAAACAGCGATGAGAGAATTTTGCGCACTTGCGAACTGACGTTGTTCGAAGAGTTGACATAATTCGGGAGAAAGGGAAGGTTAGGATAAACCAATGTTGAACCTTCACCCTTCAAGATTTCCTTTATTCGTATAAGTTATAGACATAATTACATCGACGAAACAAACAAAAAAAAAATCGATGAACGAGAATCAGAAATGTTCTGCACTGAAAAAATGATTACCAGAAGCATGCCGATATGTGTAGTGTGTACCTAGGTAGGGAATGGTACAATTACCAGAATTCTAATGTTTGCACCATAGCTCTTGACAATTTTGAGGAAATTCCAGTTTTATAACCATATTTTGGTACTAACACCAGCATTTTCTGGTCAAAGTACTAGACTTTTTGTGGTTCACATATAGCTGCGCTTCTAATAATATGACTAGAATTAAGGATGTATTTTATCTGTATGTAAGCAACAACAATTGAAAAAGTGTTAAGAAACAAAACTCGCATAGATGCTCTCTTGTCAAAATCTAGGGTGCGTTAACGTGGTAAAAAAGAAGAAAAAAAAGTCAATTTTTACAGTAATTATAGCATAAAAAAGTAACAAAGTACTTCAAGGATCAAGGTATTCGAGGTATTTTCTCCGGAATTTTCGATTTCCAAAGGTCTCTTCCTGTCTTTTCTAATGCGTGCCCTTGCAAACACTTCTTTTCATTCATTCCGGGATAGCTTTCTCAAGACATTTTTCGGAAGTGTGAATTGGAAATAAGGACGAATGAAATATTTACCAAAAATTGGCAATTTTTCCCTTGTCAATTCTTTGACGCCGTTTTTACCAGCTCAAAATGAAATCTCTCGCTGAAAGCTTTAGATCCCAAATAAATGTTCATGTGATTGCTATCGACTGTAAATATAGGTATATTTATTTTCATCACTGTTGAGGCTGAAATGTGTGGTATTAGTCAGACTCGTCTAAAGTGTATAACCAAAGATTGGCTTATTTATACTCTAACCAGCGTCAGATTCGTCCCGAAGAAAATTAAATGTTCAACTTTAAGGATGGTATCGACAAGAATACATTTCATGACGAATAAATTGAGCCAAAACCGTTGAATCCCTTGCGGGATCAAGTTAACGTTAAAAAAAAAAAAAAAAATAGAAAAATCCGGTTTTCGCGTGCCCGCATAATTGGAAAACTTTCTTCATTTTAAAAATTTCAGAAATGGAGGAAAAATAAAATAGCTGAACAAAAGCTCCAGGTACGTAAATAAAAAGTAAATAAATAGAGGCAAGAAAACGGAGCGCATTCTTTCGGAATGCACCAGAAGACAAACATGTTACTCGCTGAGAATTGAAAGGAAAACAAAACTTTCAAGAAGAACGAAGCTCCGAGCGTAACAAATTTGAGGAGTTTTACTGAACTCTGAAGTGCAACCGTGCAACCTGTAGTGCGGGTTAGTGTGCGCCGTGCAACTATGCAACCCACATAATTTTCAACGTGTGAATAATAAATGTTTGACACTGTCCCGCGTGAGATGGAGTGAAGGGCCTCGGTCTCATTCGAACGTTGGCCATTTTCTCCCAATGTTGCCGACTCTGCAGGTATTTTCAAGTGTTTCGGAATATTTGTCCTCCTGAAGGAAACTCAACGAGTTATAACCGTTTATAAATGTTCGGATCAACTTATCGAATCTTTTACTTTTTTTAAAAAACAAACGCTCTGTAATCTTTCATTGACATACAGTGATCACTTATCTCAATTTATTTGTGTGTTTCAGGTATGTTATTCTGAATCAGTTGTTGACTTTGCATTTTTCATCTCTGCGTCTATGGTAATGGGCAACTTGTAAAAGTGAGTGCTATAATTTTTAAAATTTCATCAAAGTTACTCTCAACGCCAAAGTATCATAGCAGTTCCCGAAAACGGATTTTTAGGAATTTGTTTGCCTCTCTTTTTCTCTCCTTATTTATTTGAATGAGTTGGAAAAGAATAGGGAAAAAGGGTGAAAGCGATGTGACTGTCCCTGATCTACTATTTTCTAACAGACATTTTCAAATGAGCGAAGATAGAAGAAGACAAACTCCTGGATGCGCCAGCATCAGCTGCACTGAATGAAAATAAGTCCTACATTTATTTATTTGCATAGTTAAAAGTATGTATAACACTTCAAGTTTGAAATACTTAATTTACGTTAGTTTAACTATTTCTCAAATGGTAAAACTAGAGTTTTTAAGTGTTATCTACACTTTTAACTTTGCAAGTAATTAAATTTAGCACTATTTTTTAGTGTGTTCATTCAATTTTATATCACCTATACGTAGTTAATTTTTTTATGCTGCAAAATCATTGGTTCATTATTGGCCGTGCGGTCATCATGCCGTAGGTTTCGGTTCAAAATCAGTCCAATTGAACGAGGAACATTGTTGTTCGTTTGAGTATGTATCACTCTTGTTTTAACTTACAATTAGACGTACGAGTCTACCTACTCTCCAAATTTTTGACCAGTGGCGAGGCGTGCGATTTGGCAACGTTCTTTTTTCCCACTTAAACTAATTAGAAAGGTCGAAATGCCTGGTCATTGCCGATGACTGAAGCGTTCGACCTTTTTTGTGAATTTAAATGGAGAAAATACATGGTTGCCAAAATCCACGGTTACTTACTCACACTACATGGTAAAAATGAAGGGAAGTTAATTGGAAGTGTTGGCAATAGTAATTTAGGAACGCTTCAAAATCAAAAGGTCAAAGTTGCAAGCAAGTTTTGTTTTGATTTGAAGGAATAAAAATTTAAAATTCGCCAAAAATTATCGGTCTAGGTGCACCTATACTCTTTTGAAACGAGCTCTGGCAGCCTCCTTGCACCAAAATCTAAGGAGTCAATTTATATAATTCTATCCGTCTAATGCACAGCGGGAAACAAAAATAATGCTAGACGGTCTCTATAGATTTTGGTTTCAGTAGGCCACATGCAATGCTTACATTCATCGCGATGAGTATTGCGGGTAGCCTACTTCCAGGAATCATTTGACATTCTTTTTGTCCCCGACTATCCGTAGACACCTCTTAATTAGTTCGTTTCCTTGGAGGGTAATTAAAGAAAAAAAAAAATGTGAACTGGTTGAGCGAAGCCAAATTGACGAGTATGAAGCAAAGGTGATCCAGATTGACTCGGCCGTTGCGATGCGATGATGTGGTGGTAAAGTAAGGGAGGGGGGGGGGGCTAGAGGGCTCTCATTGCAAGTTGATAGTGAGCACGGTTGGTGGAGGGTGGTGGGGTTGAGACGGGTATTGCGGTGAGGCTATAGCAAGTAGCGATGGCACAGAGACATCGTGGGACTCGGCCGGGACCGGAACCACGGTCCGATGGTCTCCGGGTCTTCTGGTCCTCAGGCAACTCGGCAAGAGCCAAGAAGACGCGAGCACACAGTGCGAGTACCTACAACCTCTACTATGATGGCTCGCGAGGTCGCCATCAACAACGGCCAAACCATTACGAAAGAGTGAGCCTTGCAACGTTGCCTCATTGAACATGGCTCGACATTTTCCAATGAAACTATGTGTATCTATATGTTTTAATAATGAAGCTGTTGCGCTCTTAACCCTTTGACTGCTGAGTTAGGAATGCAGGTACTGCCAGGGTGTGAATGGAAAACCGTGCAAATTTACGAATTGTTACGTTTTTTGTTTAATTTTTTGTTTTATTTTTTTTTTATTTATTTTATTTTTTTAATTTTTTTAAGAGTTTTAAGGAATCCAGTCACGATTGCGAGTATACTCGTCCGTAGCTCTAAGAGAAGAGGTTTCTCCGCCGCGAGTATACTCGTCCGTAGCAGTTAAAGGGTTAAGTTCAATATATTTTCCGAATTATAATCAGAGATGTCTTATTTCTTTTTGTCTGCAAATAGGCGTGACGCAGTACGTTTCAAAATCTCGCATTACTGTTTCGTTTTCGAAGGAGATGCAAAATTGTGACTTTTCCTGATTTTTCTCCCTAACTTTGTGTACAGCCCGGAAAAACATACAAACAAATTTAATCAAAGCTGGCTGGTTGGTTCACAGCTCAGAAAAGATCATATGCTAGGAGATCTCGAAAATTTTGAATAGAGTTACGTCTTTTTGTAGAAGTTTGTTTCACGCAAAATCGAAAAAGTTGTCGGGACATATCGAGGATATGAAAAAAATGTGTCCTCCGTTTTCATTCGGTATTTCACAAAACGATACAAAACAATTATCCCAAAACTGAAATTTTCATGTGCTGAAGGTTAGGGGTTAGTTCTATATTGTCGTGTCTTGTGTATAAATAATAATTCGCAATGGATAGAATCACCGTTTGGATAACAAAGTCGGTCTAATACCAGTGGTATTGAAACGGTTAAACACATGTTATTGGACTTATATTCCGCCAAATGTGTTGCGATAGCCCTTCCAGTCAAATACTTAGGTAACAGTCTCACACTATTCTAGCATTCAGTTCTAGTGAAACTGATTTCTGTTTTAATACCATCTCAGAAAAATCCTGGATTTTGACCGACTGTTCAGCGCGAGCCCGACCATGAATCCGACAACATTGTCAGTGGATATTAAGTCAGCGCACAGTGGATCAGAATACATTGATGTTTCCCGTACTTCTAAATTTATGGAAAATACTCGATTTTCAGAGGGTGCGGTTGCACCCTCAAAAAACCGATGCATTTACATAGGTTCAAATGCCAGATAAATGATAATCAATGGTTCTTGAGGCGAACCACTGTGCGCAGTGAACTCGGAATCGCTCTCGAATAACTTGAAATGCGCGATACTAAAATAACACCTGAACCGTCAGCGTAACTGCAGCGTAAACGGCGCCGTTTGCAATGCTATGATTCAGCTCCAGCGAAAGCCGGAGAAAACGTTAATACATCATGCACCTTTATTTCGATTGCATCCTGAACAAAAACCGCGAGGATACAGCCCCCCCCCCCCGCCGACTCGCCCCTTCCCATTTCCTCAGGCATGATTTATAATACGAGAGAACTTGCTTCAGGTGCTTCGGTTAATAGTTCAATTGTACTTTCGAGCTGGAACTGCGACTGGGGTGTCGCTCTTTTAACCATTTCCTGTACGGTGAGCTATGATGCTCTATACGAATTGACCCAAACGATGCGAAATTGAGGGCTCGTAAAAAAATCAGATACGAGTACTACGAGAGATCGGCATGATTATTATGCAGTCAAGATTTCTCCTACGACATGGGCGGATTCAGGAATTTTTCTGTCCTCTCTCCCCTGCCATCTGAACGCGAGTGTTAGAATAGGACAGAGAGAAGAGCGAAAATTACTCGATTTCCCTTTCCTATATCCTTTTCTATCCCATGCGTTTAAATGGACAGAGAGAGAGAGAGAGAGAGAGAGAGAGAGAGAGAGAGGGAAGAGAGAGAGAGAGAGAGAGAGGGAAAAGAGAGAGAGAGAAGAGAGAGAGAGAGAGAGAGAGAGAGAGAGAGAGAGAGAGAGAGAGAGAGAGAGAGAGAGAGAGAAGAGAGAGAGAGAGAGAGAGAAAAGGGGAGAGAGGAGGAGAGAGAGAGAAAAAAGAGAGAGAGGGAGAGAGAGAGAGGAATAGGGAGAGAGAGAGAGGAATACGGAGAGAGAGAGAGAGAAAGAAAGAGGGAGAAAGAGAGAGAGGGGAGAGAGAGAGAGAGAGAGAAGAGAGAGAGAGAGAGAGAAGAGAGAGAGAGAGGAGAGAGAGAGAGAGGGGAGCGAGAGAGAGAGAGAGAGAGAGAGCGGATTTCTGGAACAGCTTGTGTCCTGCTCAGGATCACTGTCCAGTGACGTCATTTTAACGGTGGATTTTACTTTGTCCAACGCATATATGGTCCACTGACACTCTTGGTTCGAATTTGCATTTTTATTCCCTGAAATCAGCTCGTCCAGAAATCATTGGTTCAAAAAAAAAAAAAAAAATTATTCAAAAGTGAAATTTGTCTCGAGGAAATTTGTCCAATATCCATGTGGCTGAAATTGAAAAAAAAGAGACTCACTGTTACGAGTGTATTTTTGCTTCATGTCAAGAGCTTGTGGAAGAAAAAGAAATAATGTGAAGTGTAATCCTATGCTTCAAAATGTGGAGCAGGATAAAAGGCCAAGTCTCATTTTATGAACTCAATATAGAATGAAATTACACTGATTTTAGGTTCCTGATTGCCGATATCCTAGCATGATTCAACAATGATACAAAATCTCTAAAACAGTTTCATAACTTTAAGAGAAAATTGAACACATTTCTGTGGTTACTGGCAGTTTTAAATAGAATAATAAAGACGATGATATTACGAAGACACTATAAAGTGGAAGTCTGATTTTGTCGTTACTGATAGTCGCAGCTTCAATTCACTCCTATTGAATTATACGTGTAAATCCACGCAACGAAGCTTAACCTTAAAATTGTCAATTTGTATTTATTTATGGGGGGCAAAGATAATTTACGTAGGTAATCTTTGGGGGAATGCTGTCAAAAAGCGATGATATGGCTCAATGTTTAAGTGCGTAATGTTTGGCGATTCATCAATTAAAAATTGCACTTCGTTTCCATAAAATGTTAACGTCAAAATTTGCATCTCTTTATTGAGACAGATGAATTCAAGCATGTTAAGATTTACCTCCTATTTTTTTCTCACCCCCCCCACACACGCACACACTCACACCCTTTAAATACTTTGTGTACTCGTGATGTGCGAGAAAAGAAAAATTTCACGACGAAAGAAAAGGGAAACTCGGGTAGCAAAAGTATTTTTAAAGGGAACTCAATCTAATAACGGCGGGGGCAAAGAAAAACGGTGGATTCGAAACTGTACTCCGAAAACAAACTCAGAATAAAAGTTGCGCGATCGGGACGGAATCTGGAGAGGAACGCTGCGAGGGTAGATGAGGGGGGGGGGGTCCCGGTTAATACGTTCAGTTATCATTTTTCCATCCCTGGGGATAAAGCAAGCTCGTCTTATCAGCCAGCTTAGGAATTGGATGATTATTCGCGTATATGGTGTTATTTTCGAGATATTTTGCAAATTACTTTTTTCCGAATCGATACCATTTTGTGTGGCGTGTTTGAGAATGGCTTTACTCCTTTTGCTACCTCACATGCAGCGATACTTGAATTGATAAAAAGGACTGCTCGCGGTAAGTTTTTCTCTTGATTATTTACCAGCGCAGGAATAAAATTTGGAATGCATAGTAAACTGACTATTACACTCTAGTCCAATATCGCCTTCTACGCGGCTATAACGTCAAAACACCCGATGTCGAGTCACTCAGCCTACACTTGCGAGACGAGCTCTAAAGCCTTGGATCACTCATGGGTCACTTATCTTTTGCCGTCCCATTTTTTTCTGAGTGTGTTTTAATAGTAAACTTGCAACGTTTCGAAACTGCAAGTTTTGCCATTGGATGTATCAAGTTCGAATTGATGGAGTCTCTAGACCCGAGGCCCCTAGGGCCTCGATAGACCCCCGTCCATCCGCAGCAGTCCTTGCTCAGCGGGTTCCTTCCTCAGACTCTTCCGGCGCTCGCGAGGGAAGGAATAAGTGAAAGGGACCGGTCACGCATGCATCGTGAAGTGTACGCGAGCATACAGAGGAGAATTAAAACCATCCTAACCCCTCTTATCTTTCCTTTCCTCTTTCTCTTCCTCTTTCTCTTTCTATATCCTTGTCGAAAAGTGAAGACGTGGATGTATGAATAGAATATTTTGAGCGCAGCCATCCGTGCGTGCATGCGTAAGTACAAATCTGCACACATACACTCGCGCGCGTTCACTCACGCCCACACACACATTCGTATAGGCGAATCCAAGAATTTGTTTTGCTCTCTCTCTCTCTCTGTTTGAACGCGTGTGTTAGAAAAGGACGGATATCAGGGTTAACGTCACGTGATGGCGCCTCCCTCCATCATTTTCTAACGCGTGCGTTCAAAAAGTATGTAAGAGAGAGAGAGAGAGAGAGAGAGAGAGAGAGAGAGAGAGAGAGAGAGAGAGAGAGGAGAGAGAGAGAGCGAGAGAGAGAGCGAGAGAGAGAGAGAGAGAGAGGAGAGAGAGAGAGAGAGAGAGAGAGAGAAATTCCTGGGTTCGCCTATGCACACATTCGCACACATCCACACAAGCTCAAATTTACGCAGTCTTAGCAAAAGTATTTCCTCGGTTTGCGGAAACTTCGGTACACAGGGGCAGCAGCAGACGATCATTATACCGGGAAACTTCACCCGTTCTCAGAAGCGGCAGGAGTTTGTCTCTGTCTCTCTTTCTCTTTCCCTATATCAATTTGATCGCGTCCGTTAGAAAAGGATGGGAGGATAGCGCCTTCACGTGACTTTTATCCCTATCTCTGTCATTTTATGCCTCATTCGTTCAAATCGACATAGAAAAAGACAAGCGCGTTTCTGGACCCGCCTCTGCCTATCCCATTCGTGGTGGTAGTGGCGGGAACCAAGTCTTTCACCCTCTTCATTCTTCTCGCTTTTTTGCCTTTCTCTCATGAGATAATTTTCCCTGACTCCTTCGGAGAGGAAGTTATGGAAACATTCGGATGAACTGACCGACAGTTTGATTATATGAGGTTTCTGTAACGGATATCAATAAGCTACATTTTTCTTTTATCTATTTTTTTTTTTTTTTTTTTTTTTTTTTTTTTTTTTTTTTTATTATTAAATTTACCTCTAATACAAAACACGGAAATCATGCCGTTTGGACGTTCGACGAATAGTTATGCAAAATATGCCCGAGGATAATTGGCTCCTAAGTTCGACGCTTTAACACGACATGCAAATCCAGGTGAAACAGCGGGAATAATTTATTTGAATTCAATTTATTTGAAAGAATTCAAATACCTCAAAAATTACTCCGGTTCGTTCTATCGGAAGAAATCCAGTATTTTCTTGTCACTCTCTCTTGTTTTTTTGTTTTTGTTTTTTGTTTTTTTTTTTTTTAACTTATATGGCATTCATTCACGTTGTGGGGACCTTTACCCAACGGAGAGAGACGGGAATTAATCCTGGAACAAATTATATTTGTATGACTAATCTATAAAGTACAAACTGTGATCGAAGCATACATTAAGAGATATAATTTAATCTTTGAACAAATATTGAGGCTTATACTGGGAGCGAACACAGTTTGGTGCTTAAATGCTCTACATTGACATCGAGATGAATCAGCGACTCCTTTAATGGGTTTGTCGCAAGTAAAAGGGGTCATTTCTGGTATAAAATCACTCAAAATATTGAGTCGAAAATAACGTCCAGAGCATCAGGAAGTTCCAAAATTTACTCACAAACGCAACAATTGCGTTGAAGCACAAGGCCAAGATATGGCTGTCTCATCAGCAAGTTACATCAAAGAGGGGAAGGGTCCCATCTAATTGCAGCTTTCTCTATGATGAATCACTTTTTTAGCATTTAAAGTTGAAATTAGAGTGGACTCCATTGTGACCTGCTCATACAACAGCCATCTTGGAATTTTGTTAAACGCATTTATTGAGTTTGTGAGTCAAATTGGAACTTCTTGATGCTCCGAACGATACTTTCAAGTGATTTTACACCGTATTTCTCTCTAATCAATAGGTGTAGCAAAAGTTGATAGTACACCCATTTCGCAAAAACACTGTAGCCAGTATTTAGTTGAATGTTTTGCATTGGTCAAAATAGGTAAGTGATGTAAGTACATACATCTGCGACAGGTCTTGGTTATACCTGACTCGAAGACATCTTCGTGACATGTGAAACATTTTATTTTGGGATAAATTAACCTTTGTTTTGTTTTGTTTTGTTTTTTTTTTTATTTTAACATACATATAAGGAGATGGGAGTAGCGCCCGTTGCATCATGATTATTTCTTTTAAAAGCAAGGTCGCGAATAAAGTGGTCCCAAGAGTAGCATATGACTCGTTCCTAGGTTTTACTGGGTATCACGTTGGTTGATGAAAGTATTCATTTTTCACCGTATTTCTCTAACTCGTTAAACGAACGCAGGACGGACGCAGGCTATCGCACAGTGAAGCGTGCACTTGCGAGCGAGCGCCGAGCGGCTAACAACTTCTCTGCGATAACTCTTCGTACGTCCCCGATGTCGGATTGCGTCTACTCAAAATGAAGGCGCATCGTAGTCGTTTAGTTCTCAGTCGAATTGACGTGAAGTTGGCCGATTTCACTGAAGCTGCCGTCTCATATTTATTTAATGAAATGATTACATAGTTTCGTCTAGTGCATGACTGTGATGCACGAATTTACTCTGATCTGCAATCTTTTCTCTATCATTATTAGAGAATCATCATTTACTTATCAAAACATTCATTTTTTTTTTTTTTTTTTTTTTTTTTTTTTTTTTTTTTTTTTTTTTTTTTTTGCGCACAGTCGTGACACTGAACCGCAGTTTAAGTTTTAAACTAAAAAAAACCCTCCTAATACAAGCACGGAAAGCTTAGTAACACCCATATCACTGTTGTTCGAGGAAGGTGACAATTGGCACGAATATCAGCAATATCACTACCTTGAATATCATTACTTAATTAAGTTGAAATATCTAATAAAAATAATTAGTTTTACGCAGTAGAAAAGAAAAAAAAAAACGGAATAAAAAAAAAAAAAAAAAAAAATAAATAAATAAATAAATAAATAAATAAATAAATATATGGTCTGGGGTCGTCTCAGACTCATCCTCTGGGTTTATAAGTGCTAAAAAAGGAACTTTTTCTGCAGAAACTGCTAAAAGAATTCCTCCATCCGGCATCGTCGGCTTTGTCTCGTTAATATGGAGGCCGATCTATTTCGTTCTGGTGTATATTGTACAGTACCTACTACTCACTACTCAGTGCCCATGTACTCGTAGTCTGCGCATCCTTTGACTGATGATGGCGGAGTGAATGGCTGAATGGATCGAGCATCGAGCAGCAGCGTTTAAGGCGTCGATATTTTCGGTATGCATATTAGTCTCCTCTTCTCCAATCTATTGTTCAATCTAATCGCCTCTCACCTCTCCATAACTCTCCCGCGCTCATCACTCCTATCTCTAACAACCCCCCTCTCCCCTTCCCATCGCCAATCTACCACCGACCGTCCGTTGTATTGCATTTTGTCAGTGTTGCCACATTTACGGTTTTAGGCCGTATTTCCCGTAAGAATCCATTAGAGTCCCTATCATTTGTAGAAAGTTAAGACGAGACGGTAGATAGCCTCCGATTTGCCAACGAGTTTTTGGCTGTACGATACGCCCCACGTAGTTAGTTTCAACCAGGGCTGCCGTCTTGCGTATAATCAATGCTATTTTTCAATCCACCGATGATTCCACCGGATGAGAAAAGATTACACAGTTCAGTTCAGTGCATGACTATAATAAACTAAAATACTCACATCTGTAATCTTTTCTCAACCGGTGGAGTCGTCGATGACTTTAAAAAACTTGCTGATATTTTAATTAAACAACGGAGTTTCCACCAATTGAGAAAAGATTACATATCAGAGTATTTGTGTGCATTACAGTCATACACTGAACTGAACTGTGTAATCTTTTATCAACCGGTGGAATCATCGGTAAATAGAAAAATAGCATTGATTATACGCAAAACGGCAGCCCTGGTTTCACGGCCATAAGGATCCTCGATCGTTTTTGATCGATATTCGTTATCTGTTTATACACCTTTCGGTAACCTTGCTCGAATAAGCCGACCCGCGAAGACTCAAAATAAGTCAACCGCAGCGCTGCTCGGTGGTCGACGATGTTGTTGAGCTGATTGAACAGTGGGCTGATCATTTACTTCAACGTTAAACCGATCGTTAAGACTGTCTACGAGTGATGCTATTGGTCGAATATTGTAAAACTTGGCCTTTGCTATGGTAACCATCGTTATAGTGTCCGTCTCTGAAAGGTTACTCATGAATAGCCTTTATAAAACGAGACTTTTAACGATGGTTACCATAGCAACCGCTAAGTTTTACAAATTTAGACCAATAGCATCAATCGTAGACAGTTTTAAAGATCGGTTTAACGTTAAAGTAAATGATCGGCCCGCAGGTTTCAGAATTTGAGACTTCCTCTCAAACCGCGGGCAGTGCGTGGGGTCGAAAAGTGGGGAGGGGGGCTACACAAATTGACGATTTTTGTTTTTATTTTGGCTTTTCAGTGACAGCTTCAGTTCTTTTGCTTTTTCCAAAATATTAAGCCCTCTGTCCTCAAAAAAGTGGAGGGAGGGACCATAACCTCAAAAGCTCTATACACGCGCTATGTTCAAACGTAATCTTTTTTAGGCCGTTCAAAGTTAACGAGTGCCGACAGAAAAATCGGTGACTGTGACGCTTTTATTAGAAAATAATATTAGTAGATAATATTTACTCTTTGCTCTTAACCGTTGGTTTCCGGCGACTAAATCTCACCTGTTCCGATACATCACGGTTAAAAGGATTTCGAGCTCAGCTTCCAAGCAGGATAGGAGGGGCATCGAACGGTTTTGGATGTCTGGAAATTCGAGACACGCAGCTCGATCAATGTGGAACTTCAAAACTGTGAGCTATTGAATTGACTCGTAGAACTGAAATCATGAGATTACGGCGACAAAACAGCAAACAAGTTTTAAACTTAAACTGCGGTTCAGTGTCACGACTGTGCAACGATGACTGAAGCGAGAGAGAGGTCTAGAACCGCGGTCGCATCACTCGCTCGCCTCATCCCCAAATCGCTAACTTTTCGTCGGGGAAGGAAGAAGGGATGGCCCGGGGTTCGAAGGGGAAACCTCTCCAATTTACCGGCTTGGCGTAACTGTTTGAACTGGTATTGGAGTTACATCGATTTGATTTGTTCTCACTTATCTCTTTCTCTCTCTCTTTCTTTCTCTCTCTCTCCCTATTCCTCTCCCCCCCCCTCTCTCTCTCTCTCTCTCTCTCTCTCTCTCTCTCTCTTTCAAGCGGCTGTCGATCCCTCTGGTGTTCCGCAAATTGCAGGCGCAGACTTGACTGCATGCAAGTCTTATATTATATGGATGCCTCAAAATCTCGCACTCCTTACAGTAACGTGGTATCTAACTATATAATTTTAAGGTTATTCTTGTACCTGTTTAGGGCTCGTCTATTCCTGTCGATGGGGTTTTGGCTGTAATATGATATTATATCTGTATGCGAGGTCAACGGTGTCTCATGTTTTTGAACATGACTTTCAGTTAGTATAATAATTAGTTGTAGCAGCAGTGAGGGTCAATTGATGTGGTACTGTTCCCAAGTCTGGACCCACTCCTAACTTATGCTTGAGCCATTCTCACGCATGGTGTGTTTTTGTTTTTGTTTTGTTTTTTGATAGTGACGTTCCTGAACATCTCGTGGTGAAGCCGGTAAATGTTGCAACGTTGCATCATGTGTATTTAAACCGATAAAAAATGCCTACTTTTAAAAACCCGATCCTCACTGAAACATTCTTTTGGGCGTGTCAAAAGTTCTGACGATACCAACATTGCGACCGACAGCTACAATATTTTAGTGCCTCAAAATTACTCATGACTAGTGAGAATAAAGAAGGAGAAAGTCTCGAAGCGTGAAATTTAGCACCGTCGCAGAATGTCCGTTTAAACTCATCAAGTATCAATAAAGTCTTCTAAGCGCAGTCATCAAATAATTCAAAAATCCTCGCTAAAATTCACTCAGATAATTTATTGATGGTGTACAAAGAGGCGAGGTTCGGTTTTACTCTTGCAGTGTATTTCTCACACGTGGAAAGGAATTTGTCACGGTACGGGGTTTGAACTGAGAATGCACCAAGTACGTCCTTGAAAGCAAATAATTCATTTTATTCCACACAAATTAATTCGCATCGACTTGTATCGTTCGTTGCACGGTTCGTTGGGTTTTACCTAATCCAATCTCTCATCAATCAGGCTCCTCATGCAACCTCCTCCCCCAAAATCCTCCTCTTCGTATTTTTTAGACTTGTTTTTCGTTTAATCGAAATTATGGAAGCTATCGGAAGCGTACTGACCGCAGCATATGCAATGTGCTGTAAAGTAAAGTAAAAATGAAGGATCAAAAAGTAGCTTGACTCAGGTGGAACTGTTGGCAAATTCTACATATGCTGCGTAGCCGAATAAATTGAAAATGTCCCTCAAACTCATTTCTGTTCTGTACAATCAGTGGTGGCGCGTGCAATCTGGCAACGTTGCAATTAGTCCATTGAAAGTCGTGAAAAAGGTAGCAACATTGGAGGTGCACAGTGATGCACTCCCTTGAATCGATGTTTTATACATATGAGTTTACATTTACGAAATACGACGTTGCCAGATTGAACGCGCCGCCTCGGAATGCCAGATATCAATTGAATCTTGCAATTCATCGTAAATAGCATGAATATGTACTACCAGCTCAATAATAAGTCCGAATTGATTTGTTTTCGGTATCCACCAATTCGAAACGGCCATACTAACAATAGAATCTACTTTGAATAGTTATACCTGTATTTGCTAGATAATGCTTCGTCAAGCGCCTTCAATTCAAGTTATAGGCAAAATAAACTTCGCGGAGTAGAAATATTTCTTAACTACTTTTTTTATACAGTCTAAGTGAACGAGCAATGTATCAATTTATCTCTTTGACTAACCTGATTGTACAAGAGTTTATAAATCGTCACTTGTAAAAATTTTGCAAAGTATCTTTGAATTTCTAGGCTTCTGAATGAAGGTTGCTCTAGGAAATAAAATGTGAGAATTTTAAAGAAGGGTCAAAAATTTGGAGCTAGTTATTTTTTTCTTTCTTTCTTTCCAATTCGCGGGGATTAATTTGAAGAATGGGTGTATTTTTCAAATAACTAGTTTTTTTGGCGAAGAGAGAACTTAATATCAAGTTGATGCGAGGGTTCGTTTTTCTTTGCTAACTGAGGGATTCTAATGAATATTTTTTTATTCGTTCTTTAATGTCTATTTAACAGAGCTCACAGTTTCGAACTATTTAGTCTAGTAAAATAGTTATAAAGTTTATGTTCACTGTCAGTAGGAAAGAATAAATTTTCTCCAAAACGAAATTGTATCCCGTGTGTTTTAATACCACTGGGCCTTTACCATTACCTACTTTTAATTGCTCCAGGTTTAAACTTTAAGGCTGTCAAATTACTTTTTCCATTTTCTTAGAATTAATTCGTGACGCGTTTGTCCTTAAACGACCTAATTTTGCTAAAGCGCTGAAGCTAGTTGCGGTGCTGCCACTTTTGAAGGTGATAACTTCCCCTGAAGAGAAAAAGAGGGCCTATAATATGTCCCACAATCTTTCCGTCCTTTTAGTTTCACGTAAGACAGTTAACTCAAAGTTATTTGACTGTAAATGTTTCTTGTCTAATCGGTAAGTCCTTTGGCAGCTGAGCTGTTGAACTATGATTAATGAGAATGTCATTGTCCGGAAATACTCTTCTCCTCAGCCAAAAAAGAAAAAAAGAAAAAAAAGCACTCCTCTTCTTAAAAAAATTCAAAAACGAAATGAAAAACAATTTTTGATTAATTAAAAGCAGTACAAATTGGACAGCTCCGATGGTTTTACCGGTGTAAACGCGGATTTCGCATTCGTTGCCTTATCAACAAATTCCATTTTTGATGGTCAATTCTCAATTAAAATGCCGAGAAATTGATAACAGTGTACTTTGCTTCGAAAGTTACATCTGAAAAATATATCAACGGTTATTTACAAGTCCGACTTACATATCGGGAATCAGATGTGTTCGATACTAATCGGGTATTCGATACTTATTAGATCCACCTAATGTTACGCACACGATAACCCATGAATTTCAAAGCTGCATTATTGACGTCTCTGTCACCTCACTCGATATGCTTTTTTCATAAACGAAACATGACAACGCTGGCCTGCTAGCCAAACCCCCTTCCCACCCCAAAAAAGCTAAGTTCTTCGTCGCGGCCAGAGCCGCCATACTCTCCCGTAATTATCGCAAGAATAATTAAAAATAGGAGGGAGATGGGAAGCTGTAAAGGTGGTTTTCTTGGGCGAAACTCAAACTCGCGGAAACCTGTAACTGCGGCTGCTCTAATTTGTTCCGCTAGTTTAGGATAAGGTATAAAAATATGTCATGCTGAAGAATTTACTAACCTGATTTTGACTCGTTTTTCTTCTCAGCACTAGGTATAACGCGGTTTGAGGGAGGTTTAAATACATCGTTAGGTACACCTAACCTCATCTTCTTTAATAACATCTAGTTTTAATATTCAATTTGAAAGTAGGGAAATTGGAAAATTTGCTGCTTAACAACGCGCTCTGGTGATCATTAAAAAAAGGAGGATGGAAAACGTGGGGAGGGGGGGATGAGTTGAAATTGAAATTTTGAAGAAACGTGGGATTTTTTATTAAATCGGCCGCGTGAAAGCTGGAGCAAATTTCAACAATTACGCTGAAGTTTCCGTGTTTCCACTATTAATAACACATTGTTGAATTTTCAGTAGGACCTGCAGCTCTCGAGTTCAACCCCTAACCCCGGGCGGTGATAAAAAGTCTCGAACTTTACGTTCGTGTATTATGATTCGGGACTATGAGGAAGGGAACAAGGGGAGGGGAAAAGAGGTAAATAAATAAAAGTAAAGGAGAGGAGAGAGAGCACGCTCCCTAGTTTAAATTGGATCTTTTAAAATACTTATTACATTAATAGCATAAGTAATTGTGTTACATAAAGCTTTTACCCCTCTCTTCTATCCCCTCCCTCCCTCCCACACTCCCTCTCATGCTCTCCTCTCATTCTCTCGGACTTTTAAGAAAGGTTTACTTTCTAAGAGTGCGGGTACTTTTTCTCCCCCCCCCCTTTCTCTTTTTTTCTTTACCTCTTGTTTTTCCGATTAGTTCGCCTTGCCTTGCCTCCTTTGCCCATCCACCGCCTGCTCGCTTTCTTCCGGTTTAACCCGAGACTCCTCTCTCTCTCATCATATTTCCCATAAATATAACAAGACAATTTTCCTAATATAAACGGGAAATAAAGTGAGCTCATTAAAAAAGTTTCCGATTTTTTTTCATCCTTGTTAGTTTCGATGTAGATCGTGTTTGTGCGTGGTTATAATAGTGCGACGAGGTTTCGTTCAGTACCAGTGCGGTGGATTTTTTTTTCTTTCTCCCCTCAAGATTTTAGGCTGTTTTCAGATCAGTTGCGGCATTATTGTAGAGTTAAAGAGTTAAATAGGCATTGTAAAGTTATGAAGGAAAACCTGGAATTATTTTCAGGGAGTTTGATTTTGACAGGGGCATACATGGAATTGTCAGTGTAGTTGATTGGAAACCAGTCTAAGCAGGAAAGAATCGCAAACTGAGAAACCGAACGAGT
This sequence comes from Trialeurodes vaporariorum, assembly GCA_011764245.1. Lineage (NCBI taxonomy): Eukaryota > Metazoa > Arthropoda > Insecta > Hemiptera > Aleyrodidae > Trialeurodes > Trialeurodes vaporariorum. The sequence continues at coordinate 29,768,171 of VMOF01000002.1, forward strand.
TTCTTTAACTGTCTCTAATACGTACCATTGTGATGGGTTCTGAGTCATTGAAAATCTAAATAGTTTGGTCGTTGTAATTTGGGAGGTGATTTCTTTCATCGTGAAAAATATCCAGAAGTTTCATGAAAAGCAAGGAAAAATCAGGAAATTTGAAAGTCGGAAATTGTTAGATACCCTGCGATTTAGATTTAGAACGTTTTCTCTCCGTTTCAATTTATGTATAATAAGTAATTAATGGGCCCGGGGCCGGCAATCTGACCCTTCTTGAATCGCTTTTTCACATGAATGGTAAAAATTACGGTTGCCTAACTGCAATATAGTCGCCACTAGATCTTGGAATTTGACTTTAAATGAGGCTAAGTCGAAAACCCCATGTTCAATCTCCATAAGAGCGATCTCTCAGGGCCCAGGATTTCGCCAGCCAATCAGAAGCGAACTTTTCGATATCGCCAACCTAACCTGACCTGCCACGCTCTCCTACCGTTTTATGGGACTCTTGTTTACTCTTTGCATCTCCGCCATGATGACGGTCAAGGACCTTTAATCATACTAAACTCTCTTCATCTCGTCAATTTTCCGAGGCATTACACGTGTGATGGTGTCACGTTAGCAGTGCTTTCATCATGGAATTCTGTGCCCATTCAAGACCGTATGCGTGAGACAACGTCGACAAAACATACGACTTCCTCCAATGTAATTGTGATTGTAAAATGTGTGATGCTTCAAAAATTTAACTGGCGCGAGCGTGAAAGTATTGCAAGGCACTAGCAAACCACAAAAGTTGTGACAGTCAAAAATTCGAGGTATGCAATTAATTATGCATACCTCGAATTCTTGTGGCCATTTCTCGTGTACCCAAACCAACTAATAGAGCACCGTGTGCATTCTCGACTGTCAAAACCTTATTGCGTTTCCTAGTACTTGCAATTGGAATCCAGAGACAAATATAGAGACCCAGCTCACTCTATGCTTCCCACTTTACGAAAGTAATCTAAGTGAAACTGGTTCAGTTTTGTTCGGGGGCTTAAGAAAACAAAAGCCAACGTAATGGTGGCTTACTGTTGAATGGCGAACGTTGCTCCAATCGAAAGCAACCTGAAATTCCGCAAGTCAACATTTCAATTAATTAAGGCATGTAATTTTACAATAGTTTCTCAGAAACCTGAGGTAAGTATTACTTTATCAAAAAACGTGAATTTAAATTATGAAGAAAACCTAACCTATGCCTATGTCCATCACTGCATCACTCAATAGTATACAACTGTCAGCTGTTGTTTGGATAAGTTCTGACCAAAAAGTTGAAGAACGGGACTCACATCGCAAGCATTGCGCTGAATCTATGTGTTGCCTCTGGTGGAATATAATATTGAAACGAAATCTGTGCGGGAACCGATTTTCAGTAGCACGCACTAGCAATTAAATATTTGGATCTATCTCCCTTAAGAAAATTTTGGAAGAGTGGTTGAGATGGAGAATTTGTTTGGATCCAATTTTTATCGTGCCGAAACGGTCAATTGTGTTTCAAGAAGAACAATGCTAAAAACCAACGTGAATAAGGTGACAAAAATGCATTTCGATCCGTATAATCGCATCACAAGGCCATTTCGGAAGGAGGGATCATGCAATGACAGGTTCGGTCAACTGAATAAATACTAATGAGACCGTGAGGCTTATTTCATCGCAAGAGCACACCCGGTGTTTTATGGTCCTTTCTTCCGGACACGGCCTCAATTTACAGTAAATCGGTGGGTAGGTGTCTAGTGATGGTCATGACCTTACTCGAGCGAGCGGCCTTCACAGCCGACCCTCAAACAACGCTAAAGTTAAATTGAAGTGAGTTGCAGGAAAAAGTTGGGGGTTGGACTAACGGTATGCATACCGATCGCATTTTCCTGTTCGTCAGGACTCAGGAAGCAGCTTCATGTGGTTTGTACTTACTTAACTTTGAAGTCAACTGTGATACGCAGACCTCACGCTTTTTTTTTTCTCTTTTTTTTAAAGTTTGTGCTCAGCCATAACCAAGTTAAGTTGATACAGGTGGATACATGAAAAAAAGGTGGGCATGTTGAGAACATACTTGCGTCATGGAGTGAGCTGTGATTGGTCAGTTTATGAGGTGAATATACTATGCGATACGAGGACTCCATTTGATGGATGACTCATAGTTTTCTCTTCTCAATCTCTGATTGGTGAGCCAGCTCTAGTGAACCGATTGACGCAACTAACCTTTAAGTTCCCGAGAGAAGTATATATTATCGCTCAACACTCCAAACAGGCTAATGCACCTGTATTATTCTACCTGAGTCTTACCAACATCAAGGTGAAAATTCATGCGATCCGAATTCAAATAAAATGAATGCAAAATTAACGGCTATTTACGCAAAATTTGACAACTCCGCCGAGGCTTCAGTCCCCTGTATTTTTCGAGCTTTCCAGTGCAGAGAAGGCCGCTAGAGTGTCTTAAAAATCCGGGTGGTTAGAATCACGAAAGTTAGCAAGTTGTTACTCGGAGCAAACTTTCTCCTGAGCTTTTTTTTCCCTTCTCTTTCACACTCGTCGAGTAACTTATGAATGGAAACGCGTTTGCGGTGAGCTGTGGGGGGAGAAAAATGTACAAGGGAAAAAAATGTGGTTGAAAAGGAGGGGGTGGAGGCCGGAGGGGTGTCGAGTGTGCGGACGGAGCATATAATTAATGGTAAATGTTAATGTTTTAATGAGTATAAGAACCATATCTTGACAGTCAAAAGCACAATTTTGAATTAATTACTACAACGACGAACGCGCTCTGCGCCGAAAAACAAACGGAGAGTGAGAGTGCGGGGACGCGAGGAGGGGGGAGAAGGGTGCTTGACTTGGTCGGTCAAAGTTGAAAGTTTAAACAAGCAAAGTTACGGCCAGGAAATTCTATCTTCTTTCCACGCGTTATTCTCTCACGCGCGCGTGAGGCGGGAAGCGGCGCGGCACGGCGTCAGTCGAAGTTTTCACACTGCATAATTTGTCTTAAAACCTAATGCCCCTCCTCTTCACCCCCACCAACACCCCTCCCGGCCACGGCCGGCTCAAACTCTCGTTGGCATTGGTTCGCCTTTTTGGAAATCCCCCCTTTACCCCCTTCTTAACTTCCTCTCTTGTACCTTACCTCTCCCCCTCCCTCGCATGATGTAACTTTTTCCTCTACCCGTTCAACTTTCGAGGAGCGAGTGGAAGGCCATGTTCGTGTCCGTTGCACCAAGGTTGCCAATTTATCTAGAGTGGCAGCTTGTCAAATGGGTAACTTGCGTAACTGACGTGGAGTGTTTTTTAGGTTAGGAATAGTATGTAATTTTTCCGATCTTTTCCTACGTATTTTGTTTGTTGAGGTCGACTTAGGTCATTGCAATTAAATTATGGTAAAGTGACGATTCTCAGTGAATTTAACTAAGCATCCAAGAGCTCGATGCTTTTTAACTTTTTGTCTACTGGCGGTACAAATTAGTACCACCAAATTAACATGGTTTTAAATGTATTTTTAAAAAAAATCACTATGCACATCAAAATAAACGAGAAAAAATCATACGATTCTTTGGGATTGATAAAAAATTTGTGAGAAGGGTTTGTAATAGTGCCGGGTTTAAAGGGCAAACACTGTCCAAATTGGAGAAAAGCGATAGTAGCTTTTTCACGGACAGTCGATGTCATAATAGGTAAATAAGGATCTGTAAAGAAAATTTCAAAGCTGCCGTTTTGCTTGTATATATTTTATTGCAGTTTTTAAATTCATAGACGATTCCATCGATTGACCAAAAGATTGCACGCTTCTGTTCCGTGTATGATTGTAATGAACGGGGACACTCTGATTCGTAATCTCTGCTCATGCTCAACCGGTGGAGTCGTCGCATACTTTGATAAATCCACGAATTCAGTCATCCACCATGCACTGGACTAAACGAACTACGTCTTTTTGCCAACCGGCAGAATCATCGATTAATGAAAAAAAGGTCATCAAATGTAAACAAAAAAGGCTGTTCTGGAAAAAATGAGGACGAGGAGTGTTATTTTATCTTATAATTTCAATTTTTGCCTACATTTTAGCATGTCTCGATGCATTTTCCATGTAAGACTGGAAAAGTTTTGAAGAGAATGCAATGGAACCTCCAAGAAATCAATGCCTTTGAATACGTTCAAATACACAGAAAAGAAAGGATGTGCTCCAGACACGATCTATATACACACCAGTACGTAACGTGCTCAGAGCACAAACATGCCAGGTTCTGGACAAGACGGGATGCGTTTCAGACGCAAACTCAACCTAAATAGATTGCGCTCAGAACTCGTTCCCGTACTAGTGTGTACGTTCGTGTCTAGAACACGGAAAGTTTGTGTCTGGAGCACGTCCATTTTTTTCTGTGTAGGAGCAAAACGAGATTATTATAATGTAGCCTGCTCACGAGCCGCCAATGTGTAAATAAGTTTCTAATATTTATGTAGTTGTGGAGTACAGTGGAACTCAACCCAAAGACTTGTAAGTCTATATTGTTACTTTTTTTTTGGAAACTTGGCAACCTCTTTTACACACCTCCCCTCTCTTCCTCTGCCTGCTCTCCATTCCTCTTCCTGCTGCGAACTTCTCGCCGGATCGCACCTCTCGAAGAAGCGGTCTTCCATCGTGAAGCGCCCGATTACCGCTATTAAATTAAGATAGCCGATGCGATGGTTCGCTCCATTTGTTTGCAACAAGTTCATCCCCCCCCTCCCCCAACAACCTACCTCCCACCCTTTACTGTTACCACGTTATCAGTGGGCAAGATCAATCAAACTTTGCCGCAAATGTTGCCCCTCCGCCATCACTCAGTCGTAGTTGCTGTTTTACACCCCCCCCCCCCTCCGCACCCTCTTTTTATTCACTTGTCTTTTTGGCGTAGTTCACTATAAATATACTCCGATTGATTCTCGTTTTATACCTGACCCTTCCACGTCTCCACATATCTTCTCACCCCTCTCCATTGATTCAAGTATACTGAACCCACACGCGCAGTCCATGGCTTAGCGTGCATATGGCAATGTATTTCTTCTGTCAATTTGAACCAATCTTGGGCAAATGAGACTCTATTACTTGTGTTTTGTTTACTTTTACAAAGTAATCTAGATGAATCTAATCGGTAACCAGACGTACTGATTTTAATGAAACCAACGTCTTACGATGTAATAAATTGTTGTTCACCAAATAACATCATACTTTTATTGAAATTTGCAGACCTGATTACTGCTTCGGTCCTACTCCATTCCTTACTTTTAAAAAGTAATCTATTTTGTAATCGAAAACAACGATTTGCCCACTTCTGATCGCGGAACTCATAAAAAAGGTAGATTGGAAGAGCACTCAGTGAACACCCTCGGACTTGACCTTTTTCATATGGATTTTAATGAATAAAACCCAACGTCACCAGATTGCGCAATACGCTCTATTGATTGCACGAATACACTGTTCCAACCCAAAAAAAAGAAAAAAGAAAACACGTTTTTAATTTTTCAAACCTTTCCCGCCAAGGTTTTGCCATAAGCAAAGCATGCAACCTATATATTAGATATGAAAATGAAAACAAAAAGCGTACCGTATATATACGGCACGCTTAAAAGAAAATATTAAATGCGAAATTTGAAGCGTGGAATTATTAGAAACGTCTAAACTTTCATAAATCAGCAAAACTTTTAGGTACACTAGAAGTAACAAAAGGTGAAAGAGAGAGAATTTGTTTTTTCTCTCTATGGTCTCCCCCCCCACCCTGTTAATTTCTTCCTCCAACTCGTCCTACGCGACGAGTTCATGTATTAGACGTCTGTCCAATACATAAACGAAAGTAATTTGTTTCATTTTTTAGATGTTTGTAATATAAACTAAGTTAATATTTCAGGTTCAGTGCTTCAATGATTTCCATTAATTTTTGTCAATCTTCTTGTTTTAGGTATGTCATTACGAACGAGTTTTCACATTTTCAATCCCTTTCATGCAATCGTTGACCAAGACTGCGCCGTTGACCAAACCGATATCGAGGGTTTTATTCAAGTTTTATTCTGGTTTTATTCACTGTCAGTGAAACGTGAGTACCTCTTAACCATATACCTTCATAGGCAAAAAGTTGTCTTTTTTTTTCTTAACGATGTCTAGTTCTACAAATGCAAATTAAAGTTGGGTGAATGGGGATTGTACTTGGCTTGATTAACTTATGTTTACCATTTTGCTCTTATTCCGAAGGGATGTAAATAAATCAAGTTTTGCCATCATAGATAGTTTAGAAGTTGGGTTCACTTCATTTTGTGGAATTAAATGATTACCTCTTGATGAATTCAAAGATCTTGTTCTTAAAAATGTCAGTGCCTTACAAACTTTTGATCAATCGGCCCAATGGGTCTGTCGCAAGCTTTAGCTATAGCGCAGCGCCAGAGTTATGGGAGGTCTTGTCCTACGTAAAATTGAGTGAAAATCACATTGAGAGAATCAACAAGTCTCAAAATCCTCTCGTAAATTCAATGAATGCGTGAATCAAAATTCCAGGGTGGCGGTCGAACGGTCACAATGGGGGAGCCCCATCTAATTATTGCGACTATCTATGCTGAGATTAGTGTTTTACTATAGAAAAAGCTGCAAAAAGGTGGGACTCCTCAATTGTGACCCACTTTTTCGACGGCCATCTTTGAATTTTGTTAAATGCATTCATTGAGTTTGTAAGAGAATTTTAAGACTTTTCGATGCTTTCAATGTGATATTTTCATTGCAAGAGACTCAGTGCTTTCAGAATTGGCAAGAATATGGTTTCTTCTGGTAAATCTAAAGGATCTTTTTTCAGTTTATCTGAAGCACAAATTTGGGGATGGCAAGAGGGGCTTTTACTCTTCAAAAAATCGACATTTCTGGAAAATCAGTTTCCTACAGGCTTCCCTAATTATCAGTGGCGAGGCGTGCGATTTGGCAACGTTCCTTTTCCCCATTTAAATACATTTAAAAGATCGAAATGCCTGGTCATCGCCGATTACTGAAGCGTTCGACACTTTTAGTGAGTTCAAATGGAGAAAGGACATTGTTGCCAAATTTCACGCCTCGCCACTGCAAATTATTATTATTTTTCTTTTAAAAAACAAATTTTCTGGTGCTTGTGTCTTTCTTCCGGCTATGTCACCTCCTCCATTAACCGAACAAGCACACAATGGAACCGGGAAACTGTTTAACCACAGGACGGTATGGTAATGAGTCTGCGGACTAACCCTTTCTAGATTCTTGCTGGATCAGGGACCGCGCTACCGATCCGATTTGTGTCTCGCCTTTTGCAGCCCCGGACCGGGGTAGCTCCAGAGAAAGACTCTCCGACCGTGATTTGAATCTGGTGAGGAGGAGGAGGAAGGGGGGGGGGTTGTAATTATAAATTATCGCCGCAAGTCGCCGACAGCCAACCGACCGCCCGGCCCGACCGACACCCCGTCCCTTACCGCCGCGACAGGCCAGAACATGGAACTTTGAATACCCCTCGCTCCGGTAAATTAATTACTGGTAAAACACAAATATTAATACGCGTTAATGGAGCTTCTCTCCCCTCCGCCGCAAGCTTCAATGTCCCCGCCTCCTTCTCTTCTTTTCGGCTACCTTCGGCCGTCTTCGGTTTCTGCCGTGCTTCCGACAAGACATAAACGCCGACAGTGTTGGAAGAAGAAAAGGCATATTAATGTTAATTTTAATACAAATAGGTTGATTCAGAGCAAAAACGAGCAAACGTCAGTCAAGTCTGACCAAGCTTATGTAATGTTAAGACGCAAGGAATTCAACGAAAATAATTTCCACGCGAAAGAAACCATGCCTTGGGGTGGGGGGGGGGGGGGGAGGAGGATGTGCGAAACCCAGAAACTCACACATATCTCGAAAGTCATATGGAAGCTTGGGGTATGTTTTTTTTTTATATCAGATTCTAAAATAACGTAAAAAGTAATACGTTTTTGTCTTCTTTTTGTTTTCTAAAACCAAACCAATAACCTAAAATCTCTTAGGTTAGGGGTGGCTCTCTTCAAAATGTTTGGGGCAATTTTCAACTGACCACTGTGACCTCCTAATCCTAAATCATTAGATTGCAAGGAACTATAAAAAATGTCTGAGAGTGCTGATGTAGGACTTTTTTTTATGTGTCACTCTTACGAGTTTATCAAGAAGAATTTGGGGGGCCCTGACCCCCAAATTTTGAGGCTCCAGGGGGTCCTGCGTAAAAATGTTCAAATTCAAGGGTATAATTTGTGACACATTAGACGGAATGTCTTTTTGATTGGAAAAAATGTTGACACGTAGGTCGCAGAAGTCACTAGACCTAACCCTTCTCAAAATGGTGGTCATTTAAAGATTTAGGGATTCAGCGTGCAGGAGAAAAGATCTTAAAAAAAAAAAAAAACAATGGTGCAAACCACAAATCAAAGTTACTCTTGAATCAAAAGTTAGGGCCGATTGAAATTCATAAGTAGTTTTGATTTCCTCAGAAGCGCATTCTTTATACGCGCATTCTTTATACGCACATTCTAGAAGATGAGACAGTATGAAAAATCAGTTTATGACTTGCACTCTACCTCTGGCCTTTTCTAAAGCATATGCATTCTTGCTAGAAGAGAGAGACGAAGACGAATTCCTGGATCCGTATCGTCACTGCGCACGATATGGCATCATTGTCCGTCGACCATGACACCTCGAAGCTTCGAATAAATATACAAGCTCATCCCCACCTTTTCTTTCTCTCCTTCTAGTTTTCTCATTCGCGAAGCTTTCGATTTTCTTCCCGCGAGGCAATGTCTGGGCGTGGGGGGCGTGGCCCTCCTCCGTTCGCGACAACATTTAATGAGTGAAGATTAATTCCTTGCCTCTGCCCCCCCCTTCCCCTCGACACACCCTCTGATAATTGAATACGACTGAGGGCGATATGACTTGTTAGTGTCTTATGTATTTTCAGAGTTGCCGAGTTGATTGATTGGTCTTTCATCTCCCCCCCTCCCTTTCCTCCTACCTACAATCCGATTTCTGAAGATTCACTTTGTAGTACTCACATATTTTTTAAGTGTGCTTTGTGCATTTTTCGTAATATGCGTCGCTCAAAATACGTGGTTTCTGCAGAGAACAGTCGAGTTATTTGAGCTTTTTTCAGGAGATTTGTCAGTTGGTGCGGGTTGTATAGATAAACTTTCATCTATAAGAGGCTTAATGATTTCAGTTCATGCATTAACCCTTTCTGACCTGGAGTCCATTCCAATGGACATGGGGGTAACAAACATGTTGTCTTGTGAAAAACATAAAAATATAATATACGCAACAATTTAGATGAGAAGACAGCGCTAAGATCAACCATATTGGTCAAAAACCCGTCTCTGAACAAAAATAATTTCAGGTCTGTAAGGGTTAAAAATTCTAGCAATTTTTGTTTTGTTTTGTTTTGTTTTTTTGTTTGTTTTTGTTTTGTTTTATTAAAAAGATTTCATAGTCTTCCATTAAAATATCCGTATGTTCTTCTATGTGTTACCTTATTCCCTCCCGGCCTCCTGGTCGCCAAACATTGAACCGCCTGCCCAAGTTACGTCAAGACAAGGAGATAGTTTATCCTTGTTTTATTCCCCTCTCTTTTTTATCGAAGTTTGTGCTTACTTAGCAATAATATTGATTCAGGGTACATTTAACATAGTTTTATAGATGGGTTTAGTTATGACGTCACTTATCAATGTTTTTGAAAAATTAAGTATGTTTTTGTTTCGTGGTTCATTCCAAATCACTATCTCTTTTTCTTGCGTGACTTTCGTTCTTTCCTACTTTTTTGAGCTAAAGTTCGTGTCTAAAGACTGTTAAAACGTGTGGATTGTTTCTTCTTTCGGTGGAGTAACCATATAACGACCCTGTTAAATTCACTTTTGACTAAAAAGTCTGCCTGAAGAGAGATAGTTTTATGAAAAAGGGTCATGGGAAATTGGGAGAGTTTAAAGATCGCGGTTTTGAACCAAACAATCCGTAAACGTATTTATACGCTTTTTTTTTGAAAGATCGTGTGAAAATAGTTTTCGTTACGTCACACTATTGCAAAGAAACTGGGATGATGTTGGCGTAAGACCCTCTTTCCCTTTCCTCCCGGTCGTTAAAGGTCAATAGTTTGAGCGCTTGCTTCCTTACCGACAAAATAGTTATATCAGTATATATCTCACTCACTCTCTGGAAGCGACTCCGACTAATAAGTAATAACTTCCGATAATGTGATACGGAGAAAACGGGGATAAAGACGTTCCTCCCTTGATTCCGAGGTATATATGGATTGAAACTAAGATTGTGATCAGATTTGTCGACTAAAACGCAGTTTTCCACCGTCGGTGAAATGTCAAATGCAGCACCCCGATTAAATGTCCGTTTGAATAATGGCCGGGTTAGCGGAAACGAGACGTATGGTAACCTTTTAACCACGAGATCGTCCTTCCTTCCGTTTCTGGAGAGAATCGATAGGTTACATCGTCAAGCGTAGGAACTCAGAACTCTCAACTCGGCTACTGCGTGCATTTCCCATTTCCTAGAATGATCGTTTCGCCTCTCGTCTTTCGTGAAGCTTTTGTCGAATGACCCGGTTAACCGTACTGGTACTCCAGACTCACTGTATACTGTTGCTGTATGGGTGCTGACATTCTATCAATGAGCTACATAACTATGTAAAGACGACGCGACGCCCGCGCCATGTTAAAAGACTCTTTCAGACGATCAAATTGGATCCTCAAGGCTCAAAGTAAGTAACAACGCACACAACGAAATATTCAAAATATTCGCAAGATAACGGACATTTGACCTTTAAACTTTCAAAACTTAGTGCATGTCGACGGAATATGAATCTGCGCCATAATTGGATATAATCCGTGACTTCATCGATGGTCGTCAAAGGTCAACTATATATGATGGCGGTGGAATGGTGGATGGTGTGCATCAATCCCTAGATGCTCACTTGCAGTCTACTTAAAGGATTCACCTTTGTCGTCGGAAAATCCTTTTAGTCTTAGCTCGAAGGAAGATTTCATGGATGGAAGGTCTGTTTGCCTCCTTAATTTTTAATTTAAATAAAAACTTGTAATTAATTCAGTGGAAACTGCTCATGTATGCAAAAAATTAGTGATTTAGAGAGACTATATCAGGACACAGAATTCTAATACAGCTGTTCAAGTGGGACAATTTTGCTTGTTTCTAACATTTGTTAGTTTCTTTATCGTGTAAAATCTTCCAAAATATATAGTTTTATCGATTTTTGTGTGCAGATCAACACTTTAAAACTTTCTCACCTTCATTTCAAACCAATTTCAAATATATCTGTCCCAATGTTTGGTTTAAGATTGAAAAATAAGAGACAAACAAACCGAGCCCGTGTAAAATGTCCATACGAGATTTCCATCACGGCTGTCTCCATCAGGGCTGCCGTTTTGCGTATAATCAATGATATTTTTCAATTCACCGATGATTCCACCGGTTGAGAAAAGATTACACAGTTCAGTTCAGTGCATGACTGTAATAAACTAAAATACTCGCATCTGTAATCTTTTCTCAACGGTTGGAGTCGTCGATGACTTTAAAAAACTTGCGGATATTTTAATTAATCAACGGAGTTTCCACCGATTAAGGAAATATTACAGATCAGAGTATTTTCGTGCATTACAGTCATATACACTCGACTGAACTGTGTAATCTTTTCTCAGCCGGTGGAATCATCGGTGAATAGAAAAATAGCATTGATTATACGCAAAACGGCAGCCCTGGTCTCCATGGTGTCTTCAAATTTACGTTCCAGAATGTTCTTTTCTGGTTTCAGCTCGCTGATAAAAACAATTGTTTGTTGGATTATGTCGTGTCAAATATTTTCAGGTAAAATGTCTTGATATCAGTGATACTGGTTATAAGTATAATTACTCAAAAGATAAACGAGCCTCAGAATAATGTTCGGTAATTAAAAGCTCCTTAATGTCTCCCTTTATCTGATCCGTTGAGTACGACACAGCTCTCTATTTGATTTCACTATGCGAGAATTTTTTGCCTCACCCTTCGGAACACGCTCAAAAGGCGGCTCATGCAGACACGAAGTAAATATCGTGACTTACACGACAGGATGAGTAGCGAGGACTTGCGGAAAGGGGGAGGGGGGGGGGTGGGGGTTTGTAGCAAAGGCGGAAGGCTATCAATGAAAAGACATACGCGGTGATTGAAAGAGAAAAGGGCGGCGGACGAAGGAAGAAAGACAGACCCGATGCCGTGTCATCGTGTAAATTGATTGAAGACATTAACGAAATGAAATGATTTCTTCGACCCTTCGACCCCCTCGTATCCCTCTCCTGTCATCCTTCCCCCTTGTTACCCCCAACCAAAACTCTACGAGTTAGTAAATGGAATAGATACACGCCCCCCCTCTGTCTCCCCCTGTCCCATGGTTTATCACGACTTCTCCGTGGGGCCGAAAGGGTGGTAGGCAGGCGGCGTCATAACTGATAGGGTGGCAACGCATAAAACAGTCTAAAGAACCGATACCGGGAGGGAACGATGTAGTTTGAGGGCTATAAGGGAGGGTAGGCAGCTATTAAAATCGGTGCTATAAACTTTACACGAACGATATAAGTAAAGGATGTTTCAGACTGGACAGGTGTAGAGGGGCGCATGCCTGATAGTATCCAGGGATCGACGACAAAGCTGCGATGAAAGACAGTATTATTAAGATCCATTATGTGTGATTTCATTAGATCGTTTGAGTCTAAGTTAACCAATGATTTCATACAAAATTAACCCTAATGCCCCTTAAGTTTCGTTATCAGTTCATTCATGACGAAAGATTATTCTGTTAAAGATTGTTGAATAGTGCTTTTTTACCCCTCTCAAAACTACCTGAACTACTTACCTGAAATCTGTGTTGCGTTTTACACTGAGAAATAAAGAACCTGGTAAATTAATCAAACTATAGGTTGGTGATCATATACAGCAACAGGGTCTAATTAATGTATCGTTTATTGTTTTTATTATTATTTCAGTGTATATGGAACGTTTTATTGAATAGGAACTGATCAGAAAATCCTTTTAAAATTACTGAAATTTTGCGATTTAGAACGTTTCATGAAATTCTCAGAACATTTGACCAGATCAATGAAGATGGATTCTGGTACTTCCCAAGAGAATTCCTTTTCCATTGCACAGAAAAGAAAAAAAACCAAAAATTGTGAAAAAACTTTCTCATCAGGTGCTGTCGCTCCGAAAACTGAAGAGAGAGAAAAAAAAAAAAAAAAAAAACCAAACAAAGATAAATAAATCGGATCAGGTGCTGTCGGATGATTTCAAAAGCTAGCAAATAAAAGGAAAGAGGAAAAAGTTTAAAAAGATAAATAAATTAGATCAGGTGCTGTCGGTTTGTTTTGAAAGTTCAAGATGCAAGTCAAAGATGAGCGACAGTCTGGGGGGACCAATAAACATTACGTTTGACACGTGGAAGATGATGTAGAAACGGAAAGGTAAGGTTTATTGGTCCCTCCAGACTGTCGCTCATCTTTGACTTGCATCTTGAACTTTCAAAACAAACCGACAGCACCTGATCTAATTTATTTATCTTTTTAAACTTTTTCCTCTTTCCTTTTATTTGCTAGCTTTTGAAATCATCCGACAGCACCTGATCCGATTTATTTATCTTTGTTTGGTTTTTTTTTTTTTTTTTTTTTCTCTTCAGTTTTCGGAGCGACAGCACCTGATGAGAAAGTTTTTTCACAATTTTTGGTTTTTTTGTTTTTTGTTTTTTGTTTGTTTTTTTTTAATCAATTTTAGGAGCGACAGCACCTGATGAGAAAGTTTTTTCAAAAGTTTTTGATTGTTTGTTTGTCTTGTTTTGTTTGTTTGTTTGTTGTTTGTTATGTTTTTTTATTTGTTTTGTTTGTTTCTCTTGCTTTGTTTGTTTTTTTGCTTCTTTCTTTGTTTGCGTTTTATTTGTTATGCTTGTATATATTTTTTTATTTGTAGTTTGTTTGTTTGTTTGTTTGTTTGTTTGCTAGTTTGTTTGTTTGATTTTTATGGGTTTTCTTTGTTTGTTTTGTTTTCAATTTTCGGCGCGACAGCATCTGATGGGAAAGTTTTTTCTCAATTTTGTTTTTTTAGTTTTGCTTCTTCGTTTGTTGGTTTGTTTGTTTGTTTGTTTGTTTGTTTGTTCGCTTTTCCAATTTCTTTTCCTATCATCTTGTTATGAACTTTTGGTTTTTTCTTTCATTTTATTAATCTATTTGTCTAGTTTTGGAATTTAATTCCCATTTTTTATTAATTTTTTAATCCTCTTATCAAATTAATTAATTATGGTATAGGGATGTTCGAGTTTGGAAAATTTTTCAAATATTATCACGCCAGAAGATTCTCTGCAATGGAACCGAATTACTGGTTGCGAGAAATCATCAAATTTAGATACTGATTGATTCGGTTTCACATGTTGGAATGGTGAGGGATGCGCGGATTTGATGGGCCCACCTCAATCAGCCCGCTAGAAGTTGGAAGAAGAACGGAGAGTTGGAGAGTGAGCAAAGCGAGGAGTGAGGAAGGGGGAAGGATGGTCGGTGAGTCAGTGAGTCGAGGAGTGGGGATGGAAAGTCGGGAGTGGGGAAGCCGTGCAACGCCGAGATCGCGTTGCACGGCAAACTCACCGAAGGACTGAACTCGACAAACTGATGAAACGTAAAAACTAAAACCTCAATAACTTTCAAATCTCTGGACCAAATCTTTCCAAATTTTTGGCAGTTCATCCTAAGGTAGTGACAAACGTTTCTGCAAAGTTTCGTGAAAATCGATTGATATTTACTACCACTTTTCGCGTGCACAAACTGAGAGCGTCGAGCGTCACATACACCCGTACGTACGGACAGCGACGATAGCATAAGGTGCTTTGCTACGCGACAGCACCTAAAAAGACTGGTAGAATTCACCATCTGATGCATAGTTGATTTTGGCGTCTGCTATGAAGTAATGTAAATGCAACGTACCTTGTGGTAAATTAAAACCTGCGTTGGTACATTTCACCACAAGGACCGTTGCATTTACCATATGATGGTAACTTTTACCATACTTTACAACAGACGCCAAAATCAGCGCTGCAGATGGTAATTTCTAACAGTCTTTTTCCCGTTTTTGAGAATTATTGGGAATTTCAGTAATTCCAAAATAATTTCATTTCTTGTCCGTATTTATTTAACTATATTTTTTGTTGTGTGTACTGAATTAACAGGCTTATTTTTTCATTTCAATTTTTTCAACACTAGATCACATCTCCGTGTTCTCAAGTTGAGTGGTTAGTGTAATGTTCTTACTCTGCGTTGTTTATTTTGTTTATGTGTATGCCTTAATTGAAGACGTTTGACGATAGATTCTATCATGAGTGGTCGACAATTTTGCAGAATCTTTTACTGTCGATAAGAAATTGAATTCGTGTGAACGAGACTTGGAAACCAAAACGAGTAGTCCCAGGTGTGGTGTGTTGAAAAGGTGAATAAAAACGTGGCTTACGATTTCTAGCGCTGGGAAAGGGCATCAGGGCGTAAAATAATAATTGAGCCCTTGCGCTTTGTCCAGGTTGCACAACTTTAGGAGACGCCAGTATACTACATCATACTTCTTATTTTTCGGTCACCGCCCACTGAACTGGTCTCTGCATGGTCTTGCTTCGCCCACCGCGGCCGCGCCGCGCCGTCTTGAACAATTAGACAGTTTATTGCAGCAAAGGAACAACTACGCAAGACATCAGTAGGACTTTAGTTCCTTTTTTGCATAATAATTTGTTGTTTTTTCGAAGCCTTTAAAACTTTGCCTGTTCTTCATCAAATGAGGTCCGCGCCAAAGAAATTAAAACGAGAAACGATATAAATTCGTAAACGTGCCGTTTTTTGAACAGTTTTGCTGTAGAGAACTGGGTATAACGCCGCGACCTGCTTTGCAAAATGCAAGACCATTTTTTACAAGAACTCTACTCTAACACATTCTCACCCTCAGCAAAAATCCTTCGTCGGAATCCAGATTGCATTTGGTCTCGATTTCCTGGAATGTGGAGTGGTGGCTTGTGAATTAACCGAACTTCTATCATTTTTCATCCATTTGAAATGATGTAAAAGGATCGATTTCTTGGGTGTTCGATTAAACTTTCTAAGGAAGAAAATCCGAGAAAAAAATTCTGAAGAAAATATCTGAGCGAATAATGAAATGTTCCGGTCCCTGAAAAGAAGTTGTGATTTTTCCGAACACAAGTTCTAGCCGAGAAGGCTAGACTTTTTCCATGCCAGATATCTACTTGAAATCATTACATATTATTTCGCAAGAAATTCTGGCTAATGGTGTTCCATAGTAATAACAATGACCGAAATGTCGTGTCGTTGCAAAAATAATTTCTAGTATGGAAAAATTCTCACTTGACCGACCGTCATTTCTGTTCAGGAATATCACAATTTCTTTTCTGGAACTATTTAATCATTCACTCAGCCGTTTTTGTTAGAACTTTTTTCTCGGTGCATTTGAGCCTGTGCAACAATATCGATTTCTCGAGAGTTCCGTTGAACTCCTTGAGTATCGATTCCCTTCAAGCGATTTAAATGGTGGAGACATTTTCACAAGCCGTGACTGATCAACATCAGACAAATTAAGCCAATTCCTTGTTTTGTAAATCGATTTAATTAAGAAGAAGGGCTTGTTGGTTCCACGCTCTCAGAGTACACTTTCCAGTCTCCAGTGTGAAATTGTACCCTGTATGTCAGTTAAATGAATAGCCTAAAGGTGGCGCCACGCGGCCTATATTCTCTCCCTGCCCCTGCCCCCCTACCAGCCCCCCGGCCATCAGTGCCCATTACTGGGTAGCTAGCTCCCGCTCTCACGATCATAACCCGAGTCTAATTGGTCTATTCCGCACCTTCTTCGCCTTGAGCAGTTGATCCGGGAGCACGAGTGTGAGTGTGTGTGAGTGTGTGTGAGTGAGAACATTTCTCCGTCTCGCAATTAGGATATTGTAACCAGCTGGCTCTTAACTGGGGAAGGAATGGGATGAGATGATAGCTCGTTTCAGAGTAATACCGACATTTTCAGTTCATACTGCCAACCACTTGCTGCAAGGGTTGGTCAAGGAAGGTAATACACCTCAATGTTCCAATTCCTCTGCGTTTTGTCGTTAGCTGTCTTTTTTCGCTCAAGTCGTAGCTTCAAAGTTCCTTCAAAGTTGCTTCAATGAGGCTGCGTTGCGAGCTTTTCCGACAGATGATTTAGGGGCCGAATTTCAACTTACTCTTCGATTTTTTGTCGAAAATTCCTCGACTTGAAAAGTCCCATTTGAAGTATGTACAAGGAGAATGAAAAGAAGATGAGGACAAACAATGGGTGAAGATTTTAGGGTAAATGCTACGAATGGGCAGTTGTAAAATATTGGATTTGATTTTTATACAAATCAAATGAATTGCGCGCCGTATATTGAGGTGTTTAAAAAAGATTGAGCTTGGAAAATATTAAGATTTGAAGGAAATCTCAAGGCTCCTTCAGATTCCCTCCTTACAGCAATATTTTTCATCCTCAATTTTTAATTTTCTCCTTTCTTCCTCTCTTCGTGAAGGTAGGTCTTCCTTAGGTCTGAGGCCCTATTCGCAGTTGCATATTTTTCTCAGTGGTAAATCCGCCCCTGGGCACATATTGTCAGCTTTCATGTTAAAACCAGCGAAAGTTATTCGGAAGTTTCGATTTTATAGCCAAGAACCAGAGAAGGGTAGTTATAGGTATATTAAGTCAGGGTTAAGCACAAAAATGCACCAATCTTGACACTTTCTTTCAAGTATTTTAAATTACTATTTGAATTTTGGAAGTTCAATCAGAATTATGGAATCATACGCTATAAAGACAATGTTTATCTCTCAAAATGGGTGTATCAGGTTCTCTAGGATGGGATTTCAATATTATTTTTCGATCCTCAGAAGGGCGCGCCCTACGTGATTAGAGTAGCTGAGTCCATTTTAACCCTTAGATGTCCGTGTCTTTTTTTATACGAAAACGCCCGAGCCGGGTCCATTGGACCCGTATTTAAAATTCATGGGTTTAAGCAGTTTCGGTCCTTTTTTTCTCCATTTTACTCAGTATCTTAGCTTCTTGGTTTTAGAAACAGGTTAGAATACTTCAATGTTGTTGAGCAAATTGTCAAGCATGATCACCAAATCCTTTCCTCCCCCTCTTCCTCCCCCAACCCATTAAACCACCCCCTAACTCCGTTTGCTATACGCCCACAAAATCTAGCTCCGAAGATCAAAATCTAATAAGTTACTCTATTATTCCTAAAATAATAAATTGGTGTTTTTGCATGTACACCAAAGGTTTAGAAAACAGAGGCATCATTTGGAGGGTCATGAATAGCAACCCCCCCCCCCCAACTCCCCACCTGAAACCGAAAAGTTCAACGTTTTAGGGCAATATTCGGCACCATTTCGTGGTTTCTTATAGTACTTCCCTTCCAAGAAGGATCATTTGTAGTTAGCAGGGTGGGGGGGGGGGGATTATTTGCTCCACCAAACCCTTTGTAACACACTGCAATTGATGCCTCTGTCTGAAAATATAGCGGTTTTTGGAGGGGATGTTAGATTTGGGAAAACAATGTATTATTGTGAAAAAGTTATGATGCGTTGACTCAGTCTCAGAACTTTCTCACAATAATACATTGCTTCCCCAAATCTCATATCCCATCCGAAAGCCACTATATTTTCAGACAGAGGCATCATTTGCAGGGTTTTACAAGAGAACGGTAGAGCAAAAACCCCCACCCCACCTGCTAGCTATAGAAGAGAGCACTGTTGGAAGAGAGATTCTAAGAAACCGCACTGAAAAGTGCCAAACATTGTCCGAAAAACTTTGAATTTTGCAGTTCCATATAAGTGGGGGGGGGGGGGTTGCTATTTGTGTCCCTCCAAATGATGCCTCTGTTTTCTAATCCTTTGGAGTAAATGCAAAAATGCCAATTTAGCATATCAGGAATAATAAAGCAAGTTCTTAGATTTTGTTCAGAGCAAGAGTAGGTGGGGTGGGTGCATGGCAAACGGGGTTCAGGGAGGGTTGAATGAGTTGTAGGAGGAAGAGTAAAGGGGGGGGGGGTTCGGTAAGCATGCGCGACAGTTTGTTCATCAACATTCAAGGATTGTAATCCGTTTCTAATACTTTGAAGCTAAGATACTGATTAAAATGGAGAAAAAAATGACTAAAACTGCTAAAACACAAGATAAATAAAAACTAATTTTCAAAGTCCAAAATTAGCCTTATCACTGTTGTTTGTTTGTTTAAAAGACATCAAAATGTAAAAATCATGACAGTCTCTGTAGCCAACTGTCAATATCATGAAGGACTGAAAATTTCCACCAAAATAAATCAATATCCCAACAATATCACATCAAAATAACGGACGGGTCCAATGGACCCGGCTCGGTCTTTCTCGGGGTAGTCGTGAAAAATTTGGCCCTGTGCCCCCCCTTATAATTTTTTTCCCCCAAAATGATGAAATTACTATTTTTGAGAGTTTTTTTTAGAGCATTTCATGAAGCTCAAGTTTGTATGACCAGTGAACAGCTGCTGGCAGCCGATTTTAGCATACGTTGGGTCCATTGGACCCAGCTCGGACATCTAAGGGTTAAAACGCTATTGTCTAAATTATTATCCAAATTACTGTCTAAATTTGCAAACAATGAGTATTAGAGCCTAATTAAAAAAAAATTCTGGTAAACTAAACACTCTTAACAAAATCGGCGGCTTTAAATATGACTGAAGATGAGCCTGTGATAGTGTAACGGTTCGGAACGTCTCTTGCCAGCATTTTGTTGTTTGTAACCTTACTTCCTGTTTTTTTTCCTCTTTTAATTCAATTTTCATCGTCTATCTATCCGGTTCGGGATGTTATAGATTTTGCTTTTCATTTAGCAAATATTGTCACTTCCTTATTAATAACTTAGAAAAAAAGGAAAAATGGGAAAAAGCTAAATATTAAAGAAACAAAGAGAAGGAAAAATTAAGTAAAAAAAAAGGGAGGTCGGGAATGAGAGCAAACCGGGTAATGTTATTAAGAGGACTTTCAGAGTGGCGCACACGAGATCGAAACATGGATTTTTCCAAACATATAAAGTTCTTGGTTTTGAAAACGTTTTTGAGTCGTTAATAACGTTTTTGAGTCGTTAATTCCTTGCAAAAACTATGTAATTTGACTCATGTTCAGCTCTAACATGAATGATTTCACAAATCTTTGAGTTATGTTGCTATTTAATGTTCGTAATTTTGATTTTTACTTATTACTTGAATCGGGGCATTACCAACGGTCTTAATTTTCATGGTTTTCTTTGTTTTTGTTTTTTGTTTTTTTTTTTATCTAAGAAAATTGAATTATTTCATGAATTTAGAGCAAAGGTGCCTCTTTTGATTTTTCTTTGCCCCGGTTTTGGAGTTATACTTGTGTAAAGTAGCGAAAAATTGTGTTTGTTGTAACGTCAAAACGTGGAACTCCTTTAACCCTTTCACACCTGAATGTACACCTGAATAACAGGACTATCACTTAACTCTGAACCGTGCAACCTTGTTTTTAGCTCACCGAATACGTTCATTTGCTGGCTAAAATACTCATAAATTGCGACTTTTGCAAATTCCCCATTATATGTCCGGGAAATTCCATTTCATGTTCCGGTCTACTGTGCGGCGAACGAAGGGATGGGACAAGGAAGAATAAAAAACATTTTTACAGCCCGAAGACGAGGTTATTATTCGTTTTCATTAATGGGGGAATATTGAAACATAAAAATTGTACAACATCCGACTTTATGGAAAGTTTATGAAAGTCCGTTCGTTCGATCACTTCCGCGGAAACGCCCTTCTCGCTGCATCGACGCTCATCGCTTGTTCCCCGCGCTCCGCGGACTCCTCCGTCAAGTTACTGCAAATATACCAAGAATTTCTCTTCCCTCTTTCTCCCTCCAATGTATAGAACCCTTTTTTGCGCTCTTTATATTAAGAGTAGAAAATTATGTTGCAGATTTTTTTTCTTCCTTTTTTTTCATCAGGAGAATAAATTAAGATAGAAAGAAGGCACGATGCCATGGCACGATGTCATTTTTATAGGCATGACTTTCACTGCCCCCCCCCGGCTTTATTAAAAAACAAACAAAAACAAAAAATAGTTTCAACGCTTTCTATTTTGGAGTGCTGCGCATACTTTGTCTATTCAATCACTACGGTTTTTGAGCGGGGACACGACACGAGCTATGTATATCAATATCGAGCCTCAAAGCATGGTTCGTCGATCACCGGCAGTAACAACGCTGCATTTGGTCCATTTAATCCCACATGTAAAAGGTGAAATTCAAAGGTGCTCACCATATAACGCGCACTCCTCGTTCTCTTTTACTCTAGTTTATTGGGAGGGGGAGAAAGGGGGAAAATAAAGTTAAAGGAGAACTGAAACTGCCTATTAAAGTAGTTTCGTGGAGCAAAAATTCTAGCTCTACCGGAGCAAATTGCCAGTGTACCAAAGCACTACTTCGGTAGAGTAAACAGACATTCTCCTTGTTTTTGCACTACCAACGTAGTGCTGCTGTACATCAGTAACTTGATCTGATAGATCTTGAACTTTTGCTCCGCGAAGCTACTTTAACAAGGCTGCTTCGGCTCTTTTTAAACTTTGATTTTTCAGTTTTTTTTTCAGCAATTTTTCGCAACAGACAGTAAAACGCCTTTTTTTGTACACCGAGGAATATTTTTAATCTCAAAGTTACTGAAAGGAATTTATGTTATAAATTTTCTTTCCTAGCGTTGAGCTACGCCATTACGATCGTTTTGAAGTTTCACTTTGATCGTGTATTCTTTTGATTTGGGTGAGCAACATTCAACAAGAACTCAGCGCACCATCAAGAGAGTGATTGGTCATATTGGTCGTCCGCTCTAACGCGATATCGCATTGCGAGGTCCGTTATGCCAGCCGGCCGGGGTCCAGTCCAAATCCACGGAGAGCGAATAAACTCCTTCGGTGCACTCCGGAATAATAATTCGATTCCCGCCGCGTATTGTTCTTAGCTCGGGGATCGGAGAGGGAAGGAAAAATAAAATGATGCCCTGAGCTATCTTTTGCGCGGAAGAGCATTTTCCAAAGTTTATGTAGGTATTCAAATAAGTTAAGAACGAATATAAAAAAAGAGTACCCTTGAGCTACTTAATCACAACTTTCTCTCGAACTTCCAGTGCCTAAATAAAGCTGTTTATTAAAAGAAGGCGAAAAGAATAAACTAAAGTACCCCGACCCCCCTTCGAACCTCGCCTTTACCGCGCCCAGTGCCTTCGAGTTTTTATTTTATATTTTTTTTTTCTTTCGTTTTTTCGCCTTCTGCATTCGCCGCGGAATCTTTTGGGCAAATCGGGACAGT
The DNA here is from genome assembly GCA_011764245.1 of Trialeurodes vaporariorum. Lineage (NCBI taxonomy): Eukaryota > Metazoa > Arthropoda > Insecta > Hemiptera > Aleyrodidae > Trialeurodes > Trialeurodes vaporariorum. Next base: position 29,790,593 of record VMOF01000002.1, read on the forward strand.
AAAAAGCACCATTCAATTCTCGCCCCGAAGAACTTTACCTCCATCTTTCTCTACCCCCCCCCCCCTTTTTGCCTTTCTCAACACTCCTCACCTTTCTTTTTTCCCTTTTCTCTCTAACGTCCGACATTTACGCAGCAGTAAGTTCAATGTAGGTATATATCACATTTTATCCTGGACCGCTCTACCTTCTCTGCATACGTGTCCTAGGTCCCTGCTTCGCTTCTCCACGTTCCGTCTTCCTTACCTAATGGAGCCCCCCTCCCCACCCCCACCACATCTGTCCCTGCTCACGTTTATCCTCCAACTCCTAACGTCATTTATTCGGGACGCTGCCCCTTCTTCCCCATCTTCCTTATTTTTGTTTACTCAGATTTTTATTCGTGTGACGTCCCCGTTTAGTTATCCCGATTGGATTATTCCGGGGACGGCTTACTCACCGTGAGATTCTTTATCCAACTACTACTATTATACGGAGGAGGATAGCCGTAGCCAGAAATTCGTCTGTCGCACTCTTTGCCCGTTTGATCACATGTTTTAGAAAAGGACAAAGATAGGGGATGACGTCACCTGAAATTTACTCTATTCGTCCTTTTCTAAAGTGTGCGTTTAAGTGGGAAAAGAGAAAGAAAGACACATTTCTGGCTACGGCTCTGCGAATGAGGACATGCGCAATAAGTCTGGAAGTGGATATAGAAACTTGTCTTCTCACCCCCCTCTCTCTCCCCCTCTCTCCCTCCCTCTCCCTCCCTCTTCCTCCCTCTCCGCCTCCCTCTCTATCCATCTCCCTCTATCTCTCTCTCCCTCCCACTCTCTCTCTTACATCACCCCCTTTCTCTCTCTCCCTCTCTCCCCCTATATCCCCCTCTCCCCCCCTCTCTCTCTCCCTCTCCCCACTCTCTCCCTCCTCTCTCTCCCTCCCCCTCTCACACCCTCTTCGCCCGTTTAAAGTCGTGTGTAAGTAAAGGACAGAGTCAAGGGAAGAAGACACGTCAGAATAAACAATCTCTGTATCCATGAGTTCAAATTGGCAGGGGAGAGAGGGAAGGGGCGGAGGGGTGGGGATTGAATTCCTGGAACCGCTGCCAGAGCTCTGTAACAGAGATGAGATTATTAACGTAGCACATAGGACAGAAACTTGCTATCGATGTGACAGTCAAAAATCTGAAATTTAAAAGCAGCTATAACTACCATATTTTAAAGCTTTCGGGACTGTTGCGCACTTTTGCTCTAACGCCAGAAATACAGGATTCTCAAGTAAAATGTTATGAGAAAATCGATGTGGAAACGGCAAAAACTGGGACAATTTCCGCTGTTATAGAGATAAAGTTACAATCAGTCGAGGCTTGCTGCAAAACAAATTTGCACGGAAAAAAAACTACGGTGAAAATAACCATACGGATATCTGATTTTGGCACCTGATAGATGTTATGGTAATGTCAACCAGAAATATACTATGTTTTGACTAGGTACTAGGTGATGTTACCTGATTGCATGTCGAATTTACTCAAAGTACCGGTAAATGTACCATACTTCTGGTCAAGTTTACCGTAACATCTAGCAGGTGCCAAAATCAGGTATCCGTATGGTTATTTTCACTAATCTTTTTTTTCCGTGTGGAAATGACAGTAATGGCACGAAACTCGATGAGATCATCGTCAAGGTTGGCACCGGTGTTGCCGATTGTATGGTGATTTTACATTTTGGCACAAAACAATCGTATTGACGCCTCTTTTTCTTTTCATCAGTTATAATAAAAGAGGAAAGGCTTTCAAAGACGCGTGTTCGCAAATCGAAATGGCACGGAAACGTACTCCTTCCGCACCGGATGTCCTATACTATGACGTCATCGAGTTTTGGGCTGAAACGAAACCTTTTGGGAGTCGCTCGAAATTTTCGCCACTAAAATGAAATAAAGGAGCGTAGCAGACCCATTATCCATGGTTTTCACGACTCCTATTACATGATTCTAGCTGTTTGACGGATTCGAAGTTATCCCTGAATGATCTTTAAATGTGTATTTGAACTGCAATAGCTCTTAGTTAGAAACAGTTCTGCAGGAAATAGTCATCAAATTAGATGTTGGTCGACTCCTTAAAAATGTTGCCTAAGGTAGGCCACCCGCAATGTTTCAATTCATTATATGATATAAGTATTGGAACTAGTCTGACTGAACCAAAATATAAAAAGTAAACTGACATTATTTATTTCGTTGACTGTAACTCTGGTGGACGGGAAATAGCTCTCCTCATCGAAAATTATAGATATTTTGTCGGGTAGTGTATTGGCACGGACAATTTTAGAAAGGTAACGCAACCAAGCAATTTTGCCGCAGTAGACAGCTCACTGAAATCACAATAAAATTATTAATACAAATTTGGCAACCTAGGGGGAGGATGGGGATCAAAAGTAAATATCTGGTCAAATGGTCGATGGCGGAGGGAAAATTGGGCTCGGAAAGGTTTCTTTGTACTTTGTACGGGATTGTTCCTTCAAGGTGGAAAACGTCGAACGGAATGAAGGAAGACAGTATCTAGACAGAAAGAAATAAAGACAGTGAGGGAGTTTTGTCCCCCCTCCACAGGTAGGGCACTGGCGAAATAAAAAAAAAAAAATACATATATACACTGCGAGACGTAAGCGCGTGAACGTACAAAATGTACACCAAACAGTGACCTTGTTGGTGCAGGCCGCTGTAGTGTGTGTGGTATGCGCGAGTTTGCGAAGGGGCTGGAAAGGTGGTTTACAAAGGAGCGATAGATGTCTTGGAAGCATGCAATCTATTCAATCAATAAAGCTCTAAGGTCTCGAGAATTGAGGATGAGCCCTTCTCCCTCCTACCTACCCTATGCACTCTCTTCTCTCTTCCGGGGAACATTCTGTGAATATTGTAATCTGCGTGTGTCTCAGTATCGCACATATCACGACCGGAGCATTAAGTTTAGTCACGCCAAACTTCAGCCCCTGTGATTTGGAGCAGCCACCAATTATTCAGCGTTGCAGCGGTTCATGTTGACTGCCGAGATATGTATCAACCGATGTGACAGAAAATCGATTGATAGTATCGGGTCCGTGTGGTCAGGATCTTAAAATGAATCTATCCGAGTAGGGGTCTCACAGACCCCAGAGATTTTTTTTTAAAAAATAATAATTAGTTGATCCTTCTCTCTCTTCAATGTGACCACATGAGACCATGGTTTGGTCATTTATTGTTTTTAAACGCATTTGACTCCTTTTTAGCTCAAAAAAGTTTTAGGCTTCCATACCCCACTTGGGAATCTATTTCGTAATTTTGTGGAGGGAATTCTTTAAAAACTAGAGGGGTCAACATTTTTAAACGTATAACGTTGTTGCAAAAGTATGCAATAGACCCATTCGACCTTCGTCGAAAAATCGATTTTCGAGGACTGGAGCCAGCCAATTCGACCTGTTTTTGACCGGAGCCAATTTGGCCATTTATTAGGAGCCAATTCGGTATTGCTCGAACAGAGATACGGGAGGATAGTCACCTGATTACTCCTCTATCTATCCTTTTCCAACCCATGGAATTTAATGAACGAAGGAGAGAAAGAAAGACAAATTTTTGGATTCACTTCTATTCAGAATTCCGCTTCTGGTCTATTGACCCATTTAATTTCTTCAATGGAAGTGTCAATAGAACTTTTGTGCACGCTCCGCGATGCTCTTTCTAAGAAATCCTTTATTTCACCTCAAAGCTTGGGAAATAGAGGACAAGAATTCTCAAGAGAAAGCTTTTGAGTTATTAATCTTCATTGGAAAGAAAACCAACATGTATTCAATTGGAAAAGTAATGCTTCTTTCGCTTCCATTTTTCGAGGCTCCCTGGCTTTTTCACAGTGGCGCTGCCAGGTTCGTTGTCTCTCTCTCTCTCTCTCTCTCTCTCTCTCTCTCTCTCTCTCTCTCTCTCTCTCTCTCTCTCTCTCTCTCTCTCTCTCTCTCTCTCTCTCTCTCTCTCTCTCTCTCTCTCTCTCTCTCTCTCTCTGTCCATTGAAATGAATGGATTATAAAATATTAAAAAGAACGACATCGCGTGGGTTTCGCGATGGCCCCCATCTCCATTCTTTTGCAACCCTTGCATTGAAATGAACAAATTCAGAGAAATTTGAGTTCTTGCAACTACGCCACTTTGAGGGACAGAGCTGTCGTTTTGCGTATATTTAATTACATTTTTCGATTCCCTGATGATTCCATACGGACTGAGCAAAAGATAACGCAGTTCGGTTTAGTGTTAGTGCATGAAAATAGACTGATGTGTAATTTTTTCTAAATCGGTGGAATCTCCGTCGAATTATTAAAATATCTGCAATTTTTTTTAAAGTCAATGACGACTACACCGGTTGAAAAAATATTTCTGATCAGATTATTCTCTTCCATTACAGTCAAAAACTGAACTGCACTATGTAATCTTTTGTTCAATTGTTGGAATCATCGGCGAATTGAAAAATGCCGCTACACAAAACGGCAGCCCTGGCTATGGACCTTCGAAAAAATAAAAGCGAAAAAAAGCATTGCGAAAAATCTCAAAAATTGATTGCAACTGTAATCTTTCATCAGCCTCTTTTGCTTCTTTTGTTCTTTGATTCTTTTATTCTGTCTGGCTCCCCTGGTTTCATTACTTTGTGAAGGGCTCATCAGTTAACCTTGTTTGCGTCCACCCAATCAGATTTGAAAATCTCGGGAATAGGGAATCCCTTCTAACCCTTTAACATGTTCCAAGAAAAATCCGCGGAGAAAGAGTCGCGTTTTAATTTCCTCGCCCTCACTTTTCGCTCGACTTTCCAAGTCACTTTAGTACGCTGATCAAACCGCAAAAACAATTTATTGAGCCCTTTGGCGCGGCGAGACTAGATTCTGAGTGAAACTCCGAGGTCGCTAAACTCTTCTTTTCAGTTCAATCCTCGTCTTGCGAGGTAGGACATTTTTCTAGGAATAAAATGGAGTGAAACTCTTGAAAGACCGTTGATGCCAGATCGACTATATCCCGGTAATATCAGATTAAAATGTCCAGTGTGCTCGCTTGTATAAATAGCAGCATTGACGTTGCTAGTAAATAGAAAATTTGGTGTTTCATGGGCCCTAGCATCTGAAGGTGGTTTTCGAATCAGTTCCTTCTAAGGTATGCTATAACTGCAAAGTCATATTCGTTAGATTTTGCAATTCCTGCTCTATAAAATAATTCAGCTTATGTAGCCCCCATGCAGCCCCTATCAACCCAATTTCTCCATTGTTTCCCTTCCACCTTAACTACAACCACACCGTATTTTTATTTGATTCAATCAATATTAAAGTAGAAGCGCCCAATGCGCAAGGTAGATCCATACAAGCGCAGATGTATTCTATTTGAGTTAATAAACACAAAGATGGAACGAGAAATTAACGATTAAAGCAAATTACAAAGCTTCGGTCATCACGTCACTGCAATCACTCTTATCATGATGAGCGACGATACTGGTTTGAAAAATGTCTCCTTTGCAAGCCCGCGTTTTCACGCGTCTGAAGGAAAAGTTCGACGAGTCGCGGTGTTTCCGAGCTAAACGATTGAATGCCCGAAAACTTGACGTTTAGGCACAATCTTTCTTGGACACACTTCACCCTCCCTCGATAAGCTGTTTCGCTTAAGCAATGGATCTAACGCCTCGTTCGTCGCGTAATTAAAGTGAGATAAACCAGTGACATTGATGGGAATAGTTTTGTGGTAGTTATCTGGAGAGCAGAGAAGAAAAGTAGCGAAGGGTGACCGAGACGAGAAACGTAAGGATGGGACTGAACTTATTGCTAGATTGTGTGTGTATAAAGTAAGCTGGTTTGTCCTCAATTTCAGGACTGTTCAATTATGGGGAAAATCCGTCTCCCTTTTTTTTCTTTATGCGTAAAACATCCTATGCAAATTTTTGCCCATTACTCTCATTTACTCATTTGCAAAGAAACCGGTTGTTTCTTCATTCAACGGTTTTCCAAGCTTATCAAACGAGCGTTCCGAATTATCTTTCTCGCTCTCAGGTTGGTCCTATGTACTGCCATCTCACTCTCACTGCGGAAAACTTCGGCGGAGAAATTATTAGCAGAAATTCATTTCTGGAGCCATTTTATTGCAATTTTGGTAAGAAAATGTCGAGAATCAAGGTCCTGCTTAGGAAGAGACAGCTATGCATGCGAGTCACTGAAGGGAGGAGAGAGAGAGAGAGAGAGAGAGAGAGAGAGAGAGAGAGAGAGAGAGAGAGGGGATGAGAGATTGAAACGCTAAACGTGGGTTTTGTCGCAGCTGACTGCGACGAATGAGTGCAATGTTGGCTAACCGTTGTCTCCTGCTGCACTAAAACCGCCTATTTTAAGAATGTTAAACTACGGGGGGAAATAAATTCATTTTAATTATATTTCTTTTCGCGTGTAATAGACACATTTCGCCTATTACTCGTTTACTCTTTTGGAAAATATGCAATTTTTCCCTCAATTTTAGGACTATTCAATTAATTGTGAGGCATTGATGCATAAAACAGGCATATTTTTTTCAGCGTGAAAATTTCTAGATTGCGGTATAAAATGTATCTCCTTACCATTTGCTTTAAAGTATGATTACGATTTCGAATTCGATGTATTTTCTCCTGCATCTTGACATCCAACCGTGAGTAAGGGCGAAACTGCAGTCGTTCCATCGCGCGTCTCGTCGTCCGCTCCTCATCGCAAAGTAGATCGAAATATTGCATTTTCCTGACATCATTTTATGAAGAAAATTCGAGATCACATGAGTATAACATAAATAAGATTACTTTAATATCAGATTTCAACAATCGCGATTTCAATGCTCAAATCGAATCGGATCTTGTGGGCTTAGAAAGAAACTATCGACACTGAAACATATCGGAAACAAGAAATTAAAAACTTTTTTGTCGGGACAAATCCATAGATCGATCCGTTGAGCGCCGTCGACGAAACCTCGAGGGACCCCGAGACCTGGAGACTAGAGTCAACGAAAGATTAAATCAATTGATGGCGGGATGACAAGTTTGTGCCAAAGCCCCAAGTTGCAAAGACAATGATGGACGATTCAACAATTCGCGACTTTTGCGGACCCTCTGCCTTAGTTGCCAGATTGGATTATGCCAACAGTTATATGAATAGATGTGTGTGATAAAACTCGGAAAATTGAAGCCATTCATTCAAAGGGTTCGAGGAATCTCAAAACTCTTAGAAGTACACTTAACTATAGAAATCAGTATCTAGTAAAGAATTAATATTTCTGATCAAAAGCTCACCGGATATTGTATGCGCCCTTTAATGTAAACGATTTTAACAGTTAATAATTAATAACTCGGATCAAGACCCTGTGTTTTAATGAGCTCTTTCATACAAACGAATGTTACAGTAAAGAGTTAACATTTCTGCGATCAAGAGTAAACCAGATGTTTTGCAAGCCCTTTCATGTAGACAACTTTAAGAAGTCATGATGGCTTATAAAACACCAAGTATGAGCCTGGTCTAATATCTTATGTTATTTTTTTACAATGATTAACTGAAAAGTGTCATTTTCAAATTTGTGTTACTTTAATTTGTAGAGCGTAAGTTACACCCGAAACAATCGATAAACACGCTAATAACCTTCAAAATCTACTGATTGAGTGGTAAATTCTGTTGCAAGATCCCTAATTTCAAACTGCGTGCTCGAAATCATACTGAACAAGTAACTACTAGTCGCGGAATGTGGAACAGCACGGAACGCAACTTCTCGAGTCGAAATCATTAAAAAAGTCCCATAGCTCTTAAAGTAATAAGAAGAAGAAGTAGTATTGGTATAATAGTTTGGTAGCTCTGCTCGTTGACGGTGGACTCGGTAAAGAGCAGTTGATTGTTTGTTGATGGGATAGAAATCGTGAGCGCGTGGTTTGTTGTCACAGATTTTAAAAAGGCATTTACGATATGAAAACTCTTAATTACTTGTTCATCGCTTTTCTTTACGGTTGAAACCCATGAGAATTTATGTACATCCCGCAGCGAAAGAGAACACGTCGGATATACGAGAAAGCCAATGTGTAGCTCCCACAATTTTTTGTGTGTGCTGAAATGGGGAAAGTGTCGATACATCAATCGATATGCACTTGCCACCTTTTTAAAGCTTTCAAATATTTTTTTTTTAGAATACAAACCTCTTTCTTTAAGTTAATAATAAAGTTTTATTCTAAACTGAACTGTGAAGGAAGTTATTGTTTAGTTAGAAAATAAACTATTTTGAAGCGATAAATTACATCATGACGTGATTCTGAATAAATCTAAATGCAAGCTTTCAGCAAATTAAAACCAATTAAATCTTGAGCTCGATTTGACTTTTCATCACGAGATATTGAGGAGAATTCATCGGAATGATCTTAATAGGTGCTGAATTTCAATTCCCTCAAGGCTGAGCGCCTTTTTTTTTACTTTTGCAAACCCTCCAAGGAACCCCTCACCTCCACCATCTTAGCCGCGACATTTGCGACCTTTTTTCCCTTTTTTGCACCAGACACGTTTCTAATTTAGTTTTTTTATTGAAATACGTGCTCAATTTAAGTAATTGTGTTTTGAGCGGGTTCAAGTCAGGAGCTAAATACAGGGTTGTCTATTTGTGTGGAAAGAATGACCTTCAGATAGCTTTACAATTTCTTGAATCTGTTGAGTGGTCGTTGTTTTTCATCATTTTATATTGCAATCAAGGCTCAAATTTGCTGTACCTGAAATCCAACAGACCCATTTGATGTTTGCTTCTTTTTACGCAAATCTTTGTTTAAATGTGGTATGGCAGTATGAGAGATTCGTGATCTTACCAATAGTTGGACATAGAGTTAGTTCACAAAGCATATCTTATTTTATTGGATTTCGACATTACTTGGTGCGCTGAAAACATAGATACCTTTGGGTTTTGACCAGGTGTTACAGTTCTGGAGATGCGGTTTTTTCTCAAAATAAGATATTGTTATATAGATAGAGAGTCTGCATTCACAATTTTTTTTCTTCTTTTTTTGCAACTTTACACGAGTGTATCTCCAAAACCGGGAAATTACATTCCACTTTACCGCAATTTCTGCCGGTTGACCAAAAACAGTTCACTAAGAAAAAAATACGGATATTTTGATAGTTTAAAGGCCATTTCGTCGATCGATGAATTATCCTAGATGCGAGTATTTTCGTGGATTGCGGTCTTGTACGGAAATGAAGTGTTTATTATTTTGGTCAATCAATGAACGCTCATCGTTGAATTAAATGACATTAGATGAAAGGCTCCTCGGAAGAAAGTTACATATCTCCAGCGGGGCAGTTGGTGTAGAACCACGAAACCCCTGTCAATTCATCGGCAATTGAATTTTGTATCCCCTCATCCCTCGGAGTATTTATATTCTTGCCTGTGAATGTGGTCCACATTAGGTGGAATTGGGTTATGCCATTCTTTTCCTTTTCCACCTTGTATTGGACAAAACGCTGGGAAATCAGTTTTGTCTGTTGAAATTTTTCTCGGCGGAGTCCTCTAATTATATGTATAAGTATATGTTCTGGGCAAATTGCGGGAATCGGGCATTGTCGACGATGCCCGACGCGACCCGGCAGTGACAGGCATAGTCCAGGCACCGTTGACGATGTCCAAGTGGTATAGGCAATAAACGGGCAACGTCTAACAAATCTGTAAAATGCATATCATGCCCGGGCATTGTCGACGATGCCCAAAATGACTTGGGCATCGTCAGATTTAAAAATTATGATGAGAAATAAGTTAAAGTAGAAAACGGGTGAGTTGAAGAGCCGGCATTAGGAGTAGGCACTTCAGTCGATTCTAGTTGGGTTGAGGAACCCTTGGGGAAAAGGGGTCCTTCGTTTGGATCCGCATTATCTTCTAGCTACCTAAATAAACCCTCCTCTGTCTCAACTGCGTCTAAGAGCTCGTTAAAATTTAGGCAGTGATGTTGATCTGAGACCTATTCGCGCTGGACACCCAAACATGGCTTCGTGCGGCGCGTCATTCTAAAGACTGTTAGGAATGCCTCGTTTTTAGAAAACTGCATAAACTTGAGACCGCGAACCCAATCCGAAGTTTCATTGACCTTCATCCAAGTTCTCAGCATTTCCTCGACATCGCAATTGGCTCGCTCCACAGAACCTTGGGATTGGCTGCGTCGAGGCTTGCCGTGAATATTTTTTTTATCTGGCCACATTTTGTTCAGCTTTTCCATTATGGCGTTTACAAACTCTCTTCAGATTAGAGTATGACAGAGGATCCTTGCAAGGTGAAGAAAAGAAAAGGGTTGGTTGCTACTTCATCAGCTGTTTCAGATTTTAAGGCTCTTAAAATGACAAATTTCGTGAGATGATCCTGATAATTTACCGGTTTTCATTCACACTATCGGATTATTCAAAATATCAGCGTTATCATCTCAGAAGTTTTCATCGCGATCTATCATGCGCAATGTTTCTGCTTATTCACCGTTATTTGCCATTTTGGGAGTAAAACGGGAGAAGGTGAGGCCTTGTTACACATTGTCTGCGTTAAGACGGGCAATGGTGATATCGTCTAATAGTGCCTGGGCAGTGACGATCCTTGCCCGGTCAAAGTGTATCCAAAAACTAATGATCAAACGATGCTTACCACACTCGGACTATGACCGTCATTGCCCGGGCAAGGTTGACGGTGCCCAAATCGACCAGGCATCGGGAAATGGCCGGCAGTGCCCAATTCCTGCACGTCACCCATCATTGATGTATGGACTCGATTACTGTGAAGTTCCCTTGTCGGTGAACTCAGCAAAACTCAATTAGAAAAATTGAATATAGACAGCAACTAAATTTCAACTTCTCCTCTTCTCTCTATCAATGAACTTGTATTTTGGTGCCCTCTCAGTTTCATTCCATTTATTACGTGAGTAGAGTTGACAACGCTGTCGAGAAAGAAATGCCGAAGAATGGAAAGACATAAATTAGAAGGATTCTATTCCGGTCCTCGGAGGCAAATAAGGAGATTATAGTGTTAGAGTTCTAATACCGGATCTGTTTATTCTTCTCGCGGAGGTTGGTATCCCTGCATCCCTGTATTCTGTATCTACCCTTCATACCCTCCTCTCTGACCGTTGTTGTGTACCCATCACTATTTCTTCTCCTGAACTCTTATTTTCGTCTTAAAGACGGTCTAAGTAACTAAAATTACCGCATACTGGTAACCCAGTGTAATTTTCCTACCGGTATCCCACTCGCATTTTATACATCTGTAGGCTCTTATATTATAGAAATATTGTAACGCGTGGCGGTGCATTTCTTTAAAAATAAAGAAAAAAACTAGAAAAAAGTAAGGGGAGGTTATGTTGCATTTTGATCAATTTTGGGAGTTTAAATTTTGAATTCTTAGTTCTTACGTTTGCAATGAGTAAATTTCATCATGTCTGCTGCTATTTCGTGTACATTAAATGGCTTTTTACGATCTAGCGGTGGCAGAAGCAAAGATTACTCGTATCCGTCAAGGAATTTTAATATTGGCTTATAGGTATAGGACTAACCAAATCAGAAATCGGTTGAATCACCTATTATTCGTGGAGTACCATTAAAACCCATAGAAAAGGTCGCTAGGACCGCTAAGGTGTTCAATTTTCATCTAGCGTTCGGTAGCTCGATCTTTTTTATGGATTTGAATGGACAAAATGTTATGTACCCGAAGGGCACGATTCGCCCTCAGTTCGCGCACCGATAGGAAAATAAAGAAATCTTGGGTTTAGAGGGAATTTAAGGGGAGGTTTCAGCTTGAGCCTGTTTTTGTAGCTTTTAGAATTCCTCAAAATTGCATCGTTGAGTTGGCTTCAAACTCGAAGTATCTTAAAGCCCCGTGCACTTCATATGGAGCTGTATTAAGTTTCAGAGAGCTGTATACGAACGGAACAACTATGGATTTTGCCGCAGTTAAAGGTACTTTTAATTAGTTGATAGAGCTCAAGTGATTGAGGTGGTTTCTGTTCTAAGAATCCACGGAGCTCTTCATGTTCACCATTTCTTAGAAACGAAACGCGCATTTCCTTGAAGGAAAGCAGTTGAGGCTTTTTGGATCTTATTTATGTGTTCTGTACTCTGCATATTTTGGTCTGATACACAAAAACAATTTCCATGTTGTTTGGTTATTAGTTTCAACTAATTAAGACTAATTCGGCTGTATTCCGCTGACTATGAAAGTAGATTAGGTAACGAGACAAGTAGGGAGCTGTGTAATCAATAACGCCTCAGCCTCCTGTACAGATCTCTGTAAGCCTTAAATTTACTTAACTTGGTATGGTGTGAAAAGTTAGTGTTCTTTTTTTTCACATTTGTTTTTTTTTTTTTGTTTTTTTTTTTGTTTTTTGTTTTTTTTTTTTTTTTAGAAATCAGTCGAGGACGGGATTATGTCCTCGTTTTTGAATAGACACCAAAATACAAAAAAAAAAAATGTGCATTGGCTCTTATGAAAGTTTCCTTCATGTTTGTTTTCTTTTATGATTGTGGCGTTGAAGGAAAAAAGAATTCATCTAGCATGCTCGGTTATTTATTCTTATTTAACTATCGGTTAGTGTTACGCATGCATTTGAAATTTAAAAGAATGAGCTCTACGCATATGACCAAACATAATTTTGGGAGTGTAGGGTGTAAAAATAGTGTCAGATGAAACGTTAGATTTTGGTGAAGATATACTGCCCCGAAGTAAAATGAGTTCTTAGTATCAACTGTAACGCTCTCCATGACTACTAAATTACATAAATCCTTGAAGCTTAGCTGCGTGATTCGAAAAACTACCGGGTAAAATTAAAATGTTGAAATGGGAGATGCTTACAATTCTTTTCTCGTCTAGTTCAACGTTCTTTAAAAATTGTCAAGCTATGCATGATTGAGAGTGTTCACGGGGAAAATTGCAAGTTATATGGAAACTTTTTCCCCCCTTTTCACCCTTTTAACTGTTGCTCTCATTTGTGTTAGAAACATCTTCAGAAGTGCCAAATTTCTCTTGTCCGTTTATCGGGAGTGTTACTAATACGATATGAGTGTTCACCCTTTATTAGTTCGTTTCACGAACGTCGGTGGCTAACATAGCGACGAGCTTCTTCTCCAACAGAACTGTGTTTCCCTTTTACAATCGAACACATGAATGTGTGATTTGTATTTTTTTTCTTGAGCTTCAAATGCTCGAAACACGTGGAGCTCAGCTGAAACAAAAATTGCATTCATCGGACCATAGACATGTATATTTGTGGTCTGTACCAATTCAACTTCATTGTTTCAACGAACCCATGTATTTTTACCACTTACATTTGGGTAACATGCAATTGCTGAAGTGTACTTTTCGATCATTACAAGATGGAGGGACTACTCACAATAATAATGTGATTTACGCTTATTTTAATTTTTTTATGCCATCATTGATGCGAAAAATGAGTTGCTCAAGATTTCGTGCAAATCCAAATTGGAACAATAAATTAGCTGCTAGGGTAATGAAAAACTTAATAGGGTAAGAAAAACTTAATGTGTTGCTTGAATCTTATCCATCCTGTGAGGAAGAACGATTGCACTCTGAACCAAAACTGCCGATTTGCGTAGATTTAATGACATTTTGAAATTCACCGAAGATTCCACCGATTGAGAAAATATGACAGATCAGAGTATTTTCGTGCATTACAGCCATACACTGAATTGAACGATGTAATATTTTCTCAACCGATGGAATCATCGGTGAATTTGAAAATTTCATTAAATCTACGCAAATCGGCAGCTCTGCTCTGAACCCAAAAACGGCAACAAATCCTAAAAATTCACCTTGAAATTAATTGAAATCCAATACCAGGATTCGGTGGTCTCATATCTTGTAACCTCGGACTCGCACGGATGTTAACAATTTCCAGAAGTCTTCGGCCGATAAAAGAATTTGTGGTTGGCTGTCAGTATGTTACCAAAAAGAAGACAAATTAAACCAGAATAGTAGTAAAAAAATTGGCCCTCCACATTTGATACGAGCTCCATTCAAGGACTCGAGTCGCGGATGTTTTGTATCGCAATACTTACCGTTGGAAGGGGGGGGGTCAGAATTATAGAAAAAATTCCCATTTTCACACATCATTCCTCCTTTTATTTACTCGTTTCCGGGTTGCCGATTGACATGAATCATGATGATAGACTCAAATGAACTCAATGCCGAGCCGAGGGCTCATCAATCAGCCGAATCGGTTTCGAATGCACTTCAGAATGGAAGTTGTGCGGAGGAAATATTTGCCGCGAGAGGAGGAGGAAAAAGAAGGGGGAAAAATAAATAAATACAAAAAAAGGTGTATGTACGGACTGGATTAATAAACCGGAGAGGCAGTCACTCATTGTCAGTGTTAATGATGATGGTGCAGTTCTGCCTCCTCCGTCCCTCCTCCATCCGTAGAAGGTGCATTCTGTTTTTCTTCTCCATTATTGATTCGTCTAGTTTCCGATTAGTCAACTGGTGCCGTACACAAGCGAATCAAAACTCAGTGCAGTGAAACGTGTACCGATATCGAACTGTCACCGATCATCGACTCGTATTTCGGAGTCACTGCGTCTCTAGCGGGACTCGGTCAGTGGTCAGGGGCACGATGACCTAGTTATGAGAAGACGTGCAAACGTGATCATCAAGAAAGATGAAAAATGAGGGAAATCGTGACGTTCGCCTCGAAAGTGATTCGGGCCTTGGAATGGGTCTGATGTGTGCCACAACGATCTGACGTTTTGATTCTAACGTGAAATTCTACGAAAATAACGATGCGCAAATCAAAACTTTTGCAATCTTATTAACTAAAAAAAAAAAAAAAAAAAAAAAAAAAAATGGACTTGACTGGACATGGCGTAGCAACACTTTTCACGGATGCTTGCTTTCGATTTGTCGGCGGTGCAGATTCAAGTCATCGTTTGAAAATATGTAAGAATACTTTGAGGTGATAATTCGACCCTAAAGGTAGATATATTTTCCGGTATACACTTTAGAATAGACCCATGGTAACCATGCTTCAATCCGCAATCAACCATTCTTTGAGTCTTATCCAATGATTTCAAACACCGGTCCGCAGGTCTCAAATGACTGGGACGGCAGATATTCTCTGATAATATGTTGCAACGCTATACAACAAGTGTTGTATTCTGACAAACCACTGTGATGAATGAGAAAACATCGGACTCACCCGGGAAACGGCGGCGGCGCTTCAATATTATCCCGTACTTTCATTCTGAATGGTTGCGTATTTTGTGGATCGTGGCATTATGTTGTCCGGATCCCCTCGATTACTGTTTTCCTCGGCCATTAATCCGAAATCCGTCTCATTGTCAGTGCATGTGTAAGTATTGGCTCGATGTCACAATAATATACTTGTACACGCGCAAGGGGAAAAGAGAAGCGAGCGTGTAACAGCGTAAACTTACGAATGGTCAATGTCAGACAACTATTTGAGAGCGCGGAAGGAGAGGGTTCGAAGAGTTATCCGGCCGAGCAGCACCACCGAAGGTTTACGTGAGCGATACAGGGCTCAAAAGAGAGAGAGAGAGAGAGAGAGAGAGAGAGAGAGAGAGAGAGAGAGAGGGGGGAGGGGGTGTTCGACATGGCATGGCAGTTATAGGGGATCGTCGGCGAATAAAAGAGCTCATGCCAATATCAGACTTCCATTGCAGACAACGAGATGTATGAAAGTAACCGTATCGACGAAGAGACCCATACGCTATACCCCATACCCATACGGTCAAGTTACAGGACTCTACTTACATGAATTGTGTGCATATGGCGCGTTTACTACCTATACGTCACGTGACTACAGCTACAGTGAGACTCAGAAGTATAGCGGTATACGGCGGTAAAAATTTCAAAAAAATCAAGGCGAACGTGCTTATGTTAGCGTGTTCCTGCTCACACAATAATCTGTCGAAATTCCTGATATGGCTATGACTGCTTAGAGTGACATTTTCATTGAGAATGAACCCTTCTGAACCATATTTTCTGTCAGATGATTTTATATGCTGCCGCAAGGTCATTGAAGTTCGGAATTGAAAGGAAACTGCTTTTTCTCCTTTTTGTTTTAAAATAATGTAAAACAAAATGTAAAAATGGCTCTTTCGATAGAGTGGCTAAAGATGTGGCTAAACAAATGAGACCTTATCGTATATCGTAAGAACTTCCGTAAAGAATGATTTTCGAGTCCTGGAAGTTTTAACACACCCCCCTTCCCCCCCGATTAACCTTAACACTTACGAAATTCAAGGGCCTAACGGCAACATTCACCATCACATGACACAAAAACCGGTTGAACTGGGTTCATTACCTAGCAAAATTTCACCATTTCAATGGAGCAGCTGCTAGACATTTTGAAAATTTTGTATTTGAGAACAAGCTGGACACTTAGATTTATATCCTAAGTCAGGGCCAGACCCAAATAACGTTTGATTCGAGGTCCAATGTGACTAACGTTATTTCTGCAGTCGACATAAAAACATGTTAAAATAAGCGATGTTTCGATGTCGCCATCATGAAAAGCTATGGGAAAAAATCGGGCTCAAATTGGTTCAACAAAACTGCATAGGTTCATATGGTATAAAAGCGGATTGGCGGCTCATGAATTGCGATGTATCGGTATCCCCTCTAAAGAAACCAATGAGGGAAAATCGATCTTCTGGAGGTTCACTGTGAACCTCAAAATAATCGATACTTCTGCATCAGTACAGATGGAAGGATCACATTAAAGTTCTCTAGCCGCCTTTGCTCATGTATGGCTCTCTCTGTTCTGCCGTAACTTCTGAAATACCGTGTGCTCGATATATTTTTTACCCTCTTCCTTGTTTTTTTTTCCTCCCCCACTTTATTTAGCTGTTCAAACAGTATAAGGTCAATCGGTAGTAACATGGATGTTTCTTGTTTCCATATTAAGGGATTAACTTCTTCCCACCCTTGCCCGCGCGTGATAGCTGGAGGAGACGGTGATGAAGGGGGGGGGGGGTTACAAGCACTGGGCCGCGCCGCCGTATGCCAGACGGGACGTCTCTATGTTATTGCCAACTTAATAAACCTTTGGGTACATGCTTGGGGATAGAAGTGGCATGAGGAAAGACAGAGAGGAGTGGCAGGGCAGGGCAGGGCAGGGCAGGGGACACCCGTGCAATGAAAGGCTTTGAACTTGGAGTTTAGTTGAGAGTAAAACACAATATTTACTTCCTCTTCCTCATGAGTCCCCCCCCACCCATCATCCCACCCCCTCAACATCTTTTCACAATCACTCCGCCGATCATCGTCGGCGTCCATCCCCGTCCGTTCGACCGCCAGAGGGTGTTTATTGATTTTTAAAGCACTTATTTTCATTGCCATGTCGTGTAAAAATACGCAGACATCGTGCGATTGCTCAAACAGGCTTCGAGTACAAAGACTGACATTTCAAACTCAAGAGTTCTTCAACGGCATTATAGTTAAATAATGTCTAATGTCGCCGATGTCATACTGAATTCCACTGGAGAAGCGTGCTATCTATGGCAACATTAAATTTCATCCACTTAAACTTATGGAAAAGCGTAGACTATTGGGTGTTCCTTTCTAGTGGCAGATCCAGGGGAAGGGGGGGTGGAGACACGTGCAGTGTGCACCTTCTTACTCCAGAGGCCTCAAATGTTGCCTTTTTTCAAAAGAAAGTAGCCAAAAATTGATACCTGCGACGCGACGCTTCTATTTGCAAATTTCATTGGCTTGCGCCCCCCTCTCTCCACGAAAATTAGTCCGGATCTGCCAAAGTGCTTCTCCGTATCTTTTCTTCCCAGATACAGTCCTGTGCAGAAATTCTCTTTCTCTTTGTTTTTAAATATCCGGATGGGATAAGATTTTCACTGTTTGTACAATGTTGGACTTGAAGAGCGCTGCTATGAAGTATGACTCGTATAGTTAGCTGTGCTAGTTCTATGGCGAAGAGCACGCGGTATGATGTTGAACAAAGAAAACAACCAAGGTTTCGAGGACGGTAACGAACGGCTCGAGAAAATAACTGCATCCATAGAGTGACTGTTCGTGAAGTCAACCTGGTTTCCTAGTTTCCATACACACTCACACATACTCACGAAGATACTAGTCAGGTGGATGTGTGTGTGAGTGACGACACGCAACGCGAAGTCATATACGCTCATGTTGATTACTCTTGAGGTAGAGATTGAGCAAGACAATGGCGCGGTGCGGCGTGCGCATTAGCAACCGACTCAAAAAGTCGAGAATAAGAGAATTGTGGTAGACGCAAGCTCATTTGTCTGACAGTGCTGCCGTATTGCGGGTATTAAAAATGACATGCTACAATCAAAGATTACTGATTTGATTAGTCTTGAAACAAATTTTATACTTTTCAATTGGTATTTGCAATCTTTGTTTGAACCGATAGAGTAATCGACGGATTTGTTGAATGGCTAAGAAACATACACACTTCAAATGGGAAACGTATATCTTTTTACCCAAACTGGCAGCACCGGCATGTAAATATGCGATTTTTCATTGTTTTTTTTTTTGTTTTTTGTTTTTTCTTGTTTACGTCCAAGACAAATCTCATGGAGCCAATGCGCTCACTTGGGGGGGGGGGGGGGGGGGTCGTTTTGAAATATGGTCCTAAAAAAAAAAATATTAAAATTACTGGAATTCTCAATAATTCTCATAATGGAAAAGAAATTTCCATTAGAATTTCTAGAATTTGTATTGATCTATACCTAGACGTGCTGATAATTCACGAGAAAAAATTGTTTAATCAATAAGAATTCTGGTTACGCTAAAAGGAACTTATTATTAACTCATGTTTAATTATGTGTGCCTTAATTTCAACGATAAGTTGTGCGCCGAATCGTGGAATCTCAAATTCTCAATCCCCATTTGAAGACAAACTGTCCGTTTTTGAATAATTTTTTGCTGACCATTTTTTTACTTAGATAAATCGTTGCGAATAAGAGTAACAAGTAATACCGAAGTACCGAAGCTATCTCGAAAAATAGTGATTTACCGAGATAAGTACCGACGTGTTAAAAAATATCATAGATATAACCGAAAAAGACTGAAATAACATATAACGACCGACAACTTTGATGTGCAAGTATATACCGCACAACTCTATTTACCCTCAATACAGGTGATTTTGTTGGTCAAAAATATTTTGTCTTACCAGCCGAGCCCATACATGCATTTCCGAATGGGAATTCGGCATTATACAGGGTGTTTCAGACCACCCGTCCACTATCTTTTTAGCAAAAACGGGTCAAGATAATGAAATTCTGACGAAACTTTTCCAATGTATATCGACCCCAAAGAATTCAGGGAAAATATTGCCGACCCCGAAAAACGGCCCCTAAGGGCCTAATTGGGCCCCAAAAAAGAGCCAAATTGCTGTTTCTCAATGTTTTCTTATGGGGAGGGTATTTTTTATTTCAGAAATGAATTGTACACCTAAAAATAAGCATTTTTTGTTCAGGGCATTATTTTCAAAAAATGGCCCTTTCTCAAGTTAGGGGCCGTTTTAAAAAAAATTAGGGGCCATTTTGAATCGCTCGCTGTGACCTTAAAAATTGACGGATTTCAAAAAACTAAAAATATTCTGAATCAGCAGATCAAGGGCTTTCTTTTGATGTATCACAGCCTTATTTTCTGCGAAAAGATATTGGGGGCCCCCTCCCCCCTTAATTTTGGGGCTTTGGGGGCCTCTACGAAAAAATGTTCAAATGGCAAGGTATAGGTTGTGATACATCATTGGAAAGCTTTTGAAACGACGAAGAAAATGGTCCAAACCGGAAGTCAATCCGATTATTTTAACGAGTGTTACGGCCTGGCCTCTCCCCCTAAATTTTGGGGCTTTTGGGGGCGGGGCCCCTTTGAGTAAAATTGAAAATTGCAGGGTACAAGTTGTTTAAATTATTCAAAAGCTCTTGAAATGACAAAGAAAATAGTCCAAACCGGGTCTCAATCCGATAATTTCAACGAGAGTTACAGCCATTCAAAGTTTTGAAGTATTTTTCTCGTATTGCGGAGGATTCATCGAGGAGGCCATAGAAAACAATCACCACCACATACAAAATCCCGCGAATACGAGAAAAATACTTCAAATCTTTGAATGGCTGTAACTCTCGTTGAAATTATCGGATTGAGACCAGGTTTGGACTATTTTCTTTGTCATTTCAAGAGCTTTCGAATGATTTAAACAACTTGTACCCTGCAATTTTCAATTTTACTCAAAGGGGCCCCGCCCCCAAAAGCCCCAAAATTTAGGGGAGAGGCCAGGCCGTAACACTCGTTAAAATAATCGGATTGACTTCCGGTTTGGACCATTTTCTTCGTCGTTTCAAAAGCTTTCCAATGATGTATCACAACCTATACCTTACCATTTGAACATTTTTTCGTAGAGGCCCCCAAAGCCCCAAAATTTAGGGGGAGGGGGCCCCCAATATCTTTTCGCAGAAAATAAGGCTGTGATACATCAAAAGAAAGCCCTTGATCTGCTGATTCAGAATATTTTTAGTTTTTTGAAATCCGTCAATTTTTAAGGTCACAGCGAGCGATTCAAAATGCCCTGGTAAAAAAAAACCTCAGAGAACCTCAGAAAATCCTGAGGGCACCCTCAGGATTTCTGAGGGCCTCTGAGGTTTTCTGAGGGTACCCACAGAATCTTTGAGGGCGCCCACAGAATCTTTGAGGGCGCCCACAGAATCGTTGAGGGCGCCCACAGAATCTTTGAGGGCGCCCACAGAATCTTTGAGGGCACCCACAGAGCACTTGAGGGCGACCACAGAGCACCTTGAGGGCGACCACAGAGCGCTTGAGGGCGACCACAGAGCGCTTGTGGGCGACCACAGAGCACCTTGAGGGCGACCACAGAGCGCCTTGAGGGTGAACGCAGAACACTTGAGGGCGCCCACACAGCATCCCGAATCTTTTGAGGGGCCCTTACAACTTTAGAAATTCTGATCAGAAATCTTCGAGGGTGAGTTTCAATCATTTTGAAGACGACCGGAACCAGTGGCGCCAATTGGGGGATGGCAGGGGGGCAATTGCCCCCCCCCTCAAGGATTTTCAATGTGGCCGAAAACTCTAATCAAAGATTTTTTTTTTGAAGATGCATGGCAAAAAAAAAAGGTCATCCAAATTTTTGGAGGGCCCCCCCCCCCCCCCCCAAAGGAAACTCTGAAATGGCGCCCCTGACCGGAATAACATTTTTACAGACAACAAACTCGCACTCAGACTTTCGAATCTCAAATGTTTTAGAGGTTATTTTCAATATAGTAACTCGTGCATTTCGGCAACATTGTTTTTATTCCATGTAATATGATTCCATGAAAAACAATCGATTGCTTACCATGTATTCAAATGGAGGTAAAACATTTTTGCCACACATGGCACAAAGCCACCACTGGTTAAGTAATTAATAATAATAAAAAAAATAAATAAATAAAATAAAAAAAATAAAATAAAAAAAATAAAAATCTATGGGTTTTTTCAATGTTTTTGCTTGAGCATGTTCTTTAGGGCCTATAGGTCAGAAAAAAATCCAAAAAAATAATTTTTTCATCGGCTGGATCTATTTTGGCACAAAGAGGGTTAAAAGTCCAAGATGAAACAAATTCCTGATTAAACCAATGCATTGAGCGAGAAATTCTCATATTTATTAGATATACATATTATTATTATTATTATTTTCCTTTTAAATCAATTAAAACATATAGTTGTTAAAAATCTAATAAATATTTTTGAGGTTAATGTTATTGCACTGAAAAAGTAATTCATGTACTAAAGTCCGGGCCCTTACTCATTAGAAGGTTAAAACAAATTAAATTATCTACAACAAACGAAATTTTTCTAAGTCCCATCATAAAAACCTTAGCTGCAAAAAAAATATCTAGGCCCTCAAAAAAGTCTGAGCATAATTTGAAAATAAGGGCTCCAAGGGCATCCTCAGAAATATTGAGGGAATGCTCTCAAAAGTTTCTGAGGGCGCCCTCAGAGAATCCTGAGGGCACCCGCAATATTATTATATTGAGAAATTCTCGCCCATCTGTCATCGCGGGCAGTGTAGCCTAGTGGTAAAGTGCTGGACCACCAATCGGGAGGTCGTGGGTTCGAAGCCCACCACCGGCAAAGTTTCTGTGCAGATTCCAACTTCTACGGCTTGACAAAAGGTGTAAAGTACATAGCCTTCGTGATAGGATCAAGAATTTCTACAGAAAACTCGACTAGGCATTCCTAAATTTAGTTTTTTAGTTATATAGAAATACTTGATGGCCTTCCCTCAGGACCTCAGGACCTCAGAAGTCTGAGGGTAATTGGAACATGAGGTCCTGAGGGCACCCTCAGAAATCTTGAGGGCGACCTCAAGATTTCTGTGGGTGCCCTCAGAAATTCCTGAGGGTGCCCACAGAAATTCCTGAGGGTGCCCTCAGAAATCCTGTGGGTGCCCTCAGGACCTCTTGTTCCAATTACCCTCAGACATCTCTGAGGTCCTGAGGTTTTTTTTTACCAGGGTGGCCCCTAATTTTTTTTAAAACGGCCCCTAACTTGAGAAAGGGCCATTTTTTGAAAATAATGCCCTGAACAAAAAATGCTTATTTTTAGGTGTACAATTCATTTCTGAAATAAAAAAATACCCTCCCCATAAGAAAACATTGAGAAACAGCAATTTGGCTCTTTTTTAGGGCCCAATTAGGCCCTTAGGGGCCGTTTTTCGGGGTCGGCAATATTTTCCCTGAATTCTTTGGGGTCGATATACATTGGAAAAGTTTCGTCAGAATTTCATTATCTTGCCCCGTTTTCGCTAAAAAGATAGTGGACGGGTGGTCTGAAACACCCTGTATATATGGGCCAATGATAAATTCCTTTGATTTGTTCGGAAAAGCCAATATTTTACTAAGATCAAACTACGACTTTTCTTGTTTTCTTGAGAAACACTTTATTTGAAGATTTTAATAATCGAACTCTTTATCCTACCCGATACTTTCAGCGAAAACCAGCGTCCTCGCCTATATGGAACGGTCGTTCCGAACGACTCGTTCGTATCTCCTGATTGGTGTGTACTGCTAACCTGCATATCTCTAGGTCGAGTTTTCCTCGTTTAAGAAATACTGATTACTCGTTTCACTGTGCGCTCAGCTGCGAGTGAACCTCGTCGAAGGTCAAAGAAACCGCGTGAGAGAGACAACGATTCCTCTTTCACTCTCTTTCTCTCTCTATCTCTCTCTCCCCCTCTTCATGTCTTTCACCTTTCGTCTGTGTTACCATCGCTCTGGATACTTCTCCCGCTCTCCTTTCTCCTCCTCCTACCACTTCCAATTCGACCAAACAATCTTCTTGGACTTCCCATCTTTAAAACTTAATCATGAGACTTTTGAAAAAGTGCGATTCGAAGCTCGGGACTCGACGAGACTCCGAGGTTTTTCGAGACAATGCGTGGGAAATGAAGCATCTGCACTTCTGCGCTACTTCAATGACCGCGATGAGGTGAAAGAAATAATTATTCCGGTTTACTGCTTGATGCATGTTTGTGTCCAAACGAACGGTTCTTGATGAATGTCGGGCGCTGGTTTGCGCTGAAAGTGATAACCTTAGTGTTGACTGTTGATTGGGTTGGCTTGGGGTTTTGCTGAATTGGGTTTTTAAAGAAAGTGTTTTTCTAAAAGCGTTTTTGACAGTGGCGAGGCGTGCAATTTGGCAACGATTCTTTTTTCCCCTTTGAACACATTAGAAAGGTCGAAACGTCTGGTCATCGCCGATGACCTAAGCATTCGATTTCATCAGTAAGTTTAAACGGAGAAACTACATCGTTGCCAAATTCCACGCCTTGCTACTGGTTTCCGACGATCGAATTTAGTTTTTCGTGCAGTTTTGCTACCTAATCCTACCTTCCTAATCCTGCCACCAATCCGAGCTAAAAGTCAGTGGCGCATAGCGTGCAATTTGGCAACGTTGCAGTTCGTCCATTTGAACCCATGAAAAAGATCGAACCATTGGGTGTTCCGTGAACACCTTCACATTCGACATTTTACAGGCGTTTAAATGGACTGAATTGAATACAACGTTTCCAATTTGCACGCTACGCCACTGCTAAAAATATGTGCAATCAAGGATCATGGGCGTGTATTTCACTTAGTGAGGTGGCGTGACGTTTCATGCTCTGAAACCCGGTAATGGTACGAATACACAACTTAATTTGTGATCGAGTAGTCATGCCATCGCCCATTCATCAAATAGCCCATCCGATTCTGTCGGAGTTTCCGATGCTGCCGTATTGCGATATTCTTTACTGGAATTTTACAATCCATCGGTGACTCCACCGGTTAAAGCAAGGATTAATTAGATTCATTTATACTAAAGGGACTTACCCGACTTTAGACGTTGCCATTTTCAGTTGACTTTATATTATTATAAAATTAGACCTAGAGCACACTGAAAAAAAAAATATGTTGATTTTACAGCTGGGGTGTTGAAAAAGTGTGTAGCATGTTAGTATGTTGGATTAACAGGCCTGAGCGGTTCAATTAACACCGGTTTTTGTCAAATTGACTCCTCTGATGGTAAATTTTACTGCTCAGATTTGTTGATCCAACGTACTAACCTGCTACACACTTTTTTAAC
Source organism: Trialeurodes vaporariorum (assembly GCA_011764245.1). Taxonomy (NCBI): domain Eukaryota; kingdom Metazoa; phylum Arthropoda; class Insecta; order Hemiptera; family Aleyrodidae; genus Trialeurodes; species Trialeurodes vaporariorum. Next base: position 29,815,200 of record VMOF01000002.1, read on the forward strand.
ACCCTATGCTGTAAAATCAACATATTTTTTTTTTCTGTGCAAATAAGAGATTCTTGAAACTTCCAGGTACTTCCTTTCTCTAGGTTAATTCTTGTTCCTGAAAATATCAAGCAATGTTATCAATCAGATTATTTTTAAGGGAATTAAACAATCGAAAGTAAATGGCAACGTTGGAGTTATAGTAGGTCTTTTTAGTATAAATCTGTCCAAATATATTAATGGTTGAGCCGTATGATGGCTAACAAAGATACTCAAACCAGTAAGCTTTGCTCCAACCGGGCATCATCCATGAATCACCGATAAATATTGTGAACTGTCATTACATATACACAAAACGGCAACCCTGGGGGCAGTGGCGTCGCGTGCAATCCGGCAACGCAGCATTTTGTCCATTTGATCCCATTTAAAATATCGATTCGAGGGAGTGCACTGTGCACCAGCAATGTTTCGATCTTTTTCATGGGTTTTAATGGATTATATACAACGTTGCCAGATTTCACGCGACGCCACTACCTGAGGGTAAACTAAGTTTACGGCTCAACGTGTGCGGTATTAAGATTTACGTCGTGCACGGTGGCCTTATTTAAGGTGCGGGAAATTTATACCAGAGCTCGTTTCAGAAGTGTAGGCAGAGCTCACCGATAGTTTTTGGCGAATTTTCAATTTTCATTTCTTCAAGTCGAAACAAAACTTGACAAAAATCTTGACTTTCAGTTTTTAATGCGTTAAAAAAAAAAAAAAAAATCGAAACAGCCATCTAGTGTATGGCAGTCAACACTTACGCGCACTGGGGACTCAACGAAAGAAAATATGGTGGCAGGAGAAAAAATGAGGGACTTAGAGGACGGGGATGCATGGAGCTGGATCGTTTTTTGAGCGAGATTCTCGCGAATGAACGAATTCAAAATCGGAACGATTCATAATACGAACAGAGGTAGCATGTGTTGACATCAATCTAAAATGGGTCACTATATTTATATGCAACCGTTTACTTTACCTCATAGCTCATTCAAATTGAAGTAATCAAAGATAAAAGAGTTTTTTACTTATATAGGGTATTGGTTAAAATAGTTTCCATTCGAATTTTCAATAATCAAAACAAGGGACGCGACGCCTCCTCTGGCATTTCTCTAAATTCACATTTTTCATATTCCTTTCACTTCAAAGTTTCGCCCCTTGCCCACCCTTCTTCCACCAATTTGGCAACAACGTATTTTATCCATGTAAATGCGCATGTACAAGAATTTTTTCTAGAAGGGGCAGCTTGCTTTCCCAAGAATCGCAGGGTTTTGCTATAAATTGAAATAGAGACAAATTATTTTCAAATGCACTAACTGCCACTGGAAAAAAAGAATGAACGAATATTTTACATGGAGCGGAATGTGATGACTGCAAAGTTTCTCCTGTATCAACTCATAGGACCGTCGCTACATCTAACTGCAGTAACTGCACCAAACGTTGCAGTCATTTCTTAGCTGTATTGTATCAAATATATCTTTCGATTTCACCGCTAGATAGAATACGCCAATAAAGTAGTTTTAGAGGGTGTAAATAAATCGATCCGAATGAACGAGTCATACACCGAAGGATCCGATCAACCTGAATGACCGATTTCCCCCATCCCCGCATTAATTTGGGAAGGAATTAAGGATAGGGGTGTGAGAAGGAATTACGGGGTGTGGAGTGGAGGGGAGGGAGGGCGAATAGTGCAAAAGCACGATTAAAGTCGTTGAAATTAGCTGCTGCATAACTAGAATTGTCTCCGAGTTTTTATCCGGGATTATCCGATCAGAAGGGGGGAGGTGCCGAAGGAAAGCGACACGGAAAGAGGGGGGTGGAAAGCGGTAGGCGGGGGATGGACGGGGGTGGTACACGGTTGCTCGCCACTCAATTTGATTAGTCGAAAAGCCTTTATGAATACTGATACCCGTTTAACACGTTTCAAAGTAGCAGTCGGTGTTTTCGTTTTCTGTTTTCCTCTGCAGTGTACGGATGGAAGCCGGCTCGACGCTGCGCTGGCATGGCGCTGGCTACTGCTGGCTCCAAAGTTGCAAGCTGCAGTGTTGTCATATCGAGGTGAAAAAGCCGTACGTTTTCCATTGATTTAAATGGGGACGATACGGCCTTTTACCCTCGATCTGGCAACACTGGCAAGCTGCATCGGTTGGGCGGGCGGGTGGTCGCGTCAACGTTTAATTATTTTTCAGCCAAGTCCATGCAGCTTTGAAAGTACGGTGGCGCCAGACTTTAGCTCATAATTTGCTTTGACAGGAGAGAGACATCTTGAGCCGTTTCCTGTGCAGTGATTTTTCTAACTAACTGTTACACTGGGAAAATCAGAAAGCTAGAAAAAAAAGATATTAGAAGCACAACTATAAGTGTCAACCAAGGTAAGGTCTGATACTATTAGCAAAATCCTGGTCCTTTTTAAGAAATGCTGTTACTGCGACTATATCCAGGTATAGTAACGCTAGACTTTTCTGCTAAAAGTACCAAGTAAAAGTTTCTGTCGATTGACATATCGTTGTGCTTCTGGTAATATTATTAGAATTTAGGATTTTTTCTTTATCAGTGTACCGGTCCCATCGCATGTAATCTAGCAACGTTGTATTTACTCCTGAAAACCCCATGAAAAAGATGGAGATATTGGGTGTGTGGTGGTGGTGGTTAATATAGACGAATATAGACTATCATATTCGTCACTTTGGAATTGTTCCTGCAAACCATGGATCAAAATTAATACACTTTTTTCTCAAAACTGCATTTCTCGAGGTATGCTGTTTGACATGTCGATTTTGCAGCAAAATTTCAAGTAGTATTTGATTTCAGCAATGTTCACCGCACAGAGACAAATAGAGAACCAACCGCATGCCTCCCGTGGCATAGAAAAGTGAGGCGAGTTTAGGGCGCTCGGTTTTTTTCGGGAGTCACCGGCTGCAACGAAAAGCATTCGCCTACTGTTGAGTGATGAGCTGAAAAAAAATGAAAGGCTGTGATTGGTCCGCGAACCCAGAAACGCAAACAGGTTTTGATTGATGGTGAATGCAAACTACGCACTCTTCGGTCAACAGTATAGGTAAATGTCGGCTGTTGTTTCGATGAGTTCCGACCAAAATTGAGCTGGAAAAGTGGTAACCTGTCGCAAGCTTTGTGCTGGATCTCTATTTGCCTCTAGCTCACAACTCATCCCTACAGGTTTGATGCAGTTCACGCCATTATTGCTTTGACGAGCTTCCGAACAAAAATTTACTCATTTGATCCACCTCACTTACGTAACATAGTAAGCATAGCGTGTGATTGTTCTCTATGTGTCGCTGCTGTCTTCGCATGCATTTATCTGGTTAATTTAAAACTTCAGTTTATTGTTCTGTCATGAGTGTCGTGTAATTGGATCACCTATTTAAGGGGCTTTCTCTACACCGAAACGATCTCTATAGTCTATACGCAGTCTGTGGCAACGCTGCGCCTCGGTTCCACAACCCCCTAAAAACTGGTGAGCTCACTGACTGGTAAACCTCAGTAATAAATTACTTTTTGAAATTGCATCGCGCTGTAACTGAACTGCGTGACAGGGACGCGCGGCGCGCGCCCCAACTTCAGAGCGGAAGGAATTTGAGAAAAACTATACAGGAGAACAGAGGCTCGGATGGGGGCGTTGGGTGGGGGTGGGTGGTGTCTGGGAGAGGGGGTAAGGGGAGGGTGCTCCGGTACTGGTTAGAGGTCTGGAGCACGCCAACACGCGGCGGTAATTAAACCGTTCGATTTTACAAAGTGAGAGACTCGCGAAGGAAAATACAAACAGTCGAGTTTCATTCTTCGGCAAAGTTAACAAATTTTCGATTCACTCTTGAAGCTGCGGCGTTGCCATATTCGACGAAAAAGTCAAAAACTTTACACGGAGTAAAATGGAGAAATGCGTTTGACACTTCGCTAAGCGGCATTCCTGCTGCGAGCAGCGAGGCGCGGTGCCACGTTTCCAAATATGTTCCTATTCACAAGGGATTAAAAGCGTATAAGGTGCGTTCTATTTAACGCCGAGTGTGGTATTTGAAGTATTTTATTTAATGTTGCAAAGTAGTCCGTGAATTGTGTGGCTGGGATAGAATGGCATGCCTCTAAGTGAACAAGCTAGCGCAAATGCGAGAGTGATTACTGTGTAGTTTTAGCAATAGCCGGGAGCCGGGCCAGTTGCAGCTCTATCAATAGTTTCCACTTTTGATGTTTGACTCTTTTGTGAAATGCCAAGCAAACTACAATGGCCGCAATACGTTTAATATTAACGTTTGATAATGCTGCGTCCTGGCCTCAATCTCTGTCAAACTGAGCTGTCTTTTTATCATAGCAGAACATACAGTTGCTCAACAGCATTCTAATGACTAGAAACGTGTCACAGAACCCACAAAATTCAGCATTCGGAAAAAAACAGTTTTGGGTATAACATTTTGAATCTGGAGGCTTCTTCCTTTTGCAGGCTTCTATACGATTTGTGAAAATGCTCAGCGTTTTTGAGTTAATACTTAGACTCAGATAAAAGGTTTTGAGCCAAATTTATAAATTAGAACCAATCTTCAAAATGCAAAGAACCGCCGATTCAAAACTTTCAAAAATGTTGTTCGTTACTTTAAGAAATGTGGTATTTCTCAAAAGTACTTGTTCCGTTGTGTTTGTGTTCTGAAAGATTAAATTTTGAACTGGTGACTTTTCAAGTCGAAATTATGAATTTTTGAAAACGGGTCAAAATCGAACGTGGTTCCCACTCGATAACTCGAACACATGTAACGGGATCAACCTCCAACTTCAATTAATTCAAGAACAACCCTCAGAGAAAGACCTTTGACTTGGAAGAATAAATTAAAAGTTTTCTTTTCTTTTCAAACCACCACAAATTCGTCAATTTTTGACAAATATGCTCATCTTGGGCTCAATCAAAAGCTAATGAGCTGATCTTTAAAATGTAATCAAGATCAGATCGTTAGTTCCTTTAGTTTAGAAGTTATTCACAGCATCAGCCCAGGTACTTTTAAGACACCCTATGTATGTAATCATTCCTTCTCGGTGTTATAACGTGTTAACGTATTTTGTGCACGCCTAGGACTTGTTTGTAAATTATTCAAGGTTCGGTTGTTTGCGCTAATTATCGTGAGTGTAAAGTTGACGACTAACTACATAAGTACATACGAGCGGATAAAGATCAGTGTATTTTTCGCTGCCTCCCCCTCAATCCACCCCCATAAGTAGTAGCACCAGCACTGAACACAGCACATGCAAGGCTTATACTAACACGGAACTGTACACATCGGTAAAATCGGAAAAAATAATAGAAAAATAAGGAATAGAAAATAGCGAAATGCTGAGGGTGGAGAGGGCTAAAAAAATAAACTGCATTCGAAGAAGAAAGGAAGAAAAGACGAACAGGGGTGGAATATCCAGTAGGGAAAGAAAAGGTAATTAGAGCTTTCAGAAAATGAAAGGAGAATCAAATGAAAATAGCTCGCCGTTTTAGAGAGTATGGAGGGTAGTTCGTTAGCGCATATGATTCTAGCCTAGGGCGCGATTCTTTGGAGGCAAATAAGAACGAGCCTGTTTTTATTTGTTTGTTTCTCGATTTTTTTTAATCAGCGCGTGACCATTATTGTCAGTAGTTTTAATTAATTTTTTTTTTTTTTTTTTTCATAACCGAGGGGTGAAAGTTTACTGCGCGAAAATCCGCTCTTTTCTGCTCAAAAATTAACCCGGTTCATTTACATTACGTTTGCTTCCAATCTCTGCATCGCGTCGCACAGTTGATATTAACTATAAATTTACCGCGACTTCAACTCTCTATCGTCTTTATCATTTACGTTCTAATATTTCACTCTTCTCTCTCCTCCTTTTACGTTCGTCATCAATTTCTTTTCTCCAGCTCAAAGTTTTTACCTCTTGTTAATTGTTTTCTTTTCAACATCAGATTTAAAACTTAGATGCAACCGTCGCGTGTTTAAATTTGGCACCATACTAATTGATTACACTCCTTATCCCTACTGATTGTATTTCTTTGCTAATTCAATTGAAAACTTGTCAACTTTCACGTTAAAGGCAGACAAGGTTATCGAATTGTTTAAGCTCATTCAGAACTGATAGGAAAGGAAAATCCGATTTTTTGCATGTTATGACAACTCAGAAAAATCAAGAACCCTTGTTCGGCAATTTCCTTTATATTAGTTTGTTTTCGTCGTGATCATCCGATCGATGAAAAATTTTTTTTTTGCTTTCATACGTCACGCATGACTAGCCTATCATCACGTTTAGTATTTCAAAACTGTGAGTACCGTTAGCTTCTGACTATCTTTGTTTATCCTAGACTAAGCGAGAAAAATTGAAATCATATAATAAATTGGATTCATACGATACGGTTATTAGACGTAATGATTTTCTGTCTAGATATACTAGAAAGGGTTAAAAACACGCGAGCCAACCACTGTCTTATGCTCTAAAATAATGCTACTTATCGGTAACTGATTGAGATCCCATTTTATCATTATGAATTAAATTTTGATGAAATCCATGTAAGTAATACCGTCAAAAAGGCTTCGCATAGCGTATAACTTATTCTTTCTCATGACAAACTGCACGAGGGATGGAGGGGGGGGGGGTTAATAATAAATGGGGCAGGAAAAGATATTATGTTGAGCTTACTAAAGCTTTGGTAAAGTGCATAAAATGTTTGGTACGTTCTACTAAAAATCTTTTGTTGGATCATTTTCCTACAAAAGGTTTGATTTTCCGGTAAAAATAAATTGTTTTGAATATGAAGTTTGTATTTTTTTTTTTTTTTCGCCGACCACCTTTTGAAGGTCAAAAAAATGCATGTCAGATCATTTCAAAGCTTCTCCGAAATTGCCTTCGAACGTCCCGTCCTGGGGACTTTGAACGCCCATTTGTTATCCGAGTGGCGCAAAGAGACTGTTTTTAATGTCCGCGATTGAGGCATCTGTCCTCTGGAAGATGGGTCTCCAGACTCCAATTTACCGGCCCCGAATCATCAGGGCTTTGTTCCCTCAAAATTACAAGTACAAGAATACAAGTATGTAAACGTAAGAAGTATTATGCATGAGTATCCGCGTTTCACCACATTTTGATGCAGAATTTGACTAATTTTGACGCACTTGCACAAAAATTCAAGTCACTTCATTTGAGAGAGTTAATTATTATTTTAAGTTTATTTTTGGTTAGGATTTTTGTTGACTTGCGTTTGTTTACTATTTTTCATATGTTCCAGGATAGACGGGATTAAACACTAATTTGTTTATAGCTCGGTAAACTATCAGAATAAATATATAGTTATTGAGAAGGAATGCTTTTCAGAGACTATCAGAAGGATAAAACGCACAAAAAAGAAAAAAATGGACGAAATCGCGGATTAATGGTCCTAAGATACAGACGACTGTAGATATAACTCTAAACAAAAAAACATTTATTAGCTAACAAATCAGAATTAGTTTACTTTGTATTTTCGTGAAACGAAACCTCCTTTCACTTGCACTTACTTGTGTACTCCCTACGCTTATTCTTCTACTCCTTTACACTTGCACTTGTATTTTCCTTCTTGTAGTTTGGTGGAACGCAAAAGTGGCAAACTTGTTAAAAAACGCTTGTAGCTCGTACTTGTACTCATTTGTGTTTTTTGTGCGGAACAGGGCCCAGATGTCCCGGGGGTGGGGTGGTGGGGACCCTTGGACCCTACTTCGCACCCACTCTAGTGATTTTTTAAAGGGCAAACACACTTATCGAGTCCTACTTCACATGCCATAGGCCCTTCTTTCAGAAACCGCCACAGTGTAATAACCTAACTTCCACTCGGCCTAAACGTTGCCTAATCCCTTGAGGCCCTGGAAATATCTCACGGTGCGGCGCGTATGCCGTACGTATAGCTTCGTGTGTCTGACTCGTTTTACTCGGTGTACTGCACACCATCGTTTTCGCAGCTTATTAAAGTTGTTAACATTTTAAACTTTTCATACTCGCGAGTTCGTTTTCCATTTTTTGCCCCCCCCCCCCAATCCCCTCCCACCACCTCTTCATTCCCTGCCCTCGGTTGTTTTGTTGTGAATCGTGTTCTTTGGAATTCGGAGAAATACTAATTTATCTCAGTAGCTTTCTATCTCTTTCTTTCTCTCTCTCTCTCTCTCTCTCTCTCTCTCTCTCTCTTTCTCTCTCTCTCTCCCTCTCTTCCAGTGCCTTGATCGAATTCAAACGCACGCGCGCATTTTTGCGTATTATGCGCGGATCTTGCTCTGCGTTCCGCTCCCAAGTTCAAAAGATATTGTGTTGCTATTCAATTAAAAAGCGTTGATACTAGCCAGAGATGGGGCACGGAGAATACCTCCTCTCCCCGTAGCCCCCTTTTCACTCTTGGCTCACATCCTCAACATTATACTTGCGAGTGTTTTGGAATTGATAAAGATTTTTCCCTCTGTTTCTCTCTTCACCCATCTATCTACCACTCTCTCTCTCTCTCTCTCTCTCTCTCTCTCTCTCTCTCTCTCTCTCTCTCTCTCTCTCTCTCTCTCTCTCTCTATCTCTCTCTATCTCTCTCTATCTCTCTCTCTCTCTCTATCTCAGACGCACACATTTATTCCCTTCCTTGTGATCATTTCCCCCCCCCCATTTTTTGCTATCATTCCAATAAAATTTTCTTCCTCTAGGATCGTTCTGTATTCGTTCGCTGGTGGAGAGAAGGTGGAGGGGTATTATCTCCTTCGAGGCAAAGAGCGATGGAGAGCTCCGGTTCATATTTCAAGATTTGATCTGCGGATTTAGTTTTTTTGTTTTATTTCATTCCCGTTAACTTTCTCGAATTGTATTTCGCTTTAAAGCTCTCTGTGCTGAGTGTGAGACACGGCTTAAATTTGAGGTGTTTAGTGAGGAAAGGGCCGAAGAAACATCGAATCTGCTCTTCATTAGATTTTTTTTTTTTTTTTAATTCTATAACCTAGTGCTCATTTTTCGGAAGGAGCGTACCGTACCTGTGCTTAATGCTCACATAACTTCAAAAATTCACGTTTAATTTTCTTTCCATTTAGTCATTTTGTTTAATGCTGCGGAAATTGCGAGCGCGAAGTTTAAAAATACGGATTTTAAAACGGCATTTACGACGTTATGAGTGGAATTTGAAGATATTCTGTGAGTACATCGATCCCCCACCCCTTCCCCCTGGTTTAAAATCCGTAGGAATTCCTTTTCCTTATTACTATTGAAGTATTTGCCAAAGATTCATTAAGAATTTCTAAGACCATTATAATATCTCCCTTGCGCTCTGGAACGTCATTTTCCAAATTCCCTGCGATGACGTTCCTGACCCTCCCTACTAAAGAAGAAAAACAGTTTGAAAAGTTCGAATTAAACGAGTGACAGAAAGTATAGGGGAAAATTGGTTTTGTTGCGATCCATTTGTCAAAATTATTGTGCCTGAAGGAAAGCCACTGTTAACGAATGTCAGGGTGTGGATGATCGACGGAATCAGATGATAAAAAAGAAGAAAGAAAAGGACTTATGGATGTAAGTAACGAGGGTAGCCAGAGACCGTGAAAGGGAGTGGAGAGAAGCAAGCGAGGGGTGAGTCACAAATGCTAAATGAGGGGAATGCCGCGACTAATGTAAGGTTGACAAAAAGGCTCAGTTTACAACATCCACCGTGTAAGTACAATGTTGTCGCATCCGAACAAGAAAAGCCATAAAATGTGATTAGCGCCATCCCGCACGGGAGCTCCGTTGGGATCATTAATTTCAAAGGTGAAAAAACTTTGAAACTTCTATACCTCTTTACCTAATCGTTGCTGTATTTTTTTTTTTTTTTTTTTTTTTTTAATTCTTTGAAATTTTCTGCAAATATCCACTTTGTCTTGCGTTTACGAGTGTCGTGTCCCCGTACTGTGTGTATGGGTGTTGCAGGGATAGAGGGGGGAGCGGTACTTTTCTGGCTTGCTCATATTTTGCTGCTGATTTTTCTTTCCTCTCTTTATCTTGTTACAAATATTTTATTTTAATGACTAATCTGCTTATTCGAGCGCGAACAAATGTGACTTTTGTAGCCGCACAGGGAAAAATGTAGGAAGGCGGGGGAGGAGGGGAACATTGTTGTTTGTTACCTACTGTCTACCTTGGCGCGGATTAATTTATTCAAATGCATTTCGGCGGAAAAAAAAGAAGGAAAAAATGTTAACTCATTCATTACACTGCGAACCGTCAAAATGAACGTGTGCTTGTGTAAAAATTTTCGCTTAACAACGGTATATGCAAAGGGTAGTATTTTCCTTTTTTTTCTCTCGTTTTTAATAACCTGATTTTTTTCTGTGTGTTGTTATTCTCTCCCCAGTTTATTTATTTTCCACTCTTTGTTCTTGTCTTTTGCAGGTGAGTTGCCATTTTCACGCTCTGTAGGTCCAAGAGGCGCGCGGGATTATTTGATTTTTAATTCGCTCTGCTCATGACTTTTGGAGTGGGTTTCGGTAAGTTGTTATGTAAAATGTTTAGTCATTCACATGAAACCATATCACGTGTAACAACCCCCCTCCCCCACAATATTTCGAGCTCCTGACGCGGCGACTCGCGGACCAATAGTAAATTAACAGGCCGTTGTAATGAGAAAAATTACTGCGTCACGGCAGTAAACTACCTAATCTGTCTGGCAACCGTTGTCTTTGTCCCTATATGTATGTTCCAAACGTTCCTTTGTTCCATTGATGTAACGATTTGGGAACTTATTTCGATTGACCGTTTTAACGTTACGTCACGATCAAAGTTGAATTCAAACATCCCGGTTGCTATTATATGTAGTTCTTAAAACACCTCTAAAGGAACTTTTCGCGTACGTTAACCTCATACCATAGATAAAACTATGATTAAATAGTTTTGCGAATCATCACAATAGCTGGAACTGCCTTTACTAATCTTATAAATGCGTGGTTTTGTTTTCAACCGAAAATTCACGCGGTGCCACTTCCAGTGTATCTTTAATTTGCCTCAGATTTCCTACTAACGTATGAGTTGAAAAATGATATTTGGACAGGAGGTCTTCATCTTCTAATTTATATCTTATAGTGTATATTTTAATACAGAATGCACTGGAAAAAAGAGATAGTCATAATACCAGATTCTAGTATTTTTCCAGAAAATCGGGTGTTAATACCAGCATATGGTCATAGAACTAGAATTTCCTAAAAGAAATTCGAGAACTATTGTAGAAACACTAGAATTCTGGTAATTGTACTATTCCTCAAGTAGGTTCACATATTTGTCATTCTTCCGGTAATCTTTTTTTTTTCAGTGTGGAGAGGAGAGAGATAGATAACTTCTCGTTGAGATATTGGTTTATCTACTAGTAAAATGTATTCATTTGTGTCCTTTCTTGAATAATAATCGGACCGAGCTCAACAGAAGGAACCACCTGCTATGGATCTCCTATTTGTAAATGGTTACCTTCTGCAGAATTTGGTTTAATTATTATTTGATTTAAAACGATATCGGGTATGATTTTGAGGGAGTGTGAACTTCGTACCTGAATATCTACAGTATAGCGATATGTATTTTCAGCTCAAAAATGGTTTGATTTCGAAGTCGCAGACGTATTGAAATCTTGTCCGGAGATAGAACGAGGTCAGCTCACCTCAAGTTTTAATATAGTTTGCAAAACGCTATTCTTTTAGCGTTTTAGTCAAATTTTCAAACTCGCTTTTTTATAATACGTGTTTTTATATCAACAGGAAGCTTCAAGCCTCTGTAACTTTCACCAACAAACCGTGTCTTACGACCACACTATGCCCTATTCGGTTAGCTCAGCCTCACATGTCCAGTCATATCGTCGTAAATAGTTCATATCCGGTTCATTTGCCGAGCGGAATGATGGAGAGAGAGCTGCTCTCCGCTCGGCCGAGATCCAAAGGCTAGCAATTCTCTGGAGGGTGTGAAGAAGAGGGGGAATGGGCAGTAGAGGGATGTTGTAAGAGGGATGCAAAGCTGCAAGATGCGCTCAGTGCGGTGCAGTGAAGGGACCTGGGAATCGGTAGAGGGATTCTTGTGATACCACCTGTGGCTATAGAGAGGCCCCACACAATTATCATTTTCCCAGACCTTTTGTCTGCTTCACTTGCAAATTATAATCGCAATACCTTCCGCACGTTGTCACGTTTATCTTGTTCCGTTTGGCGGGAAACCTTTTTGGTGGTGATCATAAATCTATCTAATTTCGATATCAAGCGCTGTTTACAAGGTCAAATTCCGAAAAAGCTGATGGCATTGTGTGGTGCTCAAAATGTTGGTATATACCGTCGACGATTTATATGTCAATGAAATCCTTAAATGTTAGTTAAATACTGTACTGGTGGTGATGGTGAGAGGGGGGGGGGGTTGATGGCTTGGGTTGAAACGTACTTTTTCTAAGGTGAACCTAGAATTTCACCAAAAATCCCTTTCTATACAGTGAAGACTATTTGGTTCGGGAGAGAGGGTGGGGGTGGGAGTTGCTCCGTGAGCCCTCCCTATAGATCCAACCATACGGATTGTGAGTGTGGTAGACGTCTTTGGTAAGAAATTCTGCAGAAGAAGAAGAAGATAATGAATAAATAAGTAATTCACAAAAGTTGGCGACACTGTTTCTGCTCTTCTCTTCTCTATCCTTGGTCATTTCACACTTAAAACTGCTACGCTTGACAATTTACATCACAAACAGATTTGTGCCATCCGCGTGGAGTGAAACAGGGAACAAACCATAAAGCGGCGAGCAAAGGGAAATTCCTCAAGCTATTAAAGCTATGTAAAGCGCAATAAAAAGGAATGCAATTCCTCTTCTTCATATTGTCACTCATGAACAGGCCTGCAAAGATTGAAACCTCGTTTTATAAATGGAGAAGTGTGACCGGGAGAGAGTCGAGAACTTCAAGAAATAACTGCATAATTTACTTTTTTTTTTCTCCTGAGGTTTCTTTTTTTCCTTTTTCTTTTTTTAAAAAAAAAAAAAAAAAATACATGTTTATTTTGATGCACGGACAAAGTTTTTAAGAGCAACACCATCACGTGGTATAGTTAACTAATAATTGTTTGTTGTTTGCTCTTAGGTCTTGGCCCCACGTATTATATCCTTGGGGAATAGCAGAGTCCATATTTTTATTCCTTCATTTTATTTCCTTTTTTCCATGTATCAGTGTTGATGCTGTTGACGAGTACTCTAAATTTTTAATCGTCAAGTAAAAGTTCGTTACTTTTTTTTTTTTTTTTTTTTTTTATATCTAACGTAAGAAAAAGAGTGCAATTTTATTCTTGCTGATCTTAACTTATTCAGAGAATTTTGGTTCAGTTTCGAGGATATTTTGGTTTTTGGTCTTGTCTCAAAGTTGAGAAACACCCCAAAGTACATCAATACTGGTAGATGCGTAAAAAAAGGGTGGATAAATACAGGAATGTTGTGAATTGACTTGGAGTGAACTGTGATTGGTCAATTTACGAGGGCGATGTATGAGGGGACTCCGTTTGATGAGTGATGAGTTTCTCGGTTATCGATCGCTGATTGGGTGAACCAGCGCTATACTGAACTGGCTGACGTTTGCTAACTTATAAGCTCCCGACAGAAGTATACCTCGCTCGACGCTCAAAATATGCTATCGTGTAGTACCTGTACTTATTAACCTTCTTTGAGGAAACAGTGGCCGCTCAAAACTCGCCACAACCAAAAGTGCAGTATTATTGGCCTCCTAGTCCATGACCCGGACCCCATTGTGAGTCGTTGAGACGAATAAAGCACGCTCTAGTTTTTTTCAAGTGAGTCACCCTCTCCCCCCCTCCCCAAGAGCCCCCTCTTCGCCCCTCTCATTCTTTCCAACTAAGGTCAACTGACTCTACTCAACGCCGGGCCTGTGAAAGTTGTGTGCGCATAAAAAGTTCACGATTCGAGCAACTTTTCTTAAACTTTGATGAAATTCGACTTTTGCGGAACCGTTAATAATTACCACGCGGATTTCCCCTCCGACGACCCTCCCCCTCTCGTCTCGTCAGAATTAATTTCGTCCCTGACTGAACACTTTTTGTGTCGAAGCCCAACATCGCCGTATACAAGAGAGACCACGTACACAAAGTTATCTATGTCACTAATTGAAGGCGCTTCAATTTTTTCCCCGTTTCTCCACCCCCTGAAACGTTGACGCACTCGAGAAACGACAGATCTAAACTAACTGCTCTAATCACAGTCTCCTTTTGTAAGCTGAAAGTTTCCCTTGCTTGACACCGCAGTGGCAAGTTCTGTAAAATCTACCCCTCCCCTCTTTTAGTTACCGTAAAATTGTACTCGTAAAATCCACCTTAAAATCAGTGAGTGCTTCTGAATGTTTGCTCTGCATTAATGCTTTGTTTTGTTTTGCTGCTTTCTCTTAAAAAAGAGTTGTAACTTGGCGTCGCTTCTCATGGTTGTAGCTTCGTCTTAAACTTCAAACGCATTTATTGAGATTGAGAGTCAATTTTGGAATTTATGCACTCATCGGGCGAAATTAGTGACCAACCTCTCTCTCTCACATTCCCTTCACCCTCGCATGTATAGCTTTGTCTTTTTAGTGTCGAAATACGTATACGGGACCTTGTTCCGTAACATTTTCGTAACAAAATAGCTTTAAAATGACTCGAGAACTTCATTTCTGTCCACAAATGTCTCTTTTTACGATTTTAGTTGTAAGAGTGAGGTAGCAGTACACAGGGGGTCACGCGAGAGTGAGATAGATACTAGATAGTTTGGAACGATTAACGAACTTTTTTCATTTTAATTTTTCGCTGAATGATGTCAGTAGATATAATGTGTAGGTTCTGGCTCACTCTGATAAACTTGACTTGAAATCAATCCCTGATCAAACTTGACTTGAAATCAATCCCTGATCAAACTTGACTTGAAATCAATCCCTGATCAAACTTGACTTTAAATAATACCTGATCAAACTTGACTTGAAATCAATCCCTGATCAAACTTGACTTGACATTAATCCCTGATCAAACTGACTTAAAAAAATAAGTTTTATAAATTTTAGCAATCTTATATTAAAGGATTGATTGATTTATAATAAATATAAACATATAAATAAAGAATGTGTGAGAATAAAAAATGCACTAAAACAAAGAAAAATTATCCTGATAGGTATTGTGAGAAATGCGATCGTAAAATCACCTATTCAAACTGGACTAAACACTTGAAATCTCAACGTCACCTAAGAGATAAGCCTGTGGACCCTGTGGTTCATAAATATGATGACAAATACTGTGAAGCATGTGATCGTAAAATCACTTACAAAAACTGGGCTACACATCTAAAAGGTGGATATCACATAAAACGCAATAGACCATTACAAAATGATGGAAACAATCCTATATTAAAGGATTGATTTATAATATAAATATTTTTTAAAGTAAAAGTTACTTTAAAATAAATTCATGAAAAGTGATCGAAATCAATCTTATATTAAAGGATTGGTTGATTTATAATAAATATATATATATAAATAAAGAATGTTAATAAACGACAATAGTTTGGAACCCAAAAAGTTCCAAGCGTCAAAAAGATGTTATCCAGATAGGTATTGTGAGAAATGTGATCATAAAATCACTTACAAAAACTGGGCTAGACATCTAAAATCTAAACGTCATTTAAGAAATGATCCAACCGAAACTATCAAATCAACAAGAATTAGAAAACCAGCAAACATATTTTATAAACCTCGAAAACTACACAAAGTTTTTAACTTCAGCAACAAAATATTTGAAAAAGAAAAAGTTAGAACCATTGTCAAAACTGAAGCGAAATCGTTTAAAAACCGATTACAGACCTACTTAGTAGAAAATAGACATCATTTTAAGGATATGAATAAATTTTTAGAAAATATAGAAAGATTGGTATTTGGACTCATAAATAAAGAACTGAACCATCAAGAACTGAAAGTAAATATTTTTGTGCTCGCTGAATACAAAAGAGGCACGGATCAGAAAAATATGGTATATTGTGAAACTAACCTCAAAACTCAAAACGAAGTTTTGACAAAATCCTCAGATCTTGCTGCGTTTTACTCTAGGGTAAAACAGACAATTTTAAATGAGATGGAAGTATTTGAAAGCAAAGGTTCGCAATGGGTTCTGAATAAAATTTTAAGCTTAGAGTTGAGGTTAAACAAATACAATCCACTAAAAGGCGCTTCTTATATAGCTTTGCCTGAGTGCTTAGCAAATAAAAAGGCAATAATCAATGTTAAAAATTCGGACAACAAATGTTTCCTATGGTCTATTCTTTCAGCATTACATCCTAAAACCAAAAATGCTGAAAGGGTGACAAGTTATAATGAATGGGAACATGAGTTTGATAAAGAGCTAGAAGGTATAAACTTTCCTGTAAAACTAACTGACATCAATAAATTTGAGAAAAGAACAAACATGTCTATTAATGTTTATTTCTATGAAAATTATAACATTGCTCCTTTGCAAGTAACGAAAGATGAAAAAGAAAAGCATATAGATTTGTTATACCTCAAGGAAAGTGGTAAGGACCATTATTGTTGGATCAAAAACTTATGGAGGTTAGTAGGTAGACAAATTACAAAACACGAAAGCAAACGATTTCTGTGTAAAATGTGTTTGAATAGTTTTTACTCTGAAGAGAAATTAAAAGACCATAAAATATATTGCAGTGTTCATGGAGCAACCAAAATCGAAATGCCTAAGAAATATGATAATGTGTTACAATTTAAAAATTATCAGAACTCATTGAAAGTTCCATGGGCTATTTACGCCGATTTCGAATGCATGTTGCAAAAGATTTCAACCTGTCACCCGAATCCTGAGAAGTCTTATTTGAATGATACTGAAAAACATGAGCCAGTGAGTTTTGCCTATTACTTGAAAGATGTTGATAGTAAAAATTTCAGATTAGAGGAATATTTTGGTCCTGACGCTCCTAAAGTTTTTTATGAGAAAATAAAAGCAGATGCTTTAATGATAGCACAAGAATACTATGATAAAATTAAACCAATGAAACCTCTAACATCAGAAGAACGAATAAGCTATGAAACAGCCAAACAGTGTCATATTTGTGAAAGGAGTTTTGATGGTTCATTACCACCTGTGATAGAACAGAAAAAAGAATTATTAGAAAGAAAGCTAAAGTTGTTTTGTCAACAGAATCGATATGATTTCGAGTTGACTAAATGGACACATGAATATCAAATTAAAGAATGTGAAAACGAACTAAAATCACTTGTTGCTAAAATAGAATCAAATTCCCAAAAAGTCAGAGATCATTCTCATCTATCAGGTCAATACAGAGGTCCAGCTCATTCAATTTGCAATTTAGGCTACCAGAATCCTCGATTCATCCCAATATATTTCCACAACTTAGCAGGATACGATGCTCATTTATTTATTAAAGAATTTGGTACAGATGATGGGGAAATAAAGTTAATTCCAAATACTGAGGAAAATTATATCTCTTTTTCAAAGGTTTTAAAATACAATTCTGGTGAAGTGAATGAAAAGGGACAGCCATTTTACAACAAAATTGAGTTGAGATTTATTGACTCATTTAAGTTTCTATCTTGTTCTTTGGACAAACTAACTAAAAACTTGGACAGAGAACAATTTATGGAGACAAGGAGATGTTTCTCAAAAGAACATTTGGATTCTATAACTAGAAAATTGGCTTATCCGTATGAATATATGGATTCGACTAAAAAATATGACGAGTGTGAATTGCCTTCTATTGACAAATTTTACAGTGCTTTGACAGGTGAAGATGTTAAGAAAACTGACTATGAAAATGCGAAAGAAATTTGGAAAATATTTAATATAAAAAATTTAAGAGAGTTTACTCTACTTTACAACAAAATTGATGTCATGTTACTTGCAGATGTAATTGAAAACTTTAGAAATGTTGCTCTGAAAACATACAAGCTAGATCCTGCTTGGTACTATACAACGCCCGGATTTGCTTGGGATTGTATGCTCAAAATGACAGACCAAAAATTCGAATTGTTGACAGATTATGATATGAGTTTAATGATCGAAGCTGGAATTAGAGGTGGAATTTCGCAATGTAGTAACAGGTATTCAAAAGCAAACAATAAATACATGGGCGATAAATTTAAGAAACACGAGGAATCAATTTTTATTGAATATGTGGATGCAAACAATCTTTATGGTTGGGCTATGAGTAAATGTTTACCTTACGGTGGTTTTAAATGGGTTGATAAAAATATTGATGTTTTAAAAATTCCTGATAACTCACCCAAAGGATATATTTTGGAAGTTGATCTAATTTACCCAAAGGATCTGCATAATTTGCATTCAGATTTCCCTTTAGCCCCAGAAGGAAGGATTGGAACTGTGAAATTGCCGAAATTATTCACGACTTTATATGATAAGGAAAATTATGTTGTCCACTATAGGAATCTTAAAGATTACTTGCGATTAGGAATGAAGTTGACAAACATACATAGAGTATTAGAATTCGATCAGTCCGAATGGTTAAAGCCATACATTGATTTCAATACTAAATTGCGACAAGCGGCTACTAATGATTTTGAAAAGGACTTCTACAAATTAATGGTTAATTCGGTGTTTGGAAAAACTATGGAAAATATAAGAAATCGAGTAAACATTAAACTGTGCTCGAATGTGAAGCAAGTTGAAAATATGATAGCAAAACCCAACTTCGAGAGAGCCACAATTTTCACAGAGAATTTAGCTGCCATTCATATGAAGCGCACGAAACTCTGTTTTAACAAACCGATTTATATTGGCATGAGTATTTTGGACAATTCAAAATTATGTATTTATGATTTTTTTTATGATACAATTAAAAAGAAATATGAGGATAAAGTCAAACTGTTATTCACGGATACAGATTCTCTCATCTTAGAGATTAAAACCGAAGACTTTTATGAGGATCTAAAAGGTATGATTGACCACTTTGATACTTCCGACTATCCCAAAGATAACGTGTATCAGATACCTTTAGTGAACAAGAAAGTTTTAGGGAAGTTTAAGGATGAATTAAAAGGAGATATAATAGAACAGTTCGTTGGTTTGAGATCGAAGCTATATGCTTTGAAAATATTTGAAAGTGATGAAGAAATTAAAAGAGTCAAAGGTGTTAAGAAAAATGTCACGAAAAATGAGATACGTTTTGAAGATCTCAAAAAATGTTTGGAGACTAAAATACCTGTCTACAAAAAACAAAAACTGTTTAAAATCAGACAACATGAAATTTATACCATTGAACAAAATAAAAAGGCACTTTGCGCACTTGACGATAAGAGATACATTTTACCAAATGGGATCGATTGTTTGGCTCACGGACACTATGAAATCAATAAACCTAAAGACGAATTTCTAAAAAATGCATTACAAAATGACTTGGAAACATCATAAAACTAATATACCTGAAACTTATCAAATTTGAATCCCAAAGAAAGTCAAATTCTGAATTTATTTTGCTTCGTTTAAGTCAATAAGAGTCTTTCATATTATTTCAAACCGATAAATATCGGGTATATTCTTATAATTTTGTCAATTGCAATTCCTCTTCATAAACACCATCAGTAATATCTTCTAAATTATAATATACTACATTGGATCTTAAAACGTTTGAAACGGTAAAAATTTCTTTAGTCCAGTTAGTTTTAAATTTATTTTTGAAAATATACACATGAGTGGAAAGCCTCACTCGATCTCCAATTTCAAAGTTGGGTTTTGATTTCGATATTTTAAAATTATAAACAGTTGAGAGCAATTCCTTCTCATTTTGTTTGTTCACTTGGCTTGGTTTCATTTTAATCGTTCGGTGAAATGTGTTATTATATTTTGTTATTATTTTCGGTAGTGCATCAACCCATTTTAAATTACTATATACTATGGGTTTTAACTTATCTCCAAGAGTTCTATTAAATCTCTCTACAATGGAAGCCTTGTTTACAGTTCCTGTACTGTACATTTCAATGTCATATTTTCCTAAAACATTTCTCACTTGTTTATTGTAGAATTCCTTGCCTTCGTCGACATGAAATTTATTTGGTTTGATTGGTAAACTTTCCATAACTTTTTCCAGCGCTACAGCTACTTCAGCACCAGATTTTGATTTTAGAGGAACAGCCCAGGCGTACTTTGAAAAAGTATCGATTATATTTAAAATATACTTGTACCCATTATTTAACCTTAGAAGCTTCCTATAGTCGTTTTCTTTAATCTCTTTCCTTACATTCCTAAAATTATAATTGGGGTCTTTCACCTCACTTTTTGGTCTATAAAAAGTGTATATATCAGCTTGCAAAGTATCAAACATTCCTTTTTGAATGAATTGTCTCGTAGGAAACCGGACTCTGTATGGTTTAAACAGTTCAGCCAATTCAATAGTTTCAGGTGATTTTGATACATTATTCTTCTCTAAATTGCAAAGTCTGCAAAGAGAAATTCTCCTCCACCTGTTCTTTTTCTGTACAAATTTTGGTTCTCCAAAACTCCTAGTTTGCATCTTACAATTTCTACAGAAATCCATTTATTTAACATGAAATATTATTATTGTTATTTTCATGGATTGTTATCCTTGAAAATCAAATTCCAAAGGCCGATACGGTCTGCCTATGGTTGTTGAGTTAAATGTCGTTCAGAAGATTCCTGAACATATCATACCGCAAGCGTTTGTAAGACACAATATTAACATAGCAAACAGTACCTTCCGAAGTTCCAGTAGAACTGTCAACATTCTTGCTAAAATCAACATGCAGTACAATATTACTCTTAGAGTTGGAGATACTGTCTGGTTGCTTACTTAAATCAATCACGAAAATAGATTTGTGAGCTTTAAATTCACGCGGTGTAAGTAAATTATAATCGTCTCTTTTAAATACTCTTCTATAGTCTCTGAACATGTTGAAGGCTATCAAATAATCGTCATTTTCAAAATCTAAATCTGTCAGCTCTTCGGGATATCTTTTACCGTTGACCTCCACGTAAATATTTCTAACAAACTTGTGATCAAATTCTGAAGGGTTTGCTAGTTGATTATTAGACTTATCAGTTTGGAATGTTATCATAGCGAAAACGGGCGAGTTGAAATTTCTGTAAACGTTAGTGATGTCAAAGTTTAAGGTTTTTCCAGAAACATTTTTATGTTGGACGCATTGCCAAGTTTTATATTCAAAATCATAGGCATTGGAATCACCCAAAGACTTTAATAGTTGAATTTTTGCATTATCTTCATACTCAATTATTGGTACTCTGATGTAGAAGTTGGTGATAATGATTTTGCCTTCATCTGGTATTGTTTGTGTAGAGTCTGACTTCCATCTATATAAAGCATCATTATCAGTATTTCTCGTGAAATTTATTTCAAAGCCACCTTTAAAAATAGGAATATTTAAATCTTCAAAAAACCCTAGTCCGAAATCGGCTAGCTTTCCCAAAGTATAAAATTTTCCTCCACCACTATAATTTGATAAAGATCCTGCGGCTTCTGCTGCACTATTGTGATCTTTAGTATAAGTGACGTAATGTTTCATGGTGCTTGTAATACCAGGATAGTCAACCTCATCAATAATTTTGTTATGTTTTTTCACTTCAACAAAGCTGAACAAGTGTGGAATAAAATTGTCTATTAATTTAACGGTTGAATTGGCAGTGTAGTCAGAGTTAGTAGCTTTTTTATATTCTCCAGAAATGTAGAACTCGAAATTCTTCGATGCGAAATTTTCATTGTATTCAATTAGAAATGTAGTTTTTTTGTTTGGAACATTAAAGTTCATTTTTGATAAAGGTGAAAAATGTTTAAATTCTGCTCGAATAACCGAGTCATCAAAATTTTTGAACAGCTGTTCTGTCATTTATAATAGCAGAAATATTTTTTTTTTAAATTCTCGAACACGATAATTTACAATCTCATGGAAATCAAGACCATCTGACAGATATTTCAAAACTGCCAAACATAAATGTCCACAAATTGGTGGATCGTTATAATTTTGGATTCTATCTTCATTATATTGTAAATTGTCTTTTTTAAGTATTCCACCAATTCTTTCGGAGGTCGAGCATTTCCAAAAGAATCAAAGTAAAATTTTGTGTTATCTCGTTTAAAATAACAGGTCCAGTGTGAGCCGGTTTGATATGAATTTTCCAAATTAATAATCCCACACTCAATTCTAAGCGGAATTCCAGGTAGCTCATCTTTCATGAAAATCCCACGAAAATGTTTAATTTTTAAGTTTGAGGCAATGCCAAGAATATCAAAATTACTTAACGGTTCGACTTTTTTTTTAATCCCGTTCCTACTTTCTTTTGTTTGAGCCTGTCCCAGTTTTAGGTTTTTTTAAACCACTACCTTTTTTCAGTTCCATTGCTCGGTTATGTCTTTTTATCTCTTCTATTTCCTTCCGTTTATTTTTATCTTCATCTATTGCTTTTACGACAGCAGCTCCTCCTCCCACTAAACTGCCTAATGCAGCTAGCCCAGCAAACACCAGAGGTAAAAATCCTCCTGAATGACTTTGTTTTTGGCGATTTGTCCCAGGTTGTTTCGTTCTATTTACTTTACGATTACGGTCCATTTTATAATAGTACAATTTTCAAAAGTTTTTTATTTCTAAAATGATTGTGATCTTAGCACCACCAAAATCAATTAATTCATTTCTTTCGTTGGTGATTTTCACTTCTATATCCTTAATTTTATTATGTTGAACTGGAAAATAGATAGGTTTAAGGCTTTCGTAAATTATTGGTTCTCTAAAATGAGCATTCATTTTGAAGGTTGTTATGATGTCGGTTTCTCCATCGATCACACTTTGGCCATTAGCAAGGTTGCAATGAACATTAATTGTATCAACAGGTAAAAAATTAGGGTAAGAATTTGGATAGCCTAATAATTTACAAATGTTATTTTTTCTCTCATAATTAATAGGTTTATCAGAATTATTTTCAAAATAGACCTGATTTTTTATTTCATTTACTCTAAGCGTTATTTGACAATTATTTTTGATGAAAGTTTCAATATCAAAGATATCATAGTATCCCTTTGGGATCAGTATTTGATTAGCACCGAAATAAAATATATTATTTTTATCTGTTACGTTTGGAATTAAATTGGTAGAGTAAAATGAAAGTAATGTAACATGAAAATTTTCATTTAAAAAATTGTGTTGAAAGTGATGTTTCAATATAGAATGATTACCTGTCAATTTGATTATCATCTTTGCTTTTATTAATTATAAATATATTTTTTTTAATATAAATGGATACCTTTGGGAAACGCTCTCCTTTCAAAATGGAAGAAAAAGAACTGATGTCTTTAATACAACGATCTGAACAAAATTGTAAAAATGAGGTATTCGAGAAACTAACCGAACTCAAGACTGAATTGGATAAGAAAATAAAAGTACTCAAGACCGAATTGGATAAGAAAATCAGTGCAGTCGAAACAAAAACATCTGTACTCGAAACAAAAATACACGCACTCAAGACTGAACTGAAAAATACAAAGAAACCCTAGAAGCCAAACCTAAATCTAATGATATCTATTATAAATGGCTAAATTTAAAATAACTCCCATTCCCATGAAGTCTTTAAAGAAAACCGAAAACACGCTATTCCCAATGCCTCTAAGGTCTCTGATTGTTGGAAGCAGTGGTTGTGGTAAAACAACTCTACTTTGGAATATAATTACTAAAAATTGGTTGCCATACAAAAAACTATACGTTTTTAGTAAATCTATTGATCAACCAATATATGATAAATTAAGTCATTATTATGATGATATTCAAGAAGATGAACAAATAGCATACTTTTATGATAAATGTGAAGACATTGTTTCAGTAGATGATTGTGAATCGAACAGTCTGATTATTTTTGATGATTGTATTCTAGAATCTCAATCTCCAATTAAGGAATATTTCGTCAGAGGAAGACATAAAAATATTTCTTGCATGTACATCAGTCAATGTTTCAGTTTGGTTGATTTGAAAACAATAAGAAACAATTTGAATTATTTGTGTATTTTCAAACAGAATGAATGTTACATAAAATCGATTTACGATAACATTGTCGGCAGCGATATGACGTTGAACGTTTTCAGAACGTTGTGTCATCGTTGCTGGAAACGTGATTATGGATTCCTAACGATCGATCTATCAAGAAAAATGAACGAAGGTCGATATAAAATCATGTTTGAAGAGGTGATTGAAAAAAAATAATCCCTAATATAAATGGATGGCACAACTATTAGATTGAATTTAAAAAAGAAATTTCAAGACGCTGTAAAGCGTGAAATGCACGAAAACAATGAAAAAGTAAAGGAGCTTTCAAAAAAGCTGGTTGCTGAAAATGTCGATGGTTTTGATAAAGAAGCGATTGATTCAAAGAAAACCAAACTATCGTTTGAAGACGTTCAGACAATTCAGAATAGTAAAGACGAGTTGAAAAATAAGTTTAAACAAGAACGAGTCGATGAAATTAATAAGATTGATTTACAAAAGAAATTATATAAACCCATCACTGATGCTTTGATTAAGGTTGAGTCCGCGGTTAAAAAAGTTGATGAAGATATGAACAAAGTGGTTGAAAAAAAACAAAATTTAGCCCTTGAACCTTCCATGATCGTGAAAGCACTAGTTGATTCGGATACTCAAACACCAAAAACAATAAACATAGGACCGATAGCTAAAAAATATGTTGCCCGTTTGCTTGATCCAGTTTTTGGTGTTTATTATGATCCTGTTACGAAAACTCACAAAATCGGTAAAGAGGAAGTAGACATTAGGGATGATGATATAATTATTATGAATAAAAGATATAAAGGAACACCAGGATTTTGGCGGTTGATAACATACAATGAAGCTCCAAACCCAGAACTTTACACTAAAGAAGATCTCAATAATTATGTTGACGTTTTAAATAAGACCGATGCTATGTATCAGAACAATGACAAAACAAAAAATAAACCAAAATCAAGCAAAGGAGACAAATGGCTGTCTTTGGTATCAAATATTTGGAATAGTCGCAACATCAGAACGGGAAGCGGGCTTATCCATTATAGTGACAATCAAGTTGAATATAAATACGTAAGGAACTTAAATGAGTTGATGAACCGACTGTGCTATATGCGTAGCCAAGAGGAAGCTGGAAACAACAATTTCCATAATGAAAAACTCGGTATTGTTCGCTTTTTTACGAGTGAGTTGGAAAATATCATTGACTCACCTAAAGGAACTGAATATTTGATTAGATTTGTGTCTATTCTACCCAAAAGTGTTCTGAATGAAGGCTCTGGGATTTTTAACAAGATTTTAAATAGCTTACCTTTCGAGTTACATGTCCCCAGTTATAATTTTCTTGGTCCTGGTACACGCTTAGATGAGAGACTTGAGAGAGGTGATAAACCTATTAATAAATTAGATGCTGCTGCTTTAGATCATGATATTTTCTATAAACATCATAAATCGACTAATGACAGACACAAGGCTGATGAAGTTTTGGAAAATAAAGCGTGGGAAAGAGTTTTAGCTCCTGATGCTAATTTAAAAGAAAAATCTGTCGCTTGGTTAACAACAAATGGTATGAAATTAAAGAGAAAATTTGGACTCGGTTTAAAATTTTGAATCGTCCCAGCAAGCAAATAAAATTAAAAAATATATATGTATATTATAAACAATGGAATTCAAAACTTTACGATCTTACATTCGTTGGCAACACATGCCTGAGTATTATCTATCTCAACTCGTCGATAATGTTAAATTAAACAGGGAGCATATTTTACAGTTGAGTCGATTTATAGAATGGGATAAATTCTCTAAGTATCCTGATCTGACCGAGGAATTTCTAGAACTTTGTTATCCGTTTCTGGAATGGAAATATGTGAGCAGGTTCAATAAATATCTAACTTTGAACTTCATCAGAAATCATCTGGCCGCATTCAATAAATGTTGGGATGAAATTTCTCGGTATCAAACCCTCGATGAAAATGCCATGACCGAATTTGCAGATCTGCTGAATTGGAGGCTTGTCTCACGATATCAAACAATGTCCCCAGAATTCATAATAAAATATAAACACCGTGTTGATTGGAACTATATTGAAAACTATCAAAATGTTTCATCAGATTTTGTAAAAAATAATCGTCCCAATGTGGATAATTAGCCCTAAGAGGTTCGTTTGTTAAGTATTCAAATCAAAATGGTTTGAATAATAAATGGAACAGTATTTGCAAAAGCAATTGTTAATTTTTAGACAAAGTTATAACTTCTATTTTAGAATAGGAATTTCACTTTCATTGTTGAAATCTGCGTTCAGTGTGTTAAGTTTATCGGGTTATTTTTTCTTTCCTCTCACATTGCTAACTTTAATAACTGGTTGTTTAGAAATTTTAGAAAAATCCTTGAAAATCTCTGAGAGAGTTGAAGAGTATAAACATGCTTACAAATTTTATAGACAATTTCTACATCAGTATAGAGCTAAATCTCTCTCTGAAATAGAAATCAACATCAGAGAACAAGAGCTGAACAATAATTTTAATTTTTTCCCTCGTGAAAAATATGTCAAAGAAGCTCGAATAAATGGTTACCAAGCCAATCCTCTGTAAACACCGATGTTTCAATTAATGTTCAAGTCATTGTGACTTGAATATACATATAATATTAAATACATACAGACGCTATATGATGGAAGTTAGTCACTGGGCGTTGCCAAGGCGCGAGGCGTGTACGGCTGATTGCAACGCGACACGACGCGCGGTCGAGATGAGGAAGCGGAGAGTGAACAGCGAACGGCTGATTGCGACGCGACGCGGCGCGCGCTTGGCTCGTGACATTGAAAGGCGGTCTATCGCCTGATTACGAATGCAAGCCGTATAGAACGCTATCTGTTTGTAAAATGTGGAACTATGCAAAAGCTGTGTGTGCAATGCTCTATTCCAACGCTTATATACTAGAAATGTTCCTTCTCGTTGTAACCGTCGCTGTGGCTCATGGGACAACGTCGTTGACTCATAGTCGTGCGATCCCAGGTTCAATCCTTGGTTGGGCGTATGTATTTCACGTTGTTCGGGCCCGACAACGTGGAATGCAATACTCCGTGGTCTAAAATTTCGAGCACAATCAGACCCTTGTGTGGAAGTCATTGGTTAGCTATCGGCTGTAAAGCAGGCTGTTCCCATACTGCACACATTGGTTGTATGTACTGTGGTTTGATTACTTAAACGTGTTTCAACGAGCAGTATATAATCCTGATTGTGTTCGAAAGTAACAGTCACTGCACGGCTTGGTACACGACAGCTTCTCTGTCATTTGGTACATCGCATACTGTACAGTTAACGTAAAAAAAGCACACCGTATAACCGTCAACTCAATTGGGTGCACACAGTTGAGTTGACGGATACCGTGAACAGCTACAAAAGAAAAAAAAAGAAAAAAAAAGCTCAGAGTACACTTCAATCCCATTCAGGGGTTCTCGGCAATATGATAAAAGTACAATATGAGTGGGATTGAAGTGTGCTCATATGGGTCCGAGAACCCCATATTGCTAAAATTTATAAAACTTATTCTTTAAGTCAAGTTTGATCAGGCATTATTTTAAAGTCAAGTTTGATCAGGGATCGATTTCAAGTCAAGTTTGATCAGGGATTGATTTCAAGTCAAGTTTGATCAGGGATTAATGTCAAGTCAAGTTTGATCAGGGATTGATTTCAAGTCAAGTTTGATCAGGTATTATTTTAAAGTCAAGTTTGATCAGGGATCGATTTCAAGTCAAGTTTGATCAGGGATTGATTTCAAGTCAAGTTTGATCAGGGATTAATGTCAAGTCAAGTTTGATCAGGGATTGATTTCAAGTCAAGTTTGATCAGTATTATTTTAAAGTCAAGTTTGATCAGGGATTGATTTCAAGTCAAGTTTGATCAGGGATTGATTTCAAGTCAAGTTTGATCAGGGATTAATTTCAAGTCAAGTTTATCAGAGTGAGCCAGAACCTACACATTATATCTACTGATGTCATTACTAAAGCCGCCCATTGACCTGTTTTACTGATGATGCAAAAGTTTGCGACAGACCTTTATTTAATGACATGGTGTGAATGGTGCAAACCACTTGCGGTAAAGGCGTAGCCAATCCAGGGTCGTCATTCCGAGTTCGGCTTGGGGGGGAGGGCAAAAATCTGATGACTTTTTTTTATTTTTTTTATTTTTTTATTTTTATTTTATTTTTTTAAATCATGAATGTAATTTTAGAGCCATGAGCCGGCTTGGGGGGCGAAAATCTCATGACCTTTCCCCCCTCCCCCCTCATCAATATACTTCGTTCCCGTTTCTGATCCTGACTTTGAATCCTTGGGGGGGGCGGGGGAGTTTGCCCACCTTGCCCCCCTCAAATGACGCCACTGAGCCAATCAAAGACGAGCTGTTTTAATAACATTAATACTACTAATGCAAATGACAGCTGGTTGATTGTCAGATTTAAATTAAAGCCGAGGCAGGAGTAATACTCTGTTGACAAAATGTTTGGAATCCGTGAAAAAATAGTGACCCTAAAAGTCCTGTATAGCCTTCTGTAAACATTACGCTACTGTATTGTCATTTCCTTGCCGTTATTAACCTCTTTCCAAAGTATGGAGCTTCAGCCAAGATTTTCTTTTTCTTTCTCTTTTTTTTTTGTCTTTTTTAATTTTTTAATTGTTGCATTCAATTAAGGGAAATTTTGAGATGAAAATCTATAGAGCCCTCTCTCAGAGGAGATATGGAGGTGGGAGGAGGAGATGACTGCCCGAACGGTTGCTTCTCGCCTCAATCTTAAATGCGTCAGTAGCAAAAGTTAAGACCTGTTTTTTTCTCCCCGGCGCGAACGACTTTGCGGGCCCCAGCGCGAAAATATCAAAAGGGAGTCGATTCAGAAAAGTGTTTCTGAGTAATTACTTTCCGTGAAGGAATTTTATTTTATTTTTCTTCTTTTCTCTCTCTCTCTCTCTCCCCTCTCTATCTCTCTCTCTCTCCCCTCTCTATCTCTCTCTCTCTCTCTCTCTCTCTCTCTCTCTCTCCCTCTCTCTCTCTCTCTCTCTCTCTCTCTCTCTCTCTCTCTCTCGCACTCGCCATTTTATCATATTCGGTTCCTCCTCTACCTCAGCTCCGTCTCAACGTAAAACATCGCCGTCCTCTTCAAATCCGGAATCATTCACGGAAAAGAGGGATAAAAGAAGGATGAGAAGGAGAGGAAAGCTCTGGAGCAAAGCTTTTAGTGTAGCCACGTCGTTAAGAAAAGAATATTTTTTTTTTCTCTCTGTAGGAGGATGTGAAGAGAGGAGGAAAGGTCGCACCGAGAGAGTTAAGTTGGTACTACCCACCTACATTTGTTTGAATCCATCATTACACGTTCAGAATTTGGTTTACAAGCGGTGTGAATCAATCGCTCCTCGAATTTTGAACACGAAAGTAAATAAATTGTACCCTCTCCCACTCTCCGTATTCTCCAAGCCCTCTTATCTCTCCCCTCTCTCTTTCCCCCTCCCTCCCACCCCCTCCCATTTTTTCTTTTTACTTTTGACTGCTAAATCGAGCTGAGCAATTTCCCCTCTCACACACAATCGCACTTCTTTGACTCAGTTGCCAGATATTTTGGCACCGTCGATCCCTTCTATTAGACGGTTTTAGACTTTTAGTCATGATGTCTGACTTCGGAAAAAAGTCGACGTGACTCCCATGCACGTTCTGCTATCTCGCTCTTATCACTAGAATCGTACATAGAGACAATTTGAGAGTGACTTTTGGATATACATGGATTTAAAGGCTGAGTGCCTCGTGATAAACTCAACAAAATGTCACGAAACTATAGTTACCGTGGGTATATGATTGTGCCTATATCCACGAAAAAAGTTCATAGGGAAATGAGATAATTTTAAGTGCTGGTTGCAATCGACGGTTGCATTGTTGACTAAGCTCTTGACTTATGTGACGGTGCACTAAAATCGTTTGTCAACAAAATGTTCGTGGTGTGCACACATTTTCGACTGTGGCTATTGACACGGAAGGGGGACAATGACACTACGTATAGTGATACCAGAATGTTTCCTTGAGAAGTGGGGGTACGTTTTATTTTAAAAATTGAAGCGTCACTGAAAGTGTCGTTGGGCGTTCTTGTGTAGTCTACTAGTCAATGATTCCAAAGATCAGCCCGCAGGTGAGACTGTGTAATCTCTTCAAAAATTTCACCCCAGAAACCAATTTCATTGAAATTGCCCTCGAAATTTTTATAGAGTGGAAAATATTTCTTGCTCACTGCTGTGGAGAAAACCCGGCTTGCCTTTTTTCCCTCCCGTCTATTCATCCGCGCCACGTTCCACTTCTCGTAAATCGTTCCCTCCTCCTCCTCCTCCATTCATTTCATCTCATTGCATTTTCCCGCCCGTTCCTCTTCCACCGTTCCGAGTTCGGTTTCGCTCGAGGGCTTTAACAATCCGGCTTCGGCGCGCGTCAACTTGTTGGTCGCAGCAGCAGGCAAGGACTTGGAACAACGTTTTCAAACTTACCTTTTTTCTCCACGAGACGGGGTGTTAGAAGTCGTACGATGTGGCAACGGTGGGCACATGCAGCCTGAGTCTCAGCGTGAGATGATGTGACAAGGAAATTGAACTCTACTCCAGAGTCTGCCTTCTGTTCTGTTTGCATGTTCAGTTCCTTGCCGCATGCCGCCCGTTCCTCTATTTAATATTCCTTTACGTCACTTGATTATTTTTCCCTCACCGCCAAACAACCGTCTCTTGATTCCTTTTCCTGTTCGATCCCTAATACTACCTCTGGTAACCTCCTCCCGCTTCCCCTCAATCCTGGCGCCACGAGTAATTTCCTCTTACTTGAGATTTGCCAGCGACAAACCACTCGCGTGTCTTTGGACTGCCTCCAATACTCCTTCATTTTTTTTTTTTTTTTTTTGGTGACACCCTCAGGTAAGCATATTTTTGCGAATAGGTTTTGTGAATGTCATCCTTTATCCAAGGTAGGTATACAGTTAGAGCCTTTAGCTTATTTGGAGCTTCGAGCAAGATATACTTCTATTGAAAGCTAATGGGTTAGCAACACAAGGTCAGTCGGTTCACCAGAGCTGGTTTACCCAATCAGTGATTGTGAGCCAACTTGTTCAATCCATGAAAGTGTGTCCTCGCAAACATGGAACTCGTAAATGAACTAATCACAGCTCACTTGTAACGCGTCGGTTCTTGACATCCCTTTATTTATCCACCATATGTCTATGCATCTATCTGTATTAATCTACCTTGTAAATACTCGTGAATACGACTCGCGAAGAACTGAACAAGTCACTTTCCATATTACACTAATTTTGCAACTTTTCTACGTTTCAAGTATATCTGAGATGCAGTGGCGAAGTGTGCAAGTTGGCAACGTTGCAGTTTGTCCATCTAAACCAATGACATAAATCGAAGTATTGGGTGTTCGGTGAACACCCTCGCTTCCGACCTTTTACATGGGCTTAAATAGACAAAATGCAACGTTGCCAACTTGCACGCTACTCCACTGCTGAGATGAGAGGAGCTAAAAGCAGTTTCACTGTAGGTGCTTAGTGGAACTTGACATGATTGTGACCTGATCATGTTCATTTCGCTTGGTCGGTTTCGGCAAATTTCAACAATATTACAATGAATTTAAACCGAATTATTGAAAATGGTCTGCTATTTGGCATTATAGAGTCATTTTGCCACCGGTCAATCCATAGTTTGTCAGAATGACCTGTTTACTCTTAAAAAAAACTTTACATTTTATAAATGATTCATGAGTTGGTCCGATTTTGTTGATAACTGCAGAAGCCATTATCTTTGACCGACATGTTTATTCGTTTGGTAGCCATGCAATTGTTTTAACGATACTTTTTCCACGGAATTTTTGAGTATCAGTGGAAAGTCCTGTTTCCGTGGAATCTTGCGAAGGCTGTAAAGGTGGACTCTCAGCAGGGCTGCGCGGCTGCCATTTTGCATCTATGTTCGTATTTTTCCATTTAACTCAACGCAATTTTTTTGAATTTCCCGCCAAATTTGGCAGAACTAATCCTCAGCCCCTGGACTTGTTTTATTTTAAATTATTAATAGATAGGCGAATTTTCCGGGAACGGGTTTTACCAACGCGGCTCTAAATCGCTCTTTTGTGAAGTGAACGATTGATTCTATAATCCAAGTACAAACACAGTTTGCCATCGTGGATGTGTGTGTTTCTCTTTCTCTTGCTGTCTACTCTAAATATATATATTTTTTTTTTTTCGAAAACAAGCTCCTCAAACCACTTGTAAAATAATAGCTTGCAATTTAAAAATAATCATTTTTGTGAACCACCGATCATGAGACTCGTCGATCTGTTCGCTGGGGGGGGGGGGGGGAGATAACCAGAAGCACAATGCCTCGTTAATCGGGAATTTGTTGGTACTGTTCCCAGAATTTTAGTATTCGTGACGTATTTATTGAAAAGTTAAGTTTTGGTGAAAGTACTAGAAATTCCTAGATTCACATTTCGTTGTGCTTCGGGTGGTATTAGGATTTAGGAATTACTTTTTTCAGTCTTCAATTCACCGAAACTACTACTCCCTGCACACAGGCTTTGCCATTTGCGGTGCGGTGGTGTGCTAATAATAAATCAGACTTAGGTTACAGTCATCCCAAAAACTGTGACCAACTGATCGATAAATAATTGGTTTAGTTGCTACGAGCAACAATGTATTATTGAAAAACAACGAAATAAAATACAGTGGATCTTCCGTCCATCTCCAAACCAAGGAATTTCCATTTCGTTTTGCTTCGTTTTACTCTCAGAATTTCTTTGCCTCTCATTTTCTTGACTTTACTCGCTTTTCTGTGGAGCAAATCTTCATTATTTTATTTATATTTATTCGTTTTTATCCATTCGTAAAGATTTATTATTCTATTCATCCGAGTATTTATCTGTGCCTCCGATCTTCATAATAACGCTTGTTCTCTCAGCTTTTTTATTTCCACCTCTTCCTTTCCCTCGTCTTATCCTCTTTTTAATTAACTCTGGTTTTTAAGGTGAATTGAAAGCGCCGAGTTGAATTCGACGTGCGCTCACAAAAGCATCCTACCTACCTGTGAAGTGAACAGAATAAAAACAATTTTCGCTGACGAAAAGGTGGTAGTAGGAGGGGATGAGAGGGGGGAGGGGGTTGGGGGTTGGGAAGGAAGTAGAGAGAAACGAATCGCTGTATCTTTCAAAAGACTTAAAAGATTAGATAGACGCTTGCATTTAGATTTATAATAGCGTGCCTTTTATTCGCGGCCGTGAAATGAAGCTGTCAGAAGCTTAAATGATGAAGGAGCAAACGGCACATAATGGATTATTACTTCACTTCTCTAAAACAACGCGCTCAGAAAATTCGTTTCTTCAGAATGGAATCGGAATCAAGGGAACAGTCGATTAACCTTCATCTTCCCGAACAGGGTCTTACAAACCCCAGACCTATATTTTTTGGAGAAGAGGAGAAATTGGTCTCTCATTCTCTCCTCCTCCCTCTCCCTCTCCCTCTCCCTCTCCCTCTCCCTCTCCCTCTCCCTCTCCCTCTCCCTCTCCCTCTCCCTCTCCCTCTCCCTCTCCATCTCCCTCTCCCTCTCCCTCTCCCTCTCTCTCACCCTCTCCCTCTCCCTCTCCCTCTCCCTCTCCCTCTCCCTCTCCCTCTCTCTCTCTGTCTCTCTCTCTCTTTCTCTCTCTCTCTCTCTCTCTCTCCCTCTCCCTCTCCCTCTCCCTCTCCCTCTCCCTCTCCCTCTCTCTCTCTCTCTCTCTCATTCTCTCTCTCCCTCGCCATCTCCCTCGCCATCTCCCTCTCCCTCTCTCTCTCTCTTTCTCTCTCTCTATCTTTCTCTCTATCTCTCTCTCTCTCCCTCTCTCTCTCTCCCTCTCCCTCCCTCTCTCCCTTCATCTCCCGCATCCCCCCTGTCACTCCCTTTCCGCACCAATGCCGCATTGAAACTGTTTGACGTTTATTTCCAAGACATAATTATGGAAGATTTTTACAAAGTTTTGAAAATTTTTGTCTCTTTACAATTTATTTGAGTCTCAAAGTAACCGAAATCTGTCTGGAGTCTATGTATAGTTCATTTTATGGAAGGGGGGGAGGTCTAACATTTTCATGTTTTTACCAATTAAACTGTGATCATTGAAGGAAACACTGTCCAAACGGTAATAACTGCTCTACTTAAAAAATTATGTTTGGCCAAAATCGAGGACCTGTAGAATTTTCCATTCAGATTTTTGCTATTATTTTTTCACGAAAAAGCTTCAAAAATGTTGTAGTTTATTTTTTAAAATTTTCAATTTATTAATTTATTTAGAACCCAATAATTGAAAACCTCATGAGACTCAAAAGGGTTTTAAGTTTGAAAGTTGATGCTCAATTTTGAGTCTCTTAGCACTTTATAGTAGCATTTTAAAAGCCAAACATATCATTTTTGACGATTGCAAAATTTGCAAAAACTACTAAGGGGATAAATTTGTAAAAACGTTGATAGCAAGCTCATGGTTGAAAGTTTTTGGGAGAGGGGGGAGACAAATATGTTGTAACAAAAAGAAAGGTAATTTTTTTTCTCAATGTTTCGTGCAACCGGATGTTTGACGACTTCTTTTGTTCTGACGAATCGATGTCCGACATCAAAGACAAAAGGTATATGGAAAATAAATTCTGCCGGCATTTAGAGGGCGTGGCTCTGAAAGTAGGTTCATTTTAAAGCAACCTATTCTTAGGATTGTCGCATTGACACAAGTCGCTAGTGGGCTGACGATACAGCACGGCTGTGAGGGAAACGATCTGGAGGCACATTCGGCATCCCGAAAGAGCAATTTATGGTAGTGTCTGAAATTAAGAAGGACCCATAGAGCACCTCAGGTTTGTCATTAACTGTATAATCCATACCTTCCCGATGTTGGTTTCGCATTAAAGCGAGCTATCTCTACGTTTCATGAGCCTTCGTTCCATATAGACCACTTCCATTCTATTTAAGTGCCCCCCCCCCTTATCAAGCTTGCAGCGTTCCGTATCCCGTGTTTTACTTCAATCATCATATAATTTTCACTCCGTGATGACATCTGAACACCGCGCCGGGAAAGTAGGCAACACTAATGACACGGCATAAATTAGCATATTGGAAAGTTAACGAATCACACCTTCCCCTCCTTCCACCCGCTTCTTCGACCACGTCCTCAAATCCTCACCCTTTCAGAGAAGAGAAGCTGCGCCTATCAAAATCCTAAGTGTTAACACTGAAATGCTTTTCATTTAGCGCAAATTGCGAGTTTGAAGTGTTGTTTCAAACAACCACAGAAAGCAGTCCGTCAATTAATTTTCAGGAATGAAGTAAAGGGAATTTTTGATTTCTGCCAATGTCGTGCGATAGAATTATTAAGATGGTTCCAAATCTCCACAGAGAAAAAATTGTTGATATTTCCTTAAACTTTGGTTTAGCAGAGTTGATATCGAAGCAGTGTTGCCAGATCTTGTGGCTTTTTCAATGTGTTCTTATGGAAAACGCCGCACTCTGGTCCAAAACATGAAATTTTGTGGGCGCATGAAAAGTTTTCGTTTTTTGCCTCGGAGTCGTTTTAAAGTCGTCATTTTCTATCTAAAAATCATGTTATCTGAATACTTTTAAGCTGTGAAATCATTTTTTAAACTTAGTTTTTAGTTATCTTACCATTAATTGCTTATAATCTTGATTTTTGTCCATGGATTAATGTCGGGGAAATTCCATACTCCGTCCCATTGTGCGCCGCAGGATCTGGCAACACTGTATCAAAGTCAACTTTTGGGGCCATCTGTGGGACAATGACCCTTTTTTTCATTCGCTTTTTCAACCTGCAGGCTGATTATGAACGATCGTATCGTAATGCCATCGAGTCGATGATCGATTACGTGTTATTCTTGTGAGTGCTGTAATTCCGATAGGTTACATTTCGATAGAAACCCTTCCACATATTCTGCGAAAATTTGTCGATACAACAAGAGTCATCGGTGAATTTCCGCAGAGATGGAAGGGTTTCTATCGAAATGAAACCTATCGGAATTACAGCACTCACAAGAATAACACGTACTTGATCATCGACTCGATGACTTTACGATACGATCGTTCAGAATCAGCCTGCAGATTCCTCTTTTGTCTCCAACCGCAACACTATGAATGCTAATGTTACCTTTATTTTCGCATGTTCCTTCATAATAGTTTGGAATATCTCATACAAAATATCAATATAATCGAAAATTAAGCTAACACTGCGTTTTACCCCGGAGTGAACTTTAGCCCCTGTATGCTAAACTACGTCGATATTGCTGTAGCATAAGTACGGAAGTCTTATTGGCAACTGCGCAATGTCATCGGCTTCGTCGGAAGACGTGGAGTTCAAAGTCCGCAGTGTTGTCAGATTTTAGTTTGAAATGTGCATTTTTAATATTGATTCGAAGGGGGAGTTCGCATCAAAAGCCTCCCGTAGTAGGTGCACAGTCAGCAAATTGAAGAATATCAGTTGACGCCTTGAATTTTGGCTCAGGTGGCCGCCAGCAATGCTTCTTTTATTGTTATAAGTATTGTGGGTTGCCTACCTGAACCAAAATCTTAAGTGTCAAATGACACTATTTAATTTGTTGGCTGTACATCTGGCCACAATGGAAGTTTGACTCAATTCTGCTCTTCGCGTCTGTATCCGATTCAAGTCGAGAGCTCTGGACGACTTGAAAAGTGGGAGCCGTCTGAAGAGATACGGCGCGCGGTGGATCAGAATATTGGATTTTGCGAACATGCCATGCGCATACACAAAAAAAGGAGACGAAAAAAAAATATCAGTGAAAAGCGACATGATAACCAAGAAAATATCCCATTTATTACCTTTATACACGGAAAAAAAAGATTAGTGAAATTAACCATACGATAGCTGATTTTGGCACCTGCTAGATGTTATGGTAAACTTGACCAGAAGTATGGGACATTTACCGATACTTTGAATAAATTCGACATGCAATCAGGTAACATCACCTAGTACCTAGTCAAAACATAGTATACTTTTGGTTAACATTGCCATAACATCTAGCAGGTGCCAAAATCAGCTATCGTATGGTTAATTTCACCGTAGTTTTTTTTCCGTGTAGTTTGAAATGAGTCACATCACAAGGGTATTTTTTAATGAAAATATCGGCAATTAAAACAAAAAGCAAACATTTTTTGTGTCAGGAAATATCCATGTTTCAGTCGAATGTGCGGCGCGGACGGAGAGAAGAAGAGATGCAGGTTTGCAGAGATGCAAGGAACACTCGCAAGATCTCCTTCTTTCTTTCGCAGATGAAGTTTGAAGAAAAAAAAAGAAAGGGGGGGGGGGAATGTGAAATTCGCGTCTATTCGGCGTGCTTCGTTCGTCTTTGCTTGCTATAGCTACTCGCTGGCACTCGCTGGCGAATCCCTTCAAAAAGAAAGTCCTTTTCGCGGAACGGAGCTTATACCTCAAGAAGAAAAAAATTGACTCGCAACTTTTTTTCCTTTTTTCCCCCATTTATTCTTTTGCGGATGGATTTGTTTAAATGATCCATTCCTCTCTCCGTCTCTCTCTCTCTCTCCCTCTCTCTCTCTCTCTTTCTCTCTCTCTCTCTCTCTCTCTCTCTCTCTCTCTCTCTCTCACTCTTTCTCTGTAGCAGAGATGTTGAAGCGGAAGTTCCCTTTAATTTTATTTGCTTTCATGAATAGATTCCTCTCTTTCCGTTCTGTTAATTAGTAAGAGAAATTTGCTCCGGAAAAAATAAAAATGAATGATTGCGGTTTGCTTTTTATTACTCCACAACTATCCCCTGCAAATTTATCAACCGATGAAACACCTTCCTTTGCTCTGCATTACTGTATTCAAAG
Source organism: Trialeurodes vaporariorum (assembly GCA_011764245.1). NCBI lineage: Eukaryota > Metazoa > Arthropoda > Insecta > Hemiptera > Aleyrodidae > Trialeurodes > Trialeurodes vaporariorum. Next base: position 29,853,105 of record VMOF01000002.1, read on the forward strand.
GAGTGCCTCAAAATTATACACGATTACAAAGAAAGCATCATACTTCGGACAGGAAAGGATGTAATCCTCCCATCAAAAGGACTCTTGAATGCTTAATCATGCGTTAAGACGAGCTGCTCTGCCAACCTTAATTTTAAAAGGGTTCTGCGGAAAACGTATACGAATCTTTGGATACTGTGGAATGCTGTGCGCTTTTAAAAAAAAAAAAAATAATATCGTTGAACTTTGAAACTCGGGGTTATGCGTGGCCTTGGGAAGGGAGGGGTATTAAACCGAACATTTGGCCGTTAGCCGTTTATAAAATCGTTTTGCAAAACTAACACGATTTCACGATTCTCATCAAAATTCCCTCTCGAAAATTGTATACTTCAGATCTTCTCTCAAAACCGCGGTTTGACGATACTGATTCGTAGGATAAATTAATCGAGTAAAACAGTTTTTAATGTGAAATTGTTTTACTTGTTTACTCTTTAACCACGTTTTGGTTGTCTTGAGGGGACGAATATTTTCCTGGCTTGATACCCCCTCGATTCTTTGGAATTTTGTTTTTCAAAAAATAGATATACAATTTAGAATTGCAATCTGGAAGCTCAAATCCTATTGATGAAAGAAATTTACATACTACAGAAACTTTTGTATCCATCAACGGTTGGGTTGTTGGGTTGATATTATAGTAAAATCAAATAATTATATAGAGAGAGAGAGAGAGAGAGGAGAGAGAGAGAGAGAGAGAGAGAGAGAGAGAGAGAGAGAGAGAGAGAGAGAGAGAGAGAGAGAGAGAAGAGAGGAGAGAGAGAGAGAGAGAGAGAGAGAGAGAGAGGGAGAGAGAGAGAGAGAGAGAGAGAGAGAGAGAGAGAGAGAGAGAGAGAGAGAGAGAGAGAGAGAGAGAGAGTGAAGTGAGAGGCGTAAAGAATACATTTTTAGTTTGTTCAGTTTTTTTTTTTTTTTTTTAGAGACGTTTAGTAGGGAGATGCTTAGAGTACAATAGGTTTTATCTTTAATGCTTAACACCCCCCGTCAATCATGTTAATTTCCTTTTACAGTATAGTTTTAGTTCCGTCCTTAGAGTTTAGAATTTATGTTTGGGCAAGGACTTTGTAAGAATGTCTGTCGTTGCTCTGTTTTGATGTAACGTATAGTGTATTTGCTTAACATCTACATCACCGACAAATGTTGGGAAAATAGCCTCAATACTTGGAGAAATCAAAACTAAAAATTGAGAAATATTTCACCCGCAGCGTTGACAATTTTCCATAGCTGGGGAATATTCCTAATATTTTGGTCTTGATTTTTTCAAAATTAGGGCGATTCGCCCAATATTTGTCGGTGCAATATCACCTCAACCACCGGGTTCAAAAGTTTTGGTTCTGTACTTATACAGGGTGTCCGAGAAATGAGTTCACACTTTTGCTGTGAGCGCCTGGTTGATTGTAAAAATCTGAAAAATTCAGGAATAATCTATTACCTCTAAGCGACTTCAGAGAAAATATCGAGGGGCACCCACCCCCCTTTAGGGAGGGGCGTAGGCCCCAAAATGTACCCCGTGTTGCCAATATATCGCATATTTCAAATGGCAGAGGGTATTTTTTATTTCATCATTCAAAAGGGCTCAAAAAACTGAGTAATTTCGTTTTTTCAGATTTTCGGTAGCCCCTCTCAAAACAAAATGGCGGCCAAATAGCTACCCCATACTTTAGAGGCCCATAACTTCGGTTTGAATTAATATTTTTTCAAAAACTAAAATTTTTCTGAATCCTCAGAACGTCCTCTTTCCAATGATGTACCACACTTTATCATTTTGTGGAAAAAAAATGGGGCGCGGAGCCCCCCAAAAATTTTTGAGTTTGGGGGGCTGTAGCTCAAAAAAGTCAAATGTAAAGGGGGGTCGTGTTGTACATCGATCGAAAGATCTTAAAAAAAGGAAGAATTTAACGCAAACCCGAAGTCGCTACAATGCGTCTATTCAAAATGGCGGCCATTTAATCATTTGGGGGTAGGGGACCGTCCCCCTAAAATAAAATCCCTCCATCGAGTGATACACCAATCGAAAGGTCTTGGAAAGAGAAAGAGAATGGCACAAACCGGACGTCAATACGACGCTTGTATCCAAAATGGCAGCCGGTCAAAGTTTTTTGGCTTATGACCCTGCAGGCCTATAGCCAAAAAACTTTGACCGGCTGCCATTTTGGATACAAGCGTCGTATTGACGTCCGGTTTGTGCCATTCTCTTTCTCTTTCCAAGACCTTTCGATTGGTGTATCACTCGATGGAGGGATTTTATTTTAGGGGGACGGTCCCCTACCCCCAAATGATTAAATGGTCGCCATTTTGAATAGACGCATCGTAGCGACTTCGGGTTTGCGTTAAATTCTTCCTTTTTTTAAGATCTTTCGATCGATGTACAACACGACCCCCCTTTACATTTGACTTTTTTGAGCTACAGCCCCCCAAACTCAAAAATTTTTGGGGGAGCTCCGCGCCCCATTTTTTTCCCACCAAATGATAAATTGTGGCACATCATTGGAAAGAGGACGTTCTGAGGATTCAGAAAAATTTTAGTTTTTGAAAAAATATTTATTCAAACCGAAGTTATGGGCCTCTAAAGTACGGGGAAGCTATTTGGCCGCCATTTTGTTTTGAGAAGGGCTACCGAAAATCTGAAAAAACGAAATTACTCAGTTTTTTGAGCCCTTTTGAATGATGAAATAAAAAATACCCTCTGCCATTTGAAATATGAGATATATTGGCAACACGGGGTACATTTTGGGGCCTACGCCCCTCCCTAAAGGGGGGTGGGTGCCCCTCGATATTTTCTCTGAAGTCGCTTAGAGGTAACAGATTATTCCTGAATTTTTCAGATTTTTACAATCAACCAGGCGCTCACAGCAAAAGTGTGAACTCATTTCTCGGACACCCTGTATAGTTTACACCTGCAGATTTTGGGCAATATTCTCAATGAGATGATAGGAAATGGAGCAACCAGTATATAACTAGAATATATTTCGAATCTATCCGAATAATCACTTGTTGGATTTATCATTGATTCGGACCCAAGCATCGGCAACTATATTACACTTATCAGTGAGATTATCCTATCGATAAGAAAAAAAAAGTCAATAACAGTTTGCAAATATTCAAATGAACCGCTGCTGACGTGAGACAGTTAATCAAAGCCGCGAGTAGTATAAAGTCATGTGATTTTGCGCCCTGGAAAGCGCGTTGCGTCGAAACTGATTGAAGGCATCTTATTGAATTTAACATAGTAAAGATAACTGGTAGTGTGATATCTGGATTGTAGAGTCTTATAGTAATATTTTCTTTCTCCACCCTCCTCCTGGCAGATGCTCGGGGACCAAATATTGTTAGCTTCCGAGCGTAACTTACGCACGGTCACGTGACCGTGCGTAAGCTCTCTAGTTGGTCGAAACCGCACGCAAGATACACGCAATTCAATGCTCGGGACTTAACATTATTTGGTCCCTGAAATACAGACGAGCAGAGAGAAAAACAAAGTCCTAGATGCGTCTCGAGAGTTCGAAGTTGATTGAGGAGTGCTGGAAGGAAGAAGGAAGAAGAAAGAGGCGCAAGAAACGATTGAATCATGGTCTTGGAAGAAATTATCCCTGAAAACATTTGGCCTCGGGCATCACTAGCGCAGCGGAGGTTGTACCAATGTAAGTACTTGCCACCACCGGTGCAGAATGGCCGCCCGCCGCATGCCTCGCCTCGCCCAAGGTAGCCTCCACTGCTGCCTCGGGGACCGGGTATTTGACTCTTCCTCGTCAAATGATGGGGAAATGAGTCGGGCGCAGAAATAACAGATAAATCTCGAGAGTCTCGGCGATGAAATGTCATTTAACCATCCGATAAACGTCCAGGTAAACAGATTAAATACAGGCGAATGGAGTTAAAGTTGAAGGGAACACAGTGTTGCCGCCCGTGAAAAACCATATTTGCAATATTAATGGGTTCCCGTTGTGTCTGGTACTGCTTTTAGCCTTCGATATTAATCCTCGCTGTTTACGAATATTTTACTTTAGGGTGAGGGGAGAGTTTTTTTTTCTCTCTCTTCATTTAATGAATGTTATTTTATTAGGAAAAAGCTCTTAAAGGAAATTCAGAGCCCAAGTCAGCTCCATCCGGAAACGTCAATCTTAAAATTAGGGATCTGATTTAGTGTATTGATTTCCTCCGCAATGTCCTAGCTTGATGCGAGAGTCTTCGAGAATAAAATTAGCCTTTGGGGGGTTTTTGATTCATAATGTAAAATATCTGGACGAATTTAATTGGAAATCATGCAAAAATCATCAGAAAAGTAGAATAAATGATTTTCGCAAGAAAGAATATTAAGTAACTTGAACTTTTCTGACGCGAAAATATACATTTTTCATACCTAGGAAAATGCATTTTTCCATCCACCGTGCAGCCAATCAAAGTGTTACCGCAAAAACATCTATCAGCACGGTTGAAGTGTCGGTAAACATGTTTTTTAAGAAATTCAAAATTCTGAAAGTTGTCTTGATTAAAAATTATAAATTGTCTCTTTCTAATGCAAGTATCTTTTGGTTTTATCTTGTCGGTCTAAAGTAAGAACCAAGTGTCACACGCTCACACCCTCAAGAGAAACAAGAATCCATTTTCTTTAAAGGTCAAATTGAAATGATGTTTGTGAAAGACAGTAACTATTTCGACCCTTAAACCTCACTTAAAAGGACCTTGTAGACCTTTTATATTCCGTCTATTGACGAAACAAGAAAAAAATCAACAAGAAAGAAAGGAAAAAAAAATAAAAATCTGCACTCTCTTTAATGAACGCTTAAAGATTCATAGTCCTCGAAACGTATATAATATGATTTGGTAGGAGAGATAGCAAGTCGGGTTGAAAAAGGGGATATTTATTCTGTTGTTCGACTTGATTTTCAGTTCGAGTGCCCAATCGATACTGCTGTCAATTTATTCTCATATCACGAGGAGTGGAAGTTGTCAACTTGCCAAAATTAATCCCCAGAACGCAGCTCACCGTAAAATATACAGTCAACCCCTACCCGCGTTACCGCGTACCGTACTTATTCCCCTATGGTCAGCTGATATACTCCCTCCAAATTTTCCCCCCTCGCCCCGCCCACCCCCACCCCCCCCCCGCCCCCGCCCCCCCCATCTCCGCCCACCCCCTCACTCTCCAATTACTTCCTCCTTACTTCTTATTTTCTTTTCAACACCACTCTAGCTTGTTCTTACCCCCCACGTAGTGACAAGCCGCTCTCAATCTTCTGTGATTCTCTCTTTCACTTCCCATTCACCCTCTCACTGAATGTCTGGGTTAGGCCAGATCTCCAGTGTGTAATATCAGCCAGTGGCGGCTCGTGCTATACCGTTGTGTTTTGTCCCGTTTAAACCAGAGTTAGGCAAAATAGATAGTAGTGGAGTCTCACGAGTTCCGGTATTTGAGATTTGTACTTTTTTTACTGTATTTTTTGGCTTAATCAGAATGGTTTTTTCGCGAATCAAGGATGATCTGAAATTGATCCCATGCCGAAAATAAAAAAATTGAACCGACATGATCATTAATCCGTAATAAAAAATCCCTTCGGATCACCGTTGAAATACAGCTCAACAAATTTACGAATCCTGAATACTAGGACTCTTGAGACTCAAATACTGGTTCTGGAAAATAAAAACAAAACAAAGATTCCCTGTGTATCGTCTTCATAACTGTGCGAATGGATCCACCTCCATTCTTACAACACGGAGCAAGAGGACGAGTGGTTCAAAAGGTAGCGCTAAATTTGAGCTGCTGATCAAGGAGAAAAAATGTATCAAAGAGGGAAGGTGGTGGGGGAGGGGGAAGTCTAAATTAAGGAGATCTGGCTAGTAACGGAAAAGTAAAACCATCGTATAGGAAAACTCGGCTGTGGTGAAGGTGGTGGTGCTGTGAGGGGGGGAAAGTGGGGCACACAAGAGGGATTTGCTTTCGTATCGGAACGTATCCCGAATCCCTTATCGTGTATGCGAGTCCCGAACCCTGCGAGCCAGGAGTCAGGGAGTCCGGGTCTGGAGGCGACAATTAGAAAGGGGGGAAAAAAAAAAAAAGGGTAAAAGACGAGGAGGAGTCCCGCGGGATCCGTAACAAGAAAGCGGTAATAAGTCAAAGAATGCCCCCCCTTCCTCACGCCCCCCCACTCCTTCATCGCAAAACGCGTCGAAACGCGTGTACTTACAGTGGTAAAGCAGTGGATAGAAATAAAAGATTTTCTGGCATCGTTACATTAACCAAATCCGAGACTGTAAGTAGAGGATACCGTTTTGCGTCCATATGTACAATAGAATTCTAAAACCCATCGATGATTCTACCGATCTGACTTGTGTATTTCTTTAATCCACATTGTTAAACTTCTCAATGTAGACAAATGATAAAAGACAATGACTATGAAAATGAAAGACCCATGTAAAGATTTAGACGAATTTTCAAAAGATCTTAATTTTTTAAGTTGGTTGCTAAACTTGCCTACGAAATGTGCGCCAAATCGTAACTAGTTTCAAGAAGATATATTAACGAGTAATATCCATGGTTTACTTTCCACTGTCTGAAAAAAAAAATGTTATTTTTGGTTTTGAAAAATTCTGAATGGGTCCTTCTTATGGTCACTATGTGTGTAATATTTGCTTCATGGTAAGAATCACCACTGAATCATAGCATGAGCTCAAATTTACGCAAAACGGCAGAAGTGTTGCGGTGCACAGTCACGTTGCGTTAAATTTAGCCAACGTTGCATTTTAACTGTAAAAGGAAAAGTCAAACCAGGATGTGTGAGTTGAGCACCGTTTAATGCGAGTTTTTAATTTGGTTCAAATGGACAAACTGCAAAGCCGCCAAACACACTTCATAATTGTAAATACTATAACAAGTCGAAATAAAAGAATCAGTGGTGCGGATCGTGCAACGTGGCAACATCGAATTATCTCTATTTAAACCAGAGATTACTAAGCCCGAGAGATATGGCATAATGATTCAAAAGTGTTGTTCGACTCCTACGAAGTATGCAATGTGGCGTACACTGGTGACCGTAAACATTGTTACCACTGTTGTTGTTTGAAATGCGAGGTTTGACAGCAACGCCACTAACTAAATTAATAAGATTAATAAAATGTTTGGGAAGTTATATGAGTTCTGAGTATATTTTTAACGTGAGTCTGAAAATTTAAGTCTCTTTAATTATCCCATCGGTCGGCCATTAAATACAAACATTTAGATGCTGCAGAGAATCTAACCTCATTTAGTCATTTCCAACAACATGAATAACAACAATGTTTACGGTCTCCAGCGTACTGCACGTTGTATCACGCCCATTCTGCAGGCGTTTTTTAGGGAGCCATGCTAACAGTTCTTCAACACGGCGGAGATAGGAAGTGCCATATCTCTTGGGCTTAGTAATCTCTGATTTAAATCTATGTATTAAAAATGATGCTTCGGAAAGCCATTGGATTCTCTTATGATTGAATTTTTCACTTTGAATGGCTAAAATCATGTTTTCCAGAGTGCACTGTAGCCAACCGCTATCGAACTTAGAGTATAAGACGGAAAATGTCAGATGTAAAGCCTTACTATATTTATGGGAGGAAAATATTACTATAAAGGAACTTTTTTGGAGCAAACACGTTAAACTTGTGTTGTCTAGAAAAATCCTCAGTTTGATGTTTCGATTCAGTGCAGTATGGGTGGAAATCCTTGGAATTTGATTTGCACCATTACCGAACAAGCAATTAGATCGTTATCAGCCTTTAGGGCTCATACCGTTGTTTTTGATTGGCCCGTTTTCCGAGATAGCTTACATGTGTCAGGGCCCAAATAGAGTATGGGACACATATGGTACTTTCCGCCCGACGTGAATATCGGTGCGGAGCTTTTAAGAAAGACATTGGTCGCAAAACACCGAGAATTCACGTCTAGTCTAGAAACAAGGCCTCAACTATTCAAACAAACAATATTCGTCTTCTTTTTCACTCCCATGTCTGGACGTAAGTCCCATCTGTGTTATACTCTATTTGGACCCAGAGCTGCAATTGTTCGTTTTTCGGCGCCTACCTCAGAAATATCGAATTGAATCGGAATCTTCACATTTTCTTCCTATGCACGGCTGCTAAAGAATATGGTATATGCTGAATTTTGTCTGACGTTTTCCTTTTTCATGACGAATCATAAGCGTCGGTAGACGCAGACGGCAAGTCAGGTAACCCCACCCTACTACCACCCTCTCTACGACCTGACAAGTCTGCGCTGCGTAAACGCTTATAATTACAGAAATTATTTCATTCCCCCAAACCGTGCCTTGATATGATCCTGTAGCGAAAAAAACTACGCAACCAAACTCATCAAACTTGGTCTTATTTTAACCAGCGTGTTCTGTGCTCGTGCCTTTTTTTTGTTTGAACGCAATCCATCTAATATTTATTGAGAAATGATAAAAAAACTGAATTTCTTATTATAACGGCTATTTCAAACTACGCGGTAACTCTACTCTCATTGGCTACTGCCTTTTAGTATTTGACATCGCCGCGAGAATCGACGCTTCATCGTCAGTCAACAACAACTGCACATCATTTCAAAACAAAAACATTTCTCCCTGCTTTGACACTTTTGAAATAAACTCGTTACAAATACATGAGTGATACAAGTGATTATTGTTTCAATTGCAACGGAGGCCGTGAATTACGAAATTTGTCCTCCTCAGTTCTTCTTTTTAAATAAATGTACCAAACATCTTTTCTAGTTATTTCTTTTGCGTGCTTCTAATTTGCTGTATGCACGCGTATAGTAAAGGTTGGTTTGCTCTCACAGTTAGGTACTTTTGCATATTCATTTACTTAATAACTATTCTAGCTCTGAAGCTGAAAGTATTCGAATTTGGGCATAACCGCGGAGCTTCATTTTCCACTTCATTGCTTGCAAATGCAACAGCTGAGTACCGTAATACTGTTGATCACTGGAGGGAGAGTAGTTTCTGATGTGTTTACAGTACCTTTGTGATTTTAGCACAGAATTATACAATGTATTATTCTGTGATTTTAGTATAATTATTCATAAGCAAGTAGTGACAAAAGCTGTGTACTTTGTTGTGTACTATCAGTCAATTAAAGATTGGGACTAAACTATTTGGGCTCGGACACTCGGCGCTTGAGGAATTAGCGATAAGGGGAGAAACTCTCGGAAATTCGCAGCAGTGTTGCCAGCTTGTGCTAACGGTGAGCGATAAGGGTGGGGTAGCGAGGGGAGTGGAATATAAACCGCAGGGCCTTCACTCATAACAAATATGAGCGAGCAGATAAGCGTGCCTCGTCGAGAGCGGCTATCCGTCTCCGATCTGCGCCGTCTCTTTTCCGACCAGTGCAGTTTCACCTAAAAGCTGGTCATCGTGTCCAAACGACACAGTCGCACTGTCGTCAACCCCTCCTCCCCCTCCCCTACTCCTTCCACGCTGGCTGCTTCAACTCTCATTGTCAGTTCAACTCACTATTTCTTCTTTTCATTCAATAGACTTTCAGTGACTCGTTACTCGTTTGTTGTAAAAATTGGTTTTCAGCGATGATGGCCCCCCTCCTCCACAACACAAATATCATTGAGTCAGTGCCGACAATTTTTGGGACAAATCCTCCCTTAAGACTATAGAAAGACTTTTTTGGGTTGCGCTTCCGTCGATGATGATATTGCGTGGATCCAGGAGGCACGAGGGCATGTGCTTCCCCCCTTCCCCATTCTCAAAAAGCGTTAAAAATTGCCCTTTTCCATCGTATAATGATCTTGTAATGCTTTTTGGACGCTAAAAATTGCCATGTCTAAAACGTGCCCCCCCCCCTCGCCCTTTAGAAAAATTATGTGGATCTTTCATTAGGCTGATGACTGTTGACACATTATGATCTGTTGCCCGGGAAACTTTTTTAATTATCAGAGACGTTCAAAGTATCATTCAGAATTTAATTTGGAGCAGCAATTGTGGCGGATCCAGAAGATTTCCTGGGGGAGGGAGGAGATCACCCCTCTAGATTTTGAAATTTGTAGTGTCTTTGAAAGAATATTTTGGCAATTTTCTATCAAGTAAGGGCGACTTTTAAGGGTTTCCGGGCAGACACGCTCGCCGCCACCCATCTCCCCTCTCGTTGGTTCCCTTCTAGTACCCCCCCCCCGACATCCACGGAAAAAAATACTATCATAGCGACAAAATACTGGACTTTGATCATCGTTTTGGGACTCGTTAAAAAACACCAGGTCAAGAAACCCAGGATTACAGCGAAACTTACGGGTTTAAAGTTGTATCTCAGTAGAACGCAAAAAACTGCGCTTGATCGGTGGATCGACTCGTTGCTCGTTGGCATGGTTAGTGTTCCATTCTGTTTTGATGAAACACTCGAACCGCATTGGCTAACCGCAATAAAAAGACGGGAGTGTTCCCTTGTTCCGATTAAAAATTTCCGGTTTGTTCCGATTAAAAAATTAGCCTCACCAGTACTACCAAATATAACTTTTTACTCTTCAAGGGTTTAGCTTTTGATACCTTCTTTTCATACTTCAAGTGCAGTTGATCATCTGGACCGAAGGCAAATTAACAATGAGATAGAATTTCTGCGAAGGGACAGCAATAAATTGTCACGTTTTGAAGCATGGATGGGAAGTGATTTCAGCGGAAAAGAAAGTTTATCCATTTTTTTCTTTTGCTTTGATCCATTGGTTTCAAAGCTCATTTGAGTTTTAAGTTTAAGTCAAGCGCTTACATTTAATATCAAAAACTCCTCTAAGACATGTTACCGAAGGACATTTTGGGTCATAAATGATAAAAACAAACGTAATTAACAGGCAGGTGGACTATGGAGTAGAAATTAGCATTGCCTTTCGTAAAACTTTTACTCAAATTTTTCATGGAGAATATTTTTTTAATTTTTAAGGTCGCAGTTTTATCAGGACATAATTTTTTCCCGTCTCAAATTCATGACCCAGTTTAGTTTTCTCCTTTGATTTTAACTGTCAATTGTTGACAGGAAAGTCTCGTCTTCTACCTTACTAAATCGTATTCGCCCCTCTAACAAAGCATTTCTTTCTCCTACTTGCATAAATATTCACCAGAACCCATTAATCAACTTTAGGGAGGGGGGAGGGGTTTAAAGCAGAGGTGGGCACGGTAAATGGTAATCGCTTCCTCACATCTGGGTTGATTTTCAAACCTCTTAGATATGGGTTGGGGGGGAGTTTTTAGGGGTTCAAAGGAACTAATCGTGTTTTGATGAATTACATTGATTGTATATTGAATTTCATCATAATTTCAATAAAATCGGAACACCTGATTAAGGCTGAAATCCACCTCGATTACTTTTGAAAAGTGGTCGATGAAAGAAATCGATAAACCCAGTTTGTCAAAGATTATAGATCATAACATAATGCCACCCGAGGCAAGACCCCCTTCCTCAAAAGCTGCCTCTGAAAGTATAAGCTTTATTATTAGTCTCAAATGAGTTAAATCATTTAAAAGAGGAAAGGTTTCGGCGCTTACGACGACAATCATTGGCGAATACCGGGGGAAAGGGGGGGGGTGACCCCCCTCCCCTCCGTTCAGCCAAAAAAGGGGAAAAGAGGGAGAAGGGAGGGAAAGGGAAGAGAAAGGAAAAAGGGGTCAACGGGGGCGTAATTCCCCAGATCGCCCCCCCCGTTCGCGAGGGCTAGATGTGTTACTTTACAATAATTAATTGCAATCGATATACCACCCATCTTTCATTACCTTCTGAAGAAATGAGAATCTGCATTATTCAAGATCATGGAAGTCCAAAGAGAGCCCGTAAAACACCCCCCCCCCCACACCACTCCTTGGCATATAAAAAATTGAGAGTAAATCGAATTAAGAGAAAATTAGAGTCCCTGAATATGAGGCAGAGCTGCCGTTTTGCGTATAATTAATGAAAATTTTCAATTCACCGATGATTCCACCAGTTGAAAAAAGATTACACAGTTCAGTGCAGTGTATGACTGCACTGCACAAAAATACTTCGATCCGTAATATTTTTTCAATCGGTGGAAACGCCGTAAATTAATTAAAATATCCGCAAGTTTTTTTAAAGTCATCGACGACCCCACTGGTCGAGGAAAGATTACAGATGCGAATACGAATATATTCGTGCATTACCATCGCATACACTAAACTGAACTGTGTAATCTTTTTTCAACGGGTGGAATCATCGGTGAATTGAAAAATAAATTAACTATGCGCAAAACGGCAGCTCTGGTATGAGGGACTCTAGAGAAAATCAGAGTCCCTATATGTAGAGAGTCAAGACAAGTGAAATCATGGGCGCCGCCATTGGATGCGATTTTACACATTTTTTTACATGATGCTGAGGCCGTTTTGCTCCACTGCAAAGATTACAGTTCCGCTAAGTTTGTAACGATGTAATCTTTCCCTCCTTTTGTTGATCAACATGTATTAACGCTTTTAATGATTCTTTTGAGATTTATAGACATTCTTATTGACATTCATTATTAAAATTAACAGATTCATCGCAAATTAACTCTTATCTGTAAAAGACCGTTGATAAACAGAACAAAAGTGCAAAATCGCATTCAATGGCGGTGTCCGTAGAGCCTAAAATTCATCGACCAATCAGAAGTTGACTACCTTCTTGTCTCATGGGCGGATCCAGAGGGGGGGGGCACGGCGGCATGCCCCCCCCCCTTGGACCCCAAAAAAAAGCAGTTAGAGGAAGAGAAAGAGAGGGAAAAGCAAAAGAAAAAGAGAAGAGAAAAACAAAAGCCTTTAAGTAACCGTAGGTATATTATACTAGGTTTTGAGGGGGGGGGGAGAATAGGGTCTTAATTTCATTCACTAGATATCCATTTTCTACGAAAATGCAAAAAATATAGGTAGCTGGCATTTCAAAATTTGAATGAAAAGTGGGAGCCGGGAGCAAACCTAGTGAGGAGGAAGGAAAAGTTTACTCGAGCTCATAAGAACAAGATAATTGGGGGGAGTTGGGGGGAGGGGGTTGCTGATTAAATAGTTTTGTGTTGATAGAGAGGTCAATGATGTAAAATATCAGCCGTTCCAAACTTTTACCCTTGACCCCTTTTACTAACAAAATTGAAATGAGGTAGTATAAAAATGATGAGTGAACCGTTAAAAGATGCCTCAAATTGGCTTTAGAGAAGCTAAAATTTTCAAAATTTTATAAGGGAGGGCCCCCCCCTTCACGTTACAAAAAAGGCCCATCCTTTGAGACTTTTCTGGATCCGCCCCTGTCTTGTCTTAACTCTCTACATATAGGGACTTAGAGAAAATCAGCTGGAAAGTGCATTTAAATCCCCCCTCCCGCCAGCGAGAAATTTCTTCTACAGACGGCCAGACGCCTAAATCCAAGATTTTTACAACATGCTCTTATTCGGGAAGCTCTGCATTCATTCTTAGGCAAATGGTGAAAGAAACATGGTCCGGAGGAAAACGTTTGAAATGTGAAGTGTCGAACGAAAAGTGGCATGAGTGATAAAATGAGACAGGGCCAATAGGAGGGGGGAAGAAGGTAGCGGAGAGAGAACCGACCACCGAATCTCGATGAACTGATTTTGAAAGAATAAGATTTTAGTGAATGGACGCTGCTGCGGGCGGCGCGGCGGCGAGCGGCGGAGAATTGGCTCCTCATGCGAGAAGGTTTGCGGTGCGTTATCTCCCCTGTAACTGTTCAGTTATAGCCCACCTCAATTGATTCGGCTTTTTCGCACATTTATTTGGGAATGGCAACACCGCTCTAGATTCTGAGCAAATCGAGTCAGATAAGCGGGCGGGCGCATTTCGAGCCGCATATTTTAGTCCCAATCTTTAATTGACTGATAGTACTTGTAGAGTTTACAACTGATATGTTTATTTGATGAGAACTGGTAGTGACAGTACCTTATTTCCCTGAAGTTACAGAATTGAGCTATAGCGGATCTGCCAGCGGCAGAGTAGCCAGTGGCGGATCGGCCAGAGGCGGACCGGCCAGCGGCGGATTACCCATTGGCGGATCGGCCAGTGGCGAATCGCCCAGAGGCGGACCGGCCAGTGGCGGATCGGCCAGCGGCGGCCTAGCCAGTGGCGGATCGGCCACCGGCGGACTACCCAGTGGCGGATCGGCCAGCGGCGGATTACCCAGTGGCGGATCGGACAGTGGCGGACCGGCCAGAGGCGGACCGGCCAGCGGCGGATTACCCATTGGCGGATCGGCCAGTGGCGAATCGCTCAGAGGCGGACCGGCCAGTGGCGGACCGGCCATCGGCGGACCGGCCAGTGGCGGATCGGCCAGCGGCGGCCTAGCCAGTGGCGGATCGGCCACCGGCGGACTACCCAGTGGCGGATCGGCTAGCGGCGGACCGGCCAGTGGCGGACCGGCCATCGGCGGACTACCCAGTGGCGGATCGGCCAGCGGCGGCCTAGCCAGTGGCGGATCGGCTAGAGGCGGACCGGCCAGTGGCGAATCGCCCAGTGGCGGATCGGCCACCGGCGGACCACCCAGTGGCGGATCGGCCAGCGGCGGACCGGCCAGCGGCGGACCGGCCAGCGGCGGACCGGCCAGTGGCGGACCGGCCATCGGCGGACCGGCCAGTGGCGGACCGGCCAGTGGCGGATCGGCCAGTGGCGGATCGGCCAGCGGCGGCCTAGCTAGTGGCGGATCGGCCAGCGGCGGACTACCCAGTGGCGGATCGGCCAGTGGCGGATCGGCCAGCGGCGGACCGGCCAGTGGCGGATCGGCCAGCGGCGGCCTAGCCAGTGGCGGACTAGCCAGTGGCGGATCGGCCAGCGGCGGATTACCCAGTGGTGGATCGGCCACCGGCGGACTACCCAGTAGCGGATCGGCCAGCGGCGGCCTAGCCAGTGGCGGATCGGCCAGCGGCGAACCAGCCAGTGGCGGATCGGCCAGCGGCGGACCGGCCAGTGGCGGATCGGCCAGCGGCGGATCGGCCAGCGGCGGATCGGCCAGCGGCGGACCGGCGAGAGGTGGATCGCTCATCGGCGGACTACCCAGTGGCGGATCGGCCAGCGGCGGACCGGCCAGTGGCGAATTGGCCAGCGGCGGACTAGTCAGCGGTGGACCGGGCAGCGGCGAGACGGCCAGTGGAAACGGAACTGTAGGTTAGCATATGGATCAGGGAAAAGAAAGGGAAATGAGACTGTTGTCCCTATCGTAAAATGAGCACTCGAGAGTCTATGTGAATGTTGTCCGGAAACTATTCATAACTGCTGGCTAGTCAGCTGATGGATAACAACTGTAGCTTTTATTTGTGGAATGAGAAACTGGAATTTTACAAGCTAAAACCAGAGTATATCCCATCAAAAACCTTTCCAGGTGCAAGCAGACGGCATCAGGTAATTATGTCTGTCACAAAAAGCCGTTCCAATGCATCCACTCAAAGATATGATATGATGGGAACGGCAAGTCTCCTCCAAAAGGGCATCCAGCAGGGCAAATGTTAATCATTTTTCAAAATCAACACTATCCATCTGCGGCGAATTTAGTGAAGGAAAAACTTTGAGGGATGTATTTCTTTATTTTTTATTTTCAAACGCAAAAACTTGCCGCCGTTCATCGCCTTAAAAAAGAAAAATATTAATTATTATTATTTTTTTTTTTTCAAGGCGATGAACGGCGGCAAGTTTTTGCGTTTGAAAATAAAAAATAAAGAAATATATCCCTCAAAGTTTTTCCTTCACTAAATTCGCCGCAGATGGATAGTGTTGATTTTGAAAAATGATTAACATTTGCCCTGCTGGATGCCCTTTTGGAGGAGACTTGCCGTTCCCATCATATCATATCTTTGAGTGGATGCATTGGAACGGCTTTTTGTGACAGACATAATTACCTGATGCCGTCTGCTTGCACCTGGAAAGGTTTTTGATGGGATTCAATATTACCCTAATTATTCAATATGCCCTAATTCGGCAGTTATGAGGGTCTGAACTGTGGTGTTTTTTTCGTAAGCATATATGAATGTACTCGGGCAGCTGGAAACAAGGATGCCTTTGGTTGGTAACTAGGTTCAATAGTTTCGGAGTTGCGATTATGGCCCGGTATACATTGGCGGATACAGGGGGGGGGGCGAAGGGGGCGATCGCCCCCCCCCCGTTCGGCCCAAAAAGTGGGAAAAGAGGAGAGAGGAAGGGGAAAAGCAAGAGCGAAAACAAGAAAAGGGGGTCATTTAGGGGCGAAAATCCAAAATTCGCCCCCCCCGTTCGTGAGGGCTGGATCCGCCACTGCCGGTATACATTGTTTTAAATGGGAATTCTGCGTTCTAGTGTTACATCATCACATCTGTGTTGGATAGATCGTCGTTTCCGATTACGTGTTGATCGATTACTTTTCAAAATTAATAGAGGTAAATTTTAGCTGTCATCAGGCGTACCGATTTCAATGAAACGAATGTTATTTGATAAAAAAACCATTTGTTTCATATTTACACGCCGATATGATTAAAATCTTTAACTTTATTACCGCTAAAATCCATCTCGATTACTTTTGACAAATAATAATCGGAAAACGAGTGATCGATTACCGTTTGTCCAACTCTACAACACTCGCTCGCACGATTTTACGCAACTTTATATGAGTGTATCTCCGGAAACTAGGACACCTAGGAAAAAAAGCAAAGGCATCCTTGTTCTCAGCTTATCGAGTAATTTCATTGTCATCGTCAATAACATCAAATTTCAGACCCCTGCGACTGCCCCATTCAATTAATAAGTTCTTGTGGGAAACAAACATTGGGGATTTCAAACTATTTTTATATTTAGTATAAAAGCTGATAACCGAATGAAATTTTGCAACGCCGCATAGGACTTGACTGTTATCGCTTGATGAACTTCTCATTTGTCGGAAAACTCATTTATTTTTTTACCCCTTTTTGCCCGAAAAGTAATTTTTCCATGGACTGCTTTTGCTTGGTGTCAAGACTTTAGGATGTAAGCACTCACGATTTCGTTATGTCATTACTGTCGTTCAATGAGCGAAAAAGCGTTTTCTTTGAGAGACAAAGAAGGGTACGAAGAGAGGGGGAGAGAGGACAATTTCACTTCACTTTTCACAGTACCTCACATTCTTCTTAGAAAATCATGCTATCAGTAAGGACTTTATGAGGGGAGAGGGAGTATCAGATTAAACGAAGTTTGCTTTTTCTAGGAATCAACTTCGTGTTGTTTGATTCAGTACCCCCCCCCCCCCCCCCAAGCGAGAGCATTATTGTAGTTTTATGAGACTGTCTTCCGAGAATACTTCAACTTTTAATAAAGAAATAGCCGAAAAAGACGCGCGCAGCACAAGCTACTTTTCAAAAAAATTTGCCCTAGACCCGCGCTAATGCTCCAATTTTTCCGTTCCGATAATTTTTCTGGTTTGTTCCCGCTTTAATAATTACGAGGGATCGCAAATTCGTTCGCTTGGCGCAAACTTCCGTCGAAACGAAACACGTCATCTCCCCCCCCCCTATTTTATTGGCATTTGATATTACCTTTAATGAAATTATCGCTACGTGTTTTTTTTTTTTTTTTTTTCTTTTTTAAATTTCATTTTCTAATTTTGCCACACCTTCTGGTTTGTTGCAGGTATGTAACGGCGGCTGAAGTTTTAATTTTGTTAGCCTTAACTTTAAAGTACACGAACGTGGGGGTAAGTCACCTAATTGATTTAAAATGTTTTAACCAGTTCAAACAATGTTCTGGAGAATATCAGCTCTCCGCGAGCAAATGGTAGCGCTGCTCTAACTAACTTTTAATTCATTTCGAAGAAAGGCTTCTCCACTTTATCATGTCTTGTGAAATTAGGGTTGCATCTCCGGAATTTGAGTTTGTCTCCGACAGATTTTTGCCTATTTTTTGGCTATTCGTTATTTTTGAAAGAAAGTAGACTCGGGGGCACGGCGCGGCGGCGCACTATGGTCTGAGATCAGAAAAAAGTGGCCAAAACTCGGTGAAAAAAAGGCATCAAAAATAATCTTTTTTTAGTTTGTACGCTTACTCTTAAAACCTGTCTGTGTCATTTCTAAGTTTAAATTACGTGCTCAAAGTGTTCTCTGTGCATAAAATTGAAGCTGAAAGTTTATAAGTGACGAATTTATGAAAAATTCACTTTCTGACTTTTGGCCAATTTTTGATGATTTCAAACCATAGTGCGGCGGTGCGGCGGCTAGTGAGCAATAGCTTCTTTTTTTGTTTTTCCCCCTATTTGAACCTGTGCAAAAGTATTGATTTCTTCGAGGTTTAAGTGAACCCCCTGAATATCGATTATTTTAATAGATGCAAACGTAAGAGACATCGATACAAGCAGTGGTGCTATGGAGGTGCATAAAAAACCGAGTATCGTCTTCCTTTTAAACCAATAAAAAAGTATTAATTATTTCGAAGTTCACGTAAACTGCATATCCATCGATTCTTCCTAATAAGTTTCTTTGAAGGAAACATCGCAAAATACGTGCCGCGGCTGTTTCTAAACTCACCATGCTTCAAACATCTAATTATTTTTAGAAATTTGTTCGTGTTTTCCTATCTTGAATGATGAATTTATGTACAGTAAATCGTTTTTTTCTTTTTTTTTTTTTCTTTTTATTGTGTTTAGTGTTACTGCTGCAAATTTTTGCAACATCAGTAAAGAGGGTGCATGTATTCTATAAAACCACGTGAAAATAACGTAGCAAGCATCAACAAGAGTTTCAAAATTGACTTTTGTATAGCGAGTCACAATGGGAGAGTTCTATCTAAGTTCTATCTAAATTGTCTCTTATTCCATAATGATTCATGTCCCCCCCCCACCCACATAAAGAGCGCTGCAGTCAGATGCGACTCGCTGAATGACACCATCCTTGTATTTTGAACTGACACATTGTTCCAGGTTTTGAGCGAAATGTTTCTCCCTACGCCAAACGTTATTTTTAAGTAATTTTACGCTAGAATTGACCTCTTTCAATGTTTTAGCATAAGTTTGCAACATCATCATTGAAATGCATTGAACTATTGAAGCCCGGTTCATGACGTCATCACTGTTCCAGTCTCCGCATTGGAATTTTGAATAATCAGCTCACAAAGACTCGACGGCGGGGAAGGTATTCGAGCATTTAATTAATCGATTGAAAGATATGGGAGAGGTAAGGGGTGAGGGGGGGAGGTAATATGCATGTACACGAGCGTACGCGATGAAAACGGATGGATTACAACGGCTCATTAAAATTTTGAGTCGTAATAATGTTTACTTAATCTCCTCCATGACTCTTCCCGGGCGGAGGGGGTGGGGGGGGGGGTGGGGATGAGTGTGCGGGTTGGTACGGATGAGAGAGCGGGTTGTTACTATCCCCGACTCGACTTCACACGACCCCGGTGGAAGAAAGCTCATCCCTTTGAATGAGAGGGTGACAAATGTTTCTTTGCTCTGCTTTCGGCTACGATCCGAAAAGGTCACCCCCAATCCAACTTGTCTCGACGCACAAAACGATGGAAGTCGATGAAAACACGGAATATGCGATCTTGCTGAATGATTAGCGTGAATGGTAAATAAAAGGGTGTTCCCCAGTAGCGACTCGTGCAATCTGGCAATTGTGCTTTTTGCCTTTAAAACCTACGTAAAAAAAAAAAATCGATTTTAGGTAGGCTTGTCACCTCACATAGAATCGATTATTTTACATAGTTTTAAATGGAGAACATCCGATGTTGCGAAAGTTCACGCGTCGCCACTGGTGTTCAGGCGTAGTTTTTTTTGCGAATTTTTTTTGAAATGTTTGTGGACAGTTTTTTTCGTTCTATGGAAAAAGTTCTTTTTTTGCTATCATGCCCCCCTCCATCCCCTTTCAGCATTTTTGACCTTCAGCACTTTATTCACCTTCCTCGTGATTGATCGATCGTATTTGTTTGTAGGTAGCTGAAAAAACATTTAACATTTTTTTTATCAATTTGCCGGTTTTAACCATTAACTCGAGCATGCCTAACTTTTAGCGTGAGGAGTGTATTTGACTGATATTTATTCTGTTCTGGGCATTCTAATAATTAATTGAACCATTTTTTGTATTGGTAAGTCAAATAAATGGGGGTTTTCACTTTTTGGCCCTTAATTTTCGTAAACTTTAGTTACGGTTGGACATTTCATGGTAGAGACATATATTCTCAATGACACATCCACGTTTGACATTTTTGTACTTAGGTATTTCGGTGTAGACTTTGCCACCAACAACCTTCAAAAGATTAATTTTGTCGGCTTAAAAAACATCTAACCTCCTTACAATAAGTCTCTCCGTCTTTATATTCGACACTACCCAAAAAACTTCCTTCGCAAGTGGCAGAAGTGGGGGACTTCTAAGCATTTATTTAGAGAAATGAACATTAAAAGAGAGCAAAACGATCAAACACAGCAGGAACATGACAAGAGCGTGAATCTGTGTAACTGAAAGGGCGTTCGAAAGTAGAGAAAAGAGGGGAGCTCAGAATTCATATTAAGGAGGAAAGAAACAGAAGGCTGAGACGAAAAAATGAAAATATAAATTTGAGATAAATAGAAGTTCTGGGTTGTAGAAAGACCGAGTTGGCTCAAGAGCAATTGATTCGGACAAGCTTTTTTAACTGTAATTTCTTCATTTGCTGTTGTTTTTTTCTTTTTTCGGATTTTATATAACTGAAATGTGGCGGGTATTTATTTAGGTTAAGTTACTCATTGGACGAAAGTCTTTACGGAAGTTGTTTTTCGCTTCAGATTGTAAATTTGTAAAACTTGACACATATTTTAACTCGGAACACTAAATAAACTAAACAAAAAAGCAAAAATTATTTTTCGATTGAAGCTTCTTCCCCCCCCCCCTATAAAAAACAGTTTTAATGTTTTTTTGTCAACTTTGTGTATTAGACTGTTTTAGTAGAGCGATACATCGTATCGATTGCCGTCCGAGGGCCTCTGATTCCAAAGAAACTCTGATTCAATACATTTTCCCCATAAGCGCATTTTTGAACGGACATTTAGGATATTAAATCAAACGATTAATATGCGACCTTTTTGCGATTGAATTCTACGTCCTCAAAAATGCTTAATAATGCCTGGTTCCTTAACTAAAACTTCGGAAATCAACAAGATATTACAGATTAAACGATGCATTTGGAGGCTGGAATCACCCAAATGTTTTTGCTGTTGTTGTGGAATTGGCGGGTCTAACCTTCAAATGCAACGTTTAATCTGTACTACCCTGTACCCTGGCAGCTTAAGTCAAGGAACCAGGCATAATTAAGCATTTTCGGGTACGTCGAATTTATAATCGCAGAAAGGTCGCATTAATTTCGTGATTTAATAGTCAAAATTTCCGTTCAAAAGTTCGCTCATGAGGAAATTACATTGATGCAGAGTTTGCTTGGAACCAGAGGCCCTCGGAAGGCAATCGATACTATATCGCTGTACTGAATCAGTCTATGTGTAAACTTTATATTTTTCCGCTTATCATCTACTTTAAAATCAATGTGTCAACGACCTGAGCATAGATAGCCTTTAAATTCACCATTCCTTCTCAAGTTACATAACTTTGAAACGTAAACTGATATGAAAGGAGTGTGGATATGATAGAGGAAAATAGAAGAGGTCAAAAAAAGCCTCGTTGTTGTTATTTCTCAACAAGTAAGACTCTTGGGGTGCTCGATGTGCAAAACAGTGTAATCAAAATAAAAGAAGCAATACCAACCAAGCAATGATGCACGCGTTAAACGAGTACGTAACTGTTCGTGCGTGCCGGAGTTGGAATTGCCGCATCGAAAAAATGAAGGCGCAATTTGCTTGAACTCCAGCAGCAATTCTGACTCGCTCCGTTTTATGAACTTTTGCTTCGTTTCTTTTCTCGTCTCACATTACCTAAATTAATTTTCATCGTTCAATCGAAAAATACGAAAAAACTTTAAGTTGCATCGTTTTTTTGTTTTATTTTTTGTTCCTTTGTTGATATTATTAGTTTGCATTACACACTTATACATAGCACCTATTCTATTTTGAATAATTTACTGTTATTGTTCGAAATATAGCTAACGAACATAAACTTACACAGCTAAAGTGGTGCTTAAGTTTTATCCTTTTCTAAAATTTTGTCTCGTTAATATTTTACTAGTTTCACAATATTTATTATTTCGTAATAACTTAATGAAACATGGAATAATATGCAGGTCTGTACCCATGGTAACTTTAGATCAGCCCTCGTGAAAGTAACTTAAACGCTTTCCTGCGTTTTAGACTTCTCGTCTAATTATCTTTTTTTAGTAAAGTATCGATTGTTGTGAGCTTGTGGCGACTTTCAGCTGCCTTTTGTCACCTCTCTTACCTCAACCGAGCTTTTTCAATTATTCCAGTGGTCAAATCTCTATGTACTTCAGCATTTCTAGCAAATATAGGGGAATTAGTTATCGTTTTTAGTATTATACTTTGAAAGATCTGAATCAGCATCAGATTGGCAAATAATTTCAAAACATGTTCATGGAAAAACCTCTCAATAACCCCTTTTTTGCTGGCGGTTTCCTTTCAGTTACCTTGTAATTTTTTTTCAGTTTTATCTCTTTTGGATTTTACTGCGTAGACACCGCGTCGTCAAAACTTCGTTGAAATTTGAAGCCGCGTTTTCCAGACTGCGACGTAATACTATCACCTCCGCTTCCGTGAATTTGTTAGCTCTTTCGTTGGTCGCCCTTGGAACCTTACGTATCACTCACCATCGAACATTGAGGAAAATGAAACTGACTTAAGCCCCTCTTTTTCTTAGTGTTCCTTTAAGGAAGCAAAAAAAAATGTATATCGTAAATAAAGAGTAATGGCGGGCGATGCGGGTGAAAAAGAAGGGAAAAAATAATAATAAAAGCGAAGTTGAAAGAGTCTCCTCAGTGTCAAGTGTGTAGCTGTCGGAGTTCTCACGAGGTCGAAGTATTCACGATTTTCTCCCTAATACCCCTCGTTTCCTCCCCCTTTCCCCCTCATCACCCTGCCTCCTGATCGTGGCAAGAAAATCCCTTCTTTCCCAACGATGCCAAATATCATCATACACTCCTGGGTTGGAAAGCTTTGAGCATTCGTTTATTTTTAATTTGATTCCATGATGACGTCACTGAATTACACGCTTAACTCAAATATTTTGAATCATTTGCCCCTTTCATTCACAAAATTATGATTTAACTTTACGATTGACTTATTTGGTTAGTCCCTTGGAACGCATCCTTCGAAGGTAACTCTTGCAAAACTAAGGACTGCTGACTTTTAAAGACTTTTATCGGGTTGACACAGACTTTGACAACACTAATTTGAAATTAAACTGTCGAAAAACACTTTAATCGTTTAATTACTCCTGCAAGTGACTGAATGAGTCGTTAGTTTCTCCGGTAGACAACTAACACCTGTCAATTCCACGAATGTATCTCTGAAACTGGGACACGCAGGAAAAATGAAAAGCACATTTGTTCTCAGCTCATCAAGTATATGTTTATTGTCTTTATAAAACCCACACAATTTCAGGCCCTTGCAACCGTCCCATTTGATGACCGCACTATATCGAGGCCGATGGTTCTGAAGTGAACATCCAAGTTTAACCCCCCGGGCCCCGATTTTTATATTTTCACCAGTATCTTTGGCACTACCGCAACTCGCGAGTGTCTTATCTCGAGACACGGGAAACAGCGTCCCCGAAATGGCACGCGCGTTATTATCGCGCTGCGGTTTTTTCGGTGCGCGCGGCCGCGGTGTGGTCAGATTGACAAATCTCCAGCTTAAAAACGCGACTGAAACTGCGCAGTCTCGTGGGAGGAAGGGGGGATGGAACCGTGAGTCCTCAACAGCTGGATCAGCTCAAAATTTCACACTCAAACGGGCAGAAACAACTCGACCGAGGTCGGAATTTGCCCGAAGAGCGAAGCGGATCAAACCTCCATTGCGATGGAATCCGTTTTCGACTCCTTTCTATCTCTCTCTTTTTTTCTCTATTTTAGTTTGACTTTGGCACCTTTTTGTCGGCCCCCTCATCATCTCCGCCACCTATAATCGTCACCGATTTTCGTCTCTTCACGCAAATCGGCAAAAAATTCGGACGAATCCGAGGTAATTGAAACGGTTCCATTGCCCAAAGGTGGATCCAGGATTAGTTGTTGCATAAATGCAACATTTGAAAAAGGACGCATCTCAAAATTGTCTTACAGAACTTTTTTGGTGTAAAATGGTAAAAATATAAAGAGAACTTTTACTGTAAGACTTAAATCCACCTTGATTTTGGTCGTGCTATTGTGGTCGATTAGATTCACCTCAAGTGGCGGCTCTACTTTGGAGCGTTCAAAATGAAGAACATGTTAACGAGCACAATGAAAAAGATGACCTCAAACCCATGTTTACAGAAGTGGAAGGGCTCGAAAACTAAAGAGGATGAAAAGAATGCTTCAAATTAGATCCAGAAGGCAATATTTCACACGCAGAGCTGGACGTTTTGAGTTCCTGCTCGTGGAGGAATTCTCGAACTGAATTATTTTGTCACAATAGGTCTTACACGATTTGCAATAAACCAAACCACGTTTCCGCGTTACTGTGTTTCTTTTTACATGCACCGTTATCTATTTATCTATCTATTTATTCATGTAATTTATTTATTTATTTTTTAGGTGCGAGTGTGTTGTAGACTTCTCACAGGGTTTAGAGATGCTCAAATTTATTTAAGTAATGTTCTAGCCACATTACAGTAACAACCATTAATTTCGATCAAATCTAGAAGGATTGTGAAGAAATCATTCATCGCAATAGAAAAGTATCTGTTTCATGTGTGTTGGTTAAGGCTGTAAGGACGGGGCAGGTCCATCACGTGACTCCACAGTCCACCCCCTCTCTCCTTCTTTTTTTTAAAGGCAGGAGGAGAAGGAGATAGGGAGAGTTTCTGGATCCGCCTTTGAAGGAGAGATCCAGCTGAGCAGAATTCGCTTCACTTTTCAACGACGGAGTTCTTATTAAGCGACAAACAACGCCCGGCCGCAGTGTATACTAAAAGCGCTCTCCTCCTGAGCTTAAAAGGAACGTCACAAACATATGACTCAAAAGAGGTCCCATTTAAAATACCACCCCCCCCCCCCTTCCCAAACAACCTTCGCCTCCCTCCTTTTTTACAAGCAGTGTTTGAATCTGAGAAAATATCTCGACCTTAACTTATCTGTGCGCGCGCGCGTGTGTGCGTATTTTGTGTGTTCAATGTCGATGTTGTTTCGGTAGTGACGCGGCGTGTGGGCGAAACCGGTGAAATACAACTTGCAAGAAAAATGATTGCGCCAAATGGAAGAAAATCGATCTGTGAGGGAGTCCGACGGTCAACGCTATTTGAGGCCTCTTGCTTCATCGCATTGTCGACCCTGCGCGTTTTAAAGTGTGTCCACATCCCTCTTGAATCAAGGATTTCCATTACATCACATAGATGATCGAATTGTATCCAGACCAGCATAGAAATCAAGCATAGAATCAGCATAGAAATCAAGAATGGATGATTTGAGGAGATCAACAGAATATTTAAGCACATAGATGATCGAATTGTACCCAGACCTGCATAGAAATCAGGGAGGGTGTAAGTTTACGAGACTTGTATTAAGTGATGGATCGGTGAACAGAATAAGTAGAGCAACAGGACGGCAACATTTGAAATGGAAATTATTTTATAAGTCGTGAGTGCTTTATCGAATGCAGGGTCACGTAGAGGAATATCTTGCTGAAACGGTTAGGTTTTAGTCGTGATAAGCGGCCAGTACCGTGCGGTGTGCAATGTGCATTGCCCCCGTCAGAGATCAAATCAAAACAAATCAACTTGATCACTTCCACTCTTTCTCCTTTTGGTGTCCGGAAGTTTCGGCGCGGAAATTTCGGCGCCGGAAATCTCGGCGCAAAAATTTCGGCGCGGGGAAATTTCGGCGCGGGGAGATCTCGGCGCACGGAAATCTCGGCGCCTGATTTTTTTTCAAGTGGTGAAGGTAAGTAACGTCGAGTGTAGTTAGTACTTGGATTGATTATGGGGAGACCGTTTTTTTTCAAGCTGTAAAGTTAAGTAACGTCAAGCGTAGTTAGTACTTGGATCGATTATGGGGAGACCGTTTTTTTCTTCAGTAAAATCATAATATTTTCAACTTTTCCTTCACACTTATCCTCTGGTCAGTTTTTCTTCACTCTTGAACGCATTTATAACTTTCCAAATAGAGGGGTGGCTAACCATAAGGAGAGAATTTAAGGTGTTATGCCACCCTTCTACGCCGTTATTTGTCCCGGGCAAGCCGTTGACGACGTTGTTGAAGCAATTCCACATCCGACAGGAAAGAGTGGATTGCGGCGTTTGCCTCTTCTGTCTTGCCGTCCTGGCCAGGTGTCTTCACAATAATTCAGTACTGGGTCGATGTATTGTCCATTATTTTCGTAGAATTTCAAAAACATCCCCTAACGAGGCAGGAAGGGAACACTTCCATGGCAGCATTTTCCACTGCTTTTTCAAAATCGATCATAATGGTGGTGGGAGACAACGATGGATTTGAACATAATAAAGCTGTAAATAATTTTTTGTACGTTTCGATGGTTTTATTAGGAAGGAGTGCGTAAACCAAAGGAAAAAAAACATTAATTTTCTGAAGAAAAATAACGGTCTCCCCATAATCGATCCAAGTACTAACTACGCTCGACGTTACTTAACTTTACAGCTTGAAAAAAACGGTCTCCCCATAATCGATCCAAGTACTAACTACGCTTGACGTTACTTAACTTTACAGCTTGAAAAAAAAACGGTCTCCCCATAATCAATCCAAGTACTAACTACACTCGACGTTACTTACCTTCACCACTTGAAAAAAAATCAGGCGCCGAGATTTCCGTGCGCCGAGATCTCCCCGCGCCGAAACTTCCTAGATTCCTCCTTTTATCTCCATTTCCCAATTGCATACATTTTGAATAGTTGTTAACTCAACAACTGGTTTTTTAGTGGCTTGTGCAATGTGTCAAAAACTATATACTTAATTTCAGAGCTGCCACTTTATGTATAAATCATGACACTTTCAAAGCTCAGCCTCGTGATCGAGTACAGCTGCAGAATTCAATTGAAGATTACTTGACCGGAAGAACGGCTTATAAAACATCAGGTGTGTTCCTTCCTTAAAATCAGCGTCTAAATGCATTGCAGATTTTTCAATGAAGAACGCACCAGATGTTTTGTATCTTATTTGATCCATCAAAAGTGTTTTTTATTAAAAATCTCCATTCCTTTTTTATGCTGATTTTAAGGAAAGATCACACTTGCTGCTTTAATTTTGCCTATTCGTCAGACGTGTCGCGCATTTCATACCCTGTCCCTGCCCTGTTATCTTTGTGTCTGCTACAACACCAACAATTAGAGACCTATTTACAATTTTAGCGGATCGACCTTTTGTCTATCTGGACCTTACTACGTTTTGGCCTAGGTTACGAAGAATTCACGTTAAGAAACAAGTGAAGGAGGGGATTTATTCAGAAAGGAGGCTTCTTACTATAATTATGTTTTAGGGAGGCCCGCGACGTAGGTGACGTGCTATGCGGGTGGTATTCGCGATAACCGAAGATTTGCTGTTATTGTATCGTGCGGTCGGCTAGCGTGCAGTTAGGATGCGTGGAGACTTGTGATTCGGGGGGGGGGGGTTGTGGGACGTTGCCAGGTAAGAATTTTCGAAAAATAAACCGATTAAATCATTAAATGGTTCAAGGTCAAATCTTTTAATGGAATATTAGTTAAAGTCATTTTGAGCATTGATTCTAAATTTCATAATTCAAAAGTGACATGCACCTATTGCCCCTCTTGCAGTTACTGAAAATCACTCCTAAATTGAACTGAGTTCTACTGTAGGGAACCAAGTACGTAAAAAAGCCTTAGCAGTTGGCTCCCTTTTGCATATTTCAGTCCAATTTAAGAGCAGTAAACGGAAAGTCTCCGTCTGAGGTCACCGCTGGATAGTATTCTCAAACCTGTTCATCTTTCCACGTTGCATAGTTTTCAAAATCAAATATCTTCGGCATAAGTTAAAGCGGTATCACTGTAAACTTCACTCTAATTATATCAGGGTGAGTTTTTTCAAATAAAAAATCAGCATTGTTATATTATGTAGATCGGCAAATGACACTGTTTTTGTGATCCACTGACTCTAACACGACCACTTGGAACCGTCTGGAAAATAGTGTGCGCAAATTGGAAAGATAGAGCTCGTTTGAGAAGTGTATTCGTACCTAAACAACAATCTTCGGTGAATTTTTAACTTTTATTCATTTAAATCAAAACAAAAGCCCACGACTTTATTGTTTTGCTTTTAAAGTGTTCGTTATTGAAAAGTGAACACTCGAACTCATTTTCTTTCATTTTCATTGAGTAATATCATAAATAATGTTGACAAATTCCAAAGATTATCGGTCTAGGTGCGCGCTTACACTTCTGAAACTACCTCTACTGGGCTGAATAGAGTATCCAACGGTGACTCCACGAAAAGACTTTACGCGTTTGCTGTTCTTAGAGTTAAAAAATAATTTTAGTAAAAGTACGCACATTTATTTTTGTATCGCTTTATGTTCACGAGCAATGCTCAGTTGTTCAGAGCTTGAGCAGAAGCTTTGGCGGATACAGGGGGGGCGATCGCCTCCCCCCCGTTCGGCCCAAAAATTGGGAAAAGAGGGGAGAGGAAGGGGGAAAGCGAGAGCGAAAACAAGAAAAGGGGGTCATTTAGGGGCAAAAATCCAAAATTCGCACCCTTATTCGCGAGGGCTGGATCCGCCACTGAGCAGGGGTCACTCTGGAGTGGCGTGAGGGGGATATACAACTTAGTCAAGCAAAAATAATTTGTATTGCGAAGAGTATTTTGTTGCTCCTCTTACTGTTAGTAGAAAAATTAAGTTTCTTTCCTTCCAAATTTGAGTTTTGCAAAATGATACTTAGAGACATTATTTGAAATTAGTAGGTTTTAAAGGGTAACGAATAATTCAGAAACTCTTATGGCTGACAATGCCTGCGCCTTGCTTCCCGGGATCGCACGACACTATGTTCGTACCTGAGAGGCGGGGACCATTCCATTGAACGACAAACCGACAACCTCGGGGTCTAAATCCTAGCGGCACATTTAAGAAACGCTGTAAATCTTTCAGGAGACATTTCCGAATTTATTTACCGCGGTTAGAGAAACACCTTTCTCAGAGGTGTTTATCAGGTGTGTTTCTCCCTCTCCCTCTCCAACCCCCTCCATCTACCCCTCTCGTTACAATTTCACCCGCAGTCTCCACCCGTGTGCAAACAATGAGGGTGACGCGCATGAATGCGAGCTTGAGCGTGGAGAACCCCATTTCGGCGCCCGAGCCGCGATGCGTGCATAAGTGTGGGTGTGCAAGTAAACGTGAATGTCATGTATTCTTGTTTGTGTGAGTGTGTGAGTCTGCATGAGTCTGTGTGACTCTTATGTGTGTCTGCGTGCCGCTGGCCGCTCGCTGGTTTGCTCCGCCCGGAGATGAAACTAACGACTACAACCTCCGTTGAACGCAACGAAACTTGTCCATAAAATATGTAGGTATGTGTGTTTCGCACAGGGATAGGGAACAGAGTTAGGTATACGGGACGAATACGCGGTGTCAGTGGTGTGCAGAGGAGAAAAGGGATGGTTGAGGGGCGAGAGGAGGTGGAGGAGGAGGATGGGATGAGGACGACAGGCAAGAAGGGACCGCAAGCATAAGGAAGGGATTAGGCAAGTGAATGAGGGAACGTGCCGAGTTCAAAAACAATGTTGCCAATTGCTAGTCAGGAGAAAATAGGATTTGACCCGGAATCAATTAGAGCATCAGCAGCTTATACATGTATGGTTGAAAGCTATTTATTGGCACTATCTAAATAACGAGCCAAAAGTTCGCATACATCCGATGCCCGGAATCGGGTTGGAAACTACTGACTTCCTAATTGGAAAAATATTACGTCTTTAATCACAGTTTACCTCAGTTAGCAAGCAATTTAAGATAAATTGCTATAGTGTTGTAATTTTTCTCATAATTATCCGATTTTTCTCTTTAGATTTGATGTAAAAAATGATCATTCATCGGAAAATCTCGCAGTATGAAATGTAACGCTGAAGTTGAACTGAACTCATTTCAAAGAAGACAAAATTGTCTGAAAAAAACATATTAGATCCCGAGCGTAACTTACGCACGGTTATGTGGCGTGTGTAGGGTCTCTGATTAGTCGAAACCGCACGCAATTCAACTTGCGCACGCTTCCGGGATCATACATTTTTTGGTACCTGCAAGTTAACTTTGCAGGGTTGAAATTTCATTCTTCTAGCACCCGATTCGATCAATTAATTTGAAATGACAGTGTTATGGTGGGAATAATCAAAAGTTGTTCGTTAAGTTACAGTGAAAAAAGTGGGAATCTGCCACATAGCAGCAGTTAAATCCATTTTTCAGCTCAGAATCATCGAAAAAGTGTAATTTTGATAATTTGAAATTCGTCGTTTCTATCGTGAAATCATAACTATAACTTCAATTAAATCATCAATTACTATGCAAAACGGGGGGAAAAAAACCATCAGATAGAAAGTCATGGCTATTGCGTATGATTGCAAGGTAAGTAAGGTAAGTCCGATTGCGCCGTGGTCTCTTTAACCAATGGAAATCGTGTTTTCAAATAGGGGTTACTCTCTCGTTTTGATCAGGTCCCGCTGCCGGCATATGCTGGAGGGAGCAGAAGATTAGCACGATCGGCGATCGGGCTGCCCTGTTTGAATGAACCTTCGTTTCATACGCATTAGGCGTGATTTGTTGTGTCATCAGCAATGCCGATAGTTTTTGCGGTTTTGCTTGATAATAATTGTTGACTTATTTGAAGTTATGATTTCACGATAGAAATGGCGCTTTTCCAACGATTCTGAGATTCCAACGTTATCGGCTTGACCTGTTAATTAAATGTGGACCTTGTAAAAAACTTGCTTGTGCGATATCTCTTGTCAAATTGGAGCTCAGGATGACACAATTTCATCTCTTTTGAAGTACTAGCAGTATTTGATTCTGTTAACAAACTAGGTTCAGGAAAAGGGCATACCTTGGCAAATGCTTATAATGGTATTTTAGGTCAAATCCCAAGATTGTTGTCGAACAGACATTCAGTATTTGATATGGGTTTCTGCGCTATTAAATCAAGTTTTGAGTCGACACTGGTACGAGTAATTGGTGGTCCTCTTTTGCTCGTCCCCATTTCCCGACCCTAGCTCTGTCCTCCTTAAGGAGTCTGTTATACTTCTTGCACTCGTTTCCTCCCCACTCGCACCCCATTTATCGTAGTCTCGGTCTTGAGCGGCCTTTCGTCCCCCACTACTTTCTTCTTTCACCGTTCTGTATTGTGCATGTCAACTCCGGAACAGATGATGAAAAGGCAGTGAGTTATTATTTCATAAAGATCTTTTATAATTGCTCGCTCCTAATTATTTAATCAACGTCTTTATTTATTTATTTTATTTTATTTTCGCGTTTTTATTTTATTAATAATTTTTCCCCCGGCTTTTCTTTTTTTGTAATCTCTATTGTCCTTCTTAATGATCAGCTCCATTTTCCCTTCTTCTTTTCCATTCAGTCTCTTTCCGTATTCCATTGCTGTTCGTCGTTGTTTGTTCCGCTTGTGTTTTTATGCGCTATTTACTTGTTGACAAAGATTAATAAAAAAAAAAGAAGAAAAAAAAAGCTTAATTATGGTAGGTTGATTATTTTCTCCGCACGCCAGAATAAACCGCTTCTCTGCAAACGACTTTAAAAAGGGGATTTTCCCCCCTTTTTATCTATCTCTTTGCCTTGTTTATTCACTAGTTTGTTCGTTAACAATTATGATGAAGAGGGAATAGTTTTAAAGCTTCGGTAAACTGATCCACACAAGAACTACAAACACGCTTGTTGATCATAGACACAGAGTCGTAAAGAAAGTAAGAATGCGGGCCTTTCAGAGGTGGAATTCAACCTGGGTTAAAATGAAATCAAAAATTCAGGTCGGAAGGTAACTTCTTCTTCTGTTTCCCTTTTAACAAGGAAAGCTCTCGAAAGTTTTCTCCTTTGTGCGCAGTTCTTTTGAATGAATGTAATTGGCCTAACTTTCAGGCGTGTAAACCCTTTCTGCCACACATTACGTCCGACCAATTAGACATGAACCGTATTGTTAGAGTGAGATAGAATGAAATTATGAAATTTGTTGAGAGCATTATTCATTATGGCAGATCGTCACGGAACTACAGAAATGGTTACCAAACTTCATAAATCTCCGTTGTTTCACCAGGAAGCTTGAAAATCATACTACGTCACGTCAATTTATTCCAATTTTCTTAGGGGAAGAGCCAAGTTTTTAACTTATTTAGTTTTGGTGATTAAAAATTCTTGGATTTTGTGCAGTTATAAAGTTTGTTTCCGGCAAAGTAATTGCAATTCGCTAAGTTTCATATCAATCCCTGTTTTGTTGCTTCGAGTCTGGAATTTTAATCTGTTTTATCCTTCTATAACTTTAAAATATTTAGCTTTCAATCATGCCTAATGTCGGTCGGATTGAAAGCTGTCCGATGGCCTACAAATGTAGCAACAGATGGAAATAATTAGGATCGAAAAAAAGAAAGCAAAATTAAAATGGAAAAACATTCCGTTTATTGTTTGCAAAGAATTTCCTTTGTTCCCTAGCTCCGCCGACAGCTTTCAGCCGAAGACGAATCGTTCCACTGTAGTTGCGCCATATTTACACGCATCTTTTGACCGAAGCCAAAAAATCATTAATCTATTTTCCACATTCCGTGTTTTATGTGCGTGTCAAAACTGATATGCGTTCTTTGCACCGCCCAGTGGCAAGGTTTTCCGTAGTTTCTGGAAACATGAACATTTTTTTGGCTCCTCCATGAAAATTTTTCAATCAATGGTTGAAGTTTAACGTATTGTGAATGGTTTAACTTTCCTATCTAGATTTTAGGGAGTGAAAACGAATTATTTTCTTATGCTTTTCTGTGCATAGATAATCTAAGAATTCAATCGTCCGATCCTCACTGCACCGGCCGGCGAGTGAGAATGCATCTTTTCGCGATTTAAATTACCGCTCGTTCAAAGAGGTAGAATTTACACCAAAAAAAAAAAAAAAAAAAAAAAAAAAAAAAAAAAAACGTGATCGAAATTTTAACCTGCATTCACGTTATTGAACCCCCTTTCTTAAAAATTCGGTGAGGTCATATTTTCACTCTTATTTCCAGTAAGTAGAAACTCCAATCAAAATAATTGTCCTCATTTATCCTACAAACCTTAAACTTATATCACCGAGCGTCGTGATTCGTGTTTTCCCGCACTGCCTCCTAATCCGAAAATCAGTCGCTTTATGATCAGCGATTGTGGGAGAAAGGACGCTAGCAGCGCTCGGATGGTAAGCTTGCGGCTGAGGGTGGGGGGATGTAGACTATCAGAACCGCGCGCACATTAGACTCAGTGTCGTCGGGGGTAATTGATGGTGGCTCACAATGTGGGTGGGAAGGGGGTTGAGGGAGGGGTTTCGTTAAAGGATGGTATAGTGACGATACTACGGCGCGTTGTGCTGCAGGATGAGGTGAGAGGGGGGGGGGTGTCTGATCATCTCAAAAGCTAAATTTTCGTCTTTTCCAGTATTTAACTCAATAAATTTCAAAACTACATCAATCACGGGAGCGTCAAGCCCGAGCAAAAACCATTTTTTCATTCATTTGTCTCGTTAGTGTCACCCATCGTATCGCTCTATCTCTCTCGCTCCCTCTCTATGCCCCCCCCTCTCTCTCTCTTCTCTCCTTTCTCCCTTAATTTCTCCTCTGCTTAGTCTCATCCCTCTTTCTCTGCTTGGATGTAGCAGTACCATCTCTCTCTCTCTCTCTCTCTCTCTCTCTCTCTCTCTCTCTCTCTCTCTCTCTCTCTCTCTCTCTCTCTCTCTCTCCCTCTCCTTCTCTCATTCTCTCTCTGATCCTCGCCTGAACGAAGTCACATCGTGTCGGATATGCGTGCAAAGCCCCCCTCCCCCATCACCATCCCCTCGTGTGTCATCGGCGAGGTCACTCGTGGAAAATCCGTACTCCAAGCGCTGAGGCCGAAGTAAAGTCGCGCATTATCTGACTTTGAGCTTTTAATCAACTAAAACAGGAGTTTCAAAAGCTGCATAAGCGTCCTTGCTGCACTTATTATTTCCTTTCGCTGTCTCTCCCTCATTCTATCTTTGTCCTGCTCCCTGTCACCCTCTCTCTCCTTCTCTCTGCTGCTGCCTGCCAGTGGAGCGATATCGGTTAAGTTTTGTTTTGACGATGAGCCAATATTTAGTTTGTACTTACCGAAGTCGCCAATACGTCCTAATTTCCGGACGGCAGCGCAGCTCGGCGCTGTTGGGCTTTTAATTCCGCCAGAAATCTTTGAACTCTCACGCGTTCAGCTATGTATATGAAATGAAGGGTGGTGGTTTGAGAATAAGGGAGAGGGAAATCGTATAGATGGGAAAACTTACGTTTTGAGACTTTATTCGGCGATCAAAAAATGTTTAAATCTATTTAAATAGGTCATAACGTGGTTTCGATATGAGTAAAAGTGATATCGGCGCAGTGGCGCTGGAAGCAATCTACCATCTTGCAATGTGGCATTTTGTCCATCTCAACCCGTTCAGAAGTTCAAATTCGAGGATATACTGTGCTCTTGAAAGTTTGATCCCTCCCTACAGTCAAACTTGGACAAAATGGAACGTTGTCAATGTGCGCACGCTACTGAAATTAATATTAAAATGAAGAAAAGAAATAAAAACTTTGCAAAATGAGGTCATAATAACCTCAACCATGAAAGCAAATCGCCCCAGCGTCTGATCCCTGAGGAATCTAAAGACCCTGACATGGGACTGAATACTGATCCGGAATTGATAGGACCTTCAGTATTGCCCACGTCTTTTTTTTATTTTTTTTTTTATTCTAGTAATCATATGAAGTCGTGGTCGGCTATATTTTTCTGCATTATTGGGTCATCTCTGATATACATATTTCTCAAAGAAGTCTTTTTTTAAACCTTAAAGACTGAATTAATGAGACGCACTACGTATATTTCACATTAGGTCGCTTACAAAACTTTGTACTGAGGTAATAGACCAAAAGAATGATTCGTCTCTGTAAGACTTTTTGTAAAATAAACCTCATTAACCAGTCCTGCCATTAACAAAGGGTCTGTCGCACATTCTTGCTATAGCGTTGCGGAGGGTCGATTTTCATGCATTATCACGTGAAAATAACATGATAAACACATAAAAAGATCTCAAAATCCACTCATGAACCCACGAAAGGCGTTATAAGATAAATCCAAGATGGCGGTCAAATATGGTGGGCCACGATAGGGGAGTCCTATAAAAATGCAGCTTTCTCTGGGATGAATCACTTTTATCAGCTCAGGAAGATGCGATTAGATTGAACTCTTTACTCCCCCATTGTGATCAACACAACTCATTTGACAGCCTCCTTAAAATTTTGTATAAGACAGTTGTTGAGTTTGTGAGTCAATTTTGGAACTTTCTGATGTTCCCAATGGAGTTATTTTAGATACCCTTCTATTGCTGTAGGAAAATTGGGTAACGAATTCTTGAGTTTACGCATAACTCACGAAAAAAATCGAGCTTTTGAATGTGTAGTTAGGCAAACACTCTCAAATTGGATATTCAACACGGTTTACAACGGACAAAACGCAACGTTGCGAATCACCAACTCGTTGAACTCACATCATATCGGTCAACTTGAAAATCTTCCCAAAAGCAAACAAAAAATTATCAACCGTTAGTTGAACAAACACTCACGTGGATACTGTTCGATGTTGTCCCATCTGAAACCTTTTATTTTCTTAATGCAATTGTCTGAACTTACGACCGTATCTTCGGATTAAATTGCACAACCCGAAAAAGCAACGAAGAAATATACGTGTATCCACCCCTTCTTTCCCTATCCCGTCACCAGAGGGTGGATCACTGATGCTGGGGGGGGGGGGGGGGGGGTTCATAAGTGATTCCAAGTAGTGAATGAGAGGGCATGGGACATAGAACATGGGACAATCGTCAGTCTGCTGTGTCAGTATAATCTTATAAAAACTCAAAGCACCCTTGGTCCAACGGCCCCTGCCCTGCACCCTTGTCAGCGCACGTCAAGCGAAGCTCTATAGAGCGAAAAGGTTGAATCATCTAAACGGATATAAAATGAACGGCGCATTTATCAGTACTTGCACCCGCCGATCTACAGGGTGACCCGTAACTAATGTCCCCTATTAATTCCTGAACTTCGAGCATACTTTAGTAACGTCTCAGTTTAAGGACCGGAGACCGAATTTCCATGGTTTTCGATGAGCTCAACACTCAACAGTGTGCTAACAAATTCACTGGTTTTTGATGAACTCAGCAGCGTATTCACAAATTGTTTATCTTTGTCTCTTCGTCAAATAAAGCTCGTTCACCAGAAGAGGATAGATGGATTGGGCTAACACCCTCCTTCCATCCTTTTCCTTTACCTGAACAATGAACATTCCAATGCTTAACGAGCGAGATAGAACGCTCTCTTGTTACGCCACTTTCTGTCGCAAGTTAAACTTCATCACAAAATAATGTGTTCTCAAATCTGTATCCCGATATGTAAGTATTGTAAGTGGCACAGTGAGACACCCTGTATGTGTGTGTGCGCGCGCGTCAAATTGAGGAGGCGATCTAAAGTTACTTTTGTTTATTTTCTCGTGTAATTGCTTCTGACACACTGAAATGTTGCCTTAGAGGTTCTAATATGTTGCGCAGGTTGCGTCCCCCTCCTTTCTGCAGAGGGAACTCGAGGCCATGAGTGTCCTCTACTCTCCCTATACTCCGCTCTAAAAGCATGCAGAATCCCTTTTTCCGGCACCTTTTTTTCGTCACGAGCTTAAACTGTTCCACTGCCGACAACTCTTTTCAAATCTTATTTTCTGAGGGGAGATAAGCGAATCGTTGCCCCGCGTTATGACATTGTCTAGATACCGCAGCGGCATCAGCTCGTAGATTTTGATGATGGAAAAGAGTCGATCCATAAGCGGACCAATTGGAACTCTTAATAATCGATTACCTCCGTACAGGTTTCTGCGGCAGAAAATGATGACCAATCTTTAGCGAGCTGTAACCGTTGTCTTTAAGCTGCAAAAACTTTTGATAGCCCTTCGATACTATCGATTCATCAAATTGATACCTTTGATAGTCCATTAATATATGACCTGCAAGCTTCTAATTCGTTCTTAGCGCTGAATGATTGCCTCTCCTTAAGTATGCTCGAGGTATGATGTCTTAATAATTTTAGTCAGAGTGTAAACAAGGTGCTTTTAGATTAGATAATATTTGCAAGAAAGTTATGACTTTTCGTGTTCCTTTTCCTTTAATTTTGCCTTTTGACTTTTCAAGGACGCAAAAGCGCGACTTTGAGGCTAAAAGGCTTCATCGACGCAGGAATTTCAGACTACCCGGGCCTAAAACAATCAAAAGCACTTTTTTCATGGATTCGCTAGCTCCACTTGAATAAAAACATGAAAGAACTGGTCGATCAAATGAATCAATTCGATAAGCTTTCAACGCGAGTTGACTTTCTACCTAAGCCCGAAATGAAGGCGCAACTTACGCTTTTCTCCAAATCTGCGAAATGAAAAGGAAACTCAATTTGTTCAACTTGAAGAGTCGATCACTCATCGAGCCAGAATTAAAATCAGTAAGCTATTTTATTTTGAAAAATAAGTAGGTACTATCCTCCTGAACAACCGCATCGGTTCAACTATGAATGACGTCATCGGTCGGGATGCAAAAGAGATATAGTATGTTAGTCTGACCCTTGCTTTCCTCAAAGCAACTGCTTAACGCCTACTGTAATTTCTATCTTGAGGTCGAGGGGTGAGAAAGGAGTGGGAGGGTCGAAAGACGACGAAGGAATAGTGAAGGGCTGTAATTATCTCGAGGGGGATCACGTTCGTTTGATTCAATGCATTCAATGCGTAGAAAATTTCATGCCTCAAAATTCTTCGGGAGGTTGATAATGGATTCTTTGATTCCTTCTGTAGGCTCAAAATGATGCAAAATATACAGCATCCCCCAAGGGTGGCGCAAACCCCCACCCACAAAGCCAGAGACGCAGAGGCTCGACTAAGAATTTTCTTTGTTCCGTGAATTGGCGCGTGGAAATAATACCGAGGGTAGTTCCTCGCAAGTAATATTGGTTGAGGAATTAGGCTCCTTTAAAATTACGGGTACCGGGTCTATACAGCCCATTACGATTTAATGAGAGGCAGCTAGGGTGTGCATCAAAGTGTAGGGACTAGCTCTTGCAGGATTTCACGGTCCGGGTAAACCCACTATTTGGCCTGTTACACTGAGGAACGCGTTTATTTCCGGCTGAGTGACAGTGAGTATGTATTTCAAATGGTATTTTTGCGTCGCGACGTCACAACATTCACACTTTTTTGCAACTTCACACGATTGTATCGTCGAAACCGGTCCACTGATAGGAAAGCCTAAGTATCTATTTTCTCAGCTCATCGCATCGAGAACTTTCATTTTTTGTGTGAAAAACACGAAATTTCCAACCCTTGCAACGGTCGCATTTAAAAAAAAAAAAAAAAAAACACATTTTATAATGAGTTTTTAAAATGTGGATCTGTATAAAATAATCCCAGAAACTTTCAGGAACTTTCTTTCAGAAATGCACAGTTCCGACAGTATTAAATGTAATCTGCTTCTCTTCCATAGTTCTAGTGCTCGGCCGATTTCGAGTTTCACAAGACCGCAAGGGACCCAGGACCTCCTTAGATTCGGGAAACCGCTATCGGTCCTCTGTTGTTATCGGCAAGAATGAGAGAGGAAGAGACAGAGAGCGAGTTGAGAATCAGCGAAGGATTGCAATTATACGCAGACTAAGGTGGGATCGGTGGTGTGAGAGGGGGGGGGGTAAAGTATTGGGTGGTGATGGTGCTGTGGGGAGAAAGGTAGATACGGAGGAGAAGATCGTAGCCCTGTGTAAATTGGGATTCGACGGTTTCAGGGGGAGGGGAGGGGGTAATAAAGTCATTGGGGAAAGGAGCTGAGCCAAGTTGAGCCCTGTATGGCTTACTGCTTTGCGTTGCTCGAGCTCTCTCCCCGTCTTGCCCTTGCCTGGGCTGCATGCTAGAACAATTCGAGCGAACGAACTATGTTGTCAGATTCCAGATTTGAGGTTAAAAACCTTCTATTTTACATTTGGTCTTATAGGAAATGTACGTACATCTGGCAACGCTGCAGATGAAGGAGACGCACATCAACCGCGCGCGTCCCTGCCCCTACTCAGCAAGCTATTTGTATCAATATCGCGATCCTCCGAACCTCCCTTACGCACTCCTCCCCCCCCCCCCCACGACGATATATTACGCCGCTGGTTGCTTTGTAATCATCAAAATTAAGGGGGGTAAATTGATGCTTGGTGTTACCCGACAATCTAACCTCCCCCCTTCTATTTACTACCTCGTCTCGCGCGATGGTTGCCCTCGTCCCCCAGTGAGATGGAAAGTATGAGGATGAAGGCCCATCCGGCGTTTGGTCCACGCCAGCAGCCGATTTACATGTGATTAAGAGAATTCCTAAATCCAGCGGTGGCTCTGTCGGTGAAAAATACTTGAATCTGTGATCGTTTTGTTCGACGAAACGTAGCTGGACGAGGGCACAGCTAACTATAGTCTTTGGTCCGAGCCACACTGAAAGGAAAGTTTGACGCTTCAATCGTCCCGTGTAATTGTGCATGATCACCAAATGACCCGATTAATTTGTTTGCACAGCCCAATGGGTCTGTTGCACACTTCGGCTACAGCGTTTTAAAGTATCATTCCCTATGTAAAAAGCCGAGAAAATAACAATGGCAGCATCAGAAAACACTAAAATCCAGTAATAAACTCACAAATTGCGAAAAACACTAGACACTATTCACCCCTGTATCTTTCCACCACGTGCACGATATTTTGCGAAATTAGCGCGGCACATTCAAATAATCACGGCCGAATGTCATCACAGCTGACTTCGTAAACAAATAAACAGTAAACACTGACGGTGTCTGCTCGAATTCTTACGTTTCAATATCCTCAATTCCTCACAAAAGGTTGTGAAAGGTACGGAAACTGATATTTGTATCGAAAACTTATCAAAATGAAACAATAACACACAGGAGTTCCAAGCATGATGATCGAAGTTGGAATCATCCTTGGAACTCCTGTGTGTGATTGTTTAATTTTGATAAGTTTTCGACAGAAATATCGGTCTCCGTGCCTTTCACAACCTTTTGTGAGGAATTGAGGATATTAAAACGTAAGAATTCGAGCAGACGCCGTCAGTGTTTACTGTTTATTTATTTACGAAGTCAGCTGTGATGACAGTCGGCCGTGATTATTTGAATGTGCCGCGCTAATTTCGCAAAATATCGTGCACGTGGTGGAAAGATACAGTGGTGAATAGTTTCTAGTGTTTTTCGCAATTTGTGAGTTTACTACTGAATTTTAGTGTTTTCTGATGCTGCCATTGTTATTTTCTTAGCTTTTTACATAGGAATTGATACTTTAAAACGCTGTAGCCGAAGTGTGCAACAGACCCATTACTTCTTTATATACCGTTAATATAATTCTGGATAGGTTTGTAGAAAGAATCGGCTATAGAATAAAACTCCATACATTCATCGGGTCGCGTAGCTGTATACATATTGTGATCACCAAGCTAGTTTGATTAATGTGTTGAGGTTTTTTTTTTCTCAGTGCAGGCCAGCTGATTTACGTGTAATCAATGGAATCCTCAAACTAAACTAGAGCTGATTAGTTTCATCGAAGCAGCAAAGTTTTGATTGAACACAAATGTAGTTTGTCTTGAGAAACGTTGAGTTCAAGAAACGTTTCTAAATTGCACTTTAAATCTGTTATCGCCTGTTAGAAATTATTTCAAAACTCGAGTAATTCTCATAGTCAAAGCATTGTCCTGTCAACTCACTTCAAATGTATTTGTTTGCTGTATCCCGAAATATTCACCTTAAGCACCTCTGTGTTTTGCCCGTCCATCCACGTAATCGATAGAAATCCGATGTGCCAGGCCTTCCTCGCACATTGGTGGTGCCGAAATTGGAATATTAGTGTTTGCTCGTCTACATTGAGAGCAAATGCCTCTGAAGATTGTAAATATGTAAATATTTTCGTCGATGTTTAAGATATAGCGGTAAATCTCAGCGCATGCATGGAAACTTTTCGAGGGTATCCGATTAGTTAGAGAGCGGCGAGAGGCGAGGCGAGCATCTTGCGCCGTTCCACCACTCAGACGCTTCCCGCAGATCATCGAACTTATTTGTTTTGTCTAATTAGTTAGAGCTCCTCCGCTAATATATTGTAAAATGTTTGAATAAGCACTTATATACTCCTCGTCGTCTGTCGAGTCGAAAACTTTGGTCCTGTTTCAAGGTAATCGGATCGATTTTATGGTCTCTGCGTGCACGCGTGCACTTTGCCTTGAAATTATTGAAAGCTGAATACGCGAATTTGTTGTTTGGTATAAAAACCGACATCTTTTGAATCAGTCCGTTGAAAGAATTTGCTGCAGCAGTGGAAAAAGGCAATATTATTGTAAAATCATTAGGAAATAACGTAGGGAGCTTCAAAAAGTTTCAAAACTAACTCACAAACTCAATACTCAATAGGCCCCCGTATGGCGTGCACGCTTAAACAGTTTGATCAAATATAGAGTAATCTGTGAGCCGAACTCAGCATTAAACGTCGAAATTGTCAACCATCTCATGTTTTGTCAGCATCTGTGTTCGTCTTATGAGCTGTTTGATGGATCTTTTTGACGGGTCTACAAATAAATCTTTCAAAAGCAAAGTCAATGATCATGACCATCCGACCCGTCACCGACGTCCAACAGTCATCAAATATTAGCTTCAGTGAAGTTTCTGTCGGAACTTTGGAAATGTCAAGCTGGCAGCTCTGCAGTTTGATTAAATGTCTTTGAACTTGTATGGAGGCCTACTCAATGCGTTTAAACAAATTTCCAAGGTGGCTATCATACGGCGAGTCACATTGTTTGGAGGGGGGGGGGAGATGAATAACTTTTATCAGCATTGAGAAAGCTTTGGACTCTGATTATGTCTCGTGAAATGCGATGTATCGATGTCCTCTCCATTTAAAACTATAGAAAATAATTAATTTCTCGTGGGGGGGGGGGGGGTTCAATTGCACCTCTTAACAATTGATACTTTTCTATAGTTTTAAATGGAGTGGACATCGATTTATCGCATTTCACTAGTCGCCACTGCACTGCAGGTATGAACGCATTTGTGAATTTTTGGGTCATCTCTTGGAGAACTTTTTTTGATGTTCTAAACGTTATTTTCTATTGATTTACGTAATTGATGTAGCACAAGTTTTGCCACGGACCTAATATAAGGGTTAAGTGTTGAACACGTTATTTTGTATCGCAAGTCTCCCAAGAGATATAGGTATTTCATCCATTGAGGTTGATTAATTGAAGATGTTTGCTGTTTTTGAATTAAACTCTTGATTAATTCAATTTAATTTATTTTTTGTTGCAGGTAAGGTGCACAGTGTGAAACTGGATCTTAGAGCTTTTTCAGCTCTGACAGTAAGTTAAAAAATGCAATCTTGATACGAGATGGATTAGGCGATATCGAAATATTTCCGTTACTGGACATGTTTTCTCGGGAGATTCCGTGCAATCAGCGACTTTAATAATAAAGGTTTTGCTCAGAATTAGAATTATGAGCTCCAGTACAGTAGCATAGGGTGCAATCTGACATCGTTTCTTTTTTTCTCTCTGTTTTAACCATGTATGAAATGTCGAATTCGGTCGCCTTTACTGTTTACGCAGTTCACTATTTTTCATGGATTAAAATGGACAGAATACAACGTTGTCTGATTTCACGATACTTTACTTACTGCTCTGACGACCACTTTCACACAAAACGGCTCAACTTTTATCACCGGCGAGATAGTTTTTAGTGGAATAAGAGCATGCAAATTAAAATCATTGCATTGTTATCCGTGTAAACTTATTCAGAAGGTCAAATTCGAGGATGTCTACCAAACACCAATTAGTTTGATCCTTTACATGGGTTCGAAAAGACAAAATGAAACTTTGCATGATTTAACGTCACAGCTATATATGTATATGTAGGTACTTCAACTTATGCCATATTTCAAGTTTCTGCAATCTTCAATTCGAGAAGCTTACGCCCTTTTCTCTGTCTACCTCAAAGGTTCGTTTTCAAAAAAAAAAAAAAAAAAAAAAAAAAAAAAAAAAAAAATCACTGTATTCCAGCGACGGCATTATTAAATTTCATTGAATTTTGCAAGAATTTGTTTCTCAATTTGAATCTATGTAAAACAAAAAACTGTTGGTGAAGTACTGCTTTTTTATCAAATCGATTGTTTTACATGGATTGTTTTAAAAGGAGGTCGTACAATACATTACTGCTAAATGGACACTGCTATATTAAACGGTAACGTAACTCAAATCAAAGGGTAGCAATTCAGTTGTCGGAAACGGCAATAAACGCCGATGATTCTTCTAATCTGAGGCCTCGTCAGAGTAAATAAATCTCGGAGGCAGAAAGATTGAGAGTGCGCCGGGGAGGGGGAAGGGGGTTAGTAAGTGAGTTTTACAAGTCAACTTTGCTGAAATATAAGTTGATTGTATCATAACTCCTCCCTCCTTCTTTTGTTTCGGCTGTCATGACACGCTGCACTACTTCTCACAGTTCTCAAAGCCGATCACTTCTCTGTGCACAGTGGATCTTTAGTCACGAAGAACCTGTCTTCTCGCAAACCGTTGCGTTGGTTGGCAGAATCGTCCATTGAGTTTTGCGATTGGTTTATAGCTAGCGTGAGCTACTGGGTAGATCCGCCATTTTCAAAAATGTAGTTTTTGTTTTTGTTTTTTTTAAAACATATATTTCTGTATCCTAAGTCAATTTCAGAACACGGTATGAGTTTGTCATCATCGCGTAAATTCCAGAGCTCGACCATTGGGAGACGATCGCGTTGGATCTGATAAACTAGCATCCATTTTAGCGTCTCCGCGCGACGCGACGCTCGATTGGGATTTTTGCCACTTAAGTTCGAATTCCCGATTCAAATTTGTCGCAAAGTTTCACAGTCACCGACGTTCGTCTTGCTGGAAAGAAACTCGGTACGACAGTGGACCGATGGTTCGGGGGGGGGCGGTCGGGGGGTCGGTGATGTGAGACGAGAAGAAAAGAGAGGAGTGGGTTTTTATTTTCAATTGAATTATTCTTCCGGGCGGAGAGGTGATAAACGTCGATTTGACGAATGTTCTGCGAGTGGCTTCCTCCGATGCTGACGAAGGAACGAGGCGAGAAGGGAACGGAAGTGCAAATGGAACAGAGTGGACAGGGCGTTGGGGCCTTCTTGCCAAATCTTTTCAAAAAGCTAATATTGAGAAAAGGTGATTTCCATTGAAAAACTATTAATATTAATAATATGTTTTCTTTTATTTGCTTGTTCCTTCAACCTCTTGCTATTCTATTTGGTGGTATAACAATTTTACTAAGATATGTAGCTACCAATATTAATCGCAACAATACTATAATAATAAGAATAATCCTGTTCATCATTGCGGAAAGACAATTGTTTTTAAGGTGAACGTACTAATACGCTTATTTCATTACTGGACTTTTTTTTGTTCCGAACCTTTATTTTCTCGTGTTTATTTTTTTGTTTTTTGGTGGCCAAATTACGAAAAAATGAGAATAAGCTGCAAAATTACATTACCATGCAGGAATAAGTAAACCTGCATTGAAGATGAGCAGC
Source organism: Trialeurodes vaporariorum (assembly GCA_011764245.1). NCBI lineage: Eukaryota > Metazoa > Arthropoda > Insecta > Hemiptera > Aleyrodidae > Trialeurodes > Trialeurodes vaporariorum. The sequence goes on from VMOF01000002.1 coordinate 29,897,970, forward strand.
TCTAATTACGTGTTTTGGCGAATGACCAAAGTCCGTACTTAAGTTTCTAACTTGAAAGTAAGATTTATTTAAAAAAAAAAAAAAAAAAAAAAAAAAAAAAAAAAAAAGTTTCAATGATTTATATTTTTTTGGGAATAGATAATATAGATAACTATACCGTTGACTATTCGTAATTATACGGTTGAGATTATAGATACCCATTCGAATTCATGATCTATATTGCTGAGGCAAAATTTTGCAGAAGACTCTTGTCCATTCGAAGTCTGCAACACCACAAACACGCATTTTGCTATAAAATTTTATTATATCATTTTAGTAAGGCAACAATGCGTTGAATCACGGCCGAAGAGGAAACGTAGGAGTGAGCCAAAGTCCTCCGAGAATAATATACACGAATCATTGAGTTGAGCCGAATCCCTTGCTCACCTGCTCCATCGTTGCAAGATTGGACCAAAAACCAACAGCTTTGCACTTATTGACTTTAAACAGTAAACATATTGACATATTTGACTCTTAAGGGGAAATCTCGTGATTTTTTTTATAAATTGGCAGCACTGAACTCGTGTCCACTGTCCATGCTACCAAAAGCGATGTCGAGTGTATAGTTGGGTGTGTGGACTGTCGGCTATACTCACACGCCACACAGCAGATTGAATCATCGGTTTTTCCGGTTATTGAAGATTTCAACAAATTGTGTTTTTTGCTTGATTTAGAAACGTTTCAGTGTTCAGATGTTCTAGTAGAAACCATTTTTGATGTTCCTTGGGAGATTAGACCTTATCCTCTCTGAATTTTTGAAGAAATTTAGGGAAATTCAATCAATTAATTGTGGTTTTAATCATCCCCCTCCCCCTCCCCACAAATTCTCACACTGCATACCCCTAGGACACTGGTATAACTCAAAGGGGCAGTTGCAAGGATCTCAATGTTGGTGTTTTTTATGATAAAAATGAAAGAACTTGGTGAGCTGAGAACGCAGGTGCCTCTGTTATTTCCTAAGTGGTGCGGTTTCCCGGTGTAAAGTTGCAAAAATTCGTGTGTGTTGTGACAACACAGCGCGCTAATCCCATTTGAATCAATGTATTTTGGGCTAACATCGCATCTACAGAACTATACAACCTGGTTATAAAGCAAAGGTAACATTTTTTCAATTCACCGAGAACTTTCATTTGCGTACTGAAAAATACCAAAATTCAAACCCTTAACCCTCTATTGCATGGCGTTACCCATAGGTAACACGGGGTATTTTAATTTCTAAAAAATCAAAAAATGCGGTGCTATTCATTCTGTATGCTGTTACCTATAGGTAACAATATGGCCGATGTGGAGGGGGGGGGGAGTTTTGATCCAACGTGCTCCAGTAATGCCAACACGAAAAAAAAAAAAAAAAAAAAAAACCCGGTTCTCCCCCCGAAATCAGCGGAAAAAAATTAATGCAGTAGAGGGTTAATTAACCATTTTTGGGGAAAGTCGATCAGTTTCTACTTTATTTTTCCCAAAACTGTCACTCTGCATACCCCTGGCAAACTATCCTAATTTGAGTTCAACTATGGGTCTGCATTGCCAAAAAGCGTCGTTTGTGTGTGAGTGCGTAAAATAGGCCGTATTTTCGCACGCGCAGGGGGGGGGGGGGGGGGTGATTTTATGGATGAAATTGGGGGAAAAAACAAAGAAAGCACGGCATGTTGCTGAGAGGGGACAAGCTAAAGATGACTCTTGGTCTCGTACGCTGGCATATTTGGGTCAGAATCACGTTAAAATAAGTTAATAGTCGACTTTCTCGAAGCATCATCATTTTTGGATATTATTTTGAGGCTGTAGGAGGGCTCATTTTATCATTCTTCCATCATGATCTTATCTCAATTCAATCCTTGCGGAAATAAGCCCCCTTTTCTTTGAAACATCACATTAATTTACTCGTTTTAACCCTCGAAGAACTATGTTATTTCGTCGATTCACCGCTATCTCACTCAAAGAGAGGGCAGTTAAATGTTCCTACCTCTGCGGTGTTGATTTTGCCTATATCACGAATTGAAGGCGCTCGACGGAGTATTACTCTACAAATATTTGCAATTTGGAGTAAGTTGTGATGCTTCTAACTGATCAACATCGTGTGAACAAGACTTGGCAAGGACAACACGGGTTACAGGTTATCTTAATTTACCACAAGGTACGTTGCATTTACCAAATGATGGTAAAATTTACCATACTTCATAGCAGACGCCAAAATCAACTATGCAGATGATAAATTCTACCCGTCTTTTTTTTTCCGTGAATGCTCGAACAAAACGCCACTCATAGAAGGCCTTCACTATTGGTCAAACGCTAAAATAAATGATCAGCTTGCAGGTATGGAAAGGTTTAAGCTCTAAAATTAATGATTATACTCATTTTTATTTGATCCGTCCATAATCACTAATCACATTATGATTCTTGTTCGATAAGCAACAGTAGCGCAACGAGAGTTTCTTCATCTCTCTCTTTTCTCCATTAAGAAACGTATGTTAGACAAAGATGGACAAGGGGATAAAACCCCCTCTTTCTGTTCTTTTCCTACTTAAACATTAAATTGGGAAATGAGAGAGATGGAAGAGATCCTGGTTGCGCCAGTAATAAGCGATGTCCTGCAAATGCCCAACTTGCGATCCACTGTACGCTGGCAGTAAGTCCCCCGGTCCCTTTCGAGCCCCCGATTTCTTTCTCATGCCCTGTTCTTGTCCATCCACCGTTCCTCAATCCTCGTTCCTACATTCCGTCGTTCCTCCGTCCCATCGTGGCCCAACGCGCTCTCTCCTCTGTTCCATCCCCGCTCTCGGAGATCAAGACGGTGAAAGAAAAAGTTAAGACAGGGGAAAGCGCGGGCGTAGAAAAGTTTCGGTGAAAGGAAAGCCTTTGAGGACCTTGTTGCCGGAGCGATGTCAGAAAATTGCGACCGTAACTCCAGAATTTGATGGAAAGCAGGAAGGTTTTCTTTCGATGCTTGGTCAGCAGATTTGACGGGGAAATTCGCATTTCTTTTCAACTCATTGTGATTCGAAATTATTTTGATTTTTTTTTTTTTTTCTTCGATTTAGTTGTTTTGATTCGTCGCTGTTTATGGTCAATGAGTCTCTTGCAAACTTTTGCTTTATCTATAGAGGGCGTCTAATCTGAGGGCCGATCATTTACTTCATCGTTAAACCGATCGATAAGACTGTCTATGAGTGATTCTATTGGTCGAAAATTGTAAAACTTGGCTGTTGGTATGGTAACCATCGGTATAGTGTCCGTTTTTTAAAGGTTACTCATGAATAGCCTTTATAAAACGAGACTCTTAACGATGGTTACCATAACAACAGCCAAGTTTTACACTTTTCGACCAATAGCATCACTCGTAGACAGTTTTATCGATCGGTTTAACGATGAAGTAAATGATCGGCCCTCTAGTCTGAAATAACTTGAAAATAACGTTGAGAGCATCATAAAGTTCCTAAATTGATTCACAAACTCAATCAATAGGTTGAAAAAATTCAAATGTGGCAGTCAAATGAGCTGGTTTCAATGGGGGAGTCCAATCTGCTCACAGCTTCCTTTGCTGTGAAAAGTGATTCGTCGGATAGAAAGCTGCAATTAGATGGGACACCACTATTGTGACCCACTAATTTGCCCGTCATCTTGGATTCCTCTTAAAACGCCTCGCCTTCAGTGGGTTTGTGGAGTGGATTTTGAGACGTTTTGGTGCTTTCGTTGTAACTTTTACGCAATTTAACATAGAAGCCGACCCTCCATAACGTTGTAGCAAGTTTGCAACTGACCCATTATTCTTGAAAATTTTGTTTGCGGGGACCGCAGTGCGCTGTACAGTCGGAAGCAAAGAAAAATGTCCGATGACTCCTTAGATGTTGGGGCTCAGGCAGGCTGCCTGCATTGTTTAAATGGGGCAGTTGCAAGGGTCTGAAATGCTGTGTTTTTTATACAGAAAATGACAGTACTTGATAAGCTGAGAACAATGGTGCCTTTGGTTTTTTCCTAAGTGTCTTGGTTTTGGAGATACACACGTGTAAAGTTACACAAATTCGTGGGTGTAGTGACGTCACTACGCGGAATCCCCATTTAAAACAATGTATTTTGGGCCAAAATCTCATCTCCGGAAAAATGGGACTTAATTAGAAACCAAAGGCATCTTTGTTCTCAGCTCATCAAGTACTTCCATTTTCTTCATAAAAAACACAAAATTTCGGACCCTTGCAACTGCCCCATTCATTGGTACACGGGGAAAAAAATTGTCAAATCTACCATCTTTGAGTCAGCTATCAAGTAGATGGTAAATGCAACGTACTTTATGGTAAATTAAGTTAGTTTGTTGGTAAATTATACCATAATTTAGTCAAATTTACCATACTTGCTGACTCCAGAAACCAGCTATGCAGATGGTAAATTCTACCAGTTGTTTTTTCCGTGTATGAATATTGCGGGTAGCCTACCCCCCATTATTATTATTATTATTATTATTATTATTTTTTTGTTTTTTGGTACGTTGCCCGCAGTACAAAACTTGATCATCACACAATGTCTCCGGCAATATAGTAGCTATAAAGTGCTGTTCTATCTGGCCACAGTCCGAACTCGAGTTTTGTATTGCGGGCAACTCACCTTTGAGAAACTCGCAGGAGTCATCTGATACTATTTAATTCCTCAAACGATCGTCCAGTTATTTTTGCGAAATAAAAGTATTTATCCTGTGAAACAAGAGCACACCATCTTAGTTGGCGAAACATTTAACTGTTAGAAAAAGCAGATAAGTTATTTTAATGCCAAATTTTGCCAATAAAATCCGATCGAGTCATTTAATATTCAGCAGTGTAGTGTAGGTGAGATTCGATTCTAATAAAGAGTAGAATACATTAGAATCCGTCCTTTGTCCAAACATCGCGTTGTGGAACTGAGTCTTTTTTAGTATCAGCCGGTCCTAACAAATAGCAATCATCAAATGTATCAAATCGTGATCGGTCAGTTAAAATCTCCCACTCATTGAACCAGTATCTGCGTCGTCAATCCAAACCACCTGGTCGTTAAATCAGCATCTATGATTGTTCAGTTCAAATCATTCGCTCTCCTTCCACACGGAGCATCCACTTCTTCCACCGCGGCATTTGGCAACGGCGACCGTGGCTTCCAAGATTAAAAACAATGTCTTCTTTCCCTTTTGTTGTTATGTCCCTCTCTTTTTTTAAACTTCAGTCAGTCAGTGAACTTTTCGGAGACAAATGACGAGGTTCTTTTCTTCCCTGCCCCGCTTCCTTCCTTTCTTATTCTTCTTCCTTTTTTCTTTTTTTTTTTTTGTTCGCTCCTGACGCAGTTCAACTTTCCGATCGTTTTTTACGGAGCCTTGCAACTCTCCTCTGCCCCCTCCCCTCCCCTCCCTTCCACCTCCCACCGGTTTGTCCGGACTGCATCTTAGAAAACCCCAAACCGAACCCAAAGGAAGCAGAGAGCGATGGTTCTGCTTTTTCTCCGCCACGGTACAACCGAGATACCTTCTATACCCGTGACATAAAACCCACTTACGGCGATGAGAAAGAAAATGCATTCATCTTCTAATAGTCACACCGTTCCTTCTCCTCCACCCTTCCTCCTAGTACACTTATACCCCCATCCCTCTCCTTCCTTCCCCTTCCCCTATTTTCCTCTCTTTCTAATCCTGCAACTTTCCTTGAATTTGTTTCTCCTCCTTTTTTTTTTTTTTTGATGTCGCTTTCTCGCGCTCCAAAAACTGCAAACCTCGTAAAACAGCGCGCGCGCCCGCGCTTTACAAAAGATTCGCCATCCCTCTCTTTTCACCATTGGAACACGTATGTTAGACAAGAAAAGACAAGAGGAAGAAACCCAATCTCTCTATCCTTTTTTAACTTATACATTCAAAGGGAAACTGAGAGGGATGCAAGAGATCCTGGCTGCGCCAATGAATTCACGATACGAGGTTTTCGCGTATGCTGAAACGAGCAACGGAGCACTATACGACTTTACTGAGTACACCCTCTCACGAATCTTTGTCGTGTTATTTCTTTGTGAGTGCGTCATTTTCAAAAGTCTTGGCTCTCCCATAAAACAATTACGACCTGGAGAGGGGACTTTGGAAAACAGGTTGCATTAAAGGCGACCGCACAGTGGCAAAATGAATGTCGGAACGTGGCGTCATGGACAGCCTCATCACACCCCCAACGATGCGCGCGCAAGCTACATCACACGCACGAAAAATAAGAAAAGTCACTATTTTTTGATGTCTCTAGACTTTTGAAACAAGTTCATTAAAAATATCATAAGCCGGGTCTGTGCGTTTGACTGAAAACTTAGACATTTTTCATTCGATCGGAAGTTGGATAGTTCAATTTGACTGATCTGAACTTTTCGAATTTTTAATTTCATTTTCAAATGAATAAACGAGGTTACAGGATGTCAACCAAGTTTTATTGTAAGAAAAAAAGTTCGAAAAGAATGGATTACGTTTGGAGGGAAGACCTGAATGGGAAACTTGCAAACTTTTGCTATTAACGATATTAAAATCGTGGTTTTTTGTACATTTATGATAAATTGCGATAAGATCAGTAAGGTGAACTGTCAAAATCGAACCCTGACTGAGATACACATATGTTCATTGATAAAGTCCCCGGCTAATTTGTGCTTTTCTCCTTGCTGACGAAAGATATCCTCAAAGAAAATGACAAAATAGATAGTGCTAGCCCCTTAAAGTATAATACCAGTATTTCTTCTTTGTCTTCAAGTTCTTTTTTAGAGATTTCTCCAAGTTTGGAATTTCAATGGTTTTATGATTTTTATACCGCATGGTTATTTCACGTAAGAAACGCTATCTTGCGTGTCCGTGTCAACAGTTTGCGTAGTGCATTTATGACCCATTTATACAACTAGACTCTACTTAAATTGGATATCTGAATTTTCATTTTGATGACGTATTATATTCCAAATTTTCAGGCATACTAAATTATTCAGCAAAACCAACTATTTGAATATTTTCCCGAAACGTATCATTTATCTTGTTTTCAGATGCCGAGTTATAAAGTAAGTTGCAAAATAGTTTAAGTAGTGTTTTGAATTAATTACGATGAAGTTTTTAACGACTGGAAAATACACTCCCATTTTTCCTGCACGTGTTCAAAAAGCAATTCACTTAAAATTGTTTTTATTTTTTTTTTTTTATTTTTATTTTTATTCTCGTGCGTATCCATTCCTGCAGGGGAGTGAAACATGGACGACGGCGAAGAAAAGAAACGCCATTAGGAAAGAAACTTGTTCCTTTTTTTTTTGATTTATGAAATTAAAGAAAAGTAAAATAATGTCGCCGTAAAAAAAATGGAGGGGAATTTCGAGGGAGTAGAAATAAAATTAGGCTAAAAGAGGCTCAGATACGACGTCGACGACGGCGAGCTCGCAGCATACTGACACGTTGACCCGGTGATGCTCGACGCACGGTGGGCTTTCAGTGTCGGATTATCGAGAAAACTTAGCCTACTTCCCATTTACATCGATGCAAAGCAGTGGCGTAGCGTGCAATTTGGCAACGTTGTACTATGTCTATTTAAACCCTAGTAAACAGTTGAATGCGACAGTTTGATCTATTTCATGAGTTTAAATGGGCGATCTGCAACGTTGCCAAATTTCACGCTACATCACTGATGCAAAGTAGGTAAGTTTTCTCACTGCATCTAGCATTAGTTAGGTAGGTTGGGGGTTGATTATTTTAATCGCAGTTCCACGGTAGCAGAACTCTGAAGCCGATATTTGTCGTAGAAAGTGCCATGACTTTCGAAAGAAAGTCCTTTCATTGAAATTGTTCTAGGCGAATTTTTATTTTATTTTCCATAGTTTTAAATTTTTTGAGGCATAATGTCTCAAGGCGCAATAGTATGAGACTATGAAATTCCTAAAAACCATCAAAACTCGAATATTGATCGAGAAATAAAACAATGAAAATTTCTATCAGGATACTTTCTTTTGAAAGTCATGGTACATCATTGAAACATTTAAAGCTACCAAACGAATGAATGCCTCTGGCTGTTCCGTATTAATATAAAAACAACTGAGCATGAAATACAGATTTATACATCTAATTGCAGATTTTCCTATGATGTATCCATTTTCTCAATAAAGAAAGTTGTTCTTAGACGAGACTTCCCGATCGTAACCAACTCATTCGACCGCCATATATTTTAATTTTGTTTCAACGCATTCACTGAGTTGGTGATTGGATTTTGAGATTTGTCGATGATTTCAATGTGATTTTCCTAGATCCTCTCTATCGCCGCCGCAAAAAATTGTAACAGACCCGTTACATTCCTGGTCGACAATCGTTAATAGGGCTCTCCAAGACCGATATATTTACACACTCGTTCAGAAAAAATCTTAAACGAAGGTCATAGGCGCAGCGTATCAGGGGCTAGGGGGGCTGTAGCCCCCCACTTCTCTTGGGTGGAGGGGCTAAAAAAATCTCTTTCTAGGTCATTTTAAACATCCATTTGGGACGAGAAGCAAAAAAAAAAAAAAAAAAAAAAGGTAATCACTTTTCCACTTTTTAGCCCCCCCCCCCACTTTTTTTGGGTCACGCTACGCCTGTGACGAAGGTGTCTCAAAAACTAGCATTGTCTAGACTGTCTCGAAGACTATTCAGAAACGTAACTTGTAGAAGAGCCGAAACCTCAATTCTTGGGCGGGTTTTCCGGTTTCGGAGCGCGAGTCTAGGAACCTTTGAATGATAAATAGCTCGTTTAAAGCCAGAGAAGGAGGACCGCGGATGTTTGAAGAAGGGGGGGGGTGGAGGCGGTGACGGAGGAATAAGAATAGCGGGGAGAGGAGGTTGGTGAGAAACGATAACAATTGTAAATTCGCACTCGGTAAAACTAGCAGCAGAGCAACTAACTGTAACAAATCATTCGTATAAAATGTATCGAAAATGAACTTATCACCGGTGTCTTGGATTCGTGATGCTGTTTGCCGCCGCGGTGCCAGATCTGTCTGTTGCCGATTAGATGGTAATTTATACATTTTTTATTTGCGTAGAAACGTCAGATCAACGAATTTCTAGCTCCGATTTGGCAACCCCGAGTGCTGCCGCCGCTGTCGAGTACTTTGTCGAGAGCTTTGAATCAGTTATTTGAAGATGCGTCGCGTCTTTACCTACCCCTTTGAGTTGCCAAATTTAAGCTCAAGTTGTGATAAATAAATTCAGCGATAGGTACCAGAACTGCCTCTTCAGGCTGCATAGTGGCAAAAATGTCAACTCTTTCTTTTTTTCTTTTTAAAAATAATCCACAATTGTGAATGTACATGAGAATACAATAATAATAATAGTACATGGCCGTATATTTTTGCCTTACATAATTTTCCAAAAAAATAATTTGTTTTTGTACATAGACAGGTTGTGTGAAGAAGGGCCACTCGCGAATAATTCGAGGATGGCTTCGAATTTTGAAAAAATGCTGAAACATACGTTTCGAATACTTATATTTCGAATTCGAGAAATTCTCTGTAAATTTAAGTATTCCTGGAGAAGCACATTTCAAAATGTTTCAAAATTCGAAGCTGTTCTCGATATATTCACGAGTGCTCTTTTTTTGTACACAGTTTAGAGTAGCAAAGAAAACACATACACAGAGGATAAAAAGTAGATAATTTGTATGGATATACCTTCTGCCCTGCAGCCCTTCATTTATACGCCGCTGATGTAATAACTCCGTTGCTTTTTCACGAAAGGAGGAAGTTTCCGGAAGAAAGGCCCACAGAACATGGGGTGTGCTATTCATAGTATTCACATAAGAAACGCAATGCTGATTTCCTCTGAAGAGAAATAACCTGTAAAGAAGAATATTAATGTAGACAAATATATGTACGAATTTAGTGTGTAACGGGTAAAATACGCCATCGGCTACTCCACCGCATCAGTAATGCCAAGTCTCTGTCAAAAATCCGTGTATTCTACATCTATTTAATGGGAAATGTAATGATTGAAGCCAAGGGGTTTTGAAGCACTTATCTGGTAAATAGTTTAATATATGAGCTTCGTAAGAGACGTGGAAGATTTTTATGTTGGGGTCAAGTTATAATTTTTTAATCTTCTCTCGTACAGTTTGGTTTCATGCAATTAATGGATATAGACGTATCTGCCATTTTCTCTTTTTTTGCCGAATTGAACACATGTGATAGATAAAGATTGACCAGGGGCAGTCACGCGACTTTAGTCACTTCCTTTAACCTTTTCTAACCCTTGCGTTCAAATAGGATTAGTCAAGAAAGAAACAAAGGTTCCTGACAGTGATGGATCTAGACTATTTTTCGTCGGCAGTGGGCATTCCTAAGAAATTTGAAACGTCCACGGACAGCAATTTTGGGCTATTTTCTGTTGAAAAAAAGTAAAATTGAGGATTCTGGGGGGGGGGGGGTTGCCTTGGATCCGCCACTGGTTCCTGAACATGCCAACGGGTGATATAGGACGCTTTAACGACCGAAATACTTGGAAAAATATGGGGAAACATACTCCGTAACCCTAACCTAAAAATACTCCACATAGATTACGCCGAATAACTCATTGAACAACTACTCTAGGTAATATGCAGCTCTGCTCGAAACCCTATAACTGGCAACACTGTACTCAACTCGACTCCACTCCAAACCTGGTCTGGATTTCCGCAATCGATTTTCTTGCCTTTTCGACATCCACTCGACACCGACGAATGGCATTGTGTATTTTATTAGGTGTAATGTGTCGAGTGTATTCACTATTGTATGTCCTCTGCTCTCCGCTTTGCTCTATACACAAGCTCAACCTTCAGCCGAGATTTACGCGTTTTTATTCTTCCTCCTTTCCTTCTTACTCTTAGCTTGCCGCGCCTCAGCGCCTGCCTTTCGGGAAACTTTTTTTCGTCCTTTTTTGCAAGCCGCGTCAAAGCATTTTTTTTCGGGAGGCGTAACTGAACGGTTAGTCTCTGTGTCTCGAGAAAAGATTACTCGAGGAAACGGTTCGTAGCATTTGATATTCTGGGCATCCAAGGGTAAGAAGAGGCATCTATCAAGTCATTGTAATTCGCGAAAAAGCATCAATATTGGCACTCAAGTAAATTTGTGTCGTATAAATTAGAAATTGCAGGTTAATTCGAACGTTGATTCCATCATTTAAGTATTGTATTCGAAACTTAAAGTATCTCAAAACCTGCGTGCGGTATCCATTGTAATTTTTTGTCACTACACGGAGAAGAAGGGAGGAGTTGGGACAATTTTCCCAAAGCTTCTAAATGTTTTAAAATTTACTCGCAACCTCAATGCAAACGTTCTAACCAAACTCCTATATGGATGTCGTAAAGCTCACAGTAGGGAAGTCCCATCTAATAACAGTTTTTTTCATGCTGGGTTAGACGATTCATAATATAGAAACATACGAACAAATTAGGCGGGACTTCCTCATTTTTACTTTCTAAATGACAGCGGCTATGGAATTTAATTTGGTTTGAACGCTTTTATTGAATTTTTGAGTAAATGTTAAGGAACTTTTTGATGCTCCCAGCATCATTTCCAAGTGATTTTATTTTAGATTGGACCTTCTTAATGGATGTAGCGAAAGTTTGCAACAGACCCATCCGTAGTTTGCATCATATACACACATATATTTTTTAAAAAAAATAGCAATCTCAGTTTCCTCAATTAATTTCTGCCATTTAAGAAAAGTAATGTCTGACCTACATTCAGAGCTGGTTTAATTTAAAACTCTTGTAAATACTTATTTTCTCAAATTGCACCCAATTCGGTGTTGAAAAATTTGGTCACCCCAGTACTGTTTGAACTCATCAACTTTGTAAAATGAGAACTGATTAAGAGTCGCAAGTGCTCGCTACTTATTACGTCGACTGGAAATGCAGGAGCGTATTATTTTCGGGGAGATTTCGAGGCAAGGGGAGGCAGGAGCATCCGGTTGGAGGAGTGAGGGGGGTCGCGCTTCTTAGCTGCAGAAATAATGGGCAGCATTAAAGTTACGTAGCGTTCCTCAGTCGACTATCTCTTCAAACGTAAAGCTTATTTATTTCTGCAGGAGGGCGGTGTATCTTTCAAGACTCCGTGTTGCCAATTCCTGAATTCCGCTTATCACTCTTAACCCTTTTAGTGAATGTGGTACTCATGCTGTAATTTAACATAGAATTCAATGGAATCTAAATAGACATTTTGCAAAAAGTTGAGTGACCCATCAAAGTTCTTCCGAAATTGTTATATTTCAAATGGTTTCACAAAATCTCAGAAAAACTCAAATACTTAATTTTGCACCTGGAAGGGTTAACTTTAATGTAATAGAATTGATTATTAAATTAAATTCAATAGAACTAATTTTTAAATGCAATTAAATTGAATTAAATTTTTTAAATAAAATGCAAATCAATTAAATTTTTAAATACCCCCCCCCCCCAAAAAAAAAGAAAAAAAAAGAAGTTTTAATACTTTCGTTTGTTGATTTGTTAAAATTAATTGATCATTCGAATGTACACAACTCCGTTAGTTCGAACTTGTCAATAGTTGCGTCTTCTATAACTTCAAATTTGGTGCAAGCTTTATTTCATCTTATTTTGCAAAATGCCAAGTTTTTATCGTAAATACAAGTAAAGTTTGAAGGGGATAGAAAGCAGGAAAAATATGTAAAGACGAGTTAAACGTAAAGGGTAATTAGGGTGGAGAAAGTGCTTTCTGTTTTCGAAAGGAAATAAGTTTATCTGCTCCAAATAACGGATATTTCCCCCTTTACCATACAGCGATTGCTGATCCTGAGCTCGGAACAAGGTAGTTGGCCTCAGATTTGGGGGTTTGATTAATTATACCAATTAAAAAGATGTGACATTTTCTTTTAAAGGGGAAGGTAACCCCTCAGAATCCGCGTACAAGCTCCAGTGTCCGTGACCTTGAGATCCGGAATCCGGATTATCCCCGCGGTGAGATCGTGAAAACAACTCTCTCTGGTATAAGACTCGGTGATAAAACAAAACGAATAAAGTAATAGTGAACTTTGTTTATGCTAGAATTTTAATCTCGCCAAGTCCGCGTGATTAACCGGGACTTCCCTTTTCGATTTATCACTTCAATTCCGCTTGGTTCTAAACAAAACCGTAACCTGAATGTTAAAGTTGAACTGCCATTGAATTAAACTGGATTGTAAATATTTAACGGTTTCTTTTATTGACTGGAATTTTTCTGCGAAATAATAATTCTATGCTAAGAATTTTCTGTAAAAAAGAACTAATTAAGTGGTCGATGTTATCTTTTAAACCGAAGGATATATCAACATCCCGCTTGGCGGAAGTTCTACTGCTGCATCAATAAGAATCAGCCTCTGACGTGGGAGAGCATACTAGGTATAAATGTCGGTAAGCTTGCTCACTCGTCGGAAGCTCTACCGGAAACGGCCAAACCCTGCCGTGAAATGAGTGAAATCTAATGTTTCTAGCTAGTGTAAATATCATAAATAACAGGCGTTCAAATGATCAAACACAGTAGTAGTACTCGCTAGTTTAGTCTCTAGTGAAATTTCAGGTTCACTCGATTACGTAGGGCTTGGAAACAAACAATAACCTCAAACTTGAAGTCTGAATTTGAATTACCCGATAGACTTTCATACTAATTTATTTTGAAGGGATTCTTTCGTTTAAAATATCTCATCACGATTGCTTATTGTGAGTTATAATCTGTTTATGAGATTTTCTAATAAGGAGCTCGTTTCATAATTTGATGTCTGTATTATAGCCATTGTTTTGAACATTTGTCAAATAACTTAGCTCGTGAAGCCGCGGTTGAGTGATCATCTGAAGGCTTTGTGTGCTATCTGGCAATGTAACGCATCTTGTATCCACATAAACCCTTGCAAATGGTCAAAATCGAAAGCGTTCACTGTACACTTGACACACTCGCGATTCCGACTTTTTTCGCGGTTTTCAACGGACCAAATACAACGATGCCAGATTGCACACGGTGCGACTGCGTCATTTCTACTAAACTAGTATTTTCAAAATTCGGATGGAGTCTGTTAGGAAAATACATTTGGCAACCTCGGTAAATCACTCAAAGCTTGAGCAACTAGGTTTGTATCCAAAATAATGGCTCATAAAACTCCATTTTTGCATTTGCTTTGACATCATTGTTGAGGTATCGTATTAAAATTGCGTTTGAATAGCATACCTGACGTTTTGTGCCCGCCTCCTCCCTTCGTCCTTTCTGCTACCCAAATACAGTTTTTTTCAAGAACGCGGCTTTGACTCGCCCTTGAATCGAATGAGTACTTTATTATTATTAGGAGCTCTAGCCACGCCGCGTTCCCAACACAAAGAGAAAGGGTGGATGGAGGGGGTTACCCGAGAAGGAGTAGGGAAAAAAATATGGGCGAAAAATTGAAAGTAGTCAATAAGAGGGAATTGGGTATCAATTTGTAGGTATTTGTAATAGGTTCTCCTCCCTCCCCGCCTTTCCCCACGAACAATAGGCCTGGTAGCATCCATCGTTTTCCCGTGCATTGTTGTTGAGGAGGAGGCCGAGAGAAAATAACTATTTGCCTTGGAACATGAGAAACGGTGTTGCGGTGGGCTATAATATCCGAACTGGGGACTGGGTCCATGCATGGAGGCCGTGGACGTATACACTATACAGGCGGAAGGGCCGCTCTTTCTCTCGGCCCGGCGAGCGGCGCGGCAGCCGTTTCGATGAGAGTCGAGCAACGTTATTTCCTTGCAATTCCGCCGCCCCGTTAATGGTCAAATCCCTTGAAGACACTCCAACCTGGAAAAATACGAGGCGGCTATTCGGCTCCTCCGTAGCGAGCTGCTGGGGGTCTCCATTTTTTTTAATACCCCGTTTTTGAACAGCGTTGCTAGATGTATCTCGAGACGTTTTGCAAATGAGGGTTCATGGAACTTTAGGAACCAAACAGAGCCAAGCAAAAAAATGATACCGACACTTCGTAGTTTCGCATCCACTGAGCAAACATAATATCTGGCGAGAACAGCAGTCTTATGATCCAAAGAAATTACGATATTTCTGAACTGAAACTGTGGTTGAAACGGCATGAATCATTCGATTCCAGAAATTTTACTTGAAATCACTAGAAATTAGGTTCGTAATTACGAGAAATTCTGGTCATTTGCATTACTATATGGAAAAGCATTGGCCAGAATTTAAAAATTGTGTCTGGTGATTCCGAGCAGAATTTCGGCATCAAATGTTGTTGTTTTTTCCGTCTAGGATTTCTATGTTCAGAAATACCATTATTTATTTTCGGGGACTTTTTAATCATTTGCTCTGCCGTTTTCGCTAGAGCTTGTAAAGGGAAGAAACATGCATCAATGAAGGTAATTTGCAGACGTGGGTAGACTCCTTCGAACTTTAAGTTAAATTTTCGCTCACGATAGTGAATCTTGGACGTTACTATGGTCTCACCGTTATTTTTGATGAATTTTACAACAGATGCGATACACCAGTCTACAGAGGGAACCTTGTGAAGTATTTTCATTCAGTTTTGGCTTTGCACGGAGTATGGATTGTGATGTTCGTATCGGGCATAGTAATCAAACAGTCTATTCTATTTCCTCTGATCAACGTATTAATCAAAATCACGATAGTTGGTTGTTTCAAATCAATGTCATTCATTAATACTAATCGATTATTTGAGCGAAGGGTCAATTTTTTCTTTCCTGATAAGTAATGTAATGAGTCAGTTCTAACGCCGATGGAACATCTCTAGTTCAGTTGGGTGAGGGGGAGGGTGTTGGAATTACTGCGCAGGTATACAAAATACGTTTTCTAGTGGAAATGCAATGTGTTTCATTAAGCGCACAATTGTAACAACCAACGTTATAAACTTGTTATTATACTATGTTATATAGTAGAAATGAAAGGAAAAAAATTATCACACCCAAAGGTTTAGTCAACTTGTACCGCACCTGCGATAATTTTACCTCTTGTTTTCTTTTTTTCTCTGTGATGGGTAAACTGTTTAGGCCAAAACTGGCAACCTTTCAGCTCACGGGTATATTCAAAAGGTAGGAAAATATCTTGCGTTAATAACATACGAGTGTACCGTATTACCGTAGTCGGATCTACCGCCGCGCCGCGGCGTGTTTCATCAGCTTTTCTTTTTCGTATTATTGCTCTTCCTCCCTCCACCCTCACCCACTTCCCACCTCTCTTTCGCTTTTTCTGGTTTGGCGGAGGCAACGGTTTTCAGTTGGTATAAGCGGTGTGCAATATAAAACAGATATTACCGTTTTCGTATGCGGTGACCAGCCAGCTCTTCTCTTGCTCTCTCTCTTCGCAGTCCGGCTTTAATTTGAGCGGAGTTTTGTCCCTTTTGATAAATATTTAGAGCTCTAATACGATATTTATTGCTCCCCAGGTCTTTGATTCCGATGTCCGGAGCGGTGTTCGGTTTTGTTTGTGGCATCGTACCGCACAGCACCCCCATCCCCTCTTCTCCGCCTCCCGCACCTTACCAGTGTAGTTATGTACGCAGAGTCCGGCGGTATTCTATTTCAATGGTCGGCTTATCTTCTCCGGCATCAATTAAATCGAAAGTTCTCAACTTTAGCTTTAACGTTCGACACGGGGACGCGCGGGATGCTGAAGGGGAACAGGGAACAGGGAAAGCCAGTCTCTTGTGCATAAGTGAGGAGTTGAGGTTGAACTGTATTAAGGTCGGTCTTACGCGATCAAAGTAGAGTCTCGGAGTAGTCGTTGCTCAAATACGAGAAACACTCGTAATTTTCATGAATATCTCGCTAGGTATCTTGAATTCCTTAAAAAAAAAAAAAAAAAAAAAAAAAAAAAAAAAAAAAAAAAAAATCGCAAGTCGGAGAAAAAAGCTTCGAAAGTTGAGTTGTAGCACGTATGACTGCATAAAAGCCTCACTCGTGACGTCAAAACACTGTCAAAAAACAAGCTAGTCAGTAAACACCAATTTTTATCGAAAATTGAGGTTTAGCTAGGTTTAATTTCATGTGCAAAAAACACCCAGAAATCTCCATAATCTTCTTTTATTAGAAAAAATGACGTTTAAGACAGCTTCAGCCATTAGCATTTACAATTTACATACTTGTGCGCACTAAACTCCAAAGTCTTACTGATGCTATGATGACATCGTAAAATAAACGAGTCGCCTCATTGCGTCTATTCGAGATACACGTAAACACCAATTTGATCCTAAATTGGTTTTAGGGATTAATCGGACATGACAAAAC
Organism: Trialeurodes vaporariorum; assembly: GCA_011764245.1. Lineage (NCBI taxonomy): Eukaryota > Metazoa > Arthropoda > Insecta > Hemiptera > Aleyrodidae > Trialeurodes > Trialeurodes vaporariorum. Next base: position 29,915,213 of record VMOF01000002.1, read on the forward strand.
ACCGAAACAAATGAAAAGTTTTCTTTTCATTACAGATATTAACATCATAAGTTCAGGAGTGGCCATCATTCCGTTGATGTAACATCACCGGTCCTGCAAGACTCAAGCATTTTATACGAGATAACTATTCGTACTTGTCGGTATTGGTTTTGCCTACCCGGCCAATTGAAGGCGCACCCAACGATTTGCCTGTTCTATGGCTGAACTCAACAAATAGTTGATCAGCTTTCAACTTTCCAATGCATTGGTTTCGCCCTCACGGCGACAGGCTTAATTTGGAACAGTGGCAGATCCGGGGGGGACGTGCCCTCGGAAGCCTCAAATCTCGCATTTTCGCTACAGAAAATAGCCCGAAAGTGCTTCCACGGACGCTTCAAATTTCAACATTTCACAAGCGCCTCCCCCCCCCCTGAAAAAATTCAAATTCAGTGACATTAGGTAAAGAGAAAAGCAAATTTATTGCTCTTTATCCTCGAATGTTTTGAACACTCACTATTAATTTGATAAAATAATGCTAATATGTTTGCTGACTTAACAGAAAAGTAATGAAGCAGTGGTGCTGCCAGAAATTGTTTTGAGGGTAGGGAGGGTTTGAGTTGACGCACCTACTGTTCACACTCCCCATTCACCGGGGGGTCTGGGGGTATGGAATACCCCCCAAGTTAACGGGGGGCCGGGGGTCCACCCCCGAAAATTTTTGAAAATTTGACCCCTTCAAAACCTAGTTTAATGGGGTTTCCGGGTTTTATTCCTTGGAAGAAAAAAATCTTGGCAAAACATTATGTAATGGTGACGAGGCATCCCGCAACCTTCTCTCTACGGGGACAATCGTTTCTCGAACAGGTCTTGAGCGAAAGTTTGTCGGAGCAAATCATCGAGAATCGATGGTATTTGTGCCTATCTTACGCCCATCGATATTCTAAGCGTGCCCCTGATGAATTCAAAAGGGAGTGAAAAAAAAAGAGAAAAAGGAATTCAAATCGGGGAGAGGGGGGGAAAACGTAGATCCCGGGTCCCGGCGCTCGTTGTTTATTTTCATCGGTTTTCGCGGTTGAATGCTATTAGTATGAGAGAGAGAAGGAGGAATACAAAGGATCAAAGAAAGAGAGAGAGAAAAAGAGAGTGGATGCTTAAAAATCTTGCGAGCGGGAAGAGTTGGGGGAATAAAAGAGAGAGAGGGCGCGAGAAATGAATATAATATTGGTCGGGAGGCAAATCTCCGAAGAGGGAGGAGGTGTCAATAGAGTGGGTGGAGAGAAGGGGGATAAAACTTCGAAGTAGATCAGAGAAAGGGGGGGGAGGTGAGGAGACCTTAGAAGTCACAACGCAACGAGGGGTAGGACGTGGGGGTCGAAGCAGCATCGGCACCGCGCCTGAAAATACGGCAACCCGCACGGCACGCAGAACACACACCGCACACCGCGCCTACAAATATGCTAACCCGCAACCCGATTTACACGCTCCGTTTTATCCGATGAGAAGAGGACGCGCCCTCTCCTCACCGTCCGTGAGAGTTCGCCGGTGTTTGGTGGGATCGCTCGTCCTCGCGCCACCTTCAAACTTTTGGTAAACACTCACACGCGCACAGTTGGAGAAAAACCAAAAAATGGGGGTTTTCTCGTCTTGTGCTTCTTTGTGCGATATTATTCTAAAAAAAAAGAAAAAAAGAAAGAAGAAGAAAAAAAAATACTATTGGAAAATTCAAACGAATATGCGATTTCCGTCTCCGCCTCCTTCTTCTAAATTGAACTCCCGCGTGACTCCCGGCATACAGCAATTTAAAGTTGAATCAAAGTTTGTTTTGCTTGGTTTCTTTTCGATTCATTTTATTTGTTTATTTATTTATTTTTTATTTCTTTTAACGTTATCTTTCTTCTCGTTACGGATTGTGATTTCCGGCGTGTTTTGACAGCCCCCCCCCTCCACTCACGTAAACTGTTTCAAAAAGATTCATAAAGCTCGCGCTCCGGGCTCTTTTATCTGAGAAATCACAACTTCACTTGACACAGACAACACTGGGCGAATTCCAAGATAGCGCAAACATAAATTGTCAGATAATACGAATTTAATATTCAAGATATTTCAGAACTGCGGGCATAATTAAGTATAGCGCATCTGATACACAATGTAATTGTAACCCTTTACCTGCCCCAGGCTTTTCCTTACATATTGTAAGTCCCAATTTTCTCAGACTTCCAAAAGCAATATGTTTACAGGTTTTGCTTACCTCTCATTAACCGATTGCATTACAGAGTTTCGATCTGCTGAACATAATTGCAGGTAGGCTATGTAAAGCAGACTGCAAACCAATTTTGTTCGTTTAAACGAACCTGCAGCGATGACTTCAAATTCTTTCTCCTTTTTGATACAGGGTGGTAAAACTCATTCCCTTCTATTTTATTTCCAAGTTGCGATGAAATAGTGAGTTCCACAGCATTTTTCACTTTTGCGAATGGTAAATCTTTTTCAATGGTTTTTTTTTTTTTTTTTTTTTTTTTTTTTTTTTTTTCTCCTCAATGCGTCTTGATTTGTTTGATGGGCGCGAGTCCGCGCCAACTCAGTATTTCATAACTTTAAATTCGAAAGAAGTCGAGTTTTGCAGAAATATAGTTTGGTTTGAGCTGAAGCAAAATTTCCCCCAATACATTACGTTTTTACTTTATGAACGAAGAATTCATTCTGATTTAAAATAAACTAATGATTCCATGATTATTATTTCTGCTTGTTTCGAATAGTTTCATCGGTATAAATAAGAAACTCATTCATATTTTGGACGCTATGATGTAACGAGAAATGAAAAGCAGCATCGCACGTTTTGGAGTTCATTAAGTATTCTCAGTTGAACGATGGTTTAATCAATAAATAATTATGAAGAAAATTACTCAAATCTTTCTCCTTCCTCTTAAACCATCGATTCTTCAATTCTGAAATCTCAGCATTCAAGACGGCTAATTGTAACAACGATTTAACGACTTAACGAAAGAAGAGAAATTATTTTTGAAGAATTCCTGAAAGTTAGTTCCAAAATGCTGTAATTAGTCGAAGAAATAATTACGAACAATTTCATTTCTCAAAATCTCAAAACTTTTAAGCTCATTCTCGAAAGTTTGTCGATTTATTCCAATTCAGAGTCGAAAAGTTGAAGGCGAAAATGACAAGTTTCCTCTGAAACGGACGCAAGGTCCTGTCAACGCGAAGAGACATTTTACTCAACGCGTTTTCAGAGCTCCTTGCATGAACGGATGGAAATAGTCGGTGAAATTTATTTAACAAGAAAATTGCAAATGGGTCACGGGTCAAAAGCTTAAGGAGGAAACTCGTGAAATGGTGGCGCACAGTTCATTTGTCAAGCAAAATACTGGAACCATTTGAGAAAAATTATTTAAAAGTGCCCTTCAGAATTTTGGCCCACAGCACTAAAATAATTGAATGTTATATTGGTATAGGCTAGCTGTATTGTCAACAGATTCCACATTTGATGGTTGAATCTAATTGCCTAAAAATTTTAATTTTGATGGTTCAGAGCAATCAGAGCGGACAAAAAAGATTATAGATTCCATTACTGGTCAACTGCTCTGACTTAGGACAGAGTCCTGACTTGCAACACTTCGGGTGAGTTTCAGTTTAGACTAAACTGTTTAGTGCTTCCCATACTTCCTCTGTAATGTCCCAGGTAAGGGCAAATGAAGTACCTTTCATTAAATGGTTTCATTGTTCAATCTAACAAGGAAATCTTTCTATCCATCGACGGAACCATCGTTGGTTTTACGTTCATCGGCAACCCTGCTCTTTCTGGTCATGAAAACGCTCTCGTCTCGATAAAGAGTATAAAATGGACTCTCACGTCAGTTTTATCCATATCTCTGTTCTTTTCTAACACACGCGATCACATTGAAGGAGAGGAAAAAAGACACATCTCCAAGTTCGCCTATGGTCCACCAAGAAATTTACCACTGAGCGCCGGGCGTCTGAAGTAATGCAAATTCAACTCTTAATTGAAGTTCAAAGATTATTAACAGGTGGACGCCCCCTTCTTCACCCCTTCATCTCCCCCCGCCTCCTCCCAGTTTATTCCTCGGCCCAGAGAAAGACACAGAAAAGAGAGCGCGAGTAAGCGAAAGGGACTGCATAAATAAATGAATAATTGACATCTTGGCGTTGCACAGCACACTACCGGCGCGGGTGTGGGTGAGAGGGGGATGGGGGCTAGCCCAATTGTCGCGTAAGCGCCGCGGTGCTCCTGCACCGTCTTGCTTGTGTTCACAGAGCGACAGAGCTCTCTTTTCCCACTTTTTTTTTATTTTATTTTTTTTATTTTTCATACCTCACTTCGTAATTGTTCAAAAACTGACTTCCGATGCGATTTTTTTTCTTCTCCTCTTTACTTTTCGCAGTGGCTCGAACTCTCTTTCGTCCGCTTTCGAAAACTCCTTCAAAGCCAGATTAGTCCGCACTCCTCAACTCATAATTTATTCTTGCTTTCGTTAATTCTCCCTTATTCCGTTCAAGTTCTACAGAGGGTTTTTTTTTTCCAAAGAGTTCAAGCACAATGGTCAAGCTCCACTTTCCATATTTTTCCCTCGGAAAAAGGAGAGGGTTTAATCTCAAATACTCGTAATTGGAGTCAAGGCTGCGGACGATGGTGACAGTTGGAATTTGATGCACTTTTCTTGTACTAAGCAGGCACGATCATGCAGTGAACTGGAGATGGGATGGTATATTGCCGAAAAGTCTACATCGGAATTTCAACAGAAAAGCGTGGCGTTACTCCAGGAAAAGAAAGGAATGAGAAACATTTTGTTTTAATTTCATGATCAGTTCAAAAAAATGCTGACTGTTAAATGCGAGAGTTCCGTAGATTTCTGTCGCGTAGCGCCGTTTAAAAGTCTTTAACATTCTGTTTTGGCGAGTGAACGATCATTTTTCGTTTTTCTCCCTTTTGAATCGGCAAAAGTATCGATTTCTTCGGAGTTCAACCGGGCCCGCAGACACGTAATTATTTTCATATGTTCACGAGTGTATGGAGAATACATCGACTTATCGCGTTGCTCGTGACCGATCGATTGTTGCTTATCTACCATTCAAATCTACGCAACAAAAGTAACAAGGGTTTTTTGTGGGAGGGGGGCTCGATTTTACCCCCAGAGGATCAATTCTTTTCTATTTCCTTTTGTTTTCTTTGGTGTTGACACCGAGACACCATTGCAATACTCGTGAAGAATCGATCATTGATTTTTTCCTCCATTTGAACCTATGCTAAAGGATCGATTTATTGGTGGGGGGAGGGGGGCACTATGACCTAGAGAAAATCGATTATTTTTCTTAGGATAGAATGAAGTTTGAAGAAGACATCATGTTGTAATATTTTACGAGCCACCACAGCTTGTGGCGGTAAACTGGCGTAAGCTTTTCTACAACGCAGCGTCTCCGTCCAGTCTTGTCATATTTTAAACTTCACGCATTCACTTCATCCATACGTCCCTTTGCCTCCACTTTAGCGAGAACAAGGGTCAAAATGTAAATTCTATGAAAGTAGCTTCTAACGAAAAGGGCGAGGTCTATAACGAAGGAGAGAGGTGGCGACGGAAGTATATTGTGCCTAACAACTTAACGAAAGTTGAAAGCTGCGACGTGTATACTGTATTCTGTATATAGTGAAACTAAAGTCGGTGAGATACAAGATTCTGTCCGTGGTTCTATTCCTCCACACAGAGGTATTCTATTATTTTGAAAACAGTTGAAGATACGAGGCAGCAGGGTAGGCAGGGTAAAAGCAGGGGTGAGACGGAGGAAGAGAGAGAGAGGTAGGGCGAGGATCTTAAAGTTATATGAAATCAGTGAAGCTTTACACCTCGGAAGACACCAAATTTGTTTTCAACGAGAAGCCACTGAACTGCGAAACTGCCAACAGATGTCTACGACTCCCACGCTTCGTCCCTTCGACCCCCCCCCCCCTTCCACCAGTCCTTAAACCTCGCCCCTTGCTTTCTCTGTCCCTATCCCCCGCTCGTCTCTTGTTCCCCTCATATCCGCGCTACCATCCCACTGCTTCGCACTGTTCATCTCTCCGCCTTAATCCTCTTTTTTTTTCAACATTAAGATCGATGACAAGAGAAATCTTCGACGCATCTTTCACGGCGAATTTGCGACCGGAGCAGTTCGCAACAAGCCTTCACCCCCTCCTCCCCTTCAGCTCGGTGACAGTCCCATCGAAATTCAGATGAAGATTTTACACCCCCCCCCTCCCTTTGTAAAACGGTAAATTTCCCTCCGCGATCACCTTTATTACAGACCAACGCGGAAACTGTGAGGAGTGAGAGCGAAGTTGATCAAACGGCGAGGAATGTCGAGTGTTTTCGCGAGCTTTTGCGGGCGCGGCCGAAGGCGAATCGAACTTTGCGGAGGGCTTTTCCAATTGCTTATAGCTTTAAAAGCGCAGCTCCGCTTTAATTCAATTTGGAATCGATTCCAAATTGCCATCCGAGAGCTCCAGCTAATCCCTCCCTTCTCTCCTCTTTCGGCACTCACCAAGACCACGCTCCGCTGGACAATTGTCACCACTGTCTCTCATCGCTCCACCCCCTCCCCTCCCTCTCTCGTTTTGCCTTAGTTATCCTAGTTATTGCTCTCGAAGCTCTCCGTCAACCCACTCCCCTCCCTTCGTTTTAGTTACTGACAATCCGACACGAAAGCCAATTCGTGGTGGACGTTTCAACGGTCGCTGTCCACTGTTCACTTTCCAGCGATGTTTCTTATCGTTCTGCCAAATGCGATGAACACCATTCTAGAAAAACCAAGGAGAGCTGTACAGTCATCTAGAAAGGCAAGTCTAATGAGTAACCCGGGGCCGGGCAAGTAGCCTTGAGGATTTTTAGATTAGGGTTTAGTTGTTATTATGACTATCTTTCACTGCGTACTTTAGCAAAAAGGCGAGCTAAAAAAGTATAGTGACCTCAACGACCAAAATATGCATATAAATTGGAAAAAATTGAAAAACTTACACCTCAACCCTAAATTAAAAAGCCTTTGCGTCGGTTTCTTCAATGGGCTTCTGCAGTGTTGTATTTATGCTGCAGATGAATTATCTGTCGGCTGCGCAGATTCAAGCCAGCAAAACTTACAATGATGTTAATTTTCAAAATGCACTCGTTAAGAACACGCACGATCGCATCCTACGATAGGCAGGTACCGATAGAGAATTTCTAACTAAATTTTATTAACTTCTCTCTGCAGGCCAAAGGTAAAATGGAATAAAGTGATGGATTAGATTGATTAGAAAGTTCTTCCGCATGGTACATGCAAGTGTATCTTGCCGTTAGTCCATTTATTGCGAGTCACTATATTTTGTCTGGAATCAGTTATCTGTATCTGATATAGTTTCTCCATCCCAGCGTAAAGAAAGTGAGAATTGAAGACAGTAATCAACATGGCGTACCTGCGTTATGACGCCATTGCAGTCACGGGTTTTAACGCTTTTACTAACCCTCTTTGTACCCAGTTTAAACAATCAAATTATTTCGGTACCATCCAGCGAGTACATAAATTGTAAACCTATTATCCTATTCTTTTGTGATTGTGTTTGCCTGCGCCATCAAGTGAAGGTGCTCACCGGAGCAAGTACTGTTGGAAATGTCCACTGTGGAACGTGATTTTATTTTCAATTTTACGAATTGAAAACTTGTGAAATAGATGAAAATAAACGGATATCTTCATTCTTGGTGCTTGAAGGGCTAAGTTAACGAATGGATCTCGTTAGTTAAAGTTAGGGAAGTTAAAGAATGGAAGTTTGAATATCACCATCGTTACTTTTGTCGCGATTTTTACATGAAGGTATACAATCTTTAAAACTAATCTGCGACGAAAGCTTGCAACAGCGCCTCGCCTTTCACTAGACTGCCATTATAGATAAATGCATATCTCGTTTAGGAAAACAGGCTATGATCGCATAATAATTAGATTTGACTAATGCTAAACTTTGTTCAGATTGTTTTGTCGAATTATGTGAAAGAAACGGACAAACAAACAAACAAACAAACAAACAAACAAACAAACAAACAAACAACCAAATAAATTATTTTTGTTGGAATGAATGTCGGTTTGTCTTTATTCTCGGCAGGTTTTCACCGCATCAAACGTGGTTCGTTTATTTTCATCGTCACAAAAACCGCAAAAGAATGATGTGCGAACGGTTGTTGTTTTTCATATTTGCAATTGCCAATAGCGCAACAAGATTTCTCCATCCCTCTCTTTTCTTCATTGAAATACGTTTGTTAGCCAAGGATAGACAAGAGAATAGAACCCCTCCTTTCTATTATTTTCCCACTCATGCATTCAAAAGGAGTCTCGTTGTCTCAAGGATGTTATCGATGTACGCCGACAAAATTCATGTTTAATTAACTTGCCTGACAGCGAGCCATTGAAGGAAACGCTGGTAATCGAAGCCGAACCTAATACTCTCGTTCATATCGTTGATCGCGATTCAATCTTCAAATATAACTCGATAATTTTAAATTTACCCATTAAAACCTACGGAAAAAGTCGAAATCAATGCGCTATCATTTTTTCGACTTTTGTTGTACGATTAAATGGGAAATACCTTTATCCATGTATCGAACCGGACGGCGGACAAGCCATCACTGATCTTGCGATTGGTTACCGAGCCCGCTCGTTTCAAACGGGTTCACCTCCATAAATAGAAAGGAAACTCCGGCCCTGAGCCTCAGCGACATCGCTCCTCAGCTGATGACTGGCCGCCATCTTGTCACCAGGTAACTAAGGTAAAGAAAGCCTGCCTGCCGCGGTGAAAACAATTTTGAGAAAAGAATAATGAACGGTATTTACTTTACTCGTGGCTGGAAACTTCGAGACATTTCCAAATTTACGAGAAAATGTAATTAGTTCCACCGAGCCTCTGACGTTGTTTCTATTGCCGTGCGGAGGCACAGGAGGATGAAAGACCGAAATAAACTGGGAATTATCTTAGCATCTCTTCATTAATGAAGTATAAACCATAGTAATTTTGGCTGGATACTCATGCTCCTTCGCCAACACTTTCGAGTGTTGCAGCTGCGACTTGTTTTTTGTTTTTTGTTTTTTTTTAATCGTATAAATCAAAATATTAGCATATTTTTGCCTTTGATCAATCGATTTCGATCGTTAGAGAGGATAAAAGGTGAGGCGAAATCACGCTATCGTCAAACATTACTTACTAGTTTTTTTTTTTTTTCCTTTTTTCGTAGCGCGCTACCCAATATTATCATTAATGGTCTTTGTAGCCCTGGCTATTAAGTCGATCATTTTTCTTCGAGGAAAATTTTTTTTAAAAAAGTTCTCTCTCAATATTTTTTCTACCGGTAATTTCCTTCCACTCTCCCCTTTCTGCCTTCTTCAATAGTCTTTCCAAACCTTCCCATCTATTCCCTCCTTTGTAGAGGTCATCGTCCCCGCATGACTCCTATTTCTCAATTAATCCCTTCGTCATCCATTACTCTACCTCATTTCTCAGCAGTTCTTTACTCGCCTTTTTCTTGTTTGAATCTGCAAAGCTCTTTTTGAATTATGTTGACTTAGGTGTCGAAAGCTTTTTCTGCGCGTTCACTATCGCAAACCCTTGATTTTATACGTTAAGGACAACCAATAGGTTATCTCAAAGGTACAATTCAGTGAGATGAATTTCGCTCAGAGGTAGTATAATTTTTCTTTCACTTTCTCTTCGAGGATTGTTGGTTCTTTCTGAATGAACAATTTATAGCAAGAATCGCTACACCCACACACACGCAAGATTCAGCTCATTCTCGCGAACCTCCTTGCCCCTCCCAACGAGAACGATGACGAACCCTGGATAGACTATAGGGTGCCTGTACACCCCCCCCCCCCCCGCCATCAGCTGTTCGATCTACCGATCAATCAAATATAGTGGCATCGCTTTCCTTCTAGAAACGATACATTTTCCCCTTATAATCCGTGCAGAAGGGCAAAAGGTCAAATTCTAGGGGGTCACTGCATGTGCACAGTTCACTCCTATCAGTTTGATTTTTTCATGGTTTTATACAATCCAAATGCAACGTTATCGGATTGCGTGCGCCGCCGCTAACAATTTCAGATTATTATTCGATTATTTTATTCGAAGGAGGATGAGATTTTGGGCAATGGTTTGTTATGCTTTCATATAGCTACATGTGATCTGTGCAGTAACGTATTGAATTGGCTGTTTGGACCGGCATGGTGGTAAATATGTCAGTATATCTCGTGAAAGCCCTTGAATGAGACCCAGACCCGTGTTAAATTATTTTAAAATGTATTTGAATCTTTTCTGCCTTGCGAAGTTATTATCAGCTTCATTCAAGGCTTTTGGACCCGGGTTCATAAAACTGGCTTGGGCCTAACTTGTGTTGACATGCACACGCATAAATGATTTAGTTTTCGCTCAACTTTGTCTGAACTCAACTGCGACTCCCGAGTCAAGTTGGAAAACTCGGGCTGAAAATGGTGCGTAAGCACCGCGGTGTTCTGAACGCAGGTTGATGCGGCATTGATGTTACCAAAACGATTGAGGTTAATGCGACCGTATACTACATCGATCATCGCCGCCAATTTCGTCAACTTTGTAAAAGAAATAGGAGAAGAATGAGGAGAAATGATCGAATTCGAGTTGAAAAAAGGGTGTTTATGTCTAACTCTGGTTGAATACCAATCGTGTTTGGCGCAACCCGAGTTGAAATCTCTCGCATAAGCTATTGATGTGTATCATCAGGAGTAACTTGTATTGAAATTGAAGAAAAAAGAAAATCGTGTGATGTTGTAATGGTGCATAATTTTTTCACGTTTCTAAAGCCTTTTCCAAACGCGTGAGCAGTATTTAAAGGCCCCAGTTTACTCTTCTGATGTATTTTTCTGGTCATATGCGAGGAATCAGACTTGAGGAAAACTGCGCGAAAGGGACTAAGATTAAGGAGCCGAAAGAGACGAGACTAAGGAAGAAAACACGAAAACGAAGACAGAGTGAGAAAGATTAAAGGAGAGGGGAGGCGCGAACTTTAAGTGTCAACAAAGCACAGCAAAGAGCACTGGAGCAGGGAACGGGGGACGTGAGACGGGGGACGGGGGCACGCCTCGCGATAATGAATGTGACGAGTTCGCATTAGACAACCATTATTTTGGGCTAGAGATCCTGACCGGCTAATTTATTCCTGCACTGAAGGGATGGCGAGGGAGGAGAAGGAGGAGGTGGGAGAAGGAGGGGGGAAGCCTTTTGTCAAGTCCTACCACTGGCGCTCGTGCGACGTTATTACACTAGACAAAGCCCCCCCCCGCCCCCCCACCCACCATCACTCTTTCCTTCCCTACTCACCCGCCAACCAACCAGAAGATGAAAAACGGAAGGAATCCCTTTGAGAACGTGAAACGGCTCCAGAACTTTTTAAGAAAGTTAAAATTTGCTAACACACATTACGTGTTTGCGCCTCTCACGCAGGTCGGCGCCGAGCGAGTGAGAGGGGGGAGGGGAGGGAGAGAGAGAGAGAGAGAGAGAGAGAGAGAGAGAGAGAGAGAGAGAGATTAAGGGGAAGAAGAGAATGCAGCGATGGCATGTACGGAGAGAGTGAGAGAAGGAGAGAGAGAGGGAGAGTCAGAGGGAGAGAGAGAGAGAGAGAGAGAGAGAGAGAGAGAGAGAGAGAGAGAGAGAGAGAGAGAGAGAGAGAGAGAGAGAGAGAGAGAGAGAGAGAGAGAGAGAGAAATTTAGCAAATTCAGTGCGCGGATTTTGAATGAGCGCAATTAATTGCGACTAACAAATTGTAGCAAACACAATAACTTAATTCTAATTTAAACAACAAATCCTTGCGCATCCCCTCAACCCTACCCCCTCTCCACCGTGTCGACCTCCTCACCCCCACCCAAACCCCCCCCTTACCGCTACCCCCTCCGCGCGCCAGTCGTTGTCTATCTAAGCATAGTAACGGTCTAACGCGACTGAATGTGGGTGAGGGTGGTAGAGGACTGGTGTTGCGGGGGAAGAGAGGGAAGAGGCACGTCCAACTTAATCAAGATACACAATAGAATCGCAAGTTTGTTCCCGAATAATACGTCTACTCGGCAATCTTCTCGAGAACTCTACCTTGGGCCTCGGTTCGGGCTCGGGCACTCGGCTTTCGTATAGGCACTATGATGGTTAGGAACGAGCGGCTTAGTGGTGTGGGACGGTGGGAGGGTGGGGGGTAGGGATTGGCTGAAATATCTTCGTCTACATGAAGCTATGGAGCTGAGTGGAAGACGATGCTACGTATAGATCAACGGTGTACGATGGAATTAGGACAATTGCCTTCCCTGACAATAAAGGGTGTATCAAAAGGCTTGCACGACTCAAAGGAGTCAGCTGCAGGAAATGTAACCGTTGTATTCGGAGAACTTGGTTTCTCCCTATGTCCTGGATTTGGAGGTCCTTCCTCAGAATCCAATCACGGTTCCTTGAAACGCTTGAAGAATCTGGCCATCGTTACCGTGAAGTCAAAGGGAATTAGGCGAATTCTTCATCAACAGCGATCCTGTCGGATACCGAGCGTGATTCGGTAACTTCAATGAAATGGATCGAAGCAAAACTTTACGAGAAGAATGCAACTATTTTTATTTTGACAGCAGACTTTTATCTAAAAATCTAGACACTTTAGGGTGCAATCCAGAGACGTTATTCCAGATTTCCTTGACTCGACTTTGACTTGAACCGTCCTCAAGATTCAATTTGTATATACCTTGAGTTAAAACGCCTTGATATTTCTCGAGGAAGTTTCAAGGGACTCAAGTAAAAATAGGCATGAATTTTTAACATACACGTATTCGGCTCAAAATTAATCTCAATGAGACAATTTCAAGACATCTCTCTAGCTATACTTTGAACTAAACTCAAGATTTCGAGAGAATTGCCGATTCAGGGTGAGCGTCTCTGATTTGCAATTTTTGCCCCCCCCCCCCGCATTGAGAGAAAGTTTTTTTTTTTTTTTTTTAACTTGAATCGATGAGTATTTCTCAAGATCCCATGTAAAGGCTGTGAATTGCACCCTTTAGAACTATTCCTGTTAGGAAGGATGCTTGTCAAATACAATATTTTTCCGCGATTGTGTTCATAACGATTGCTCTCCACTGAAAGACCACAAGATTTTGACATACGACACAAGTATCAAGTGGTGTTCAATATAAATAAAATAATGTTTTCTTAGAACAGTTTTACTACAAAAGAACAATACGTTACAACTGTAGTAAAAATTAGATCCGCCTCAATTTTGTTGGTCGTAAAATTAAGGTTATGCGAAAAGACCAATCAGAAGACGTTTGAGGGGATTGTAAAAAGAAAAATTTACAAGAGATGGAGAGGGAGAGAGAGGGAGACGAAAAAAATCGAAGAGTGATGATAAATGTGACACAATTCAAGGAGAAAATTAGAGGGGGTATGGAGGGGGTTGAGGAGCGGAGTTGAAGAAGAAGAAGAAAGTGAAAATTAGACGCGAAGAAACCGGCCTTTGGCCAAACCGTGAGTAAAATAATGAACTGGAATCTGTGGATTTACTCTTGTGGAGCCACTTTCGAAGTTTAAAAGCACCTTACTTTTTGATGGGGGATAATTTAGATTGACGCTGTTAACGTTGCCAAATTCATAGGAGGTGCCTTCGAGTTGCTAATTTAAAGCAGATTTAAAAATGAATTGATTCGTTTAAAAGATTTATGGCAACACTGTGAACCGTTCTGATCCAGTTCATTATACTGCTTCAGAGAACTACTCCAAAAAGTTCCCGAATAGGGAAGATTAATCATCCAAGTTTTTTCTCCTTCCCTCTACCCCCCCCCCCCCCCCCCCCATCCTCCCCTGTCTATCTTTTTGGAGGGGTCTACGATGGAACAAACCAGACAATAATTTGATGAGTTGGAAAAAATGATGGCTGTGATTGAAAATAAAACAACACTATAAGAAGTGACGAAATATGATGGATACGTTGGCTGGGACGGCATCATTCGTTTATTATTTCAACATTTTCCCGGCGCTTCAAACTTCTGCATGACCAAAAGTGGAAAGTTTTGTTTTAATAATGGATAATTGAGAACGTCAAGATACGTCTACGTCTTCCTCTTTTCAGGGGAATGGGACATTCACATTTTGAGAATGGGGACACGAAATGGCGTCATGTCTGTAGCACTTGAGCAGGTAGTAGGTCTCTAACCATTTCGATAATTTCGGCAAAAAAGGTGTGCTAAAATTAAATATATCAAATTATGTGGATCAAAATGTAAAAACTGTGAGGTACCATTAATTTTTAATTTCAAAATTATTAGTATCTTGCACAGACAATTTTTTGTTGTCTGCGTCTTTGTTTTGCTCGTTTTTAGTATTTTGAATCATTTGGCAACTCGGGACCAATGAAAATAGTTTTTTTTTTATTATTTATTTTTACTTAACAATTTCAAGATGCAGTCGGAAAAATTAGGTCACCGTCCTCACCGTGAGATTTTAGGTAAACCATTTAAAAGAAAATGAGGAGAAGAGGAAGAGTCACGAAGCTACTTTACGACAAAAAGCTACGCGGGCGAGTTTTGCGAAGTATTTAATTTTTTTTTTATTTTATTTTTTTTCCTATTTTCTCCTTTTTACGCTCTTCCAATTAAACTAACGTGTCGTTGTGCTGCAATCGTCAACAAAGAGAGAGAGAGAGAGAGAGAGAGAGAGAGAGAGAGAGAGAGAGAGAGAGAGAGAGAGAGAGAGAGAGAGAGAGAGAGAGAGAGAGAGGATTGTCCTCAAAAAGTAAAGAATGCAATTTTTATATTTTCACTTTTTTCTTTGCTATTCTGCATTCTTTCCAACCCCCCCCCCCCTTCTCAGCCGACTGTTTTGACTCCCTTCCGTGGTCTCGTGGCCTCGTGGCCTCGTTTCGGTGGATGAATTGTTCATTTGTGAAAATGCGGTTGACTCTTTTAGATTGAATGTCCATGGTTGTCTTGCGCGCAAAAATAAACAGCCATTCTTTTTTACATTTATCCGAGTCGTCCATTTATTACAGAGCCTGCAGAGTCTACTCCAACGTTTCAAATTGTCCTCTAATATTTTTGTTTTTTTTATGTATATCTATATTCATAATATAATTTTATCAATTTACACAATAATTATAGATTATCACGTCTATACTATTATATTCATTTACTTATTCGCATGTTTTTGTTTTGGTTTTTTTTTTTTTTTTTTTTTTGCGAGAGAGAAAGAGATAAAGTATCGTTTCTAATAAGTATTTTTTGCTTGTTTTTGTTTTTATTTTATTTTGTTCAAACATAATACTTTGTAATTGTAATTAAGAGTTGGTTGCAATCCCACTCATTGCAATACACTGAAACAATAAATGATAATGCTCAGACGTCTGTCTTACATTTAAAACTGGTACCTATCGCAAAACATACGTTTGTTACAGGTCTTAGGTTTGGGTTCAAATCTTTGGGGTTACTTGCTTCATATTGCTGTAGCATATAAATGTGAAGGACCCACTAAATGATTCGATACTTTTTTTTCGGAAATCTTCGCGTCTATTTTACTTCCATTCAGTATTCCTCTGTGAACTATATCGGTCCCAACAATCGTCCAATCTGACAACTGTTTAAAATATCTGTTTTAATGTAGTTAACTGGTAACAAGCTCCCGCAAAAGGAATTCTCCAGGACTAAACGAAGAGATGATAAGGGTATACGCCCTCCCCTCCTCGCTCGTATTGCGCTTAATTCGCCCCTCCCCCTCCCCCTACCCCTCCCCCTCCCCCTCCCCCCCTCCCCCTCCTACCACTCCACCTCCTCCGCCGCCTCTCTTCCCTCCTTTCTCCTCCGTTTAATAGTGTCATTCATCATCCTCCTTTTCTTCGCAGATCTCGCCCCTTTCCCTTCCTGCACCCCTTGCTCATAGGAAACACGCAAAACAAGAGGAAAAAACTCATTATTTTTACATTATTATCAAATTTATGAGAAATTCTGCACGGGTTTGTTATCACAATATGTTTTCAAATTCAATTTTATTTGCCTCGTTTTAAGCGGAAAAAAACTAACTCTACAGTTGCACGAGATGCACATGATGCAAGGCTCCTAGTATACTATTATTTCTTTAAGTTTCTTTTCTTTTTTTTCTTTCCTCTATTCTTTCTTTTGTTATTAGGTACTACTGTTTGCTTTCTTTTTTCCTCTCTCTTTCTTTCGTATGCTCTAGTTAATTGTCATACTTTTTCACACCTTTTTTTTCGAACAATGCAACATACTTAACGGGGTTTTCTGTTTTTTTTCTGTTTCAGGTTAGTGATAAATAAAACTGTTTGTACAATTATTTACGAGTGAAAATGTGAAAACTTAGAAAAAAGTAAGTTGAATTAGTTTTCTTTTTTAATCTCTCCATTTTGTTTATCATCAATCAAAGCAGTCCTGTTAAAAAGAGGCCCGACCAAAATTCTGTAAGTACTTAGTTTTGGTATAGCTGTATCTTTCGCGGTGTCGAAGATTTTCAAGCGCATTCTTTCTGATAGATGAATCGCCTATATATTGACTTATATTCATTCAGACCTATCACAGGACTGGAAAGAAAACTGAATACCAATACCTATTAAGATAAGCTAATTTTTCAACGACGGTGAACAGCAAACGCGCTTAAATTATTGTTTGAAATTTGAATCAATTCAAGTACTCACCAAATTCATTATTTATGTCCTTAGTGCTTTGGGAAGTTGTCTTAAAGCATAAACCAAAAGGTCAGAATCGACTTTTATTATTTAAATATTGGTCCATTATTATTTTGTATGTTAAAATATAGCTGTTTATTTACGTCAGTGTTTTGGACGCAAAATATGTCAAGTCGAGTTTATAGATAGTATCTAAATTCCTTGCGGA
Source organism: Trialeurodes vaporariorum (assembly GCA_011764245.1). NCBI lineage: Eukaryota > Metazoa > Arthropoda > Insecta > Hemiptera > Aleyrodidae > Trialeurodes > Trialeurodes vaporariorum. Next base: position 29,932,104 of record VMOF01000002.1, read on the forward strand.
AGCGGTTGGATTCGAATTTATCGAAAAGTCACAGTGACGGCTGGTGAAAATAAGATTGTCGATCTTCTCTTGTTTGAACCATGAAAAATTATCGATTTTCCGGAGTTTTAACTGAGCCCCACTAAAGTTGACTCTTGTAAGTTCATAGGGTTGTACATAAAGGAACTATCGATGGATGGATATGCAAGTACAAGCCACGAAGGGATGTCGCAATATTTTCGCTATCTCGATTCGATAGTACGGTGACAGTACGCTGCAATAATAATTAATCAGTGTTCGAGGCTTGCGTTTGATAGCGTTAAAGGCGCCCACCGTCGATCTTGTTCGTTGGAGCCATACGCGGAGTCTATCTAGACAGTTGGGTCCAGAGAAACCATAGATTGTATCCTCTAGAACCTCATTTTGTATAAGAAAAATTACTCTCGGAACAGGATACCACTGCAGTTCAAGGGGGAATCGGGACTCCCTCCCCAGAATGCGACCCTTTTGGAAAACTTTTAGCACAGAATACTAGACCTCATTTTAAAAGTGTATAGGTGAACCCCTACCGATAATCTTCAGATTTTCCTAGCCTTTAATTCCTTATATTACCCTATAGTAATGTATAAAAATGGATTTGAGCCTGGGGTTTTAATAAAAATACGCTTTTAAATTAAAAAGTTAAAGTCGTAGGCAAGTTTGGTCTTGATTAAAGGAATGAAAATTGCAAGTTCGTGTCAAAAATTATCGGTGAACTCCTGCTACACTTTTTCAAACGAACTCTAAGATCAGAAGCAAAACTTAAAATACCAACATGCAGCATTTTTCGTCCAAATCTCTAACTTCATAACACTAGGTGTGTTTTGATTTTGCGTGAAGAATTTTAATCCGACGGCATTGATGCCTAAAACTTTCCGACTGGAGCTATTTTGACGAATAATCACTTCAGCACCAATAATTGTATAATTCAAAGTTCGGCTCATCTGTGAGAAACGCGTTGAAAAAGAAGAAGAGGAAAATCGTCGCGAGAACTTTGGGAGGTTGATGCTACGTGAGAGCACGATTGGGCAGGGGGTGGGGAGTGCCCTCGAAAACGTTACAGATCGGAGACGAACTTTAATTCGATGTAAATGATACCATTTCGGATGCTAATTACAGTTTTGTCAAACGTCAGCTCCGCAAGACAACAAACGAAGAGAAAGACAGAAGAACAAGAAGGGAAAAGTGAGTAAGAGAGAAGGGGAAAGAGAGAGAGAGAGAGAGAGAGAGAGAGAGAGAGAGAGAGAGAGAGAGAGAGAGAGAGAGAGAGAGAGAGAGAGAGAGAGAGAGAGAGAGAGAGAGAGAGAGAGAGAGAGAGAGAGAGAGAGAGAGAGAGAGAGAGAGAGAGAGAGAGAGAGAGGGGGGGGGATCGCGCAGAGCAGCAAAAGATTTGCTTAATTATTCTTGGCTTGTTTGTTCCAAGTTTAAATCTGGTCGTTATTACTGTTGTTCCACGCACTCACACTGATACATAATTCTTCAGGGAGAGTTTTAGGGTTCCTCTCCCTCCCAGTTCGTCTTCTGTATCCCCCTTTACCCATCTGATTCAACAGAGCGTTAAAAAGGGTATCTAAGATTTGCTGTTCTCATTTTACCACTTACTAACCTCTCGGATTTTCGGGTTTCACTGAAGACGTTTATAAAATGCAAGATATAGAGCATGCTTGATGGGCGGCACTTGCAAAAAAAAGAGGTTGACATCCCTACCACCAAAGTTAGCGTCTCCTCTAATCGCCAACTTTCAGGTGATATCACCAAAAATTGGTAAAAAAAAAAAAACAAAACAAAAACAAAAACAAAAAACACTCTGATCAGTAGATATCTTCCGATACCTATCGGCAACATTAACTCAATTTTTTTAACTCAACTTTTTTTCTGTGCAAAAATTACAGGATAGCTAGAAGTTGTGATTAACTTAACGCTACACCAATCGATGTGGCAATTATATAATTTTTCCATTGAAACTTAGGTAAAACAATCGATTCTTGAGGAAGCTGGCATCCTCCTGGAGAATCGACTTCTTACGTTCATATAAATGTATGAAAAAGCACCGTTGCCATTGCCGCTTGGTGACGTGCAAGGATTGCACCAAAGGTGGAACCTAACTAAACTTTTAAATTTTCCCTCTCGAGTTGACTAGGGACAATCTTGTGATTTTTCAGTACATAAACTAGAAATAAGACACGAAAGGGGAAAGAAGACGAATTGAGGTAATGAATGTGAGTGCTATGAGCGGGAAAAGTGGAGAGAGCAAACTCAGAATGAGCTCTGAGCAGGGCTTGACTACTGACTGTATCTGCATTTAGACAAAGAGCAGCTTTTGAAGTCGATTAAACTTCTTCTTTTAAGCGTGCGTGTTTTCTCTCTTGTTAAAGCTCTTCTTACTCAAGCTCCTCACAGAGGTCCAAATCAATTTAATTTGCGAATATGATCATTTTGATGCACTACTTTCCAAAAATGTGAATCTTAAAATGGAAGGTTTAAAGCGGCCAAAAGCCCGTTTGCCATGGTTTGGCAAACGGGACTCCACTACTCCTTTCCCGATTACTTCTAAAAAGTAATCAAGATGGGTTTACGATGTAAAAAGGTGTGCTAATTTCAATGAAACCAACTTGTTACGATCAAGTATATTGGTTTTCATCAAATTAACATTAGTTTCATTGAAATCATTATACCTGATTACTGCTTATTGTTATAGATCCAACTCGATTACTCTTGGAAAGTAATCGATTATGTAATCGAAAAAGACTATTTGCTGCTTAACTCTGTCTGTTGCAAACTTGTCCTGCTGCTGACTTTCAAAAATTAAACCTTGCTGAATATGACACAAAAATAAAAATGTGGACCAAGAATTCACCTAAATTTAAAATAGTCCCATTGACATGCCGAAAAGTCGCAGTAGATGCCATTTCAGAATTTACTATTCAACCGTAAAGTGGTTGTTTCTACGAGTACTATCATCAATCAACAACGAGTACTATCATCAATCAACAAATACATTTCTACAGGCGCATAAGACTCGACAAAATGACTCTGACAACGAAAATAACCATGCAGAATTATTCTGAACCAAAATTGCTGGTTATCTGATCGATTTAAAATTGTTCTTCGTCAAAATCTAAAATTTCAACATATACACTTTAACACCAACAATGTTGATGTATGATCTTCTAAAAAGAGCGCAGACTCGCAGGGCTCTTTTTTGAACTATTAATACATTGCTTATGATCATCACACATTAAATACTTGTTGTTAACTGAACAACAAACAATTGCGTTCGATAGAAAAAAGGGGAGAAAAAGCGAAGGCGTAAAAAATAAAATTGGGGAAGAAAACTCCTGTCCAAAGAAAAATTAAACACAGCACAAGCGGAGAACAACTGATGTAAAAATCGGAATATTCTTCAAAGTTATAATAATTTTTAAACAACGAAAATCTAAAAAAGTAACAAAAGACATTATAATGAATTGAAAAATGCCTCCCGGCAGGCCGGTAAGACGAAGTAGATTCCATGCTTGGTTAAATCATTTTTTCACAAATTTAAATATAGGTTATAATTTTCGTTGGTTTTTTATTTTTTATTATATCAGCTGCTCAAAATTCAAATATTACTGTGAAAAAGATTATATTACCAATAGAGAAATGTGTAATCTTTTCAATGCAAGTGAGAAATAAAAGCTAGGTTTTATAAGTTTTTCACAAATTTTAATAAATAGGTTATGTTTTGATTTTCTTTGGATTATTAATTTTTTTTTTTTATCAGCTGTTCAACGCATTTACATAAAAATGCCCATAAGGAAAAGATTATAGTACCAAGATAGAAAAATGTGTAATCTTTGTAACGCTAATGAGAAATAAATCTGTATAAGAGCAGTTGATAAAACAAGAAAATAAATAAATAACGTTTCTAAGCAACAGTGTACGTGTAAAACAAAGAAAGAGCAATTATACCAATAAACCATCCTTGTCTTTCACTTGTAAAATCCCATAAGAAACTAAATAGCTCGTAAAACACGTAAAACACAAGGAAAATTCAAGGGAAAGAGCATATGAACTAAAAACATTCTCCACGATATATACTAAAATTTACGATACAAAAAAACAATTTCTTCATATAAAAACACTGCCAAAAAACCCGAAAAACACATCACTATAACTCGCTTACAACGCAAAACACGAAAAAATGACTCGAGTAAAAAAGTTGCGTAACAAAACGGCCAACATAAATTTTCCCAAAAAAAATACTCAAAACAAACACTCCTAAAAATAAACCTCATAAACACATTTTACGACTCAAACACGGCCCATAACGCGAAAACTAACTGTCGGATTTACACCATCTTCGAACTCATCCAAGAATTAAACCCAACGAATAGTTGAGACAAATTTCAAAAATAAAAACCAAAAATTACGAACAGGATCGTGGGACATAAAAACGGTAAAACTGGCTGAAACATACATATAAAGATATATATATATATATATATATATATATATATATATATATATATATATATATATATATATATATATATATATATATATATATATACAATTTTCAACGAGTGGTATTTTCTCACTCAGGGGACCATGAAACGTGCTCATTTGATAAAATTTCCCGAAAAATCCAACATCGCACCCTCCGCAATAAGTAGATTCATGGAATCTACTTAAAAAGAAAATCAAATATCAGTGCGCAATCCAGCATGGATCTTTTCAATTCAAAAGAAGTGCGCTCTAGCAGTAAATCTTGCAACCTCAATACTCAAAATAATATGCCACATATTACTGCTCACTCAAAAAATTGCTTAATACTAGAAAACCCACCCCAAACACTTTAGGACAAATTAACCATGCTGGATCAATACATTATACATGTCTAATTGACATTTACCGTTCCGTTTTTGAATAAAATGATTTTAAAATTAATTTCACTAAAATATTTTTCTTTCCATATTATTCAAACAAAAACGCTGTCTTGTGCGAAACTGCTGCAACCGAGAGACGGCAAGAGAAGTGGCAAAGGAAAAGTTAAAACTGGTAAGATTTAAACGGTACCGGAACACGAAAGTGATGGATTAAGATGAAAGGCCGTGTCGGAGTCGTCTTGGCCGCATGATTATTCAAGCTCCTCGCGACTACCCACGTTGCAGTCGAGCATTGCCGGTTGCCTACCTCCATTTGTCTACGGCGCCGAATTTCGCGCCCTCGGCCAGCCGAGCCGCCTCCTCCCCCTCTCCTACTGTCTGGCCGCGTCTAAACTTCAGCGGCTTTCTTCTGACTGCCCCCCTTTCCCCCCTCCCTCTGCACCTCACCCTTGTACCCGCATCGCTGATGACCATTGCCCATACCCATGCCCACTGTCTTCCGGCTACCTCGCCTTAAGATCCGCAAACTAAACCGCAGGGACGCGGCTCATTTACAGTGTTGTCAAATTTCAGGTTGAAAGCCATTTATTTTACATTCCTTATGAAGAATATGCGGCCTAAACCCGTACGTTTGGCAACGCTTTTCATTAGATATACTTATGTTTGTGATTTATAAAACGAGATCCGCGGTGGTTTTAAGGTAATTTAAAATCATTAACGGCGTCGTTTCGTGAAGTAATTCGTCGGCTTAATCACCCCCTTTACAACAAGAGAGAAAAATGATTTACGGTCAGCCAAGTCGCCACATTCAACGCCGTTCTCTATCTCTTCCTTTTTAAACTTGTCGGGTTGAGCGACGGTGTATTAGTTACATTAGGAGCGTCCCTCTAGTATTTCCTAGAGCAAAGAGTAAAAAAGAGTCGCAATTGAATGGAAGGCCTGCGTGGTCAACGTAGAAAAGGGATCCGAACGCGGGCTGGCCTCTGATTGGCTGCAACGGGTGGAGCAAAAATGACTCGGGGTATAGGGAAAATAACACGGGATTTTCGTTCCGGGGCGTTTATCTCGAAACTTAAGCAAAATAGTATCTAAACAATTTATAGGAGTCGATTCAGCAGATTTTTCCGAACAATTTGATAGGTCATAAGTGCCACTTTATTGCAAATTCGAAAAGACTGTTTCAGTTTAAAAGTACGCACAATAGAGTGATTACAATCTTGGCGTGTGTTTGAGCAGTGTTTGAGTAACTCACTATTGTGCGTACTTTTAAACTGAAACAGTCTTTTCGAATTTGCAATAAAGTGGCACTTATGACCTATCAAATTGTTCGGAAAAATCTGCTGAATCGACTCGTATAAATTGTTTAGATACTATTTTGCTTAGGTTTCGAGATAAACGCCCCGGAACGAAAATCCCTTGTTATTTTCCCTATACCCCGAGTCATTTTTGCTCCACCCGTTGCAGCCAATCAGAGGCCAGCCCGCGTTCGGATCCCTTATCTACGTTGACCACGCAGGCCTTCCATTCAATTGCGACTCTTGTTTACTCTTTGTCCTAGAGCCTCTCCTTTCAGTAAGTCAGCGGTTAAAAAGTGGTGGCATCAACGAACTATAACTATAAAAGAGAGGACGTCATGTTGTAAGCACTATCCCAAAGTGAGGCAGCATGGACGAAAGTATCTTGTTTGCCTCATAGTTTTTAACCATTAAACCAATGGACGTCATGATATAAGCACTATCCCTAAGTGAGGCAGCATGGACGAAAGTATCTTGTTTGCCTCATAGTTTTTAACCATTAAACCAACAATTTTAATTAACTCGGTGGAAACTGACCACTTAAATGAAAATGCAAATTAGTGTTTAAGAGTGCCTATAACTGAACTCATCAGAGGTTCAATACAACTCTCCGCAAAAGAAGGATTGTCATAAGATAGTTTCTTCGTCGTGTAAATAATTCCCAAAGACACAGTTTTATCGATTTCTGCGTCCTGATGGCACCTCTAAAACAATTTTACCCTCATTTTAAAAGGATCCATCCCTACTTGCGATTTAAGGTTGAAAATAAGAGTCAAATAAACCAAGCCAGTGAAAAATGATCGTAAGAGTTTTTATTGCGACTGTATATCCGAGGTGTTTTCAAAGTTTCGTTCCAGAAAGCCCCTCTATGGTTACACCACGTTAAGTGGCGCAGTTTAGAATCAGGCAACGACGAGTCTGGATTTGACGGTATCACAATCAGATATAGTAATCTCAGAAGACATTGCATGTAACTCTTTTCTCTTTTTCATATTTCCTCCTTCCTCTCAATTTCCTTTCGTCTCTTGGCCCTACTTGGCATAAGAAGACTTCCGAACTTCAAATGAAAAAGAAGAGGGGGGAAATTAGCATGGGTGTGTTTTGTTCATACTCTCCTATGAAAAATATCGAATCAAGTGAAGTTCGTCTTGAATTCAAACTTTTATGCTTTGGTTTGAATGGACAAAAAACGTTTTCAAATTGCACGCTTCGCCACCGCTCAAGAGAATACAGTGCCGTCAGTTTTGTCAATGGAATTAGAAATTTACACCGTGAACAAAATCCACGATATTTAGTTGTATAGATCATGATAGGAGGAACACTGCGAACAGTCATCAAATTATATCTAACAAAAAGTGGCTTACATGATTCTATCCATTGGGGAAATAATCAATCAAAGATTTAACATATAAAATGTCTCCGAAGAATGTGGAAGTTTTTATAACGTCCAAATAAGTAGATCAAGTGCACATCCATTGTGACAAAAATGAGAATGATTGGATGAGAATGTTGTTCAGTCACTCGCGCTCAGCTCGCGTGGATTCAGTGGAGTAAATCTGAGGGAAGAAGAAGAAGAAAGAGAGTAAACGGCAAGGGAAACAAACATCGATAGGTTTAAAAACATGAAAATAAAAAAGAAGTGAAAAATGCTGCAGGGAAAAAAGAGTGAGTAGTGAGACCCAAGGGTCTCGTCAATGTGACGCCACACGTAGATGGATGGCCGAGCGATTTGCGGGTTGCGTTGTGTGTCGCTGCACGGCGCGGAGCGCTTTCACGGCATGACCATCCCATCTCAGGGGGAGGACGTCTACGTCTATCTCTGCAGTCGATGTGTCTGAGTTAGGTGAGTCTAGAGCAAACTGTCGAGAAGCTTCCGGCACGCGATACTTTTCAGTACAAAAGTCTTAAGCTCCTGACGATGCTGACACCGGTCGACGGTCCTACCTCAATAGATAAGCAACCCGCTTTTCAGACATGCTTCACAATTTGCCGCCTACTGAAAGGGTACGTTTTATTTTTTTGTATTAAAAACTTTATTATTAAATGCAACCGAACGATTTAAGATTTGTCGTGTGAAATGCGCCCGAGGTACGTTTAAAAATATGGTTCTTCCACATTTTCTGACCCATCCCAAAAATGGAGTCAAGTTAGTCTAATAGATATTGAACGTTAGAAATATAAAGTTTTATAGCATCAAACGCAAACCTTAGAACCTTTGATTTCTATGAAATATTCCTGAGTCGGTGAAGGACCAACTTGACCCACTTTGAAAATCACCGGACATAATTTATGACAATTAACGAATAGACTTTCTGCTTGCCTTAATATTATGGCAAAGAACGCCAATTAAGGGGGAGCAAAAAGGGCGGATGCCCAGCCTTTTCCCCCAGAGTTTGGCAAATACCGATTTGCTCGCCAATTTCTCCAAAACTGAACTGATTACAAGCAAGAAATTACATACGAAAAACAAAGGTTTGCCCCTCTCCCTCCTCCCTAAAATTTGTTTTTTAAGTTTTGCTCCCTTGAAAAGTTTTCTGGCGGCACCCACGGATTACTGATCTCGCGTTGTACCCCATGCGAGCCTATTGTATGATTTATATGAACTCAAATTGATGCGAAAAAATTCAGACAATCAGATAAACTAAAAATAATCATGTTTCCAGGGCAATTATAAATCAATTTGCCACGATAATTATATCATTCAACTTCATGCACGTCTTTACCATGTTTGTTCTATGATTTGACTGTATACTGTAAGACTTATACAAAGTCGTGTGAGTTTGACGTTTTAAATATGTAATGCTCTCCGCACCTATATTCATCTCTATGCCCTTTTGATCATTAGTATACTTGAGATGCAATGACATTGTGGGCCAAGATGGTACCCTCCTGTCCCCCCGGATTATTACAGCCCGACCCGAACAATTTTAAACGTAATATGTGAAAGGTGCTTGGGGGGGGGGGGGGGGGTAAATATAAATGGTTGGTTCCAAGAAGCTCTATAAATCATTCACATTTTAGGAAGCAATACTCCGTAAAAATCCATCACAAGGTAAGTTGAGGGGATCTTACTCGGGGCGTTCCGCTGTTGCCGCGCTCGAACTTATTTTCAATTTGAATAATCCTATCGACTCTTTAAATCCGGCACTATAACAAACCTCTTTCACAAATTCTTCATCAATCTCAATAAATTTAGAATGAACTTTTCTGGTTTAGTTTAATGTGCGTGGTGATTTTTTAAAAAAATCATTTAACCCTTCACTGCATGGGATTTTTTTTTTTTCCAACCAAAGCTGGATTTTTCGATTCATTAAGTGGTCACATATATGGGAAAAATAGCAAAAAAAATAATTAGACAGTTTTACGGTGAAAATTCTCATTTTTCCATTTTTTGTCTTGTTTTTTACAAGTGCTGTAACACCATAAGAAATGGCGAGGAAAAAAAAACCATTTTTTTTTTTTCAAAATCTTCAAAAAAATAAGAATTTTTTCCTTTAATTGGATTTTTCAAAGAGCAAATGCCAGAAGCTTAGTAAAAATAATGAAATTGGGGTTGAATTGGATACGGGGACAAATTTTCCCCCAACCATGATTTCTTTTATTAAATGCATTATAATGAGTGCTGGTGGTCTTTTGAAAAATGTTTGCGCCCCTTTTTATGTTTTCTTATAATGTGACACTGGTGATACAATTTGGAATAAGTCAAAATATACATTACAATGTCTGATGTAGGGCTTTTTACATCATGTATCACCAGTGATAATCTATGCAGTGTAGGGTTAAAACCATGTTAAATTAGTGGTACAAATTTGTACCGCCAGGACACAAAGGGTTAAATAATACTGAATGTACATTGTAACGTACGCCTCACCTGTAGTAGTGTACACCGATCGTTGAGATTGCCTAAGAGCGAAGGACATCCAGGCTAAGATGCCTCCTGGATTTTGTCGTAGGTAGGTAGCCCGCATTGCAAAATTCGAGCTACGATCATATACAGCATAGCACTGAATCATCGCTTTTCCCCCTGATCAAGTTCGGGTTTTGTATTGCGGACAGCCTATACCTAAGAAGAAAGAAAGGGGTCGTCTAACATTCTCTATTCCGGCGACTGTACGTTTTTCGTCTCAAGGTGGCAAATTGAAAGTAACATAAATCGAGTGACCTTGCAAGTTGCAACGCACCTATAGACAATGGGTCTGTCGCAAACTTTTGCTACAGCGATATAGAGGTTCGATTCTTTCGAAAAATCGCGTGTAAACTACAAGGAAGCATCTTTAAGTCTCAAAATTCACTAATAAACGCACTGAAAGCGTTTTAAGAGAAATTCATAGTGGCGGCCAAATGATCTGGTCACTACTCAAAATGGAAAGTCTCATGATAAGACTCCTCCATTGTGACTCGCTCATATGACAGCCATCTTGGGGTTTTCTTTAACGCGCGTTTGTTGAGTTTGTGAGTCAATTTCGACACTTTCTGATGGAGCTTCCAACGATATGCTTAAGTAATTTTACTCCCAAAAAACCCTCTCTACAGCTGAAGCAAAATATTGCAGCAAACCTATTGTGCTCTATTCATAAAACTAAAAATATAATTTTTTCGCTAAGAATTTGTCTCTTCATTCGCAGGAAAGGGTTTCAATGCACTGTTGCCATGGTTACAAACTTTGCTTGAAAGGTGACGCAGTGGCTGATTTTATTTCGTTTAAGAACGGTTCCATTCCTTTCTAACCAAAATGAACTCTTGAGCCATAGATTTTATGCGCTCTAATGTATCACAGAGCTCATAATTTATTGCCGATTAAGTACGTATGCCACTTTTAGCCCTCAAATTCACAGGCAGCTTAATGATGGTAACCACATGGCAACATTGCCCTAACTCATCATTCGACCAATAGCGTTGCTTATACGCAGTTTAAACGATCGATAGATACCAACAAAGTAAATTAATTATCAACGCGAAGGAAAGTTAATGTATACTTTTTAATGACCAGCTATAAAATGGTCATTCTTTCGTTTGAAAAGTACGATTAATCGAAACTCGGCATGCGACGTTATCTCCAGTTGCGCACCCAGGATATCTCCTATCTCTCTCTCTCTCTCTCTCTCTCTCTCTCTCTCTCTCTCTCTCTCTCTCTCTCCCCCCTACCTCCCTCCCTCTCTCTCTCTCTCTCTCTTTCATATTTGCCTTTGAGAATACAATTTAGAAAAAAATAAGAGGAGCAGGTTCTATCCTTTTCCCTCTTTGTCCAACATGCATGCTTATTCAAGGGAAGAAGGAGGGATGTAGTAAAGTGCTTGGTGCGCCACTGGTTATATCTTGCAGCAGTGTCGGCTTGTATGCGAAGTCGATTATAATGTCTCTCTCGTTTGTCCCGACGCTGAAGTATCGATTTTTTCCCATCAGTTAAATACACCTCAATGGGTCTGTACCATATACTTTAGCCATCGTAGAATTATGACACGATGATTTTAATGTATCCTCGGAAATAACGATGCGCACATTTAAAACTTTCCAAATCTACTTGTTAAACTAAAAAATCACGTTGACAATTTATTCGTTCAAAATACTCCGCGCTATTCTACTCTCAATTTTCAACTACGTATACTACCACATAGTTCCGGAACCACCGTGTTTATCTCGCCATCATCGGGACCTTTAAATGTTGTTTTTTTTCTTCTTTTTTTCTTTTTTTTTCTTTTTAATTTAAGTTGCTCATAAAACTTTGGTTTCACTTGCTTTCTGATTTTTCTGGTGTACAGAAGCTTATAAAATATTGCAACATCCGTAGATGTATAAAAAGAAAGAAAAAACATATATTATAACTTGCGCTTCAAAGCTATGCCGATGTTACTGCATGTAAGTGAGAGGTAAAAATCTGAATTGACCCAGTACGGATTAATATACGTGGAAAGATGAGAGAGGAAAAGAGGTTTTGTGTTTGGTTTTCATTTCGTGACTTACGATGGACAAAATACCTCGCGTTTGCAGTGTTTTTTGTTTTAATTATCTTTATATTTTGCATTTTAATTGTTTTTTGAATCTTCACGTATACATGCGATGGTTGTTCCGTCTGTAATATTCTATCCGTGGTTAGTCAATAATCGTTTAGCGCTATTTATTCCAAAAAGGACGACTATTTAGTACTTAATGTGATTTAATAAGCCGATGAGTGGATTTTGAACGTTTTGAATGTCCACTTCATTATTTTTGCGGCATTTCACGTTCAAGTCAAAGTGCTTTTTGTCCGGTTTTAGTCCAGCGTTACAGAAGTTAAGGATTAGCCAACGGCTCACTCGTCGGTTACAACTTGCAATCAGCTGTGACAAAACTCGCCTAGCGCTCCAAACTATCTCTGTCTCTCTGACGCGACCCTTATGCAATTATGCATAGCTTTCTCTTTTCACTGTCGAATTTTTTATTCGATTCCTTGTTTCATGAAATTTTCCTTTCATAAATGACTGAAGAAACTCACATCTGCCAACAAATTTCTCTAAAAATGTCTCTGTGCACGATTTAAGCGATGAGAGTGAGATAGCTGTACATATAGATAGGGGTCGCGTCGCGTGTGCCTGAGTAAGAGAGATAGATATATGAACGCTTAACAAATTTTTTGCCGGATGACGTAATCACTAAAACCGTATTTTTTTCACGGAATTGTTAACATCAAAGTGGCTTGTTGCTGTAGCGAAAGTTTAAGGCATTTGACCCTTTCACGAACCGGTACTGTATCATGAAATCAGTTTATTTGTTTAATGCCAATCACGACTCGTAAGAGAATCCATCTCAAGAGTCGGAGCAGCCCGATCTGGCTACGTTTGAGCACGTCCTGTGTATGTCTCCCGGCCCGAGGTGACGTCATGGAGGAGGATTCAAATTACCCGAACTTGCCGCCCTCCATCATTCATCATTTCACGACAACTGTCATACTCGTCCGACTCGTATATTGTGACTAATTCCTCCCTCGTTTTTCGTTTCGCTTATCCTGCATATTCCCGTTTTCCCGCTTTCCTTGAGCAGGAGAGAGCTCTGCCTCACCATCACAACAGCTCACCATCACTTATCTGATCCCCCCTCCCCCGTTTCACTCCTCGCTCTCTATGTTGATCTTCCTTACAGCTCCCCCCCTCTCCCCCTCATCCACCGTCTCTACTTACCCCCTTCTCAGATTGTGTGCTCTCTCTCTCTCCATTTTTACATGTCCCCTCTTCTTCTCATTAAAAATTCCGCACGCATTGAATTAGGCGACCAATGAGTGGTCAAATCTCAACTGCTATTTCAAGTGAAGGTTTTCTCTACGCGCGGATACTCGAAAACCAACTTCCCAAATTAATGTGTCCACGACAACGTATACCCCATCATTTATTTTCATTCTTAATCAATCGGGTCCATTCAGTTTTCATTCCGAGCTTTTTAACGAGATCCGGTCTCAAAGTTAAGAGTAAGTCTTCCGTAAGATAATTATCACGTATTTTTTTTCCGCGTACCAGTGCAGCAATTTTGCCGGCTAAAGAGGGCACGATAATCCGATTTCGATTCGAACGCACCCGTAGCTGAAGTCGGAATTACAAACATTTTCTTCGTGAGTATCGCTGCGGAAAATCGCTTCCAGATTCTTTCGGCGTCCACGATACAATAAAAGAGGAAGAGAATAGGACCGATCGACTTGTCCTGATGTACCGCGTAATAAGCTTACCAATTAAGATTGTATCCAATTTCAATTCCACTTCAGGACTTTCTCTTCCTTGTATGTTCCTTCGGTTCGTCCTCCGAGCTTCGCACAGCCTCCCTATTAGCCCCATTATCATTTTTTCCTCTCTCTAAAAACCTATAAGATTTACATTGCGTAGGGATTCGAGTACCTAACTTTGTCCCGATTTCTTTGTCCGCCTCAAGAAACCCGAGTATAAGAAAAAAAATATTATAAAAATCATTCCAAATTTCATACCACATCGGGTGTGCTCTTTAATATTGAATCCCATTCTTACTACAACAATGATTTTTTATCAAAAGCACGCCGATTTTCTTTCAAGTACGGGACAGTAGGTAGAAGTAACCGATTATGGCGGTCAAAAATCAGAAAGTTTAAATCATGCCTAAACTTATCGTATAAAAGCTTCTAGGACTAAATTTCACTTGAACCACTTCGAACATAAATTGTTCTAGCTGAAACTTGTAAGTTCATGGATTGTCTGAAATCAGTCCAGCTTCAAAACGGAGAAAAATGTATGTCGATGAAGCACATAGAGTATGGTGAATTCGCAGCTGCTGGGCTGAGTATGTCTTCTAACAGCATACTTTATGGTCTTAAACGACATACTCTATGTTTTTGAACGACATACGTATGTGCTTAAAAGACATACTCTATGCGTTCAGAACTCATACTCGCCCCAGCAGCTTGCAAATTCGACATACTTTATGTGCTTCATCGGCATACCTTTTTCTCCGTTAAAATAATTTTATTCAAAATTGTTTTTGATGTTTATTTTTGGCTGCTAAATTGCAAATTTCTGCCCACTGTTTACAGTCTCGACAATACTGGCCGTAGAAAAAGAAGAATGGCCCCTCACAGTGGCGCATCCAGGACTTTTTTCTCTCTCTATCTTACCATAAGATGTGTTAAAGAAAGATATAAAGAAGGTCTTGCACTTTCCTTAAACCCCTGTCTCCATCATCTTATAACACAGGCATTTAAGTGGACAACGAGAGAGAAAGTAAAAAACCTGGATGTGCCACTGCCTCCTCGGAATTGTCGTCTCCCCTTACGTAACTCTAGATCCTGAAATTTCACTCTTCCGACCATTGGAAATGCGATTACGAATGAGGCTTGGTTTTCATATTTTCGGTCAAATTATCTCTTCTTGAGGGTACGATTCCTAAGCTATATTAAAATAGTGTAGAGGTAAAACTCAAGAGCCCAATTATAATACGATATTCGTCACAGATCCTCTGTTTCGATTTGACCAGCTATTTTATTCAATTAGTGTAATCCAGTGACAAACTAAGCTTAAAACCCTCGCAGTTTCAGATAACTTTGAAATTGACATAGTTCTTTGTTAACGTGCGCGGCGCTGGAGATTTGGTCTTCTGCGCAATTGAGGGCTTGGGTGCGAGAAGGGCATTTCTTTATTGTTATCATCTCATTTCCTACTTTATTTTTTAAAAGAATTCGAAGACTTCATTTTTCTTGGAGGTTGCACTAAAAACACCCGTGAATTGTGAACAATTCTCAGTGAATTGTCAGCAAGATACGAGTATTTGCTTTCCTTTGAAAGAAAAAATATACAAAGGAAATAATGAAACACTGTAATGCACAAGTGCCCTGCTCACACCCAGGTCCTCAATTGTGGTTACTTACGAGTAGCCGAAGAGATGATAGCACAAAAACAAAGAAGTTTCAATTTCAGAGTTTACTGGAACGATCCTGTACTTGTACTTCAGGCATTTTCTCCAAACAGACGCGTTTAAATCGATATTCGGGCTCACTCAATATACGTTATTTCCTCTGAATAACAAGCTGTGTTGCCAGAGCTCTATGTCTCTGAATAATGTAAACAATATTGAAAGTGGCAACCAAAGTATGTTTCTATCGTTAAAATAATAAGTTCCTTCATATTTGAGTAAGAATTCAGAATAGATTATTGTATTATTGCATCAAAATTATATGGCTGCATGTTTAAGTGTGCGGAGCGAGAGAGGAGGCATTCCTCGATTCATCTCGCATATTTATCAGCAAGTTCGTATATTATTTCTCTTTGCTTATTTGAATGCATGTGTTAGGAAAGGATAGAAAGGTCTTAAAGGTCCATCATTTGACGTAAGTCTCAATCTCGGTCCTTTAACTTTCGTGTTCAAATAAGCTAAGAGAAAGAGGAGGACTATCCGGATCCGCCTCTGTTCTGAGTCTAGGAAGGCCTGGCTGCGCGTAGCTTCATATCGACAGGGTCGGCAAATACGTGATTCCAAGCGTGTGTGCGTACACGTGGAGAATGGTGTGTGAGGAGGGTAGGGGGAATTCTTTCTGATTTTACCTGAGTGCGATAGGGATACTTGATTCCGAAAGAGAGGAGGGCGTTGGGGGCTTGATTCGCGATTGGGATCCGTGAGCCCGCGAGGGAAAATTCCCGCACGGATTCCCCGGAGAGCGCTAGAAATGAGGGATTGAGGGAATGTCTGCTCGGAACGGCGCACTATGGTCTGAGGTCGTCAAAAAGTGGCCAAAAATCAGAAAGTAAATTCATCATAAATTTATCATTTATAATCTTCCAATCCGAATTTTAATCACAAAAAACACTTTATGCAAGCACTTTAAACCTAGAATTTCAATCGAAAAGTTTTAAATTGAGCTTAAAAGGACAACAACGATGATTTTTGATCACTTTTTTTCACTGATTTTTGGCCACTTTTTTTCGATCTCAGACCATTGTGCGGCGGCGAGGCGCCGCGGCAGCCGTCCATACCATCCATATACCGTGGCGCTTATTACGCTTACCTTTCCTGTAAATGCAGCTTCCTCTATGCCGAAGCTCACCGTTCAACGTTCGTCCGTCGCTTGGGGCGCGGGCGTCAGCGTAAGTGTTGGCCGATGAATATTCAAACTTTATTAATTCGATGAAATTGCTCGAACACGGTCTTGAAACGATACGGTTCCGGTTCCCGTAGAGGTTGTCGGATTTGGAACTGCTTTGCACACGTTTTACTTTCGCAGAATACAGGGTGTTTCCAAACGCATGTGCCAAACTTCGGGAGCGTACGTCAGAGACACATAGAGGGGGATTCGCCGAGTAGCCCGAGTTGGTCCCCTAATCCGAGTTGTTTTCTTTTTTCTCATTTTCTTCGGCGCTGTCCTTTATTGAAACGAGAATTTTTGTTCGGTAGGTACGAACCCCCCCCCCCCCCCCCCCCCCTCCCCATTGTTTGATTCTACTCTAAATTTTTCCCAAATTGTCTGGCTTTGAACCCACCGTTCTAGAAGGTAGACGTGATTAAGAATTATTAGAATTAAATTTTGAATTTTGATGAAATCATGACAAATATTTCTGGACATATCGGTTAATTAGATTTTCTTCATAGTATAAATTAATCGGATTTTGACTAACAATGAATAAGTGTTTCTATTAATTTTTTCAAAATTATTTACCCAATGTAAAGGAAATTTTGAATCAAAACTAAAACTTTATGTAGATTTTGATTGGATCTATGTTCACCACCCAACAATAGGCAACGATTGACTGTTGTTTTGTTAAGTTTCGTATTATAAACGAACTGATTTGACTTGCCGCACTTTCTCAACCACTGAAAAAAAAAGTTCTGGCTCTACCGAATACATGCTTCGGGAAGCTGAAGGAGGCATATCCGAAGAAAAGTTCTGTGACTAGCGGGCTTTCCGTTGGTAGTAGCGAGCCACATGCTCTAGTAGTCCCGAACCTCTTGCTTCGGCATTGCGATGTAGGCGGGCAACACGTGCAATGACATACAATTACCAGGATCTGTCGCCATCTTTTCTCTGTTAAGTATCAGAGTAGAACGGGTTCACTCTTGAAATCAATTCACTCTGAGAATTTGTCATCGGCGATCTCTGAAAGAACGCTACGTTACAATTTAGGAGCATATTCATAGAGTTTGCTCACTTAACTAAGCGCGTCGTAAAGGGTGTGCGCCTCGGAGCGCTACCCTTATATACGCAGCAAAAAGGCCTCGTACTCCACAAGCACTGAGCACCGCAGTGGTAACGCACTGGACCCCGGAATGATACATCCCCGGTTCGATCCTGGGTAGCGGCACGCTCTTTTTTCACTCTTCTTTATATACGTTCCCGAAGCACGTGCTTATGTACTACCGAGCTTTGCTCCGCGAAGCTATCTGAATCAGCACGTGCCTCGGCTCTACCGGAGCAATAGATGTACTACCGGAGCACAGTTCTTTCAGTGACTCGCGGTTATTCGGAATCATGAGACAGCGTGAAATAGACTAGATGAGAGAAATGAATATACTCAGGCTTGGCCCATAAATGGTTAAGATGGGCTGTCATTCACCTGTGGCGACTAACTTTTTTGTTACAGAAAATTAATGTAAAAACAGTTGTCGAATTCAGAGTGAATAAAACGCAAAAATATTTTTGGTTTTTGGCGTATTTTTGATTCAACACGAAAGACGAATTTTCATGACCTTTTCTTTATAATACATTTAGAACGCTATTCCGGGGTGGGTGGGGGGGGTGGGGGGTTAGAACTTGCTCCTGCTAAAAAAGAGAGCTCCTTTGGACTTGTGTTTACGGCAGAGTTGGGCAAATAGGAGTGTAATCGATTACGATTACTGGGTACTCGGTAATCGTCAAACCTTTGGATGGCAATTAAATGTATTCTTCACAGATAAATAGTAAACTCTAGGGTCTTTTCGATTTGATCTTATTTTGATACAACGAATATGATGGGTGGCTTGTAAAAAATCAGCCCTGATTACCATAAAATCACCACCCGAAAAAACGACGACTACGATTACTTGGTAATCGTGTAATCGATTACCACCCCTATTTGCCCAACTCTGGTTTACGGGAGAAATGGGCTCATTTCAACCCCCAAAGGTGCGTTCCCAAAGTTTGGCATGTGAGTTTTGAAACGCCCTGTGTAAGGATAGCACACGGTGGCTCTTTTAAAGACGAGCTGACACCATCGCGAGCCTCGGTCACCGAATTCAATTTCTGATATTTAGATGTTCGTCCTGGACGTGCGAATCCTCTGTCCATCGCCTATACCCTCATCATCATCGCCGTTTTCAATTCACACCATTTCTTATTAATAAGCAGAGACTGTATCGCTCAGCAATGTTGACGAATCGTGTGAAAGAAAGAAAATAATAATAATCACGACTAGTGCAGCCTTAGCCAATGTAACCATGAAGTATTTTATAGATTTCGATGTACATTTAACGACAGAAAAACTGTCACACCTCGCATCTCCTTTGAGCTGAAACCGAGCACTAAATTTTAGACCTCATCGTTTACTTAGTTTTTTCGGGCGTCGGGCACCCTTCAACAAGAGATGAAGAATTTACGAAAGTTTCTCTATCGTTGAGTGTGCGTAAACTCGACGAATTGAGTAATATCACCCAACTCCTTAGTATTTTGTTCATACAAGCCACTCGCACTGCTTATCACAATAAATTTTAGCATTGCAGGTGGCCTACTAGATGGAAAATCTAAGGATTCGACGGACACTATTTAGTTCGCCGACGCCAACCGTACATTAGATTCCAATGTAACCGTAAGGTAAATTCAAAAAATCCTGCGACCTGTCGGATGGGGCAATTTGCAAGGGTCTGAATTTTAATATTTTGCTGTAAAGAAATGAAAGTGCCTGGTGAGCTAAAAACAAGAATTCCTTTGGTTTCTAATGGGGCAGTTGCAAGGGTCTGAAATGTTTTGTTTTTTATAGAGAAAACGATAATACTTGATGAGCTGAGAAAAATAGTGCCTTTGGTTTTGTTTTATCACAAGTGTCCCGGTTTTGGAGATACACCAGTTTATAGTGGCAAAAATCGTGTGCTTTGTGACGTCTTTACGCGAAGTTCCAATTTAAAACAACGTATTTTCGCCCAAAATATCATCTCCGGAATAATGGGACGTCATTAGAAAACAAAGGCATTTTTTTTCTCAGATCATCAAGAACTTTCATTTTCTTTATAAAAAACATTACATTTTAGACCCTTGCAACTGCCCCATTAGGTTTCATACAGTTTTGGAGATGCAATTTTGGTCAGAAATTCATTGATATGAATGTAAATTCCACGATGTGACGTCACAACGCATACAATTTTTCTGCAACTGTACTTACAAGCGTGTATCTCCGAATCTGGGACTCTTCTGAAAAAAACTTAAGGCACCTTTGTTCGCAGCTTATCGATTACTTTCATTGACTTTATAAGTACCACCAAATTTCAGATCCTTGCTATCTTATTCGCTGAAATTCATTATGATGTAGTGTTTGGCTTCTTAATGCAAAGTGTATGAGCATGATGAAGTCGACCACCACGGTCATTTCATCGCCTTACAACTCACCGCAATCAAACTTTTCCTTCACTTTTTTCCAGGCTTGAGACTGGACGATACGACCAATAAAAAAAACAAAAAGAACAACAAAAAAATAACCGACAAATTAAATTTATCTAAGTACCTACTCATAAGTATACAACTTAAAGCGCAGAGACCATTCCAATTAACATGAAACATTTTGAAAATATTGGAGAAAAAGTAGTTTTGCTTGATCTCTGCTTCTCTGTTACCCGAATTCTCTTTTATTCTTTCATTCCTGCCCTTGCTGACATTTGGCAACGTCGCTGCTCTAGCCATTCGTACCGCTGCTATTTCGTCCCGCGGTTAAAACAAAATGAAATCATGAGCGGTCCCCCGTATGTACGTGTGCTTCAACCGGGGAATCACAGCTTCCCTTCCACACCGAGATACCCACAAAAACCGCCGTATATCCTCGGCCGGGAACTTGTAATTTCGGTCTTGAATTAAAAACCTCTAGGCCACGTAATTTAGCGAATAAAATATAAGAGTACCTTACTTGCATGACTCAACTAATTTATCTTCAAAAGCTCGGACATTGTTCATTCGGTCTCTATACAAAGCCTGAATTTTTCGTGTTCTAATCGGTGGCGTTGTTGCATGACTGACACTTGAATGAATGGATTTTAGTTAATTAAATTTTAATTTTTAATCCCCCTGGTTTAATTGTCAATTTCATTCAGACGCGTGTCAAACGTGGTGCAATCGCAGTTTGTGAAAAAGGTCGAATTACTAAAAGTGCGGGTGCACAGTGGAGGACAGTCAGTTAATTAAAGAATGTCAGTCGCAGTGGCGAGGCGTGAAATTTGGTAACCATGTATTTTCTCCATTGAACCTCACCAAAATGGTCGAACGCTTCAGTCATCGGCGATGACCAGGCATTTCGACCTTTCTAATGTGTTTAAGTGGGAAAAAGGAACGTTGCCAAATTTCGCTCCTCGCCACTGGTCAGTCGACTCCTTAGATTGTGGCTCAGGTAGACCAACTGCAATGCTTAAATTTACTGTGATAAGTATTGCGGATGAATCTAACCTGGGGGGAGGGGGGGAAGAGCGAAGAATTTGCCTCCCCTCCCCTCCCCAAGATGACACCCTCAAAATAATGGAACCCGTGCTTCAGCGTTTTTCGAAATTCGAACCCAAACTCGAGTAATTCGGAGCTGCTCCTTTTTTCCCTAGCCCACTGTATAAGTGTTAGCTTTATACTTCACGCGAATCCTCGGAAATGTGCAACAAATTAAATTTCCGGGATATTTTCCTTCGCTACTTTTCTTAGAAGACGATAATAGCGTTCGCACTTAAGAGGAAGATTTTGCAGAGTTCACCGGAAGAAGAGTAAACATATAATTTCTCGTATCGCATAGAAAAATTGTGTTTGCCTTGATTTAAAGTATTTGCCACTTCAAAAATCACATTGTCCATCTATCGTTGCCTAGGTTCTCAAAGCTCAGTGGGTAAAATTATTCAAATACTTTGTGAAATGTTCTTTAAATAGCTTTCGCTTAGACTTATAGTAGCCGTGCGTTCTATCCTACCAGTCTTAGTGGCATTTTAAAAAAAAAATACACTTTTTTCCAGAGAAAATCTGGCTTTGTTAATAATCTCATCTTTGAACGTAAAGAAAAGAAAATTGCAGCCCTAAAATTATTCATTGGAATAATTATGCTGTCCGAATTTATTTGTTAGACAATACTACAATAGTTGGACGTGTGCAAGCTGTGCTTCACAATATTAAATTGGACCTCAACTTTAATAGATTACTGTTGAGGTATCTAAGATTCTCAATACTGTCTTTGAGTGACGCTATTGCTCGGGTGGCTTTTGCTATGGTAATAATTTTTTGAAGCTACCCGTGCTTTTAGCTTTTCACTAACGGGGCTCTCAACTATGGTTACCATAGCAACAGCCAAGTCTTACAATTTGCGACCAATAACGTTACTCAAAGATAGTCTCAACGATCGGTTTGAAGATTAACCTTCTAAGGACCAGGTTAGTTCAAGAGAACACCACTCCTCCGTTGCTACAGGGGGGTAGTTAACTGTTCGTACTTAATGGAGTTGGAATTGCATATACGGCGGATTGAAGGCGCCCGACGAGACCTTATCGATTGTAGTGTTTTCATCTACGAGAGTCGTCTCAAAAGTAATAATCTCTCTTTTTTTTTTTTTTTCCCCCCCTAAAAAAACCTATTAAATCCTCGAGAAAATCTGAAAACAGTTTTAGACGCGTCGTATTCTCAGCTTTAAGATTCTTTTTTTGAATTTGCGCCATCTCTAAAATTGAACAACTGGCGGCGATTTTACCGCGACCATCTCCCGTCACAGTGGGTCCAAAATTTTACGCAGTCAAAGGTATCGTTTTTCAGATATAAGGAATCAATGTTGTACATGAGAACAAAAATGAGGCAAAAAAAACTGTCAAAAACTGAGGAAATGGCATCTGACTTTATTTTTTGACACAGTCTCTTACTTTATTTAGACATTTTTGATACATTTTACATCAGTTTTCTTATTCCATGAGAGAAGAGCACATAATCCTGGTTTTAGATCCAAATAACCAACCGCTGTTACCGCTGCTGAGCGAAATACCCACCATCACTTTAAAATATCCCTGACACTGATCCATTTCTTTTGCGTATTATCAAATCCCATCAAAAACCTTTCCAGGTGCAAGCAGACGGCATCAGGTAATTATGTCTGTCACAAAAAGCCGTTCCAATGCATCCACTCAAAGATATGATATGATGGGAACGGCAAGTCTCCTCCATGGGGCATCCAGCAGGGCAAATGTTAATCATTTTTCAAAATCAACACTATCCATCTGCGGCGAATTTAGTGAAGGAAAAACTTTGAGGGATGTATTTCTTTATTTTGTATTTTCAAACGCAAAAACTTGCCGCCGTTCATCGCCTTAAAAAAGAAAAAAATCAATTATTATTATTCAAAAAAAAAAAATAATAATTGATTTTTTCTTTTTTAAGGCGATGAACGGCGGCAAGTTTTTGCGTTTGAAAATACAAAATAAAGAAATACATCCCTCAAAGTTTTTCCTTCACTAAATTCGCCGCAGATGGATAGTGTTGATTTTGAAAATGATTAACATTTGCCCTGCTGGATCCCCCATGGAGGAGACTTGCCGTTCCCATCATATCATATCTTTAAGTGGATGCATTGGAACGGCTTTTGTGACAGACATAATTACCTGATGCCGTCTGCTTGCACCTGGAAAGGTTTTTGATGGGATATACTCTGGTTTTAGCTTGTAAAATTCCAGTTTCTCATTCCACAAATAAAAGCAACAGTTGTTATCCATCAGCTGATTAGCCAGCAGTTATGACTAGTTTCCGGACAGCTTTCACATAGACTCTCGAGTGCTTATTTTACGATAGGGACCACAGTCTCATTTCCCTTTCTTTTCCCTGATCCATATGCTAACCTACAGTTCCGTTTCCACTGGCTAGTCCGCCGCTGGCCGATCTGCCATTGAATAGTCCGCCGCTGGCCGATCCGCCACTGGCCGGTCCGCCACTGGCCGGTCCGCCGCTGGCCGATCCGCCACTGGCTGGTCCGCCGCTGGCTGGTCCGCCGCTGGCCGATCCGCCACTGGCCGGTCCGCCGCTGGCCGATCCGCCACTGGCCGGTCCGCCGCTGGCCGATCCACCACTGGCAGGTCCGCCGCTGGCCGATCCGCCATTGGATAGTCCGCCGCTGGCCGATCCGCCAATGGCTAGTCCGCCGCTGGCCGATCCGCCACTCGATGGTCCGCCGCTGGCCGATCCGCCACTCGCCGGTCCGCCGCTGGCCGATCCGCCACTGGCCGGTCCGCCGCTGGCCGATCCGCCATTGGCTAGTCCGCCGCTGGCCGATCCGCCAATGGCTAGTCCGCCGCTGGCCGATCCGCCACTCGCCGGTCCGCCGCTGGCCGATCCGCCATTGGCTAGTCCGCCGCTGGCCGATCCGCCAATGGCTAGTCCGCCGCTGGCCGATCCGCCACTTGCCGGTCCGCCGCTGGCCGGGCCGCCGCTGGCCGATCCGCCACTGGCCGGTCCGCCATTGGCTAGTCCGCCGCTGGCCGATCCGCCAATGGCTAGTCCGCCGCTGGCCGATCCGCCACTCGCCGGTCCGCCGCTGGCCGATCCGCCACTGGCCGGTCCGCCGCTGGCCGATCCGCCACTGGCTAGTCCGCCGCTGGCCGATCCGCCACTGGCCGGTCCGCCGCTGGCCGATCCGCCACTGGCTGGTCCGCCGCTGGCCGATCCGCCATTGGCTAGTCCGCCGCTGGCCGATCCGCCAATGGCTAGTCCGCCGCTGGCCGATCCGCCACTCGCCGGTCCGCCGCTGGCCGATCCGCCACTGGCAGGTCCGCCGCTGGCCGATCCGCCATTGGCTAGTCCGCCGCTGGCCGATCCGCCAATGGCTAGTCCGCCGCTGGCTGATCCGCCACTCGCCGGTCCGCCGCTGGCCGATCCGCCACTGGCCGGTCCGCCGCTGGCCGATCCGCCACTGGCTAGTCCGACTCGCCGGTCCGCCGCTGGCCGATCCGCCACTGGCAGGTCCGCCGCTGGCCGATCCGCCATTGGCTAGTCCGCCGCTGGCCGATCCGCCAATGGCTAGTCCGCCGCTGGCTGATCCGCCACTCGCCGGTCCGCCGCTGGCCGATCCGCCACTGGCAGGTCCGCCGCTGGCCGATCCGCCATTGGCTAGTCCGCCGCTGGCCGATCCGCCAATGGCTAGTCCGCCGCTGGCCGATCCGCCACTCGCCGGTCCGCCGCTGGCCGATCCGCCACTGGCCGGTCCGCCGCTGGCCGATCCGCCACTGGCCGGTCCGCCGCTGGCCGATCCGCCACTGGCTAGTCCGCCGCTGGCCGATCCGCCACTGGCCGGTCCGCCGCTGGCCGATCCGCCACTGGCTGGTCCGCCGCTGGCCGATCCGCCATTGGCTAGTCCGCCGCTGGCCGATCCGCCAATGGCTAGTCCGCCGCTGGCCGATCCGCCACTCGCCGGTCCGCCGCTGGCCGATCCGCCACTGGCAGGTCCGCCGCTGGCCGATCCGCCATTGGCTAGTCCGCCGCTGGCCGATCCGCCAATGGCTAGTCCGCCGCTGGCCGATCCGCCACTCGCCGGTCCGCCGCTGGCCGGTCCGCCGCTGGCCGATCCGCCACTGGCCGGTCCGCCACTGGCCGGTCCGCCACTGGCTGGTCCGCCGCTGGCCGATCCGCCATTGGCTAGTCCACCGCTGGCCGATCCGCCACTGGCCGATCCGCCACTGGCTGGTCCGCCGCTGGCCGATCTGCCACTGGCTAGTCCGCCGGTGGCCGATCCGCCACTCGCCGGTCCGCCGCTGGCCGATTCGCCACTGGCTAGTCCGCCACTGGCCGATCCGCCACTGGCTGGTCCGCCGCTGGCCGATCTGCCACTGGCTAGTCCGCCGGTGGCCGATCCGCCACTCGCCGGTCCGCCGCTGGCCGATTCGCCACTGGCTAGTCCGCCGCTGGCCGATCCGCCAGTGGCTAGTCCACCGCTGGCCGATCCGCCACTGGCTACTCTGTCGCTGGCAGATCCGCCATAGCTTAATTCTGTAACTTCGCATCGGGAAAAATAATGTTACTGTCACTACCAGTTCTCATCAAATAAACAGATCAGTTGTAAACTGTACAAGTACACTGCAAAGAACTTTTGTCACTACTTGCTTATGAATAATTATACTGAAATCATAGAATAATACATTTTATAATTCTGTGCTAAAGTCACAAAGGTGCTGTAAACACATCAGAAACTACTCTCCCTCCAGTGATCAACAGTATTACGGTACTCAGCTGTTGCAATTGCAAGCAATGAAGTGGAAAATGAAGCTCCGCGGTTATGCCCAAATTCGAATACTTTCAGCATCAGAGCTAAAATAGTTATTAAATAAATGAATATGCAAAAGTACCTAACTGTGTGAGCAAACCAACCTTTACTGTAAGCGTACATACAACAAATTAGAATCACACAAAAGAAAAAACTAGAAAAAATGTTTGGTACATTTTTTAAAACGAAGAACTGAGGAGGACAAATTTTGTAATTCACGGCCTCCGTTGTAGTTGAAACAATAATCACTTGTATCACTCATGTATTTGTAACGAGTTTATTTCAAAAGTGTCAAAGCAGGGGAAATGTTTTTGTTTTGAAATGATGTGCAGTTGTTGTTGACTGACGATGAAGCGTCGATTCTCGCGGGATCTCAAATACTAAAAGGCAGTAGCCAATGAGAGTAGAGTTGGCGCGTAGTTTGAAATAGCCGTTATAATGAGAAATTTAGTTTTTTCATCATTTCTCAATAAATATTAGACGGATTGCGTTCAAACAAAAAAAAGGCACGAGCACAGAACACGCTGGTTAAAATAAGACCAAGTTTGATGAGTTTGGTTGCGTAGTTTTTTCGCTACAGGATCATATCAAGGCACGGTTTGGGGGAATGAAATAATTTCTGTAATTATAAGCGTGACGCGCCGCAGACTTGTCAGGTCGTAGAGAGGGTGGTAGTAGGGTGGGGTTACCTGACTTGCCGTCTGCGTCTACCGACGCTTATGATCCTAACCACTTCGCAAAAAGTTTGTCATTATTTTTCTGTAAGACCGTTTTTAACCAAAATGTCTTTAATTTTTTTTTTTTTTTTTTTTTTTTTTTTTTTTTTGTTAGTTGTGTTGTCTTTAGTGATCCCTTTACGCTATGCCAGTATGGCCGCTTTTATTCTTTGAAAAAAAGGTATTTATTCTTCTGCGAAGTTGACTGTAAAGTGAAACTCAGTATTTTTGGACAGATTTTTGTGTTCACTTTTTGAATACGAGTGAGAATCTTTCCTTTTTTTCTGCATGATTAGTTTTTGGATTGCTTTTTTTTCTTATTTGCGATAAAGTATATTTCCCTTTGAAACTTCTTCTGGGTATCGGCGAAGATGGCCTCAAATCTTACCAGGCACTGTTTTGTGTGTAACAGTGTGAATAATAAAGGGCATTACTGGAAAAAGGGCCCATAAAACAATGGGTGTCTTTTTTCTGAAACATCGTCATTGCGATTGAATGAAACCTCTTGTCTAAATAGCGAAACTTTTGTTTTATGGGCCTTTTCACCGAAAATGGCCTCAGTTGTACCTCATTACTTTTCCCCGTGGATGAGGCAACCCTGCGGTGCCACGCCAGTCGGCGGAAAGGCGGATCCATGTATTTCCTCTTCCTCTTTCTCTTTCTCTGCAAATTTGAATGCATATTTTAGAAAAGGATAGAAGAAAAGAAGGAACCGTGTTGTGACTTTAGCCCCTTATCTCTGTCATTTTCTAATACACGCGATCAAATGGGAGGAATAAAAAGGATGGAGCAAAACAATACCAAATAATACACGGCAGTTTTCAATAGTTTGGTCTCAGCATCAACCCCTTCCCACCATCCCCCTTCACACTGCAGTACGCGCAATATGAACGACTGAGGATTGTCGAGAGTGAGGCGGCGGGAGGGGGAGGGAGAGGGAGAAGCGGAAGATGAGCCGAAGGGACGGATGCGCGGCGCGTTGCGGTGGCGGAAGTAGGAAGGAGGGACGAGGGAGGTGGGTGCGAGCATTGTGAAAGCATCGATGCCCTGTGGGTCCGCGAAAAACCTCTTTTCCTGGCCTCGCTCTCATAAATAATGCTTCAGCTTCAGGATTTGTGCATTTTCTGCTTTAACCCCTTTTCAAGACTGTAAAGACCACCTGTATTTACCCAGATTTCGTTTCTCTCACACGGACACGCGCGCTCACGAAGCTTATGACTCGCTGGTCGTATCCGCGAATATAGGGTGTCTGCATAGTCAGCGTGAATGGATATGTTTTGCAAATATCTTTTGGAACAGCGGTAAAGAGGGTCTCTACTAGTGTGATATCACTTCAATGTAACGTGAAAGCATCTGAAAGTTCCAAAATTGACTCACGAACTCAATAAATTCGTTAAAAAAAATCCCAGATGAATGAGCGAGTCACAATACGGGATAATCCTATATCAATATCAGATGTCTCTATGTTAAACTCGTTTTTCTCAGTATCGATAGAAACATGGAACGAGATGGGACTCTCCGATTGTGGCTTGCTATACACGACAGCCATTTTTGAGTTTCGTTTCGACGCGTCTATGTACTACGTTTGTGAGTCAATTCCGGAACTTTCTTATGTTCCCTTGTTATTTTACACCGAAACTGACTCTCTCTACTCTCTACACTCTACTGCTGTAGCAAAAATTAGGAACAATCACATTCTTCTCTATAAAAGCGCATTATCAGGAAGACACACCGCGCCAGCCGTGCCGCGGACTTTTACATCGCTGACACCCTGTACAGGAACAGTCTTTATCTTTGCTGTGCTCTCCAATCTTGTACATGCGCTTGCATCGAGTATTCGAGTACTCGGTCGCGCTGCGCTGCGCCGTGCCGTATATACGCACGCATCACGCCGAGCGCACTTAGTTGCTATTCAATATTCCATCTGTTGTTGTTCAAGAGGGGATGTTACCATTGAATTTTTGAGTCGCTGCTTTGTTGAGTGCTTGTGTTATTTGCAGGACGAATCTCTCTCTCTCTCTCTCTCTCTCTCTCTCTCTCTCTCTCACACACACACACAGACACTGGTAAGAGATACAGAGATTTATGGACCATCTGAAAACAAACACGCGGCCGATAAATCGAAGCGATAGTGATTATGATAAATCGTTAAAAAATGGAATTTTGAACACAAGTATAGGTCTATCGTGAGCTTTTGCCGCATCAATGATAGTGTAAAATCATGGAGAAAAAACTATGAGTACACTCAAAGTTATACTAAAAGTAACTCTTAAATCCAAGACCATGGGAACGAAAAGTAACTTTCTAATCAGTGGTGAAATGCGATTCACTACTTACCTCCACGTATGGATCTTTGGAAAATAGATCGATTCTGAGAGGGTATAATTGAATCCTGCGGCGTATCGAGGTCTCCTCTATTTTTGAACGTATGAAAAATAATCGATTCTAAGGGGCTGCTATTTAACCTAAAAAAAAAAAAATCAATACTTTTGGAGAGGTTCAAATGGGAGGAAAGCGACGTAATTGATCTTCACGAGTTGCCACTGTCGCTGTATTCTGGAAACTATTCAGCTATAATTGTATTCTTCCTCTTTAGATACTATTTTAATGGCTGTTACAAGATGATCGTCCATTATAATCAAGGAAATTTCTGTTCCATCTTCTATACTGGAAACTCTTACAATTTTACATGATTTCTCAGAATGTCTAATAAAAGAATGACTGAAAATCTTAGACTAGCAAATCACTTTGCCATCAAACAATCATCTTGTTCATTGAGTGATCTGCTGAAACTGTCAACTTCAAATCCACAACCCTCAAAGTGTCCAAAGCTATAGTCATCTGAAAACTTAGAACGCAATTTGTCCTCTTCTTTTTGTCCAGCGGGCCGATCATTCACTTCATCAATAAATCGATCGTTATAACTGTCTACGAGTGATCCTATTGGTCGAGTATTGTAAAACTTGGCTGTTGCTGTGGTAACCATCGTTAAGAGTCTCGTTTTATAAAGGATACTCATGAGTAACCTTTAAAAAACGGACACTATAACGATGGTGACCATAGCAACGGCTAAGTTTTACAACACGGAAAAAAAAGATTAGTGAAAATAACCATACGGATACCTGATTTTGGCACCTGCTCGATGTTATGGTAAACTTGACCAGAAGTATGGTACATTTACCGATACTTTGAGTAAATTCGACATGCAACCAGGTAACATCACCTAGTACCTAGTCAAAACACTGTATACTTCTGGTTAACACTACCATAACACCTAGCAGGTGCCAAAATCAGGTATACGTATGGTTATTTTCACCGTAGTTTTTTTTTCCGTGAATACTCGACCAATAGGATCACTCGTAGGCAGTTATAACGATCGATTTAACGATGAAGTAAATCATCGGCCCGCAGAAATTAAAATCTCTTCCACTGTGAGACAACCTTTGTTGTAGTATCAAAAAAAGCTCGTACAAAAATATCCACTTCCGGCTGCCAATCATCCCCTTGCAGTGTTGCTAGATTGGGGTGAAAAAGCCGTACGTTTTACATTGATTTAAATGGGGACGAAACGGCTTTTTACCCTCGAGCTGGCAACACTGTCTCCTTGCCTCATCGTGTCTCCCTGAGCTGGCCTAGTCTGGATTTTTGTTTTGCCCCAACTTACTCTGTTTACAAATTAGTTCTCGTCAAGAAAAAATAAATTACCGCACTTCGCGTCGAAGCCGGTTTGCTGTTCGTTGCTCTCTCAAGTGTTTCGATGGATTAGCTCCCCACCCCCCCCCCCTCAGCGCCCCTCTCATCTTCCCTTCCTACGTTCCCACTCTACGCATTCGCATCGACCCCCGCACCGACCCCCTCACCGCGCCTCCGCTTTGTTCGCACCATCGTGACGTGACTTAAGGTGATTTCAGGCGAAACTTTTCCAGATTTCAATCCGATGGATAGCGCCACTAGTCGCTTTATGGAAAAGTCGTGTTTTTGGCGTTTTAAACTGATACCATAGATAAAACGCAAAATCCAATAACGTCAGCACCTGTAAAATTTTTTTATGGATTTTTTGAGCCCGAAATGAGCAAAATTGGTTTAAAATTAAAGCCGTAAATTATGAAATTCGTTTCGCCATAAGCTTAGTGAGTGAGAGTGAGCGCGAGTGATGATACGTCTATCTGCCTCACTCGCACTCATTGCGGCTTACGGGAAGTTTCGTATTTCATAATTTCCGGCTTTATTTTTGAGTGTTTCAGCCTGAAACTTTCAGAATATCTTCCTGAAGTACGCTCGCCGGTGCTGACGTTCCTGAAATTTGTGTTTTTATCGTGAATTTGTCAATTTCAGCCAAAAACTGCTGACTTTTTGAGCAGCGCGACGTGGTGTCCAAAGTTGGAACTAATCGACCCTGGAATCACCTTAAATGAAGAAATAGAATGAATCGCATTGCGTTGATTCGACGGCATTGGATCATTCAGAATTTAGCGTGCGGAATCGATACTTTTGGATTTTTTCAAATTGAAGAGTACCTATTTTGGTGAAAAGGAAGGGCGGATAAAACACAATTGCTCTTTTTTGCAACCGTCTTGTATCTTGTATTTTCGATTATTATATGTTCAAAAAATATCTGATCAAACAGGTTGAATGTATGTATAAAGTACTATATATAGATCGTTCTGATTCTTAAAAGAGTCCGGGAGCTCAAAGCGCAAAGTTTTTTTCGTCTTCTTTTTCATCTTCTCTGGTAAAGCTCTCTCACAAATGGAAAAGACAAGTGTTTCTTCTTTTTTAAATCTCACTCCTCAAATCTCTCTAGCTTACCTTTCTGAAAGTTGTGAACGGCGAGTATTAGGATGATCAAAGCTAGGGAGGGGGGCGTAAAGCTTCTCTCAGAGAAGAGGGGTGGTGGTGAAGAGATTTCGCCTGACCTTGAAAGGAAACGAAAGGTTTATGACTCATAGTTCATGCGGTCGAGGCTGAAGAGTTATGGGGTGGTTTCTCAACAAAAGGGTCAATACAGTTACCATGTTTGTCGGATCAGCCGAAATAATTGGACGAAGCTCCTTTCACAAAGCGCTCCGTTTATAGAGAGAGGGAAAGAGGGAAAGGGAGCGAGCGAAGATGGAAAATCTCTTTATAATCACAAGATTACACGCTCCAATAACATTTGCAGGAACAAAGCCATTTATTTGTTTACCGCCAAAGACATTCGTTCCTTCCTGGCTTGTACTTACATAGCGCGTATGTAGTTCTCCTTAATCGAACTCTAATTCACTACATAAGAGTGTTTTTTCTAACCCAAGAAAAAACCCTCGCTCAGAGGATTATCATAGTCCAAAGTTCAAAAAATATTTATAAAGCTCCAGCGTTGCCGCTTTGTCTCTTCTGTGTTCTATTTTAATGAGAAGCGGGCAATTCAAAATTAATCAATCAGTTGTTGGTTTCACATCTAAAAAAAGCATTTGACGCAATAAGCCAATCAGATTCCTGTATTTTAAACTTTCCGTTCGTCACTGAAACAGTCTAATTATATCAAGTTCAATGCTTCAGTGCAGTTAAATACGACCCACTCCAAACATTTCAATTCTGTTTTCCTCAAAATAGGCAAATATAAGGCATAGTCCTATTCCTATACATACATACAGGATGTCGATAACACCAGAAAAAAACCTGGAAAACCCAGAATAGTCATGCAGGGAGTTTGATTTTATCAAGGTAAACATGAAATTATAAGGGAGCATCGATAAAAATACTGACAGGGAAATCAGGGAAACAGGGAACTTGACTTGTTATTTGGAAAAACTGAATCAGTGTCTCTAATTTTCTCCAAAATGCTCCATTTTTCTCAAATTTAGGTCTTCACGCTGGGAGGTAAATTCGTTTATTGTGGAAAAAAATCCTAAAAAGTATGGTGGAAAATCAAAGAAAATCAGGGAATTACAAAAAGAAATAGACTTTTTTTTCCCGGCCGAAGAACGCTTTTATAGCCTCTCTGATGGTCGAGAGGGGCATGTGAGACTCCTCCACTCCGAAGTGGCCTAGCTCCTCACCGAAACTCCTGCCGCTCAGGCTTCTGCTCTGCGTACAGAACAGGAACCACTGATTGTGAGTTAATACCCCCGCAGTTAGCTGGAACCGCCGTTAGGCATTACTTCAACTTTTGAATTAGACACTTGCCTTTATTATTCTTTCTCTGTGCCCAAACCTAAAATACTCATTCGTTGTTCTTCCACATCTCACCTTACTGAATAGTTTTCAAATACCTTTTCAGGACTATCCATTTTTTAAATCCTTTAGCAGCTTTTATTTGAAAAAGAAACCACGCGGAGATCAAAATACTATGAGATACGAATGAGTTGAAAAGATTGATGAGACACACACAGCTGTACAACAAGTAAGGCTCTCTGCTAATCAACACACTGTTTAGCTAGCACTCAGTCAATCAGATTTGGTTTTGATGACTTTCAACTGTTATTTATTTACATCACATCAAATCGTAAAAGATCCGTGGGTACCACTACACAGTTTTCTTGTTTCCGCACATAATCTGTTATAAGACAACGAACAGAAAATATGGTACGTGCAAATGCAAAGTCCTTACAATCCATTCTTATTACTACATCTTATCAACTCTTGAAATTACATTTTTCCCCTTCTTTGTACTTTGTTTCTTCTTCTTTAAGGAGGTTTGTTATTTTTGAAGTGTTTATTTTATGGATTACATAGTAGTCATGCAACGAGAAGTTCTTTATCTTTTTTCTTTCTCCATTAAGACATACATGTTAGACAAGGTTAGATGAGGAGATAAATCCCTCTCTTTCTATCCTTTTTTAACTCATGCTTTCATAAGGAAAATGAAAGTGAAAGAAGAGATGCTGCGCATACGTCATTGGATTATACGCGCGTTGTCTTGTTTTCTCCCCAACTCGTAGGATATATGTAAAGTATAACAT
Organism: Trialeurodes vaporariorum; assembly: GCA_011764245.1. Classification (NCBI taxonomy): domain Eukaryota; kingdom Metazoa; phylum Arthropoda; class Insecta; order Hemiptera; family Aleyrodidae; genus Trialeurodes; species Trialeurodes vaporariorum. The sequence goes on from VMOF01000002.1 coordinate 29,965,855, forward strand.
CATCGAACTTTCAGCTCGGAAAAAGAATAATAAAGGCCTGTTTACTGTGGCGCGGAAGAGGGTTATTTCTTCGAGTTTTTCTTTTTTCAAGGAGTATGCGCGTTTTGTAAACACGCAAAAAAAAGGGGTAGAAAATGGGAAATAACCAATATTGTTAAGCGCTGTAACCTTACGCGGTATTCGATCGAGGAATTGAAGTGCTGCCTCATAGATGCGTGACATAATTTAAACTGGAAAAGTAACAAGCTTGGAAGAGGTGTCAGAAAGTATGTAGAGTTTTCAAAAGCTTTTTCGCAAAGGCAATATTGCTGAGTTGCCGATTTTAGATGATTTGCCGACAAAACGGGCCTAACTTTTTTGTGATGTTTCACGATTTCTCTTAATTTTTTCTGTTTTTTGTTTTTTGTTTTTGGTTTTGTTTTCCTAATAGAACCCACAAATAACTTTTTCTTTTGTCTCGTGGAAAAAAAAAACGGTCGAAGGAGAACAGCGTGGAATAGGAATTATGAGTGGTCAGTGGATCGGTAACTATTCGTGTCTGGCAGAGTTGGTATTGCCATGCTATGAAAATGAAGGCGCAACTCAAGCTATTGTATGAGTTGGTGAGCTGGAGCTGTCACTCTTCATTCATCGGTGGCGGTGGCGCAGCGTACAATCCGACATCGTGGAGTTCTTTTATTGAAGCCCATGCATTTCTCGTATTTAAGAATGTTGACAGTGCACTCACTAGTTCGATATTTTTCTTGGGTTTCAACGGACAAAATACAACATCGTCAGATTTCGCACAATACCACCATTTTTTACTCGTTTTTTTTCTGTCCTTGTTATCAATTAGTTGATCTTACACGCTCAAAGAAATTGACCCGAGTAAGCGTGCAATCCCCAATAATTGAGCCTTCGATCTTGTTAGAACTGCAAAATAGATTTAAATATTAAAAAATTGTTGTGTGAATTTTACAAAAATAATTTAAAAAAAAAAATCGTGCTATTAGTTTTTAGCAATACAGTTTTGTTGATTCAGCGTTTCGTTTTGTTGTGTTAAGGAACCATCTTTCAGTGAAGATTTCTAACATCAGAATTGTGAAGTTATCCACGAAAGTCCATCCATGAAAGAAACAGCGAACTAGATATTGTTATTTTGATCGTTATTTATCGATGTACGAGTGCGGACTATTCATCTTATATCGGGTTCACCGCGAAGTTCAAACGTTTACCCGGCTATTGAGACGTTGACTTCCCTCACAGTCAAACAGAGGAGGAGTAGGAGGTGAAACCAGATACCTCCTCCACCGACACTCAACATTCAACAAGTGGTCCAACTCCGACAATGGCAACGGTGGCTTCACATCGCATGCCGTTTCGCACACTGGTTTGAAACATACATTTTTCGGACGTGAAAAGTTGATTTTTTTTTCTTTTCTTTTTTTTCTTCTTTTTTCTTTTTTCTTCTTTCTTCTTTATTCTTTTTTCTTCTTTTTTTTCACAATTAGAAAAAATTATAATATTCATAGTTTCGAGCTAAAACCATGTGATTTGACTCTTTCAAAACTCCAAAATGACCTTTTAACCCGCTGTGCATCGTGCCGCGAATAAAAAGGAAAACGTCTTAACTATCGGGAATAAAAAGAATGTAAGACGACTCCTGGCTTTTTACGAAGTTATGTTGCCCGCAATACAAAACTGGGAGACTGGAACACGGATAAGGATCGGCGCGATGATTAACGGGTTTTCATTGCTTTGGTCGCTGGTCGGGCCTATGTCCAATACCTATTTTTTTGCACTGCGGGCAGCATACCCACGAACAAATCAGGAGTATTCTGGCATTCTTTTTGTCCTCAACCCCGACTACTGTGCAATGAGTATTTCGACCTGATTCGAAGTTTTTCGAGGTTTCTCGGTGCGTTTCGTGGGTTTATCTGAACCCAATAAGCGATTCACGTGAGCAGGGTTTAGATTAGTCCGATGCTGCCTGGTTCTCAACAATCTCACCGGGTCAACGATGCTTGCCAGATCGTTCGCGAAAATATGCTTTTGGAGTGGATTCTGAGGTGTGTTCGCGGGGTTTCTTTTGGGCAAAAATCCATGAAATTCCATTGTTGCTACAAAAGAAAGCAAAAGATCCATTTTAAAGGGGAGCGAACCTATTATTTCCTTTCATCTCAACGAGTCGAAACGGTAGAGAGAACAAAGGGGAAAAACAATGTTATAAATATAAAAAGGGACGAGTAAACCAAATTGAAAATGAAAAGCAAAATGACAAAAATCCGTTCGAATTGAAGCTCTTGAAGATTGATGCTAATTCCGGGTATCGCGAAATTCCACAAAAACAGGCATCCGCTACGATAAACACGCTTTCATGTGTGTGCAAACCCTTCAAATCCTTCAAAATAAAATCAATTATCCAGACCGCGCTGTATCTGGATTGCCACGTCTCCCAAATATCGGTAGCTTTCACGCTTTTAAGTACCGGTTGAAAGAGTGTACTTTTTTCATCGGCAAGGTGGCAACGTTGTTACAGGCACCGGGTCGCGGTTGGTTATAAATATAAATTCGGGACGCGCGACACTTAATGGGAATTCCGAAGCCGGGATTCAATAGGAATCAATGACGGTGGGGGAGTAAAATTACGAGGGGGGAGGGGGTGCGTTGGAGGGTGGAGGGGGAGAAGGGGGGAGTAGGGAAGGGTTCGACCCTAGGGTGAGAGTGATTGAATCGGAGCAGCACTTGAGGGAGCAAGCGGGGACAGTGGACACTCGCTCCCTGCATGCCATGGTAGGCACGGCACGGCTTCTCTATTTGCGCATGTTTGTGTGTGTGTGTTGGTATGTTATGTGTTAGGGAAGGGTGCGTGTGTTTGTGTGAGGTACAACTGTAATTTGTAGATAAAGATAAAAAGAGTTATGAGTGGCACGAGCAATAAAGCCATTTGCCTTTTGAGTAAATACTGGAACCCTGGACTGGAGCAGGCCCCTCTTTCGTTCCTACCAGCTCTTACGAGTGAAATCGGTCCCCCTCGCTTTAAACTCGTGTCGCCCGTCACAACTCTATCCGCCGTAGCGCAGTTGCCAAAATTTCCGATTCCTAGATTTAAAAGTTGAGTTTATGCCCGCGCAGTTGTTTCAGAAATTAAACTTCACGATTTCAGAGTTTCGTTGATGCGTATACAAAAGTAACTGTAGTCTGAATGGGATTCTTACAGGGTTTTGCTGCAGGGAAATGAATGATCAATTCTAATGTAAAATGCTCCGGAAATAATGACGAGACCATTAAAAAGTTCTAAACCACACTCCTCGCAGAGAAAACTTAGCACATTATTCAGATAGACCACCCGTGTATGTACGCAGTACATACCCTTTGCACCCCGAAACAATAGAACTGAACCTACGTATTGGAACAAAAGACGATTTAATGATGACGTCATCCGGCAATGAGTGTTCCAAACAAATACAAACTGTCCCTCTCGCTCTCACGTAACCCCTATATACTGCTATCTCACTCTCATCGCAAAAATCCTACATAGAGACATCTTATATGTGTAATTTTTTTGGCAGAAAGAAATTTCTCTAGGCATTTTAATGGGATTTTGATTTAATATGTTGTGAAACAAGGCCCTGTATGCGAATTTCGAAACTAGAAAGAGACGTTCACTGGCCAGCGCAGCCCTTGTGCGGCCGCATCTTATCCGATTGCTTTGGAAGCTAAACCTCTAGATTTAGTTTATCCTATCAAAGATATGAAGCTCTCATTTTTTTTTAAAATCGGTTCATTTTTGTGGATTTTAGAGAGGGGGGATACTTACATATTGAACGCCTCTCGTAAGTAGGGAGTAGGGGTAATGAAGAGAAAGTATCTAAATGCACGCACAGATGTATTCACTATTCAGTGTATTACGAAACCTTATAGACATCGCCTCTTTCGAAGTGGTTCCCAGAAGTTCCAAGCTATAGAAACTGGGTTCGGGTGCAGGCTGCAATTGTGTACACTGCGTGGCCCGTGCTCATCAATAGCGTTAAAAGCGGGTGGGTAATTATCATTGTCTTTCAAAACATTCGTTGGGAATCGATTTCGTTCAAACTCGAAAAATTGTTTGTTCAACATATTGCCTCGGTGTATGTTTGGTCGTTCGGAAAAGTGCGATGCGTCGGAAAAGGCAGGAAAAGGGGGTAGGGAGGGATTGATACTATCCGAACGTAGAACTTCTATCCATTAATGGGACCGAGTTCAGTTGAAAGATACGAGGCACGTGGTCGACGGTGTTGCGGGTTGCGTTGCGGGCGCGGGCACGGCGCCGATGTTTGTCCCATTTTCAATTTGCCCAGATATTTACGTAAAAGCCTGAGCACCTAATTATCCGCGCAGACAAATAACGATAGACAGTGGGAGAGGGAGTTGGGGAGATACCCATCACTGGGTGAAGTGCTATTGTGTCGTCCGATCCTTCCGTGATATTTGATTGCAGTCGTATCCTCGTAATGCTATCGTACAAAGCCCCTATGATAGAAATTGTAATTAGGCGCATCATGCTGTGCACGTTGCATATGCTCGCGGAAACCGTTTGCTGTGTGACACTGCAACGCGCATAGATGCCGTATTGCCGAATCAACACCGTTCACCGGAAAAAGTAAAGGGAGAGTATTTTCACGGTTTCAGTCAGACTTGGAGTAATTTGAGTATTCAATAGAAGCACCTACTATACGGATATCTATGCAATTTGACGAGTTTTAATGCTCGTTTTAGATGGGTTAAGGCACGAAATCAGTGCAGATTTTGTCATTCTTTTCAGTATGTATGCACCACAATTAGCTCTTTCGAAAACTCGCACAGCGTTCCTAGCTATCTCTGTCACTCTCTCGTGCCCCCAGTGCATAGCTTTTTCTTTTTAGCGTCGAACTACGTATACGGGGCCGTGTTTCACATTTTTTTTTTCTCAAATTCGAATCTAAATAGTTTGAGAAATCTATTTCTGCCAATAAATGTATGTGTGTACGATTTCAGCGATGGAAGTGAGATAGCTGTACATAAAAGGGTCACGTGCGAGTGAGAGAGGTAGTTTGGAACGCTTAACGAACTTTTTCATTGGATGACGTCATAACTGAAACCGTCTATTCGTAGATTGTTAATGCAGCATGAGTTCAAGACGGAAAGATACATTGCCAATAAATAGTATCCAGCGATGACATGCAGTAAGTAACTTTTTGTTCGGTGCTATTGAATTTTAGGCATTTTTAATACGAGCATCGTCATGTATTTCCGTAGCATTGCTCTACATTAGAACGGACGCTCAAAATTCTTTCATCAAAAGTTTGCTGCAGACCCTGTCAATGTACCTGTATCACGCGTCCAAATGGGCTACGTTTTTTATTTTTTTTTTTCCAAAATGGGCCAAAGTTCAACTAACAGCCAATTCTTCGCGGTCACGCGTCACGCATCCACCTTCGTATGAATCACAACGTATTTTTCTCTCGAAAGCAATCGCAGAAGATTGATCATATCCCATATCCAGCCTAATGTTCAGTGCGATCAACTTTCAAATGTGAAAGGGGAATAAAAGCACCTAGACGAGGCCGAGGGGGACGTGTAGGGGCGAAACCGTGGAGAAGGGGGCAAAGGGGGGTGTCGGTATCAGAAAAGTCATGCTCATTTGAAATGCCACCGTGCAGATAAATTATGTGTTCAGCTCATTTGAAATGCAAATTCGTGAATTGTGAACTAAATCAAATCAGCTGTACGTATACATTTACTCGAAGCATGAATGCGCGCACTGAAAGCAAGCTCGTATTCGTAGAGGTACTTATATGTGTGTGCTCCGAACCCCCCCCCCCCCCCCCCCCCTCATCGTCTCTCTCCCGCCTCCAACCTTCCTGTGCGTAATCATACGGTTTTGACGACGCGATATACCTATACTCTTCAGTCTACGAGCTCCGATATCGTGATGATATCATGACGTTAAATTAAAGATATGCGGCCAAATTGAGTTTGTCACGTGTGCTAGTTACAAGTTATCCACCGTGCAAAGTTGCCGCATTTTGCAATATTGTCCTGTGACACAGTCAGAAGTTTGCAAAAGCGCGAGCGGTTGTGTGCCACTCTCTTTATCCGCAGACTTTTGAGAAATGGACGGTTACTTCCGTAAACTCCATGGACCAATAAACGTTCGGTACAGACGGTCCTGCCCCCAGATGATTGGTGAGCATCCACGGCCATTTAAAAGCATACGTATACGCTCACCATCCAACATCTTTCGGGGACCGTTTGTACAGCACATTTATTGGTCCCATGTATTCCTCAGGTTCGCAGTATATTGATCAAAATCAGGGAAAACTGGCGAAACTCAGAGAAATTATAAGGATATATGGGTTTTGGAATTATAACATCTTTCAGGGCTAAGTGGTGGAATGGGCTAAGAATAAATCTTTTTCAAAACACGTTTTTTCTTCTTCTACTTCTTATTCTTTTTTGGAGAAACGCCAACTAATTATTCTAAATCACTCTTAGAGTCGAAATTGTAATGATTATGATGGTGTCGATCGAGCCCTGATAATTTAAAATAGTACAAAGTTGCCCTGGATATGTCTCTCCCTATCCTTCCACGATCATAAATAGGAGAGAAGAAAGAAGAATCAAAGAAGAGAAGCAAATTAAATCCAACAGTCATTCTGTTTGAGCACCTATATTTTATAGTCTTGGATTTTTTAATCGTTTTTTTGTTTGTTTTTGGTTTGTTTTGTTTGTTTTGTTTCGTTAAATTAAAAAACCAGACTTGTTCCAAGAATCTCAGTGGTTTAACCTTATAGAGCGTCAGGACGATCGGTGATTTGGTCAATGAACCATATAAAGTGAGCATTGGTTTGCACTTAGAATGACTTCGTTGCCTCTTTGATCAATTTTCTTGGTTTGAAGCTCAGAACATTTATATTTATTTACTCTCAATTTTCTACACTATTTGATGACTTACATTTTGGATATGGTTATACTGTAATCTCGTGAGTACGTAGATGGTGACTCGCAATTTATATTATAAATCATTTCCTAATTTTCATTTTTGATTAGATGGATAACCATACTTTCAACGATTCTTACTTCAGAAAGATTTCGAAGCTCTGAAAATAAAGAGGAGGAATTCAACGTTGAAAATTAAAAATATAATTGGTGATGAGCTTTTCGGCGAAAGAACTAAAATCACTCGCAGATTTATATATGAATCAGTAAGCTCTCTGCTCTATTTAAAAGTGATCGCATTTTTTGGCAATTTTTGATGTTGCATTTGGCAAACCCGGAAAATCTCATCAAGACGATAAATTGCGCGGGCACTCCCTCGTGAAAAGTGAGGTCTTGTGTACGGTGAATCCCTTCATCATTAAATTCTCTATTACCCGTTTCGAAAATAATACCAATTTGCATCCGTCGTAAAATCAAGACTTTTCTTCCTTCTCAAGTCAATTCCTCTTCCCGCGGCTAAAATCGCAGCCTTTCAGTGCTCGTAACTTATTCCGCAAAGTACCCTCAATACCCTCGATCAATTGCATTTTTTCTCGAGTCGTAAGTCAGATTCCGCCGCTCCCTGATGTCAAATGAATGGATTGTAATTTTAATGAACAATATTGAATTAGATACTCTAAAAATGCATAAAAAATACTCTAAAGATACTATGCTTACAGTTGGTTTGAATTTCCAATGTGATTGGAACTAATTTAGAGGTTAGCCGGCCTCGGTGGCTTGGTGGTCAGGACACCTGACTGCCAATCCATAGGTCCCGGGTTCGAATCCCGGTAGTGGCAGCAGATTTTTCACTTGTCTTGTCGCTCGGTCTCCTTAAAAGTGGGTCCACGGCAAAGATTACAGTGGAAATCTGAGTGCTTTGAGCATGGATGTTTCAAGTCCCCTGTTGTCTTCTGACATTAAACAAACATTCAAACACTGACATTAGTCTATAGTTGGCTGTAGGCTCCTTGACTGGAGTATAAGCCTTAAAGCAAGCAAAAAAAAAAAAAAAAAATATAGAGGTTATACCATGTATAAATCAATGAGCTATAACTTTAGAGTGGCACATCAAGGAACGTTCCGCTGGTTCATTGTTGTCTCCTAGACCTAGGGCGCCGCCATCTTGCCGTAAAAATCGATTTTGAGGTTAAGTTTTGTAGGTTGTTTCCGGTCGTTTCGTAAACAAACTCGGGCATCGCCGGAAACGACCTACAAAACTTAACCTGAAACCTTGGAATCTGCCGTCCAAATTCCCGCCAAATTCCAAACGACCTACAAAATTTAACCTCAAACCTTGGAATCTGCCGTCCAAACTCCGCTTTTTCCCGGAATTCCTTCTACCCTGTGTGGCACAAGGTGGACCAGCCCGCTGCCACTCTAAAGTTATAGCTCATTGATATAGATTAAGAAAACCATAAATAACTTTTTTGGGCTATCCCAAAAGTACTGTGACTAATGCTGTCACTTCAAACTAAATAAGCTAGTGATCTGAATTTAGTTGCGTTTGAAAGATCGACTCATTTCTTATCGATTGAGCTCAAAATTAGCGTATTTGGTCAAAAATTGACGAATTTATGACTGTAAGAAAAGAAGAAAGTTGACTCCCGACGTGTTTGTAACATATTTTCTCGTAGTGAATGAAACAAAGTTCTAAACTGTCCGATGCTTTCTTTTTTAGAGCGCACGACTGGGCAACACCGCAAGTACTGCCTATAACTATTACTATGGACGTCTAAGATTGATAATGAGATGAACGCTTATTGAAATTCACATGAACGCTCGCACTTAATGCAGTTTTTCTGTGATTCTTGTTTCGTTTTCTCATGAAATTTTTGCAATCAAAATGGAATAAGAGAAACACGTTTTTGGCGTGATCAACGTCGGTGTCAAATTATCAAACTTTTAGCAAATCCTAAAGCTTTCTCGAGTTTTCTGTGTCTCATTTTACCGCTAACTGCTCACAAACCCTTCGAAGAAATGTAAAAACTTGAATTAATTCGTACATTTGATTGCTACTTCATTTGAATCTAGCTCCTTTGAGCTTTAATTTGAATAAGCTCCAATAAAGGTGAGAAGAAACTTATCTGACAAGGTTAACTTCCTCCAAAACAGAATGAAGATTGACGTTCTTTATATTAAACCCACCTTGAACATTTAATTATTTTAAATGCTCTTAAATAAATTTGGAAACAATATGAAACTTCGTCATGACTTCTAATTTTCTTCTCTTCTAATGTTTTTTTTTTGTCTTTCTTTCTGCAGGTAAATGAACTCGATTATTTCTTGAAAATGCGTGGCGCTTTGACGTGTCGTATAACACTCGTAAGTTGAACCACTTTCACATTTTAACTTCTTCGTTGATTAGACTTCTTCAGGAGAAGCTCTTGTTTCTTTTCTATTCTGTTTTAGAAAGAAAGTGCCCCATGCCCCATAACTGCTCACAATTTCTACGAAATTTAATACGTCGCATTATTTATTCCCGCAAATCTCTGGATTAAAATTTGAAAAACTAGACCGAAATCAATGTGCACTCCCAACCTTGAAGGGGATTTTTATGAAAAACAATTTTGGAAGGAGAATGGGCTCTCAAAAATTATGGGGCTTTGTAAATAAGCGTTTTTAACATTATAACCAAACAATTGAAGGACTATTTTTCATAGAACCATCTTTTAGGGAGAATGGCCTCCAAAACATTGGGGGCTCATAGTTAATACAGACGTTTTCAACCGTTGAACCTGAAAATTGAATCGACATTTTACGTAGAACTGGACAGAAAAACATTCAGCAAAATTGGAATCTGTTGGCACTGTAACCGGTCAATAAAGCGCTTCAAAGCTGGTCCGATTTAATTTCCCTGCTCTACTTTCTTCCGCCCCGCGATTTCGGCGGGAGGAAGTGTTGCGTTTCCCAGTGTGGTCTCAGTGCGGTGTTCCCGGGTGTGGGGGGGGGAGGAGGGGGTGAAGGTGTAAGTTCATTTTCAAATCAGACGCAAGGGTCGAGGGGGCGCGCGAGAATTGCGACGCGACGGATTGGCGCAATTTGTAACAAAGCTAATCCAATCATGATACGCGAATGCGCTATCCCTGATTCTTACACTACATGTCGTCGCAGCACCTTCAAATAATTCGATGGCAATGGCAAAAAGGCCAAGCTCTCTCTCTCTCTCTCTCTCTCTCTCTCTCTCTCTCTCTCTCTCTCTCTCTCTCTCTCTCTGTCTCTCTGTCTCTCTGTCTGTCTCTGTCTGTCTGTCTGTCTGTCTGTCGGTCTGTCTCTCTCTCTCTCTCTCTCTCTCTCTCTCTCTCTCTCTCTCTCTCTCTCTCTCTCTCTCTCCCTCCCCATCTCTCTCTCTCTTATTCTATCCTTCTCTCTACAAACCAGTACTTCCTTGATCGCTTGCAAAGCTAGTTGCCCAAAGTTGCCAGATTATAGATAAAAAAAAATCAGCAGAGTTTGTATGGACTTTAATAGGAAATCTAGCAATGTTCAGCCTGATCTGGCAACGATGCTTCTTCATCTTACTGTCCGAAAACGTTCAAAGTTATTGAAGAATTACACATTAAAAGTCAAAGCGGCAAAGGAAAATCTAAATAAACGGATTCGCTTCACTTTAATGGAAGAAAAGAGATGCGTTGGATTAAATTTGACTTGTTGTCAGAGTCCCCGAACCCTGGTTTCACTAGCGCGGCACCGATGATATTTGCGACCTCGTATTTTCATTTGATGCTTGAAAAAATAAACTCTGTCGCGTTTCGTGGCTTGTCAGGATCTTTATTTGCCCAAAACAAGCGATACAGTACGGCAGATGACCAAAGATGACGACTTTTTAGAAAAAATAAGCGTCCGAATTTCATGTTTTCGGCATGGTAGCTTATGGGCTCAAATGTGAACAAACCGACCGAACCGCATATATTGATGTCCTCGGCGGCCAACTAAACCAATGAAAATCGTTTCTCAGACCCCCCAACTTTGAGCTTTGATTTCGGTGCTTTCTGTTCGTTTTTGAGCGGAAAAAATGGTACCAACGTTCTTTTTGCGAAATGTCGAGGAGATTCTTTGTGATTTCACCAAAAAGAAATTTCTTGCAACTGGCTCATTGCGCAGATTGATTCAAAATATCCTCAAATTTATCATATATTTATTTTCAGTTTTTATGATCAAAACTGTGGATTTGGTTTGGGGGGGACCTTACTTATTGAAAGACCCTCGTACCAAATGTTTTCTTGTCCAAAATATGCATTTTTAAATCCACTGCAGCATGGCTGTTACAACGACGCAACTAGACAGACCGTCGCTATGTTTCCTTCGCATATATCCACCCAGAGAGGAAAACCTATCTTAACATTCCATTTGAAGACTTTTACAACAATAAGGTGTATGAATTCTCATCGATTTTAATACTTGCTGGTCCTTTTTTTTTTTTTTTTTTTTGCAACCAGGTAGATTCAATTTTAGGGAAAGTTAAGTTAAATCTTAGTCTTGCAATAAGAAATTAAATGACTCTAAGCAAAATGTACTGAACAAAATTCTAAAATTCTCATTTCCGAACAAGGTACGCAATGCTTTCAAAGATGTGTGATATCAAATAACCGCTAATTGGCGAATATTTGACATTTTTGTTTGTTGCGATCCAATCATCAAACGTTCTAGGAATGTTGTATGAGCCAATTTGATCGTCTGTAGAAGTCTAACGTTTGCAAACTATCCACCAGCGAAACCAGTGTGTAGTGAATTTCATGTTTGGGTTAAGGATTATTTATTATTTTCTTCCCCCATGTATTTTGGTCCTTGGGGTTGGCAACACCGCATCGTTAAGTCTGGTTCCGCGCCTCTCCCCCTCCTCTACACCTTTAGTGTGCCCTCATTCCCGCTTTACGCAGCCAGCGTGTCTGGAACTCCGAATTTTCCCTCTCCGCACTGTTGTTTACAAGATTAAAATGTACTCTGCGTCTAAGATTACAGAAACAGAAGCATTACAAGTCCCTCGTCGGTCAACCCGCTCGTTTTTTGACTACCGTTTTTTCCTTCCTTTTGCTCTTTTTAGCGTTTACCTTCGCTCTCAAACAACGTGCTTGCACGTACGTAAGTACATACAAACAGTACATTGCAGTTGGTAGCGTTGAGTTCAGAGGCGGATCCAGAACTTTGTATTCCTCCCCCTATATTCTCTCTCCCCCCTCTCCCCCCTCTCTCCTCCCCTCTCTCCACCCCCTTCTCTCTCTGCTCTACGCCCCCGTCCTTATGGAGTTTCTCCATAAGACCCCCGTGTTAATTTGAAATTAACCTAACCTAACCTGTAACTTAACCTTAAAAAGCCTTTATTTTGAGTTTTTCTCCTTTTGGGGTAGAAAAATAGTAACCCATAAGTCCAAGGTAACCCACGAGGGTTATATGGAAAAAGAATCCCGTTTTGACTTCTAGAACTCGCCCTAAAAAACTTCGGAAACTTTTTTGCAACTTCAAGCTTTGGATCGATCCGAAACTCAATTCAATTCACAATTATTCGGCAACAGAGCCCGAAGTTTATCGAGCGGTATCTCGTGTCAAAATTTTTATACCTTCTTGAGTGTCACCTGTCATAAATCGCGAAACGGTGCCGGTGGCAGGTAAAAGCCAGGGAAATCCCGCGAGGAAATCCGCAAAAGAAAAGTTCCTCTTTTGAAGCGCGAATACGGAATAAGTCCGTGACAAGCGGCTTCTTAAAGTCGCACTTTTCTCGGTGCGCGCGGAAATGCACAAATGACGGGGCTCCGTTGGGGTGGGGGGGGCGGTCCCCCGAGACCAAGCGTGCCACTCAAAATTAAGCTTCGTTTGCCCCCCCCCCCCCGGTCTTCTCCACAAGACCCGACCGGTTAGTTTTTCTAGCAGTGAAATTGTTTCTGGCAGATTCTCACTCCGTTTATACGCTTAGGGGCTGGTTTGACTTTCGTTTCTCCTTTGTCTTTCAATATGTTGACGTTTTGCGTACTTTCAATTCGGATGTTTGTCGGTCGGTCAAATTCGATTTTGAGCAGAACAGACGTGAATGAATAAAATCGGAAGTAGGGAAGTGATTGAATTCCATCGTCTTTCCTTGTTAATTTTGCGGTTTTGTTATGCTGAATCGAGATTAAAGTAGGTATAGCTCGTTTAAAATTAGCTGGCGTTAGACATTTGCATCCTTCTCTGCGCAGTGAATGCATCATCGTACCTGAGCATGACTTTTTCTATGCTCAGAGTCGCACAGTCTTTCCTTTTTTAAAAAATACGCGCATTCCTGCAGGGTGTCTAGCATTAGGGAAAACCTGCACTGAGAAAAGAAAAAGCACCAATTATAAATTTTTCTGTAACTGTAATGCGCTGTAATCTCACTGGTCTTTTCTATCGGCACTATCGTAAATCCGCCAAATTCGGGAATGTCGAGTCGATGATTCAATTAAGACCTTGTGGGCAACAAAGATACTTCTCCCATTTAAAATACATCGGAGATATGTTGTTGTTGCACTCATTGGCTTAGTTCTTCTTTGAATTTTACACGGCTTCCCGATTTGGGTGCAAAGAATTAAAGTGCCAACGCACCAACCTGGTGGACTGTGCGGTATAAATGGTTCTTGGAAAAGGTGTCCTATATCGTACCTAAGAGTTTCAGGTGAAAAGTTCTCGAAATAGAATAGATAAAAGGATCAACAAATCATTTTGCCGCGTCTGAACATGTCTTTTCACACCTGAAGTATTGAGTTACAACGTGACCAAGTCCTCTGTGGCATGACACGTCTTTCCAGACGCTGCTATCTCACAATCGTCTAGCGAAAATTCTTAGGAAGTTCCACTCTCCGCTTATTGTAAGACTGTAGAAGCAAAACATGGGACTTCATTCGATACAATTATGATTGTAAATCAGGTTGTGATCTTCTAAGAATTTTGTCGTGTTGCAATTATATCTTAATACTACAGTCAGAGTGGAAACTTCGATTCATTTTGAAGCATTATTTTCTGGTTCGCCATTTTGGGAAGACTCACATTGGCAAATCAAAGCAAAGCAATACGAAGAAAGGAGACAAAGATACCTCCGTGTCACGTCGTTCACCATATTCGGAATAGACACCGAAAGAGATTGAAAAAATGTTGTCTTATGGGCATTAGCGTGACTATAGGTTTCAAAAAAGGGGGGGTTGAAAAATCATGCCTCCCCCACTTCTGTTCGTTCGTATTTGCGGACTCAGAAATGACTAGGCACACACATACAAAAAATACACTAACACACGCGCGCGCGTGCGCGCGGAATTATTGATAAGGGAAAAAATGGGAGTCTGGAATTTAAATAAGAACAAGAACTTTATTTAAAACCAATTTAAATATTATAAATACACAAAATTGAAAATATAAAACCGGGGAATAGGAATTTTATTTTAATAAGATGAAAAAACAAGTTAGGATTTTTATCTGTAAAAATGGAGAGACATTTTTTAAATGCGCCCCGGAAACCGGATTAGTCCAGCAATTCTTGCCACAGCTGTTTTTACGCGGAAGAAAGAGGGGACCTCGAAAAGAAAGGGATGGGGCCTCCGCTTCCCCCCGAGACCTATACACGCTCTGATTATGTTTCATAGACGCTTATGGTAGTTTAAATTCTGAATGTATTGCTCTGCGGCTACATGTTTTTCGAGCTGGTAACAAGTCTGCGATACTACAGCTTACAGGACTTATCTCCCACACTTTTCGAATTATTACAATTTTTCCGATTTATCTCTTTTCCTTTCTGCTCTTGGCTCATCGGGCATACAATGCCATTCAAATTGCAATATGAAATTCAATTAAGCGAAACTAATAAATGCAGCGAGGAAGGGAAGGGTGTTGTGGGGAAGGGGGGTGCGGAAATGATGATTGAATTGTAATTGGTAAATATTTGTTGGAGCATTGTGTACGGTACTCGAGAATCGAGATACTCGCGCGGGGCCAACTTTGCTCACGGAGGAAAAAGGACGAGAGCGCAAACATACAAGGTAGGGTGAGTGAGTGAGTTTGAGTGAGCGAGTTAACTCATGAGCATCATGAGCCAAAAGAAGAGTGAAAAAATTGAGATATGAGAAGTTACTCAACACCAATACGTTCATGTATACTCACAGTACTCAATACTCAGTACTCAGAACTCAATACTCATGCGTTGTTCATCATGCAGGTGCAGTGTTGTCCGATTGACGTATAGGCACCCTATTGAGACGGGGATGACTCGAGAAAAATAACCTATCTTGACCAATGAGCTATATTTGTATATCTGGAGGCGACGTCTTGTGATAAATCGCTTCCCTAAGTGAGGCAACGCGGACGGAAGGTTTGTTTGCCTCTTATTTTTTAACCTCAAATCAAAAATTGTGATGAATTCAGAGGAAACTGTCCATTTTTAAATGAAAGCGCAAGTGTGTTAAAGTGCATGGCTTTCTAGACACAAAATTGTAGTACAATTATCTAGTTCTACTGGTGAGAAAACATTGCTTGTTCGTCATGTGCCAGTTTCTTCATGTTGTAAATTCTTCCGAAAGAAACAGTCATGTTGATTTCTATGTCCAGATAGCCCCTATAAAAATTTTCCACCCTCGCGCCTCGTCTCAAACTAATTTATAATTGATCGGTCGAAACTTTTTATTTATTGTAAAAAAATAAGAGGCAAACAAACCCAGCCCGTGTGGAATGTCTAGAAGGAACCATCGTAACTGCACCTGTGGTTATTTGAAAATCCGTCCGAGAAAGCTCCTCCATGGAGGTCGTTGATCTAATCGACACTTATTTTTAAGAAAGTTTTAATTTAAGGTTAGAAATGCCATATTTTTCGAAAAATAGATGTGCTGGAAACACGTATTTAGAGCTGTCGATCTTTATTATAACTTCAATTTCCTCTTCAATTGTGTAATTTTGACTTCTACTCTAATTTTTCGGCAATCATCAGAAAACATGGAAACGGGGAACTCTGGGAGGATTGGGTTTAATGTTAGGCAGCAAATAAAATCATCGTATCTCAATACCCCACTTCAATCAATCATACTCAAGAAAAAATCATTACCAATTGTTTATTCGGAAGGGGTCCAATTTATTATGGTTAACTTTGAAACGGAATTGGCAAAATTGACAGCTTTCATTATGGAATCTGGCAACAATGTGTCAACGAATAATATTGAAACAGAAGAAGAGGAGATATCCGGAAATTTCTCAGAAATCCGGTGTTCCGGTAAATTCAAACATGAATTCAAACAATAATAATAATAAGTGGTCGTGTTTGGCGCCGCCTCGGGCATGGGGTACGGACCGCCACCCGCCACGCACACCGGCAGAAATGGTTTGTTAAGAGCGGACGCGGATCGACAAAATAGCGCTGTAAACATAAACTGGGTGTCATCTCAAACCCAACTGTAATATTGTAAGCCCATTCTAACGTAACACCATTTCCGATTAAATTGTATTTATTATTTGGGGAAAAATTTCGTACACGTCGCACTTTTTCTCACGGTCTTTTTATCATCATCAATGAGTTTTTATAGAAAAAAATTGGAAAAAACTTCCAAGGATGGGAGGAATATATGGCATAGACGGGCTTGTAAAATATTGCTTTCCTGCTGGTATTTTGATTTCGCGTGGCTTCTGCTCCCACCAAAAATAATCGTACCGTTTACTTCAGGTAACTCATCCCGAGAAATAAAAGAAGAAGAAGAGGTTTTAAATGGAATCTTCGGTTTGAGCGGAATCGCGTGAAGAGAAAAATTATCAGGTAAAAGAAACGAAATTAATTGACCGATCCCGTTCACTTTCTCACAAAACCCATCAACTTAATTCAGTCAGTGGATTTTTCCACTTCCGCATTTCGGAAGAACAATGGAGAACGAAAAATGCGGAGAAGAGGAAGAGCTTCCCTCTCAATATTGTTTCAGCCAAGAACCGACTTGATTATCACTATTTAATCAAAACCAAAACGAAAGCCCAAAGGGGATTCAACGTCTGAAACGAACTTTTTAATAAATCCATCCCTGCACCTGGAGCAAAGTTCTAAAGTTTTTCTTTTTACCTTTATTACTTTACGCCGTTTTTCTTCCTATTGTGATGCTTTCATTTTGATCCTCGGCTCGCGGTGGCTTTCGAAGGGAATAACCCGTAGAGTTCCTGTACCCATGCGCCTTTTTTCAATCGTTTTCCTGTAAACAGGATCGGAATTTCAAGTCACAAAATTTTACGAGAGTAAATAGCTTAAAAAATTTGTTGATATACGTATGTAACTTTATCAACGGAATTAGAGAATCTCTTAGTTTTGACATCCGGGGTGTAGCCTCTCTTCGATTTCGATTATTTGTCGTAGGTCCAAATGGGAATAATATCGGTACTCCGAACTGCTCAAGCCACCACCGCTGAGAAATAAATCTTCCCATTTCTTGTTGGTTGATTTTGCGCCCAGACGTGCCCATTTATCAACATTATTTTTTACGTTCAAAAGAAATTGAAAGGCTCACGGAATAAAAGAACGAATCGCTTTGGTAGCCCCTGCAAATCCTTTTTTGGTATTAAAAAAAAAATACCGTTAGGCTGCACCAGTATTTGTATTTGATATATTTTGGCTGGGTCTGTGTTTAATGTAGCAGAGCTGGGCCACCTGTCATTTGATGTGCAGGATTGCTATCAGACCCCAGACCCCGTCCCCACTCACACCCGCCATACAAGTTTGTTCAAAATCAGTTTTCCGGTTTGATTCTTGAAGTCAGTCCACCTATGTACGAAACATCTCATTAGGTGAACAAAAACGATTTGGTTTCCTCTACTAGATTCTTTTGCTGGGTCATTTTTCAACCAAAACAGCTTTTTTTGGTTTTTTCTCTACTCTCCAGAAGAGGAAAGCCTGCGGAGGTTTAATCGTAATCGGGTCGAGAGGGTGATCAGAGAAGCATTGTAGCTTCATTGGCGATGTCATTTCGCAACGGAAGGGTTTCGATAGAGGCCCCCTCTGATCCCTATGATGACGATCCGATTGGCTCATAATGTTAGCATTTGGATCGGTTTCGACTCGATTTGTTTGGATTTAAATGTTCGTAGTATCGTAGTCACCACGCATTCACGACTTGATGAGTGAAGTTTGAAGATTCGCAATATGCTTTTCGGTTTCCGGGCTAAAACCCACGGAAATTCTTTCTCCTTATTGACGTAGCAAAAGTGTGTAAAACACTCTTCAAATCCTCAAAAGATGAATTCTTTTCCATGGTTCATTTGAGGGGGCCCGAGTTTACTAGCAGACCCGTTTTACTC
The DNA here is from genome assembly GCA_011764245.1 of Trialeurodes vaporariorum. Classification (NCBI taxonomy): domain Eukaryota; kingdom Metazoa; phylum Arthropoda; class Insecta; order Hemiptera; family Aleyrodidae; genus Trialeurodes; species Trialeurodes vaporariorum. The sequence continues at coordinate 29,984,092 of VMOF01000002.1, forward strand.
GTGGAAATAAGCCACGTGTTTTCGCCTTGATGGGCCCATCGATATTCAGAACCAAATCCTGTGTCTGAGGATGAAGACGACCGGGCTGATGAGGTCTTCTCTCTCCTGTCGAACGTGAACGCACTGCGCGAACTAATCTCCTAATTCTGCATCTCGAGGATTGTTCTTAAAAGCCGATTCGCGGGGGCCTTAATCCCACACTTATTACCCTCTGCCTCCCACCTTCCACCTCTGTCCCCCGCCTATATTGGTGAGGGGGCGGGGTGAAAATTAAACTTGGCTATCAGCCGAGGAAGAAAGTTGGTCGGAAAGGGGCGATCAATCTAATGCTCTCCTGCGAGTAGCTCTCTCCTCTTCCAAGTTTTAATCTTATCCCCCGCTTCCTGTGCCCCGTGCCAAACTGCCCCTCTCCACCCCTCTCCCCGCGTCACCGATCCCTCTGTGGTGGTGCCCAATTCGACCTCCGTCCCGCGGTTCCTTTTAGCGCCTTCGGGGTCCCCCGCCACTACCCGTCTCACGCCAACGCGCGGCGGATTGCAGACTCACCGACCATGAACTGAACTCGTTCGGCCCCCTCCGTTCACAGCCAGCCCACCGACCCCCTAAATCCCTATCTGTTGAGCTAAATGGACGCGTTTTGTGCTGATTAAAACATTTACTGTCTTAAGCACTCGCGGTTGGGCCGCTAAGTGGTCGGAAGTCGTTCTCAGTTTCCGTCGAGGATGCTTTGAAATGCTGACTCGTTTGATTTGTGAGAGCATCCTCCTTCTGATCGCCCCCCCCCCACCATCACTCTATCTCTCCAGCGCGTAGCACCCCCTTACTCGGTCATTTCTCAAGGGTATCGTCCAACCAAGAGGAATAGTTTATTCGATGGGTGCAAAAGATTCTTGCATCTTTTTATAATATAGGGCAGTTGCAATTGTCAATAATATATTTTTTATACATTATACACAATAACATTTTGTTTTTGTGTTGTTTCTTGTTTTCGTTTTTGTTTTTGTTTTTTTGTTTGTTTGCGTAATTTGCTAGTTGAACTACTATCTTCAAGTGCTAACTTTAGAGATTCCTTAACATTTTACAAGATTTCATTTGTCAATGTTCCTCTAATTTTGCTTGTGTACGTGATTAGTCAATGTATAATAAGTGTTCACGGTGCTCTCCCAGGTTGCGTTTTCTGACTTGGCCTGGGCGGCTAACGCCACTTATGATGCAGTCATCTTGACCTTCCTGTGTTAATAGTGTACAAAGAAAGTTGGAAGACTGGACTGAGTTGTATATAGATTTGGCATCAGAAAGTGACTTTTCGGTTGCTGGTCTCAAAAAGAGCGAATTTTATTGATTGTAAGTGCTCGTACCGTTATTTTTGCAGCACGTTACTTCAGAATCAATGCCTCCAATTTTTTGTGGAGCAAACATTCGCAACAGACCCATTCATCAGTTTCATTTATCGGATGCTTTTCCTCCTAATGAAAGTTCGAAATACAAGTCCATTGTTCCATTTGAGATCTGAACTCTTTCTTTTCGGTAGTGAACAAAAATACGGTGAGTTTTCATACCTTTTTTTCTCTCCTTATTTTTGGAAGTGAGAGGGAATGCGAAGTAAATTAGAGAGGTGTTACAATTAGTAAAATGAGCTTGAAATATAATGATAATTTTCCTCCGAAATTCCTCCTCCATCTCTGACAGCACTCGGCAGGAGAACTCACTCAAACTCAGACCGGAGTGCGAGAACACAAAAGACAAATTTGAGAGATTGTTCTCAACAGCGTTGCCGGATGTCTTGAAGAATTTCGCCAGAACTCCATTAAGATGAGTGTAAAGTAGGCGAGTTTTTCCTCGACGTTCTGCGACAATCGGGGTCCTATGTTTCTTTGCCTCTTTCCTCTTGAAAAGCGGAGTCACGCTCTGTGACAGGGTGCAGGTTACAAGCTCCCCGGATCATGCGTCCACTTTGAAATAAGACAAAACAAAATACCTTCTTGATGAGAAATGGCAAAGAAAAAGTGGAAAAAAGCTGCACAAGTGGAAGCTGAACAGAAAGAAAACTTAAGCACCGTGTCTGAAGTGCCCAGATAACAGGAAAAGGGTCCAAAGTCTGTGCGGTGGGGGAGTTGGAGAGGGGGGCGTCGAATGATAATCACCCTGTGCGCTTTGAACGATGCTTACGGGCAACTGTGGCTCAAAACGCCAGGACTTTCAGAACGTTACATTATTTTACATGATTCAAATTGGGCGCTGTTGAAACAGACAATTTCCAACCCAAAAAGTAGAAGAAGTAGAAATGGAAAGACCTTATGATCCTATGTTAGAAGACCTTAGATCTTATGTTAATTGAAAATTTCTTTGGCACAATGGCGTGTAGAAAAGAGACATATACATACACATGCTACTGATCAAAAATAATTTTTTTCAAAATGTTACTGAGTAATTTTTTGCCCTTGACTTTTGTTTTTTTCATTGATATGTCAACTAGGCCTTTGTCTATTTCTCAGCTGAATGAATGGTCCGAATTTGATACATTCCGTCTCATATTAAAACACTTTGGAAAAAAAAATTGATCAGTAGCATACCCTCTATTACGTACGACCTTTTGTCAAATTACTCCTCATATGGTCTGAACACTCATGAAAATGCGATGTTATCACCAGAGGCATGACTCTCAGTCGAACTTGGAAGTTTCTATAGAGTCTTTCAACAGAAAAATATGCGGCATTTTTGTAGTGTGGTTTTGGTATCGCAAAAGAAATTGTGGTAGGTAATGACACCACTCATTTCAATATAAAAATCAAATTCTTCTAGTGAAATTAGCAGAAATTATCTGGTTGACTTATAGCTGTTCTACTATTTTAAAATTACAAGACTTTTATTTTTATTTTATATATTTAATCTTTCTATTCTGCGGATGCTTTTTCTTTCGAGGACTTTTGGCGATTTGTCCGAACATGTAACACCGTTTTTTCATGACTAATCTTCGATGCTCATTGTAATAGTGCTCCGTTTGAATTACGGTTCATTTAACGGGCCATTTATTCAAAACTTTTATTTCATTCATTTCTTCCGAAAAAGTTCCACGGGTAAGAGGAAGTTTTCTAGATAATCTTTTCCAAAAAATTAAAAGCGGAACATCCCTGATATGGTAATACAGGAAGTAATATTTTTTTAAAGTTGAAAACTTTGCATGAAATGGATTTTTAAAGAGACCGCAGTTACTTGGGCCAAGACCACAGTTGCCATAACTTTTCAAACCTTTGGGAAGAAAGGGAAGAATGAACAGAGTTGCCATTTTTTGGATAACTATTCAATTTTCTTCATTTCACTCTATTTCTTTATTGTCAAATCTGGCAACTCTGTGATTGAAGCACGCTCGTTTTTCAGTAATGACCATTTAGGGAGAGAAGAATTGACTGTTACATTATCATGTGTATAGCTGTTGTCAAATCCGTTTTTAATTTTAATATTTTTTAACATTTTATCGTGTTTATGTTTGTAATATATGTGTTTGTAAATACTTTATATGTATTTACTTTTTATGTTTTCACCCGTCTTTATACAGTAATACACTGATGAAAGGAGCTTTATACTAGAATGTGGTAAAAAAATTTACGGTGGGATAAGTATTATCATATCCTATTTAGTATCATGTTCCAACTCTGTTAAAAACAGGTATGTTTCACAAGGATACACTGAGAGAAATCACTTCTTTAACAACAAGGAAACACGTTTACTTGAGACAGTTTTCCTTGCGCGAAGTAAAGTTCTGTCGCATGAAGGAGAATCACTGTCACAACAAGGAATCTTTTACTTGTAGCAGCAGACATTTTCCTTGGGTCAAAGGAATTTCCCCTTAGTCAATATATCACTTTGCAGTTTCTTTACCTCAAACGAAATACACCTTGAATTAAAAAAAAAGAATTCTCTCAGTGAAGAATGGGACAGTTGCAAAGGTCTGAATTGCTGTGTTTTTTATAAAGAAAATGAAAGTACTTGATGAGCTGAGAACAAAGGTGCCTTTGGTTTCTAATTAAGTCTCATTGTTCCGGAGATGGGATTTTGGCCCAAAATACGGCCCAAAAATGGGAATTTCGCGTAGTGACGTCACTACGCCCACGATTTTTTACAACTTTACATGCGTGTATCTCCAAAACCGGGAAACTTGGGAAAAAACCAAAGGCACCATTTTTCTCAGCTCATCAAGTGGTATAATTTTCTTTATAAAAAACACAACATTTTAGACCCTTGCAACTGCCCCATTGGGGAATAGAGCCCTCTCCTATCATACTTCTCGCACTTTTACATTTAAAGGTCTTTTAAAAGAGATCTTAAAAAGATAAAATATCCTGGGACGGGTGCACCACTGCCTATGGACTGTCACTATAGTCAGAGCTCAGAGCTGTCGTTTTGTGTACATTTAATGATGTATTCTTCGATTCATCGATGAGTTTACCGGTGGACAGTGAGATTATTCCATTAAAATTAGACTAAAAAAAATTTACTGATATTTTGGTATTATTCGATGATTCACCCGGTTGAGAATTTATTACAAATGCGAGTAATTTTGAGCATTGCAATTATTATAAACTGCGAACTGAACTATGTAATCTTTTGATTGATCGATAAAATTGTCGATGAATTTAAACAAATGTAATTATCTAAATGTACACAAAGCAGTAGCTCCGTCTATAGTTTTAATCGAGCGGTTTTTCTTAAAATCGGGATTTAGAACTTAATTTTTTAGATAGTGCTCTTCTCGGCTTCTTTTTTAAACGAATCGTGTATTCTTGAGAAAGAAAAAAAAAACACATTAATTTTGGCAACTCTGTTGAAATTCCTGTCTCTATGCTCATTTTGATTTTAATCGGTTAACCGACAACTTCCTGAAAAACCGACGTACACACCGCATCTCGGAAAGATTTAAACTCTCGTCTTGCACAATTTTCGGTCAATTACTTTCAAAGTCGTAGCGAGACACGCATCGAAGACTTTTCAGAAGCGCTCATTTTCCCCGTAATTTCTAAAACTTCCAAAGTTTATTTTTTTCTCCTTCCTGTAAGCCATCGCAGTGAGACGTTTTCATGCACCTTCGACCCTGAGCGGATGTGAGCATTGTAATTCCATCGTTTTTAGGAAACTTTCTTCCTCTCTTTTTTTGTCCGTTTGATCTCATGCGCTAGAAAAGGTTAGAAAGATGGGCTGTCACATGACATTAACCCCTACCCCCATCCTCGTCTAACCCGTGATTTCAAACGGTCGCAAAGAGAAGAAGGCAAGTTCCTAGAGATGCGCCACTACTGAGTATCGTTCTTTTCGGTTTAAAGGACACAACGTCCAGGTTCACGTTTTCACTCGGCTGAGATTATGAATCAGTCGCACAGGCCGCTGTGTTTTGATCGCTAGATCAAACTTGACAACAAAGCTTTATAATAAAAACCCGCGACAAACGTGACATTTGCCCCTGTTAAAGCGGGGAAAAAGCTTACTCGCGGTAGCTTTTAAAGCACTGTGTTGCACTTGTGACACCGCGTCGCGTCGCCTCGTGGTATGTCTCGTGGATTTTTCTGGACTTGAAAAGTGAAGTATAGGTTTTATGCTTCAGAAACGTTTACCAGTTGATGTTTTCTATAAAAAAAAAAAAAAAAAAAAAAAAAAAAAAAAAAAAAAAAAAAAAAAAAAAAAACTACTTCAGTTTAACCCGCTATAAGATTACGATAAGATATCAACGCTAGTTCGCTATTTAGTTGGCAGTTAATTCTTTTTCCGCAGTATTTAGTTTGCCTATACATCTAATTGAAGGCGCTCGGAGAAACACTGTTTTGCACTGTATAGCCAACGATTTATAAGCAATTGATCTAGTGTACTGCAGATTGAGTGAAAACTAAAAGCTCAATTGTAGTATCCAAAGGGTAACGTTGTAAAATCAACAATGAAACTCTTGTTTTAGCTGTCTCCCCATTTACAGTGTCATTGTTAATTTTAAACTTTTATTCACCAAATGATGTCCATAGTATTTCATTTGTCGGTTGACTGTACGGCACACCGTGGGCAGTAACGACATATTTGGCGGTCAAAAATCAGAAACCTAAAAAAAACTTTCAGGATCAGGACTCAATTTCACTCATTTGAACCCCTTCTCCAATACAACTGTTATTAGTATAGCTGAAAAATGTACTCATACACAGAGAGTCTAAAGTCAGCACGCTACAAAATGATTTAGTTATTTAACCCTTTCCAGCAAGGTGGTACACATGGTGTACCATTTCCTGTAACATGGGTTTCAATGGAATTTAAATGGACTTTTTGCAAAAACATGTGCGACCCATCAAAAGTCTTAGAAAATTGCCCTCTTTTCAACGGTCTAAAAAAAAGTCAAATTCCAAAATGCGTGCTGGAAAGGGTTAAGGTGATTTTTAACTCACTGATTTTAGTCGACTAATTTCAAATGCCTATCCACTGCGAGGAGAAGAGAAATGTGCGAGTGAAGGTGAGTCGCGGTAAAAAGTGGGGCCAACCGAATGATTGGAGGATGGCGAGTCTTTGGAGAAGGAAGGGGGGGGGGGGGTCTGAAGGTAAGCGCTGCCCGTCGCGTCGCGTCGCTACCACACTGACGCGCCGCCGCTGATATCGACGTCTCGTCCCGACTCTTGAGTACGTGAACGTGAACGTGGACGTAATAGTAATAGTAATTTATTTATAGCGAAAATAGTAATTTCCGTTCAGTATTTTAGATAATAGTGCGAGAAACTCCTTTCCTTTTTATGTCAGTGAACGGACTTTTTTCTTTTTTTCCCCCTCGTCTACCCTACCGCCTCTCCTTTTTCTCCCACAGCCAATCGCTAACAAAATGCATTTTTCTCCACCCCTCCCTCACAGCCCTTGCGCCCGCCCCGCCCCCTACCTTTCAAAGCGCTCGAAGGAGGAAACGATCTTGCGTTTGCGATCGGCGCTCTCTCATATACTCACATTCACACATTGACGCACATACACAGTAACTCAAAAACAAAAGAAAATTAAGAGCGAGAGCCGCTGTACGCTGGGGCCGTGCTGGGGGGGGGGGGGGGGGGTAAAAAGGCACTGAAAGGTTTTAAATCGTCGAAAAAGGTACTTATAGCAGCTCGACTCCTTACCGTGAACATTAATTTAGGTTAGCACAACTCCCTCGCCCTCCAACCGCTAGCCTTCCGGGGGGGGGGGAGGTGCCGTCCAGAGATCCCCCCTCCATGTCTCTCTATCTATTACTCTTCACCCTCCCCCTCTCCCCTCTCCCACCGTAGCTCCGCCGTGGGTTCGCGGAATGCAACCCGGAGTGCCCCGATTATTTTCCATTGTATTTAAATTCAGATTTTTAATTGAATTTGCTGTACGTTGTATGCATGTTCGGTTCAATAAGGGATACCCAATGTTTGGCTTCGGAAACGTGCGGTGCTGGCGCGGCACCGGCGCTGATTCACTCTCTTCTCGCTTTCGTCCATTTAAATTTTCGAGCGTGTAGATTCTCTCTCTACAGAGCAGCGCAGAGGAGAGCTGCGTCAGTGTATTGTAAGCGCCCGGCGCTGTAATAATTAACCCGCCCGCACCCCCTCCCCCCTCCCCCTTTCCAAGCCTTCCACATCCCGCTTGCTAACTTTTGTTTCCTTTTCGTTTCGGGGGCGCGCGGAAGGTAATCTGAAATAATTTTAACACCCCCGCCGCAATGTTTGTAATCAACTTTGGGAGCGCGAACTTTATTGAAATTACTGTGCCTTTCGAATTCGAACGGTGGGGGAAAGGGGGGGGGGTTGCATTGAATTACATCGATATCATCTCTCCCCGAAAGTCTATTTGTTTTCTTCGGTCTGCAATTTGTTGAGGATGGATCTGGGTTCGTGGATTTATTTTCGAGTAATGAAAATTTTGTTCGTCGGTCGTAGCTCCTTGGCTTATTGTTTCGGAGAACATTTGACTTGTAGAACACCATATCTTCACTCACTCGATCGAAGGTTGCGTCAGAGGAACGATTGATTATCCTACTTACAGCTTAGTTGTTTATTTTACTTATAATTTTCAGTCTCGAGTGTTTTGATGAAGGTGGTGCCAAGCGAAAATTGTGGAATCTGGATCGTTAAATCCGGTAGATGGTGGCACTAGTCTTTTCCGAAAATTCGTAATTTTTGGGTAGCAACCCTTGTGGATTTTTAGAGTCACCATACACGAGAAATAAATTCGTTTTTTTGAGAATGAACATCGGATATCTTTCTAAGGTAGGTGACCCAAAGGTGGCCCGGCTATTAAGGTGGCCCACCCTTGCTTATTTCAATTAATTACATGAATTGACGATAGATGGCGTTAGTGCTGAGTAGCAGGATGCTATAGCTTCACCCACTTCAAAAATCAAGAGCATCGGGCGATTCAGTCGGCGCGAAACAGTGCAACGTCCATTTTTGTAGGTCTTCAGCTAATACTCACGGTAGTAAACAATCGTAAAAGCTAAGTCCTTAAATCGAGTCCACCTTTGACTTTCAATTCATCATAAATCATTATAATGTTTGGTGTAACTAGAGTCTAGATTCCGTTTTTGAACGATAAAATAGCATTTGAATACTTATTAATGACATTTAAAAGGTGATGTACACCTTTAGGTGCATCAAAAATATGAGGGGTGGCCACCTTAGGTGCATGTTTTGCGCGATGTCAAAACTCTACTTTTTTTCAAACGCAAAAAAAAAACTCAAAAACAAGCAAATTTTAAAAAAATGAAATTAATATATGATGACCGACTGTCTAAATAGTAAATTGACATATTTAGTTTTTTTTATCTCTCATGCCTAATATGTGCATATTGGCCCCAAGCATAGGTATGGCCACCTTTGGGTCACTTACCTTAATGGGTGTTGCCAGTGAGACAGAGTATATTTTTCACTCGAAACCTTTAAAGAGATAGCTGAAATCTGGTCTCAAAATTAAGGCTTTATTTCTATTTTCTCATCAGATGTTGATCGTGTTTAGCTGAAAAAATCAATAACAATGAAGTACATAACATCAGTGGCGTAGCGTGTATGGGGCTTTTGGGGCTTAAGCCCCTCCACTTTTTTAGGAGAAGCAAAAAAAAAAAAAAAAAAAAAAAAAACGGAAACAAACTTTGAACATCTGCAACAATCCTGCGAAATTTCCTCACTTCTTCGCTGTCATAGTTACAGATTTTTTTATTCCCAATTTGAATTCTAACCTATACATTGCATTGTTTTGAAAATTTTCGAAGAGAAAAAAAAAAAAAAAAAAAAAATCTTAAGCCCCCCCACTTTTTGACCCCACGCTCCGCCACTGCATAACATGTTGACTTTGGTTCCACTACAAAGCACAATCTCGTGTGATTTCATTTAAATTACCCACAAATTTGCATTTTTAGAAATAATAACTCGTGACATCATCTAGCAGATTGACGGATTTCTAAAATGCTAAAGAGATATTTTCATATTTCCTTAAATGGATGATCACTGATCAGGCTTTGCTAGCATGTGCAAACGAATGGTGCCTTGTGATCGACGTCCGTTCTATAAAACTGCCTGAAAATCCAGCTTTAATGCCGAAAAAGGTTTATTTATGATATAATGTGCAGTATTTTGTCTCAACTGTATTCAGATAAAATCTCCCGCGCTCGTTTACGTTTTGCCTCTACGTACAGATAATCATCAAATACGTTTTCACGTCGTCCGTGTAATTTGTACCATTCATTGTATTATCCGTCAATTTGGGATCACCTTTTGAAAACACACCCAGAAACGTTAGTGCTTCATTGCGCGAGTCAAAATAACGTCCGAAAGTGGGATAAAAGGAGACATAAAAAACCCTGACGTTTATGCAGTGAATATAGGTATCAACTCGGGGGTTAATTAAACGATTGGCGCTACCCGCACACCCTTATTACCTGGTGCTGCGTGATGCTTTCTCCCACACATTTCCGCCCTCACTTTTGAAAAAAAAAAAAAAAAAAAAAAAAAAAAAAAAAAACACTACGGCTCAGGTAAGCCTCTTGCAGACCCGGATGAATGGAATGCTGTAATGTTGTATGCTGTATAGACTTGCCAGATGGGTATGAGTATGAGGTATGTTCAATGTTTAGTCAAAATATATGAAGAATAATGAATGCTCGCTAGAAAACGCAGAATAAAGATCGTGAGAGATAATGGGCACCTATGCATAGATGTGCTGAATGGTGGAATGGCTTTCTACTCTTTTCCCTATCATATTCAAAAGTAAAAAAAAAAAAAAAAAAAACATAAATGTTTTTGAATGTGACATTTTTTTTTTTTTTTTTTTAACTTCTTTCTTCAACCCTGCAGTTCATAAGAGTTTGATATATTTTCACCCCTCATTTAGTTTGAAAACCCCGTAGAGGGTGGGAGAGACCCTGGGAGAGGAGTGAAATGAAAAGCGTTGAATGAGAGTGATTAAAAAAAAAGAAGGAGAAAAAGGGGAAAAAATGGGAAAAAGCCTATTCTAAGCGCGCGCATGAATGTATGGATGTATTTTATGTAAAGCTCCGCGCGAATCTGATGACTGTATGACTAATTTCGCAATAACAATCGGCGAATGCACTTGGAGAAATACCGTACTCCCCCCGTCACTCCCTCACGGAGGTCTCTCTCGACCCCCCCCTCACAAACTCCCCCCTCACCGGGTATCATGCGTCCTCCCACTTCATTGTTCACACACTGAACCTGAGCCTGAAGTGGAAGCTCCCTCCTTTATTAGCTTAAGCATTTTATACGCAAATATTTAACTTCTTCTCTGCTCTGCCTCCCCTCCCCTTCTCTGTCTCCAGTCTCCACGCCCAGCGTTGTCGGTTTTTGGAAAAAGTGACAAAAAAAAACCGCGCAGAAATATAGGCGGAGCCCGCGGAATGTGTATTTCTCTCTTTGGCCATTGGAACACATGTGTCAGAAAGTGGCTGGATTAGATACCATGATTGAGCTCCCGTCTCTTTTTTTTCTGACTCGCATTCAAATGGGGAAGGGGAACAAACATACGTGGATCCTCCTCCCTCCTCAGACACGAATAAAATTGACCCCGAAACTGTAATCAAAACGAAAAGAAATTGTGGCTGCTTTCATAGGATAATTGAAGTGTTTTTCTGCAGAATTCTGGCCATTTCAAACAGAATGTATTATATTTTTTACCAGTTTATTCTGCTCAAAAATGCCAGAATTTATCTTGAAGAGACAAGAATTTTCCTACAAATTGCCAAATCCCCCTCCCCTCGAAAACTTTCTGTTAGAATTTTGGCCACTCTTTAGGAAAAAAATTTTCTCCATGAACAGCAGCCATATCTACAAAATGGGGTTTCGGATTTGCTTTTCATTGAATCGGAAAATCGCTTTAGTCAGAAGTCGACTGGTTTCCGATTAAGAGTACTTATAATTTTTGTTTTTGTTTTAAAATGCTCGAAATAATTATATGCTGTCGTTAAATCTGACAACACTGCAGTATCCACGCTCAGTATTTCTCTTGGCTTCTTCTCCCCCCCCCCCACTCTCGCTCTCTCTCCCTCTCTTTCTTATTCACTCTTTCTCTCTATCTCTTCCTCTCTCACACACACGCACACGCACTCGCTCACACAAGCGAATAAGTATTAGCTTTACCATTTAGTGTGGTCTTATTATTGCTTTAAAATCTTCACCTCTACAGTCTATACCCCCTGCCATCGCCACCCTTTCTGGACTTTTTCTCTCTCTCTCTTGCATTTTTGTTCGTTGTCTCCTCGTCCTCGATGAATCGTTAGCTGGGGATCATCTCCGCAATGGATAACCTTATCGAATACGTTTTCCTCGTCCTCTTCAGTTCAGCCCTCTCGAGTGAATGAAACATGCGCTCCCAGCGATGAAACTCAGATGCGTAGATTAATAAGTTCCCTGAGTAGCTAAGGCTGAGGATCACTCAACACGCGGTCGTATGTACCAACCAAGCTGTTGCCAGACCTCGCGAAACATTCCAAAGGACGAGATGAAATCTTGGTTCTGAAATCTTCGGTTGGATTGTGCAGTGTTCACTGTTCAAGTGTACAAAACAGGGGTGGTTTTACCAACGAACTATAACTATTATGAGTGTAAAAGGGGCTCATTGGCGAATCTAGCAATCTGGCAACAGTGTATTCTTCCCATTTGATTGCATGAGAAATAATCGATTATTCTCGGGGTTGGAGCCACTTCAACAATCGATTGTTTAGTATACATTCAAATGGGAAGAATGTGCAGTTGCCAGATTGCTGGATCCATCTATGAAGGGGCGACGACTTGTTGTAAGTCCTATCCAAAAGTGAGGCAGCATCACTGAAGGTTTTTTTGCCTCTTATAAAAACATAAATCAAACAATTTATTTATTGAGTAGAAACTGGTTTGAAACGAAATCGCAAATGTTTTAGAATGGCTATTTGGACACAGAACTTTAATAGATTTATCCAGCGGGCCGATCTTTGAAAGTCACAACTTTTGGATCGACCTGATAGGAATGGAAAACGGTGATCGGTGGAGACGAGCCACGTGGTTTCCAACTGCCACGTTTAATCAAAATACGGAATTTATCTAATTGGTTATCAGGCAGTCTTGAGTATCTGTTAACCAATGAGACCAATTCTGTATTTTGATCAGGCTTGGCAACCACGTGACTCCTCTGCAGTAATGCAGTTTTCTATTCTTATCCAGCCCATCTGAAAGTCGGGAATTTCAAGGATCGGCCCGCAGGTTAGACAATTTTACTCGATTCTATCATGTGTCAGTTTCTTTATCGCGTCAATCCTTTCGAAATCGAGTCCGTGTGCAAATTTCCATTGTTGCTGCCTCTGTGTTTTTTTGATTTGACCAAGAAATCTCTGTTTTGGCGCCAACGTATAACATTCCTTAATATTGTGCAATGTGCTCTCTCTTCTTCTTATTAGGTCTCTTTCAGTGACGTGACTTGCAATTTTGCAACGTCGCATTTTGGCCATTTAAACTCATGTAAAATCTCGAATTCGAAGGTGCGTTCACCGAACACCCAATGTACAAATATTTCGTTATTTTGCATGGGTTTAAATGGACAAAATAAGGAATTGCCACATTTCACGCTCCGCCACGCGATGCGCCCCTCTCCTCTTTGTATGTGAAACTTTATCTGAAATGATCCATAAAATATTCGCGTTTCTATCGCAAAGTGTGACTAATTTTTCGTTTTATTTTTTCAGGTTGGTACATTTTCCTCTTGTTTCAATGCATCAGATAACAGCAATGAACGATACTAACTCTGATCACCTAGTATGTTATCAGTATTCAAGTAAGTGTGAATCCAAGAAATGAATTAATTATGGATCAACTCAAGCAAACGCAGTTAGAAAGCGACCAAAAAATACGCCGTGAAAATCGAAACTGGAGCAAACACGAACGTAAAAATGAAGGTCCTAGTAAAAAAGAGTTTTTTTGGAGTATAGGGCGGAACTTACTATCAAAGAGAGTGTCTGTGCCTTCTTGGTGGAGTGTCATTTTGTAACTCCGGAGAACTGCTCTCACATTAGACTATTTCTTTCTTTCTTTTCGCTTTATTTTTCACTCTGAAAATTAATTACTGGGAGAATTCATGCCTATTATGTAACCGGGGTGAACATTTCTAACCGTGTAAATATTAGCGTGTTTCGTGAGGGTCTGTAAATCTCGCCACTTTTGCTACTTATGATTCTTTATGAATACACGTTTTAGTCCTTCTTTCTGGCCTTTCCTATAACGCATTCATTCATTTGAACAAAGAGAGAGTACTCCAATTTTCTGTAATCGCCGTCGTCGCATCTTCCTCACTGATCCTTGCTTTCGATAAAATTTTTATGCAGTGGTGGCTAGAGCAACTTGGTGACCATGCTTTTCGCCTTTTAATCCTGTGTAAATAATCGATTTTGAGAGAAGCAGATCCCCTCAGCAAGAATCGATTATTTTACACGGGCTTATATGGAACTGTGTTGTCACATTGCACGAGCCGCCTCTGTGTAAATATGCACTTAGTATCTATTTATAAACTGAGCGTTATGCATTATTTGAACAAACAAAAAAAATGATGGATCAATTGAATTTTTTTTACGTTTCGCTTTTGTTTGTTTGTTCGTTCGTTCGTTTGTGTTTTGTTTGTTTTTCGTTTTAGGGAAGCAGAATAATGGGGAAGAATGACATAAAAATAGAGGAATGAAAGAAGAAGAGTTGATGATGAAGGAGGAGAGGGGTGGAGTAAAATGAGATCGGGAGTAAATAAAAATAATGAACAAAATGAAGCGTTTGCTCTGAGCTTTGAGACCCGAGACAGGCTGGAGAGCGGAGATCAGTCGGAACGAAACGAGTTGATCCTGAACACGATTTCAATCCCGCGTGAATCGGTGGGCGGGAGGAATTTGCAGGTGGTGAGAAACGCACATTGGAACGTATCATATCATTTTAGGTGTGGATCCTGGAATGTGTGTTTCTCCCTCTGTCGACTCCTCATTTGAACACATGTGTTAGAAGAAGAAGGACGGCTAGGATCTATATCTTACACTAGCATTCAGATAGGTGGAGAGAGAGGAAGCTTATGTTCGAGGCGATCTCCAAAATGTGGGTTTTTAAAAACATGATGCGCGCTCTTCCAAGGAAATCTTGATTCAACCCTTTCAGTCATGAATTATGAAAGAGAAGATTGACCGCTGTAAGGCCGACACTGGTGAATTGGGTGGCTTTTTCTCATAAAATTTCTTGTTCATGTCAATGTTGTCGAAAGTTCATACTACCACAGGTTAAACTTGTCACCGTACATGAACAGTGGTGGCCGCGGAGACCTGGTGTTTTATCGGGGATAGAACTGGCGGAAAGAAATGCAGTCTCGCCTGTGCAGTGTCGCGTCGCATGGGCAACACTATACCTATGACACTTAAATTTTGACCCACTTGACTTGAACTGGTGCATGTACTGCTTGTTGCATAAACGACATTTGGAAGGCGGAATTGCCTTTACCGCTGTCAACGATTGCTCATCACAATTTACAGTCAACGGATTAAAGAATATCTGTCATTTCTTTAGATTTTTGGATCCAGAAAGTCTCCTATAATGCTTAAATTGATTGTGATTCGTATTGCAGGTTGCTAAAATGCTCACCTAAACTAAAATCTAAGTAATCGAATGACATTTTGCAATTCATCGACAGTACAGTCGGGGACAGCAAAAATATCGGTTTACTTCTTCTGGAAGTACGCCACTACCATATTTATCGCAATGAGTTCAAGCATTGCGGCCGTTCTTCCTTCTTATTACCATCCTCATTCTTTTATTTTAAAACAAGTCCCATTACTCGATCGGAAGCACTCTGGTGGTGGAATTTAAAAGCAAAAGTTCGAAACTAATCTGAATTTACTTTCAAAAAATATTCTTGAAATTTTTGAAAGTTTCAGCAGACCTATATGCCTGTGATCACAAAACAGTGTTCAATGGGTTTGTTGCGTTCTTTTGCCACAGAAATATGACATATTGGTTATGATATTGTTACATGCCATGAAAATAACAATGCGGACGTAAAAAAAAAACAAAAAAAACAAAAAAAATCCAAAATCCACCCTTAACTCAGGAAACCATTTTTATATTGAAGAACCCGCACTACACTTCACACTATTTTTACCAACACACTACTGTATGTGTATGTACGGAAGCACCGCGTTTATGTTAAGATCGATATAGTTTTTAATATAGGGTGCATGTTTGACTGTAGATTCGTACACTACCTGTATTATTTTATACTCTACTGCGCGTATCATAGAGAAAACGACTCAATAAATTTAGCCAAATATTTCATGCATTTAACCGGAAAATCCAACATTTTGAGGTCAATAATTAACGTAACCGCGGTGGTTCCGTAAAAGTTAGTTCTATGTCAGTATACTCATAAACGATGACGCAACCCGCGCATTAAAACTGGAAGTGACTTCCTGAGTGATGGGTAAATTTTTGAATTCAATGTGCACACCGTCACTTTCACAAAAACGTTATAATCAATGTGCCATATTCCTGTAGCAATATTTCGCAACATACTCATTTTGTACCACTGTGGGGCTGTGTCAGTGATGTGAAGGATCGGAAAGGAATAAAAAAATTGTGGAATGATAAGCGGAAAAAAACACGAGACCGGCTGGCTGCCGTGCGTCGCGTCGCGCCGCGCTACCTCTGCAAAACGTCACACAAAGCAGGCGGACAGAGGCAGGCGAGGCAGCGTCTCTCTCACTCTCTCTCTCTCTCTCTCTCTCTCTCTCTCTCTCTCTCTCTCTCTCTCTCTCTCTCTCTCTCTCTCTCTCTCTCTCTCTCTCTCTCTCTCTCTCTCTCTCTCTCTCTCTCTCTCTCTCTCTCTCTCTCTCTCTCTCCATTCTTCTCTCTCTCTCTTTTCATTTCTCCGTCGATCGAGACCAATACGAGGAAAGCTTTATAATAATTCGACGGGGAAGAGCGGAACGGCGCGGTCGCCAACGAAATCCTTTCCGATGGCAGTTTTCATTTTATGATTCACTAGATCTTCATCAAAGACATCGCACGCCACCGCGGTATTTCAACAGGTCTCAGTCCACTAGACGTTGCCAAATTTCTCAAACGACTCTATTATCTTATTTTACTGGCCGAGGATTGGATTTGACCCCCCGGGCATTTTGAGCTCACGGGTCTGTTGCAAACTTTTGCTGCAGCAACAAAGAGGGTCTGTTCTTGTGTATAAGATCACTTGAAAATAACTCCGTTGAGAGCATCAGCAAGTTTCAAAATTGACTTACAAACTCAATAAATGCGTCTCAACAAAATTCTAGAATGACGGTCAAATGAGCGGGTCGCAATGCGGGAGTCCCATCCAATCGCAACTGAAATGCAACTGAAACTTCTATATGCTGAAAAAACTAATTCATCTTAGAGGTAGCTGCAGAAAGATGAGACTTCCCATGGTGACCCGCTCATTTGACCACCATTTTGAATTTCTCTTGAAACATGTTTTGTAGGTTTATAATTGGCTTTTAAGACTTGTTGAATATTGATGCTTAGAATGTGTCTTATATTTCTGTACAGATATCTATTTAAGCTGTTCTGTTGTATCTCATTAGATTACTATGAACAATTTCATTTTATTCGTTGTGACGTTTATCACTTTCTATGGACTCTTCAAATGTTTCGTCGCTTGCCTTCAATGCATTGCATAAGCAAAAGAAACCGATTTTAGTTGGAATATTTAACCCTTTAATGACCAGGATAGTTTAAGAGAACACCACTCCTTCATTTACTTAGGGAAAGTAGTTAACTGTTCGTACTCGGTGAAGTTGGAATTGCATATCCTACGAATTGAAGGCTCCAGACGAGATCTTATCTTGTAGTGTTGGAGAAAAACGAGTTTACTCGGGCTTGGCCCATAAGGTGTCTACTACCCCTTAAATATTCAGCGAGTTAACTTTGATCAGTCTTACATTTTTTGTCTAAAGTAGTAAAAGGAAAATGGCGCGTGTGATGCTATTTCAAGAAAATGTCGATGTACACCCGAAAAAAGAAAAAAACAAAACAAAACAAAATCTATTCTCGCAGGGAACTCGTTTGGACCGAAAAATAATGGATAGTTTTGCTAAGGTTTAAATGGGAGGAAAGTGATAACCAATTGAGATTACTCACAACTCACAAGCTGTCATCGCGCACGATTTGTCACGCGGTTTTCCTCCAGCGAATCTGGCAACGTTCTTGGAATGTAATTTTTACGGGTCGACTCTGAAGCGTTTCGTTTCCCTGACTGCGGTTTTGATCGCTATTCTTTCATTAAAGTATCCACTTTTTCAAGAGCCCCATACGACGACCACGCACGCCTGCATCATTCCCGGCGACCCTTGCAGTTATGCAACCTGCACTTCACCGCACTCAAAATAAATGCTATTAGTCCTCTCCACGCTTTGCCCGAGATGGGCGAAAATAATCGTCGTGTTTCATTTGGGAAGCTTTTCACAAACTCGCTCATAACACTTTAACCGTACGGGACGCAAACACGCGTTATGACCCTCATAAGTGTATTATACTTTAGCAAACCTCCGTGATTGGGTGAATGAAGGTTCAGTTCGTAAAATGTATGAGAAATAAAGATGGAGGGGGAAAGTAGGGGTGTCGTTTTGAAATGCTATTATCAGCTCATCATAAAATATTTTCAGCCAGTTATAGGTTATTTATCGGGTCGGTTTTTAGGGCTGGTTCGATACCTGATGCGATCATCGCGTCGTGCGTTAAGTTAGCCCTGTCAATACTTCTGTTCGCAAGCTCCTTGGTGGGGTCCTTTGAACTCCTGTTGAAAATATCCATATTTTCATTATTTATTTTGCCCCCAAAACTCATGAGTTATGCGCCTTATCCGCTGAATACAAATACATGCGGGAAACCCATAAATTCAAGAGCGGTCTCCTCAGAACCAAATTTTTAAACTTTCGAAACACAGACGATTTTTGTTTTTTACTTTCTCCCTTCTACGGATGTTGGAAATTGAGAAAGTATTGCGATAGTCCAGATATTTTCAAGGTCGTGCAATTCGATAAATGGCCTCTCTCGACAAACTGCATCATGATGTACAATACAAAATAAGTTCCTCTTATAATGCCTAATATTATTATCCTTGAGAGCATCTATCAGTGACTTTTCAATATTCTTCAACTCCGTCTGACTTTATGAGAGATTTATGCAAAAAAAAAAAAAAGAAAAAAGAATATTTTGTGGCGTCAGGCGTCTGTCCGCATCCTCACATAAATTTTGAATCGTTGGCCCGGTGGTTGAACCGCATACTCCTAGATTTTGCACAAGAGCTGCTCTTCAAATTCACCAGAGGTACTTTTTAGGTTTTTTTTTTTTTTTTTTTTTTTTTTTTAATTTTAAAATTTTGAGTTTAAGTCATTGAAGATGAACTATTTATTTATCTTGAAAAACGAATCCAATAAGATTGGAACGGGAGAAAAGTCAATAGTCATTCTCCTAATCGGTGCAGCTCCTTTGTCAAATTGAAATATCGAGGTACAGAAAAAATACGAAGCAAGCCAACTCCTAAAATTTCCGTTCGAAGATTTCAGGACCGCGCGCGCGGTGTGAGTGCAGCAATAGATGAGCGGGAGAGGGCTGCAAGTTGTAGTTCCGTTGTCAGTTTCGAACTAGTGCCGCTGAAAATAGGTAAGGGGGGGGTGCAAGTGGCGCGGCGCATGGTGGACATGGGGGTGAAGGGGGACTTGGGGGGGGGGGGTGAAGTGTTTCATTCTCTCGGTCGATGTTGTTTTCGCGGGTGGGCATAATAATTGACTCGAGCGCGTGCTAAACTCCTCTTCTCCCCCTCATCATCCCTCTTCCCCAACCCCTAA
This sequence comes from Trialeurodes vaporariorum, assembly GCA_011764245.1. Lineage (NCBI taxonomy): Eukaryota > Metazoa > Arthropoda > Insecta > Hemiptera > Aleyrodidae > Trialeurodes > Trialeurodes vaporariorum. Next base: position 30,003,443 of record VMOF01000002.1, read on the forward strand.
CCCACGCCCCCACCCCCCGTTCCTCACCCCCTCACCCTCTCCCGCCCGTTCCTCGCCCGTCTACCACTCGTCTCGCGTCGGGTCTTCTCCGTCATCTGAAATTGAATCAATCCTGACAGATGGCGCTCAGATTAGGTGCATCATTGCCATCAGCGAATAACCCCCTTCCCTCCTCGCTCCACCACATAGCTTCAAGATAAGACCGAGAGACCGCACACCGCACACTCGTGTCACATATGATAGACTGTATACACATAACGCACTTAAACTTCGGGCTAGATTCGCAATTCTCTCACACGACGAACGGTGCATTGTAGATGCACTGCAGCTCCAGCGCTCTCTACGCGGCCGTTGTCTCAGACTCGCTCCATGTGTCATGCGTGATTGTGTGGTGTGAGTGTGACGGTCGTGCGGAGAAAAGTCGATGCATATGATACATGTACGTCTGGCTGGAATATTCTCATCATTAATTATTTAACCTCGCCCTAGTAGAAATAAACCTCAAGCCCTCAGAAATCATGTTCCAATAACCCTCAAAACTCTCAAGAATCTTGAGGGTAATCTCAAGATTCTTGAGGGTTTTGAGGGTAATTGGAACATGATTTCTGAGGGCTTGAGGTTTATTTCTACTAGGGATCGGTTGGCATCCATATTCTTTAATGGCGCCGATGCCTTTTCGGGCAAAGTATGTCAGTGTAAACCCTTTTCAGGCATCACGCCCAACCTAACCCTGCCGGTCACCATATCTCTTTCAAAGAGAGCGTTTAACTTAGAGTCGTATGACATCACAAGAAAATTAACTTAAGCATGATATCATATGAGAAAATGTTGCTGAATATAATGATGTAGGGTCATTCCATGGCAAATGTGACTCCCGTAAAATTGGTTACATAATATTTTCGTAACTTAACTTAACCCGCCGGTCACAAAGGTCCTGTGTAGAGAACGGAAACTAACAGAGTCTTTTGAAATTACCAAAAAAAAAAAAAAAAAAAAAAAAAAAAAAAAAAATGGCTCAAACTTGAAATCATGGGAGGAAACTTTGCTTTCAACGGTCTATAAGGTCACTCTATAGAAAATGTGACACCCATTACATTTAAAGTAATATTTTTCTTTCTAGTACGAATCACAATTTTGAATTTACAAGGCCAAGAAAGGAATATGCTCCGTTGGTAGAATAGTTTTGATTGGATGATATTGTTTTTCTTTGAGCCATGAGATAAGAAAAGCGTTGCTTTGCGAGTGTCACGTGTGGATTGTGGAATGACTCTAGGTGTTAGATTACTATGAAAATTATTTCATCACCCGTGACGGAGAGGATTAAATGTCCCTTATTCACAAAATTTTCGAAATATTATATGCGGCTACAGCGTCAAAAGGTAACATTCTCATAGAAGATGGTACGTTACTTTTCGCAACCCTCTTTATGTCAAATGATATCCAGTGCTAGGCCGCAAACTAAGGTCCTTGATTGGCAGTTGGCACTAATATTGAGGTAGGTACACTCAAGGTCCATACACATAAGGTCTGGTCGGTAGCGCCAACTCGGGAAATCCAATGTTTGGGAACCCATACCCCCATTTACTTTAACATTCTTCCCGAGTTCGCCGCCATCTTGGATCAATGGTTTTAAATGGAGAAGTGGTTCCCAAACTGTGGACCAACGAGAGGAGCCGAAAGCTACCGGCCAGACCTTATGTATATGGATCTTGGGTACACTGGACAGAAAAAAAATTCCAATTTTCAACGTATTTGAATCGTCAATTTGTATGAAAATTCTCAAGATAGAGTCGAGTGAGTAGTCTTGAGAGCGAGCTTTTTTCCATTTTGCAAGATCCTCGACCTTTTGACGGAAACAATCGTACATTTTAAAAATGGTCCACAGAAGAAAAAAAGTTTAAAAACCGCCGAACTCCTGTTATGATCCAGACCTACGAATCCGTTCTCAAATCTAAATTTTCTGCTAAAATTCCAAGAAGCGAGGTGATTTCAGGGGTTCCTGTACAGTTTTCCCCGGGAGGACTCTAAAAGTCTCAAAACATTTTTTAAAGCGTCTTAAAGCTATTCGTTTTTTTGCGCACTCTGTAGGTCTGTAAAAAGTTTACATCGACAACGCGAACTAGCTCTGAAAGCATCAGCTTATCATCATTTCTCCGAGTAGAATATTTTTTTTTTTTTGCCCTCGAAGATTCATAGAGCAATTGCATTTCCTCACTGACTTCCGACTAGAAATCATATTTCCGAAATAATTTAAGGGCAGGAAACACGTTCGCCGTTCGGCGAAAGAATTCACAGCGATAAATTCGACTCGAGCGAAGAATTCCGAGTAGTGGGATATCAGCCAGCGGGTGGAAGGGAATGTAACGGAGAAAGAAAACGAGGAGTCAGATCTGCCCAATCGTAAATAGAGAAGGAGGGAGGAGGGACGGGGGGGGGGTTGTCCGTCCCGAAAAAAAGAAAACTTACAAATAAGGAAATAAATAAAATGTAATATGGAAATGAAACGGGAGAGGAGAAGTGAATAATAACAAGCGCTTAGATGGACGAGTGCTCCCGTTTCTTATAGCGAAGTATTTTTCAGGCAAATATGAGCAGTAATATGAATGCTGTACAAACTAGAGCGGCTCATGTTTGCGCGTAATATTCGGGAGGCGCGATTCCGTACGTCTTCGGTGCCATCAATTATTCTGCCGTGTTCGGCGTTTTATGAATGAAGGCCCCCTCGTAAGGCTATACAGGTTGATTCATAAGAAAAGACTTATCTTGAAGTTGATTCCGCGGTTTCATGATTTTTTGCCGACGCTAGGGAATCTCATAGGAAAGCCATCATTGTAACATTGAAAGCTACCAAACAAATGAAATTGGTTATTGCAATCTGTAGCAATAACAAAGAACACGGAACTGCGGTGAAAATAACCATACGGATACCTGGTTTTGGCACCTGCTAGATGTTATGGTAATGTTAACCAGAAGTATACTATGTTTTGACTAGGTACCAGGTGATGTTACCTGATTGCATGCTGAATTTACTCAGAGTATCGGTAAAGGCACCATACTTCTGGTCAAGTTTACCATAACATCTAGCAGGTGCCAAAATCAGGTATCCGTATGGTTATTTTCACTAATCTTTTTTTTTTTGTGAAGGTTTTAATCGATCATCGTAATAATAAAGCTTTTTTAAGGATAACAAGGCAATTCTGCCACTTAGTCCTTCTCTTTCTTTGGTCTTGTAAAAGTGCGTTTTAGGGCAGATTACGGGCAGTCACATGACTTTTACCTCCTCCTTCTCCTCCTCTATATCATTCTTTAACAAAGTGTTTAAATGGGCAAAGAGAGAGGAAGATAAATTCGCGGATCCTCCAGTGGTCTAGTCACGTGGTTTTCCTCTCGGACAGCGTGAAGCGTGTTTTTTGAAGTTCTCAAAATGCACTCAACTTATTGACTTAATTTTCAAAATCACCCTGTATTCAAGCTTAGGTAGGTGCATTTATACGTTTTACGCAAGATTGAATATTTCCTCGCAGTGAAATGACTTCAAGATATTTTTCCGCGTGGGTAGAGTCATGCCACTCGCTCCGTATAGCGTAAAGTAGCGATCCAAATTAATGGTCACAATCAGGAAATATTTGCTTCGAAATGGAATTCGATATTCTCTCCCTCCCCCCCCCCCAATCTTTTCAATATGCATTTTCCCTCTCAAACTCAAACTTCTTCTTATCGATCGTATCGTATCGTTTACATGGAGATTTGAAAAATTGGCCCTCCCTCAATCGGTCGTTTAAAGATATTAGCGTCTCCTACAGAATTCTGACTGACCCCTCCCTTCTTGAACAACCCCCCCCCCCGCTCCGCTCCTCATACACCTCTCTTATACTCTCATAGGAGAAATATCACAAGAAGTGATAACTCGTCTCTAACTTTCCACTTACGTTTCAACCCCCCGAGAGCACCCTTCTTTCTTTCCAACTTTTTCTCTGCTACTCCCCCCCCCCCCTGCACTTTCGCTTTGGTTATTTTTATTGCCTCGCCGTGAGTTATCGACCGTTATGAACTTGAACTAACTCTTTACATCCAAAGCTACTAGCTTCCCATGCCGTCTTAGAGTCCCTGCTCTCTTTCTCCCGAGGTACAGAGCGCACTTATCACATTTCCAAATGAAGCTAACAATCTTGCAACGAAACTTTTCTTTTTTCAGTGGTGAACCGTGCGATCTTACAACGTTGCATTGGATCGTTTTAAACTCTCGTAAACGGTCGAATGCAAGGGTTTTTTTTTTCCGCGCACCTGCAGTTCTTCGATCTTTTTCATAAGTTAAGACGGGCAAGATGCAATTTTGCCTGATGGTTGCACGCTTTGCCTCAGAATGTATCGGCATTTCTATCTTATAATTATCGGGTAAAAACGGCTCAATTCTTAATAGCTGTTTAATTGACAATAAGGGGGGGGGCCTTGATCAAATGTGATGACCCTTTTTTTAAGGGGGGGGGGCAACTGCCCCGTCCTCAAGGATCGGATATGAGTAAGAGTGTGTTGACCTTTTTTTTTTTTTTTTTCGTAAAGAAAAAAAAGTCGAACTGGTGAAACTCATCAAGCTATTCTCATTAGCGCTCCTTTCCTTGCCTTTTAACTGCGTTAACAGGGAACAGTCAACTTTACAGTTAACATTCGAAACGAACTCGGGTGATGAGCAAAAAAAAGTGAAGAAAAGAAAATAAAAAAAATCATCACAACTTTGCCCCCCCCCCCAAGCCGGACTCGAAATGACGCTCCTGAAGTGAAGGGGGCTTAAGGTGTTCCAACCTTTGCTTTTACCTTTTTTCAGCCTTTGACCGCCACTGTTAATTGAACTTCCCAATATTCAAACGGGTGAAACTCCGTTTCAGCGGCGGCTTGTGCAATGTGCATTGTGCAATAAGGCAATATCGGATTCTCGCCATTTAAACCTAAGTAAAATGATCGATATTCAAGGGATTCACTGAGTCCCTGAGAAATCGATACTTTTAAATAGGTTCAATTTGCAAAAATTATCGTTGCCATAGTTGTTGCAGCACACATGCACGGATAGCCACTCCGAACTTTAAAGTAAGTTTTTTCCCTTGAGTGAATGAGTTTAACACTTTTTTAGCGACTAGTATATTTATTTCCATAAAATTCGATAGCAATTCATCTGCCTGTCCTGAAAAAACCTTTTAAGAGCTCCGCAGATTCAGTCTCGAGCTTTCTTCTTCTCGAATTGGCGAGTCAGTCTAAAACAGTCGTAGTCAAGCATGCGTCTATTCTCCCAGACGTCGAGACTCCGATAACCGGGTAGAAATCAAAAAGCGGCGGATATGAATGGAAGCACCGACAGATTCTGAAATCTCTCTGTCTCCTTCTCCTCATTTAAACACACGTGTTAGAAAAGGATAGCGTAGAGGGCACATACTTGACTTGTGTCCATATATCTATATCTTTGTTTACCATTTGCGTTCAAATGGACGGAGAGGAAGACAGAAAAATTCCTGGATCCGCTGGTATGAATGGAAGATATGAATGTAAGAGGCGGAAAAAAGCAATTACCGTTCAACGAAGAGTGGCAATCAATAGTAGGGGCAGGGGGTTAGCGATCTCACCGCAGATGTAATACGACTGCATTTTGTATACGGGAATAACGGGAGAGAGCAAAGGCGTATGGTGACCGGGAGGAGGGGGTCAATCACGGAGACGGAAAAAAAGCAAAACAGCTCCTCTCCGTTCCGCGGGGATATTGATAAATTGTTTTCTATTAAAAATTTGATGCGCAAAGTGTTAAAAACTTATGATTAATGATTGGCAAAGCTCTCTGTAACCCGTATAATATAACCTCTCTGGTACGTCTGCTCGTTTTCAAGCATCGCGCCTCGTTCCGCGTGCACCTTTACTCGTAAGTCAGGCAGGTTTAAGTCCTCTCCTCCGTTCTGAGGTAAAATACAGGGTGTCACAGAACTCGTGTGGTCAGGTTCCAAACTTCGGGACCGTAGTTTTGGGGTCCCAATAATACTTTCATTTAATATAAATATGGGTCCAAAATAGGCCCTTTTGTTTGAAATGGGGCTCTTGCAAACTTTTTCTGTAAGCACATAAATTGTCCAATCTGATAGAATGACCAGCGGAAATCACAAAAATCACAGTAAGAAAGTCTAAAATTCAGTCATAAATTCACAAAACTGCTATATCGGGAAGATCGCAATGGCGCTTCAACGCAGGTATCATAGAAGATTCCTGTCTATTATGTCACTTTCTCTACGGAAACCCAGAAATATGTCCCAATTTAGATAGGAATCTTCCATCATACCTGCGTCTCTTCGCCATTAAGCCCGATTCTGAGAGTAAATTTCGTGATTTTTCAGTGTACTCGTCGTCATTTTTACTGGTTTTTATGCAAGAATCAACTCACCAATTCCCTATTGCAAAAGTTTACAAGAACCTCATTGCAGCTGCAACGATGAACCGAGTGCCATGAAAATGTTTACTCGGGGGGCATTTGTACCAATAAAATCCATTATTGACGTAGTAAAATGTCAAACTATGTGTTTGACTTTATGTTACTAGAGATCTTTTACAGCCTCGAAGATAAACAACTTTCTAAGGATAACCATTTTTTTTATTTCATTTTTTTTTTTTTTTTTTTTTTTAAATAATTGTGATAAATTGATGGTAAAAACTCTTAAGGTGCAACTCAGAAACTTTCCTTACGATCTCTTTGGTTTTGTTTACATTAGACATGAATTGTCATCCAATTTCAATCTGCAATACAGAAACACACCGTGAACCAAAACTTCTTGAGATTTCTCTAGGAAGTTTCAAGTAAGTAACTTTCAAGAAAGAATAATTGTCGGGAATCTGCAATCCAGAGACGCCTTAAAAACACAGCGCGGTTTTCCACCCAAGATAAGTCTCAAGAAGATAATTTCAAGGTAGCTCCTTTGCTACATTGAACTAAACTCAGGATTTCTCAAGAATTTCAGATTTATGGTGAGCGTCTCTGAATTGCATTTTTTCCCACTAGTTTTATACTCGGTTAGTATTTTCTGAAGCCAAGCCAAGGCAAGGAGATCCCAAAGAAAGTTTCTAAATGTCACCCTTCGAAAGAGTTTTATTCCTTATCCTTTTTTTTCCAACACGACGTGTTTTCAGCGACTTAATAGCCGCGCAAGGTTGAATTGTCAGCACTCTGACCACAGTGGGATGCGTGTCTGGGTAGAAACTGACTAGGAGCGGCTTTCTTGACCTACACGACATTCACAGGAAATATAAATTCTTATTTCAACCCAAATAATACCCTTCGGAAGTTTGGCACTTACCTTTTAAAACACCCTGTATGTGTATATGTGAGGTGGCTTCTGGAAGAAGGGCTTATTGAACGTGGGGTGTGTTCGTTCTTATAAAATCGGCCTCGTGACTAAATCAGGATGCTCTTTTAGAGAGTGTACTTCATGTTTTTCGAGCTGTTTTTTCTGAACACTTGCTCATCGTTGTGGCTTTTACCTCGTTTACGCGGGAGTCGCGCTTTCAAGCCTCAAGCTTCTTCTAGTGAACAGATATAAGACGGGGTGGTTTCAGGAGATCGGGACTCATCCAACTCCATCGGTGTTTTTTTTCGCCCATTCAGCGTGATAGAGAATCAATAGACGGGGAACCAGGACCCCCCCCCCCCTTGATGTTCTTTATCTTTTTTTTTTCTTTTCAAAAGCAGGGAAAGAGTGTATGAAGTAGCGTTGCCAAATAAGGGCCCAATTTTTACACTCCGTTCCTAGAAATTTCCTCAAAACCTCCTAGACTTGCGTAAACTGTAAAGTGTCATCTAAAATACCTACGGTGGGGAAGGAGCATAAGGATATAGTGGAGGAATTACAAAGTTAATATTTTGAATTTTCCAAAACTTCGGCCAGTTCAATACAATGGCCAGTGGATGAATGGGTAAAATACTCGTAGAATGGATAAAAACTGGAGAAATAAGTGATTTCGATGTTTTCAGAGTTGGTCGGGACCACCGGACCAGTATTGATGTACCTCCAAGACTTTAACGGTTTTTATAGCTCATGCCATAAGAAGATCACATCCACAACAACAACAACAACAACAACAACACCACCAACAACAACAACAACACCAACAACAACAACAACAGCAACGATGTGGCACTATATGGTGACGCATTTAGAATCCTGTTTCTTCCAAATGTCACTTTTTGAGTCGAGGAAGTTACGAGGAACGTGTTAAAATTCGGTCCCAAGTCGTTCCGAAGTCAAAAAATTTGCCGTATTAAGGACATAGAATACGTAGGACCAATGACCAGTGGCGGCTCATGAAATGTGGCAACAGCGGATTAGCTCCATTTAAACCCAAGTCAAATAATCGATCTTCAGGGAATTAATTGAATCTCTGATACTTTTCGATACTTTTGCAAAGGTTCAAATGGGCAAAAAGCATGGTTGCCAAATATCACCAGTCGCCACTGCCAGGGACTCAAGGCAGAAGCCACGGTTACAATCGAAGTTTTAATCTCTTATGACAGAAAAACGTACACGAAATTTGACACTAGACAGATATAGCTATGCAATGCACGTGGGTCACGAGAGAGTAAGAGGTTGTCGCAGCTGTTTCCCCCCGATGAGTCTACTGTTGGTTAACCGTTGACCTTTGTTTAACGCCGCTTTAAAACGATCTATGGTGCCATGATGGACGTCGGTCACACGCATTTAAAATATGTTTTTTCAAATTGTCGAAGTTATCAAACGGATTTCGGAAGTTTTCTTTGTCATACAATGTTATTTTTGCTGGTTTTTTACATCACAACCGACGTTTTGTTCATCAGTATAGCGAAAGCTTGCAACAGCTCTATTCTAGAACTGTGCATCTTTTTCTCATAATCTCTCGCCCTTCATCTAACCAAACTCCTCAATTTCTCAACCCTAAGAAGATGGAAGAACGATTTTCTTTCCGCGAGTGTGAAGAGCGAATGAGAAAGAAAGAGCAAAAGAAGAAGAAAAAAATACTTCGTGTGAGTAAACGTTACAGTTCATTTATTCACAGCTTTTGTGGAGATGATCGAGAGGGTGGAGACGAAGGAGGCGGGGGAGAGAGAGGAGGCTAAGCCAATGAATAGGGGAATCTCTCTAGCTGACACGCGTGAATAAAATCCGAACGTGAATAAAGGATAAATTACTTGGAAATTTTACTTCCATTGAAGGAGAGGCAGTGAATTTTTTTCTTTTTTTCCTCCTTCAACCTCGAGTTTTTTCTCCCCTCTTCTGCAGGTGGGTGGATCGGTAAGTATTTTCTAAAATTATAGAGTCGCAGTATTCATGTCTCTTCGCCACTTCTTTGCTTAAATAAATCGCTGACCTCCTCACTATTCATCCCCTGCGAAGCAATGTTGCCATATGGTACTCCGGCAATAAATTCCTAAATGAAGCGTTTTGTGACATATGGGATTACGGGAGTTAGAAACTGAGCAAAATGAAAGTGGCACTTGGGATAGGTAAACTCAGTATTTTTGAAAAATGTGATCATTCAATTGGAGGAGATTTGGTTTTCTTTCTCGCGATTTTTATAAACGTTTCTTTGCGTATGAGCTACAATTGCAGAATAAGCACTACAGTCAGAATGTATTCTTTGGTTAATTTTGAAGCATTGTTTTCTGGTCCAACATTTTGAGAAGTTTCAAATCATCTCTATGCAAGGCTATTCGAAATAGAGAGAGAAACAGAGAAAGCGAGAGAGAGAGAGAGAGAGAGAGAGAGAGAGAGAGAGAGAGAGAGAGAGAGAGAGAGAGAGAGAGAGAGAGAGAGAGAGAGAGAGAGAGAGAGAGAGAGAGAGAGAGAGAGAGAGAGAGAGAGAGAGAGAGAGAGAGAGAGAGAGAGAGAGAGAGAGAGACAGAGAGAGAGAGACAGAGAGAGACAGAGAGAGAGAGAGAGACAGAGAGAGAGAGAGAGAGAGAGAGAGAGAGAGAGAGAGAGAGAGAGAGAGAGAGAGAGAGATGACCTTTATTTTAAATAGACGCCAAAAGAGAATGATAATTATGTTTCCTTTGGCTCATCTTGGAGTTTCCATCCTGCATGATTGTTTTTTATGTGCTAAGAGTCTTCAAAGTCCTTCTTTCACTATGAGCAATTTTACACTCCTGATTGCCAAAAAACCCTTCAAAAACAACGTTAATGTTGTCCGACACAGCTGAAAAGTAACTAAATTTTTATCTTTCCAATTTTTTTTTATTCGATGCCGATTAAATCATTGAATAAATTGAAGGCAAAAAAGGAAGTGTACGAAATACGAGTTAGGGAGTGTCTTATTTACAGAAATTTCTGGCGGCAACATTGCCAAAAAGTGACCTTTTGCAAGAAAATGAACTATAACACATAGTTGCGCATCCAGGACCTTGTGTTTCTCTCTGTTAGTCCTTTAAAATACATGTGTGTGAAGAGCATAGCTGTAGGGGCTAAAGTCACGTTACAGCTTCTCCTACCATCCTTTTCTAAGGGACGAATGAGAGAAAATGGCAAGTTCATAAGAGCGCTAAGTTCGCTAAAATGAACCCGACTTGCTTTCAACCGTTTTATTGATAGATTTTGTTAAATGCTGCCCTTAAATTATTTGGTTTGAAAAATTCAAATTTCCAAGTATCGAACAGTCAACTCGGAAATTCTTGAGTTCAGATCTTATTAGTCAAATTGGTCCATTTCTTTCGCCATATTTTTAAATGTTCTTTCAGAAATGACCAATTTTACCTTAATTTATTTAATTTGAAAAAAGGGGGGGGATGTGTCAAAATTTTTATTTCCAATAAAAAAAAAAGGTTGAGGATTTGGCGGAATGGAAAAATTTTCGTGGCCCCAACTCAAGAATTTTCATACTAATTGACTGTGCAAATCCTGAAAACCGTCTATTTGTTTCACCAATTTGCCTTGAAATTGACAACATTTAAGAGCAATTGCGGCAGCATCTACCGACATCTAACAAGAAACTGTTTGAAGTGGGTTCATTTGCATACGAAATTTCAACCTTCGGCAATTTATGAGCCAGAAATTAAAACAAATTCGAGAAAAAATGAGAACTGCTAATAAACGTGCAAAGTGGTTGATTTCAGAACTCAGTTTTTTGCCCCCCCCCCCCTTTTTGTTTCACTAAATTAATTTTTTTTCAGACTTTCAGAAATATGTAGACAAATGATAGTTTGATTGTATCTATATATTCGTTTTCTTTTTATTTTCCCTTAGTTCTGTATTTCATATGGTTTATCTGCAGTCAAGGCGGATCTTTCAAAACGGTCGCCTTTCCACTTGATGGTCGTGTGGCAACTCTGCTCTTGAGCCAGGAAAGCCTTTTCAAAACTGAAACGATGAGAAAATGGCTTTGGAGCGACTCAGTTTTTTTTTTCGCATTCGCCTCGCCATTCGAGCTTATATTACTCTTATATATTTTTAAACACCCTATCTTTTATTTATTTTCCTTCTTTTATTTTCTTTCATTAGCACTCCATTTTCAGTTTATGTTCCCTCGTCGCGAATTCTATGCTCATTCGCTCATGAATAGATTAATACCAAAAAAAAGCATTTTTTTATTTTTTTTTATTTTGTGAAAACTTTTAAAAACTCAGAATTGTTTCTGCATATTTTTTAGATTTTTTCTTCGTTCTTCCTCTCTTCATTTCATGAAAAGACAACATGATGAATGGGAATTTTGATGGAACATATGTGATTTTTTTTTTTAATGCTCCAGTACCTTATTTTAAAGTTTGCTCTATGTTTTATACTTTTCCAGTAGAGATAAAGTAAATTGGGTTGCGAAATTATACGGCGGTGTTCTCTTGAAATATTGCATCTCCGAATAAAGTTTTCTGCAGATACTTGTAAGTCGTGTCAACTGCAGAAAACCCCTGCAGAGTAAGAATGTTAAAATTGTATCATTCGAGAAAACGGTTCTTGTCGGTTAGTTTATTCATTTATGTGCCTTTTCTTCATGAATAGTATCTTTTAACTCTCTTCAAAGATGACCATTGATGAAATAAGAATGGGGCATCCAGTATCTTGTTTTTACTTCTCTTTGTTCCCAGGGATTTGCAATATTTATCATTTTAATTTACTGTATTCCGATGTGAATTTTTTTAAATTTAAGTACGCACTCAATGCTGTTGTTTTTTCGTCATTTTACATAACCTTAGAATGAAACTTTAATTCACTTCTGCTATAGTTCGCAACTGATCAATTCGCCTCGCATAGGTTGTAAGTTTGATATTCATTGATTTGCTGTTTTCGCTGCGCGGTAGACATATTTGCTACAGTGATTAATGTGGATTAACACATCAGATAGATGCACTAAAGCCTCTTTGGAGCGTTGTACGAGTTATACATTATACAACTCTCAGGAGCCTGTTAGGGACGCAAGTCAGTTCACCAATCAGCAATGCTATAGCGATATTGATGATTTGTGGGGCGTGCTTTTGAAACTTCAAGGTCGAGGTAGCCATGATGCATGGATATCTCTAATGAACATTTTACGCGGGATCAGATTGTTTGCCTCACTTTTTTTAACCTTGAAAAAAATTTGTAATTAATCCAGAGTAATTGTAGTGGAAATCGGTTTTAAACAAAAGTGCAAGTGTTTGAGAGTAGCTATCTGGACACAGAAGTCCATGTAACTGTCTCTTCTGGAATGATTCTCTTGATAAAGAAAGTGACGCATAACAGATTAGATCAGCAAAAAAAGCAAAAACAAGCAAAATTTTCTCACCATAATGAAAACGGATGGTTGTATTAAAATTCTGTGTCCAGATAGCTACTCTTAAACTCTTACACTTTCGTTTAAAACCAATTTCCACTGGATTAAAATCACAAATTTTGGTTTAAAGTAGAAAAAAAGTGAAGCAAACAAACCAGAATCAGATCGTCCAATCGTCTATGCTGTCACACTTTGAGATAGAGCTTATCACATGTTTCAGCCTCTCTATCGCTATAGCTTGTTGCGAGCGCCTAAACGTCAATCCATCAAATTAAGTCCCCGCATGTATTGATCTCGTAAATTGACCAATCACAGCTCACTTCTTGACGCAAGTCAGATCACAACATCTATGTATTTATTCACCATATTTGTATGCATCTACTTGTATTAAAATCCCTTGTATTAAAAATCTGAGACAAGAGAAATCATGTGTGACTACATTGAATGCAATTTGCATCCATTCTTTGTTTACAATTTCGTTATTCTTAGGCAAATTACTGCTGTGCCGTAAAGTTTCTAATGATATAATTTTTCATTGCTTTCATTGCTAAACGAAATCTATTAACGCTTTTGAAGATTCTTTTGGGAATGGGGCTATTGCACACTTTTGCTATAAGCGATTTAATAGTCGATTACGGCGTAAAAACCTCAAAAAGTAACGATGGCGGCACTAAAAACTTCCAAAATACACTCCTAAACTCAAGAAACGCAGTTATTTGCGCGAGCGTAATGGTGGCCGAAGGCACTAACAATGGGAGATTCCTATCTTAATTTCGTCACTCTTTCTATGCTGACAAGGATGATTCACAGAGTAATTAGTCATCAGAGTGATGATCCACATCCGATGAATGGTACCGCAACACCAAGTGACACCGGTGTCAAATTAAAGTAGTCTCTTGTTGGTCACTTCTTGATGGAGTTTCAGAATTGTCAGATGGGAATCTCCCATTGTTAGTGCCTTCGACCACCATTACGCTCCCGCAAATAACTGCGTTTATTGAGTTTAGGAGTGGATTTTGGAAGTTTTTAGTGCCGCCATCGTTATTTTTTGAGGTTTTTACGCCATAATCGACTATTAAATCGCTTATAGCAAAAGTGTGCAATAGCCCCATTGTAAACCTGATTGAGATTCATCATGATTAAAATGATCAGATTTATTGACAACTATCTCTTTCATGCGTAAGACGTCGAAAGACCATTGGTGAGAATGTAAATATAAATATGCAAATCACATCCAATCGCAGCGCCCCTAGAGCCTAAAACTCGTTGGTCAATCAAAGGTTGCGTCTATACCAATATCTATTAATACCAGGTCAGTCTGGTCAGTCCAGTAGCAAGTAGGCGGGGCTAACGAGGTCCATTCCAAGCGTGCCTTCGAGTTGCTGGAAATGTATCCCCCGGGTTGCATGGGCATCGCAGCCATCTCATCACCCCCATTGCGTGGTTCACTTGGCGGAATCAACAGCTGTTATGCGGAATACGCTGGCGAATGCACTCGCAACGTGGGGAAACTTTGGTATGGACCGAATATTGGACTGATCTGGTATTAATAGATCTTGGTCCATACCATCTTATCCAAACCAATGGGTGCCGGCAGGGATGCAAATGGGGGTAGTTGTTGCTCCCTTGGAAGATGGAAATATCGATTTTCACGCTAATTTTCTCAATGGTTTTAAGATTATATCCCCCCTCCGCCTTGGAAAATTGTCTGCCAGCGCCCATGTACTAAACTCTCGACGTATAGTTAAACTAACCTGTATTAATCTACCTTGCATCATAGCCTGAGAATCATTTCTATGTAGAGCAGAATCTATCGGTAACTCTCTCCGGCGAAAAAGATAAAGTTGGCAACTTGGCCGCCGCGCGTCGCGTCGCTCGCATCGAAGTCGCCACTGAAGCTCTGCCGAAAAACCGCATCGTGTGTCAAACACCAAACGCGGGTATCCGTATTGTTCTTTCACGGTTTTACCCGTTTTGTTCCCGGTTGAAGGGATTTCCCCTCTTCACCGATCCCCTCATCGCCGCACTCCCTCTCTATCACAGCCGGCCCCATCCCTCTATCTCGTCCTCATCTGTTTTATTTGCTCGCTAAACCCTGTTGTTCTGCTATTTGCCCACTTTCTTGACACCGTTCCGATGCACTGCACTTTGCACTCGTTGCGAGACGTAACCGAGGATGGAGGGCAGGAGGACAGAATAGGCAGGAGAGGAGGAGGGGGTTGTAAAATGAGGGTAATTCTCACTTTATATACGCTTTTCGAGAGTAAATTCGAATTAAGTTCCAAGCTTATTGATCGGACATTTCTTTTGATTGCAACACGGAATCGCTCAGAATTTTATTGACTCGGTTAGTTTGACTCGAGAAGTCGCAATATGTATGGAGACAGGTGTGACTCCTGGTACTCGCCGGAAATCTAGGGTCGTGAGAGTTCAGTTTCAATACTCGGCTGTTTCCGCTCACGTAAAACGACGCAGAGTGGTACTCGATGCTAATTGGTGTTTTGAGAATTCGATTTTTCTATGAGAAATCAAGGATTTTATCTGTACTAGTAAAAGTAATCTTTTTTTGCGCAATATTTTCGTTAAAAAAACCTTGAAAACCTAAAAATGACGTATACGGGTAGGGGTCATTTCACGAAAGATGGCAGATGAAAGCTCAGGTTTCCTGCACCGTTGGTACGCTCCCGCACCGAAATTAGCGCTTAAAAACACAGAGACTTGTAATACTATAGAGAAGTACTCAAAATAAGATGGTATTAGAAGTCTTTGCAAAAACAAAAACTCGCCCATGCAGTAAACAAGACGATCTGTCACCTGCCAACTCTCGTGAAATGACCCCTACCACCCTGTGACTGGTATGCGTATGAGTTTCCTCTCCTGTTTCCATACATCTTGGAGAAGTCGTAGTTGATTAGAGGCATGATCTAAGTAACGTGTCCTCAACTTGTGCAGACCGCAAATCGAGGTGAGAGCGAGCCTCAACGCATCATGTAAGCATACATGTGACGTCACGTTTGGTGTCGAGTTTCATGGCCCAATGAGAAGTGCGTTTTATATAGTGTGGTAAATTGAGAATCGCGTGTTTTAGTTACGGGGACAATGAGATTGTCTGACGACCCCTCATATTTTTGGCCTTAGAGGATTTTTCGACTCTTTTCGCCTCCACGATAACCTAAAGTTGACAACACACCAGAATCCGTTGAACAGGTTACTGTGCTGCCTATATAGTCTTTCTTCTTTAGGGACTTATATAGTTTTTATATAAAAGCCGACACTTGCTTTATTCGTAGCAAAACTTGCTACAGCCCCATTTAAATAATGAAGGTAGGCTCGGTTATGAATTTGCAGAACGGAGTCGTGCCTTATAAACCAATCCCTCGCAGACTTGCCGAAATCGCCATTACGGAAGCGTATGTTTTAAGCTGCAAGAGTTTACGAAAGAGTGTCAAAACTAAAACGGGGCTCAGATGCAACCAGCGCGACTCGGCTATCGTGCTGCAGTGAGTTAAATGAGGAGAAGAAACCTCGAGGTGTGTGTAGCAGTAAATTGATTCGAAAATATGAAGGTAGGAAGCAAATTGAAAGCAAAGTGTAAAACAATAAATCTGAGGCGAATTTTGGTTCGGGCATGGCCGAGAGGTGGAGGAGTGTCAAGAATAGGGGATGGAGGTGGTGGTGAAGGGACGAGGCTAGGGTAGTACTAATAACCGCAGACCCATCTTTACACTTGGACCCATGATTCAACTTGCGAGTATTTCGAGCTGTTCTTTGTTTCAACTCAGCTCTCGGCTCAGTGCACCCATATTTATTTCCTCGCTTCACAGTTCGACCGAGGTTGCCAGTTGTAATAGGTTAGATAAATATGATTGTTTCAGTGTAAAGTTCGGGTGGTATACATGGGTCACTTGTATTTCCCTCAACCCTTTCAATACCATCGGGCTGATTGTTTACTTATGTACATTATATTAAACCGACAGTGAAGACTGCGTATGTCTATGAGTGACGCTATGGGTTGAACATTGTAAGACTCGATTCTTGCTACAGCAACCTTCGTTGATTTACCGTTAGCTGTAGCTTTCTAAACAGGCATTACCAAATTGGCTCTCAAATGGTCGAATTGGCTCCGGTCGGAGAGCGGCCGAATAGGCTCCGATCGGAGAGCGACCGAACTGGCTCCAGGCCGAATTGGCTCCTACAAAAAAATTTATAAAAAAGAAATAATAGAAATAATAACAAAAAACTTGCAATCAATCAACAACAGGATTGCCACCTGATACGAAGCAACAAAACAAAGGAGATATAATCTATGACTTTTTCACATTCAAGTTCTGAAAAAATTTGAAAAACAAAAAGCGCAAGGAAATGTTTTAAAATATTTTTAAAAGTTTTACATGTGCGGTCATACATCGGACGCTTTTTGTTATTTTTTTTTTTTGGCGTTATTGTGATCTACCGAAAACAAACATTTTTACCGCCTATTATTCTTGTTGACAGTCCTAAGCGTGTGTAAAATGAGAGGGAAAATATTTTTTTCGAAAATATCTTTTGACGTTAACAATCGGAGCCAATTCGACCGACCTTTGACCGGAACCAATTCGACCCGGAGCCAACTCGACCGGAGCCAATTTGGATGTACCCTTCTAAACGCTACTCACGGGTAGATTTTAGAAACGGGACATTAGTATTTTGAATAGAAACTTAAAGAGAAATTGCTGAGTTGTGGGGTCACATGTTAGTGAGAGAGCCAGAAAATGATGCTTTTAAACCGACCGCACCAATATGTATACACCGTTGTGAAAACGTTTTGTTCACACAGTCCTCGTGACGTCACACTAAACTGGCCTATCGAATTTTTACCTGTTTGGATGGTGGATGGAGCGCACCAATCCCTAAATCTTTCCTTAGAAGCTACTTTAAGGATCCAATTTGATCGCAACGGAAAGGCCTTAACGCGCCACCCTGCCATCCTTCCAAGAAATTATCTGCTTCCTCATCCCCTCTTAAGAAAATCTCTGGACCCGCGCGATGAGTCTCTATATCTACGAAACCCGAAGACGCGTATCTTGGCAACCGTGCGGTTTGCTTTACGTAAGCTCTGTAAGCTCACTTCGTTTGTGTTTAGCTTCCCTTCCTCAACTGATTGCTCCTCTCTTTTGCTCCCTTGATTTCCGGGCCGGTTAAGAAACTACCGCGCTTCCTAGATATGGGTGAGTGTGTGTCCCTTGATGGAAGGGTGTATGTGTGTGTGTGTGTGAGAGAGAGAGAGAGAGAGAGAGAGAGAGATAGAGTGAGGGGGAGGGTAGCAATGCTAAGCAGAACGCGTCGTCCCATTTTTATTCAGGTGAAACATCACGGTGCGACTCCACCCCGCCGGATATGAAATGTGTAACGACCGTTCTGCCTCCGTCACGCTGCTCGTCGAGGAATTGCACGGGAACCAAATTGGAAAACACGCCGGGAGACACAGTGGATGAAATTCAGACTATAAAGACTACATTTTGCGTTTGCAATTTTTTCTGTTTTACAGAAATTCGCCATAGGAAACGCCTTAATTTCTTGACGAATGCAATTATTGAAGCGAACAAAATTCATTGCTGTCTGCTCACGCTCAAAAGCAAAATTTACGAGGGAGAAAGTGGGATTTGGAAACGTAAAAGTATTCGAGTGACTAGATTAGACCGACCGCAATGCAGCTATGACCCAGCAATAAATGAAGCAACAAGGCGTCATAAAGGAGCGAACCGCGCAACTCTCAACAGGGAATTTGATTGGTTATCTAAAGTTGCTGCGGCTCATTTAAATCCTATGTTAAGGCGAAAGAGCAGGTTTAAAGTTCAATATAATCTCTGCATGACACTCGCAGCTATGACCCAACAATCCTAAAACCTTCCTTTGGAGACAAACATGAAAACTTGTCTTGTCCAGAGAAACCCATGTTTTCATCTATTGTTCGCTCTAGGCGAGGGCGACCGCATGGCGGGGGACAAGTCGAGTGAGTAAACAACCGTCCGCAAATGAATCTCATCCACCGCTAGATAAACGTAAGAAGCGAATTTACGACAAACTTCGGTCTAGTTTTATTAGTCCACGACTCGCTGATATTAAGGCCATGTTATTCCTTCTTCTGAGTGTCATGCAGAGATTATTAAACCTGCTCTTTCGTCTGAACATTGGATTTAAATGAACCGCAGCAACTTTAGATAACCAATCAAATTGAGAGTTGCGCGGTTTGCTCCGTTGACGGCTTTGTTGCTTCATTTATTTATACAGGCGCCTTGTTACGTATAAATAATTTATAATGTTGTTTCAGTTTGATTTTTTTTATATCAAATGTTGAAAATCATCAATCGTAGTAATATAATCCTGCTAATTTACACTACAAGGCTCTTTCAACCTTCGGCTACAGGCAATTTAAGAGAAGATTTAGTGGCAAAAACTTGGAAAAATTTCGACTGTAGCACTGAAAACGTACGAAAGTCACTCCTAAATTCATTACATGCTTCTAAACGCGCCATCAAAATGGCGTTGTCGGGCACTAAAATTTGAAGTATCCTATTTCGTAGATGTTTTTATATACTGGGAAAGAGGACTTTACAGAGTATCCATAGCTACCAGAGGAGTGAATCACAGCTGATTAATGTTACCGTGACATAGGTGGCAAAGAAAATTCATCTCTTACTAGCCACTTATTGATGGAGTGACGAGGATAAAATCCCCCATTTTTAGTGCCCAAAATCAGTGTAGGGTGTATTTGGTAAATTTTTGGTGCTACCTCTATTATTTGTGGATGTTTCTATACGCCTGAATCGACCCTTAAAATGTTTGCAGTAAAAGTTCGCTACAGCCCCACCAGATTTTATGCAATCGCTTAAAAGTAATTTCATATTCTGTTGTTTATTTTCATGTTGCAGGTAAGAAAGTGCAAGGAGTCCGTTCGAGAGTCATATCTATTATGATCTCATTAGAAGGTGGCCGACTTCGCGCTCATCATCATACCTGCAAGTTGTCCTATTTTGCTAGTTCAATCCTTTTTTAGTCTCGAACAGTCTATCAAATAAACTCTGTCTAATTATTTATATTCTTTTGTTCGCAGTTTACTTTTCGTGATCCCAAGTTTCTTTTTACCAACTTAAAAAGGGTGTCTGTAAAGACACCATCAAAAGTTTTTTCACTTCAGAGGCCAGGTGGTTTCTTTTCTTTTTTTATGTATTTTATCTAATTGATTACATCCTACCAAGTAATATTTTCATACCAAGTATAATATTTTAAGACCATTTTTTATTTCTTTGTCATCGTTGTAAAGCTATTTTTCGGGGGGGGGGGGGAGGTGGAAATTCCAAAAATTGCAACGAATTGGAATTTTTATTAATTTTTTTTATTTTTTTTTCGTTGTTACTTATTTGTTGTCATAAATATATGAAATTTGAACCACCGGCACTCACTGATCCTAAAATGACATGCGGAATTTCCGAAAAAGCATTTCTTTCACCGGTCTTTATCCATAACCCCATAAATTAATAAGCTTTAAAAGCCTAATAAAAGCACACATATCCTAATAACAACTACAGTTATTGAGTTATTGACCGTAAAAGTTGGTATGAATAATATCGGCTTTGTATCAGTACCTTGAATGTCGACTGAAGTCCCAAGATTTATCCAAAACATAAGAGTTTTATGCGAAAGAAACTGGGCTTGGGTCAACTCAGCCCCCCCCCCCCCCCCCGGGGGTGGGGGGAAGCTCACAGAGGTTAAATCTATTTACGATTTCGATATGAAGTGACCTGAATAAGAGAAGCGTGAAGTTTACTCTATTATATCAGAAATGAATTAACAGTTGTTGATTTCACATGTTCTGAGGCCCTAACTGCATAAAACCATCCAATTCAACGGAAGAGCTAATTTTTTGACAAGAGCAGTTCCTGATTTTTCATAGGCCCCCTTCCTAAAAGTCACTTCATATGACTGGAAAAGGAAGACAATAAAACGAACCTGTGTGGTAGAGGGAAGGGGAGGGAGATTGGGCGGCCAACAACATTCCTGGCGTATTTTGGAGGGCCATTATTCGGCCACGGCGTTGACGAGCTGAAATATTCGTCAGCTTCGGGTCGGAATTTCATGGGGAGCATTTTAAGCACGCGTCAGAACGCTGCTCTCTTCGTGAAGGAGAGGGGAAGGAGGGTGGAAATACCTAAAGTGAATGTATAAGGCACGAGACATATTAATAAGCAGGAGCCACACAGTTGATGATGTCTTTAATGACTCCTACCACCATTATTTAGGTGGAGGGGCGTATTCGTAACACATCTGGTGGCGATTAGAATCCCTGACAATTAGCATTTTAATGAGGCGTCACCCTTGAAACTCAGCTCTCGCCCTTTGGCGCCCTTTCTCCTCTCCCTGATTTTGGCTCCTGTGATGCGCAAACAGATGGAACAAGTTTGGGCCGTCTTGCCTCCAGCCTATCTCAGTTTCAGCTTTGATTCAGATTTGCGGCAAGCGTTGGAAGCTTCTCTAAACTCATCCGCACCTTTTTGAAACTAAAATTTTACTATTTTCATTTTTTTGAGGGTGCCACAGAGTAATGATTCTGTTGCAACAACTGAAGTTATGTACTAAGGTAAGTCTTCAGCGTTTAGTGCCAATTTCTACCACCAGAGTGCTACCGTTCAATCAAAGTCAAATTACGGGTCAATCCTAATTTATTTTTAAGAAAATGGAGTGTACAGATAATCTTTTATGGAACGACGACGCAAAATTTCTCGTTGATAACTTCAAAAACCAGGCTAAAAGTACCGAAAAAGAAAATCGAAACATCGCATTCTAATACAAGATTTGATTTGCCATGTTCCATTTTTTGGAACATCAGCCTTGTTTTTTCAGTACTTAACAAAATAGTTTAGAGATTCTTCAAACGATTACCCAGTATCTGAAACTCTAATTTCTTTAAGATGATACTATTCCTTTTGGCCTTTAATTTGACTTTAACCGAACAGTGTAGCGCTCTAGAGGTACAGGCATCGGCAAAAAACGAGGAAGATTCGTCTCAAACCCCCAGAGTTTTTTTTTTTAGAAGGACAGGACAGCACTCCTATATGTATAAAAACGTTCACCAAAAACTACCTTGAAACAGACAAAATGAAACGTTGCCGGTTTGAACGCATTTAAGCTCTAGATAAAGTGAAATATTATCTAGTATTTTCGTTTTATTTTTTGTTTTTGTCATTGTCTTTGTTGAACGAACAAAGAAGCGACAGTACAGCCTCAGTTTGCGTGAATTTCAATGAAAATGATGAGTCTATTCATAACTTGGAAATTGAAGGGAGGAAAAAAGAAGTGGGTGGCCGGGGAGGGAGACGGGGGGATGAGGGGTTTGAAATCTGGAAACTAAAAAAAATAAGAGGCGAGTATATGCCTGAGTTGAAGGGGTTGCAAACGGGCAGAGCACAAGTTGAATGGAGAGCTAAGAGCTACGAATGAGCTGAAGGGCTGAAGGGGTTGAGTTGAGTTGAGTCGCAGTCGAGTCTGCCTCCGCATATATTGCACGACTAAAAAGAGTTTGATGCGTGATGGTTTAATTAATCTGCGAGTAAATGAACCTTCAGTGTAGTGTTGCCAGATTGGGGTGAAAAAGCCGTACGTTTTACATTGATTTAAATGGGGACGATACGGCTTTCTACCCTCGATCTGGCAACACTGCTCCAGTGCTGCCGTCTGGTGGATTTTCAAATAAAGCTCATAGTTAAACTTTGTGAGCCCGAGCTACTTGACCAACGTATGTATAGTATTTACCTACCAATAGGTGTCTGAAAAGACCCCAAATAGTGTTCGCTATAATTTTTGAAATCACCGCCATAATTTTTAGAATCTCATGTTAAATACGCGCAAAACGGCAGCTCTGCAAAATCATGAAGTAACATGTAACGAGTGTACTCACACATGCTCAAAAATAGGGTACTCTCGGGCAAAAAAATGAGTTTCGCTCACTTATTGTATCTGATAGTCATGCATCTTTTACATTCCTTTACAACCTCGCCTCATAGTGTTCACAGAATTCAAGAACCAATATATAATCCTAACAAAATATACTTGACATTACGTTTCTTGGAATTCTGACTGTGAACCTTCAACACGTAGCTCAAACAGCCAAAGAGTTGTCATTGCAGATGGAATACTGAGAAATTTCCCATTAAAGGGGTTTGCTTCGGAGGAATGGAATTTGTCAGCCACAGACAAAGTGCGTGGTAAAGGTTAATGTTAGAAATTGTCTCAGAACTGATACGTAAAATATAGATGATGGAAAAACACTGAATAAAACATTCCGACTAGCTTTATACCTTTTGTGTGTGCATTATTGCATATCCCCCCTTTCTTTTGTATCATTACAGATCTTTCGACTAAATATCTTATGTGAGTAGCATCTTTCAATTAATTTTTACAAACGGTACCTTACAGCCTTTTTCTGAGAAAAGCAAGTGCAGTACGTGAGAAGTAGAACGGCCAGAACCAATTTTTGTATACATTATTTACTTTTTTTCTTTTCCACTAGGAATTTGTCAAAACTTAGATAATACTTTTAGAGAATCGAATTTTTTCAACAAACTGCGCTAAACTTATTTACATTTCAATTAACATTCTAAAATTTCACTTAAGAATCAGTTTGCCTTATTCCTGCATCAAAAGTATGCGCTACAGATCCATTTTTGGGGGTTGTCTTTTTCGGTGCGGCAACAATGCTCCTTATAACCTCTCCACACAGAACGACAGTCAGTACGTGTGAGAGTGAGGGTTCTGAAACCTCACTGATCTCACGCTCACACCGAGACACGCGTGATTTCACACGAACGACATAAGATAGAGCACAATGGCTGCAAAAAGGCAAAATTCACTTGTCATCTTTTAATTGGCTGTCGAGTTGAAGTAATTTAACTCTAGGCACACCAATTTATTCCGCACCAGACGAGGATTGAATGTCTCTCTGAAGGGAACGTAATTCGTGCTTTATCGGTATTTTCTATGCGTTTTGAATGTTTCCCAATCATGGCATTTAAGTCTTGCAATGAATAATTACTTGCGTATTATAAGCAAGTATAAGTATGAGCTCATATAAAGCAAGTATTATATATTATTATGAGAGAAACCGTTTTCGTGAAAATTTAGATTATTTTGACTTTATCATAATTTAAGGAATATATCCCGTTGATTACTTTGAAAGCTCAAAAACTATGCTTAGAAAGTCTTGCAGTATTATGGGGGGGGAGACATTTTGCTTATGAGCACTAGTGGCTTTAGGGATTTGTCTGTCTCCTCCTTTTTCAATGCTGGACGCTCATCTCACAAAAATGTAGAGATGGATGCACAAGCCAAGGAGTGCTCCCTCTTCTATCCTTTTTCAACACGTGTGTTTAAATGAGTGGAGAGAGAGAGAGAGAGAGAGAGAGAGAGAGAGAGAGAGAGAGAGAGAGAGAGAGAGAGAGAGAGAGAGAGAGAGATTCCTAAATCCTCCAGTATTTGTTAAATCATGACTCTAGTGTGGATCTTCACTCGTAATCCAAAGCGGAGACGATTTTATACCAGCAAAATTTGATGTACTCTGTACGCACGACCATTTAACATAATTCGACTAAATCAACCCCATGCCATGGATTGCAGTGAAAGACACCTCCAGAAGAAGGATCCATAAAACTGCAGTTGTGATGTTTACCTAAAAACCCTCATCCGCTCACAATGCTCAATATGGCTATATTGCAAAGTTTTGCCTCTGGCGAGTTAAGGGTCGATTCAGTTGGAAAAACCTGGAAAAATAACGATGGTAGCTCTATAAAAACTTACAACATCCACTCTTAAATTCATCGAATGCTTTTGAACACGCGATCATAATGGCGGTGCTGGACACTAATAATGGAAGATATTCCCGTCAATCTCTTAATATTGTTACTCCATCAAGAAGTAGCCGTTCAGAAGCAACCTTTCTTTGGCAACTGTGTCTCGGTACTATTAATCGGCTGTTAATCACTACTCCAGTGGCTAGTTACTCAGTGAAGCTTCCCTTTAAGCATGGTAAGAGTGACGAAATTAAGATGAAAATCTTCCACTATTAGTGCCCATCATCGCCATCACGATTACGTCTTTGGATGTATTTTATTAGTTCAGGAGTGAATTTCGTAAGTATTTATTACAACCATTTTGTTTTTTTCTTCTCAGGTTTTTACTTCAGAATCGGCCCTCAAATCGCCTCAAGCAAAGGTTTCAAACAGCACCATTCTCTAGAAGAGCACATCCATTATTGTATGGGCCCTTCTACCACAGAATAATACAATCAGAACGGAAACTCTGTCGGATTTTGAGGCAAATTCATTTCGCGTCCGCCATGTTGGGATATAGGATGTTTACATCTGGATTCGCACGCGAAAAAGAAAAAATATAGGACATGATCCGCGAAATTTTTATTCTGAAATGCCAGTAAAATAAAAGTGAGGCCGGAAACTAAGATTTCTATCCAGCATTTACAGAAATAAATGAGTTTCAACACAAATCACACTCGTCCGCCATGTTGGGGTATAGGACCACAGCGTTGCCTATTGGTGCCGTTAAATTCCAAACTTGCTTCCATTGGCTCTTATGGGAGTTTCCATTCTGATTGTATTATTCTGTGCTTCTACCGGAAATGTCCTTTTAATTGTCCTTTATTACACCTCTGCTGTCTTATTCTTCGTACAAACCGTGTACCTGTACACTATCGCATTCGTAGTATTCGTAAGGACCGTTTCCTTGATTTTGCGTGAGACTCGCATTCCAATATACTTGTTGCACTTCCGCGCGCAATGAAGTCGAGTATGAACCATTTTAAATGCAATCAACATGAAAGCAGCCACCATTCAAATGTCAAACTCTCATTTCCGGGACTTGGATGCGTTGCCGAGAATCGTAAGGGGGTCGCGCGGGAATCGTCAAGCAAAATAGAGGTTGCATCCGTGATTTTTAAGTCAGGATATTCCGTGTGTCAGCGACTTGAAGCTGCTGTCGTTGAGATCGTGCAACCATAGCCACGCGACGCGACGCGCAGTGTGGGATTCGCGCTTTGGTTTAATTTTGAGTTTAAATGTCGCGTCGTTTTCGCTGTCGATGTTGAGCAAAACTAGTTTCCAGATTGTTTCCTGATGTTTCGAAGTCTGAAAGTCACGGGTACGGACACAGTACCAAGTTTAGGGGTGTTAGCAATGGGGTGGAGGGGGGAGACGCTGCTATAGGGTGTTGACGCCCTCTTTCGACATTCGCATGCTTGTTCCGCCGGAAGTAGAATGCTGGAATAGTTTGCGGGACTCGATTGGAGAGCATAGAGCGCCCGACTTTTGGAACCCTACGTATAGTGACAAAGACGATGCTAACCGCGCACAGCGGATCAAAAATGGGAATACTTACTTTGTTGTGTGGTTTCAACTGTCCAGCATGCATAGGGGATAGTGGAGAATTCTGATATCTTACAAAGAGTCTGTTGCAAACTTTTGCTACAGCGTTATGGAGGGTCGATTCCTAAGGTAAAATCGCGTTAAAATCACATCGGAAGCTGCAACAAGTCTCAAAATCCACTCATCAAACACTCTCAGTTTCTTATGTAGCGTTGATTTCTGAAGTTGATCATCGGGCTGATCGTTTACTCTCATATTAAATTAATCTTTAATACTGTCGATTACGTTGAGTCGCGTGAATGTCACATTGGAAGCTTCTGACATTCTCAAAATTCACTCGTAAACCCACGGAAGGCATTTCAAGAGAAATTAAAGATCGTGATCAAATAAGTGGGTTACAAACGGTTATTGAGGGAGTCCTACCCAATGGTGCAATTGTAAGGGTCTAGAATTCTGGGGGTTTAAAAAAAAAAATGCGAAAGAGCTTATTGAGCTGAGAACGCAGGTGACTATAGTTTTTTTTCGTAAGTGTCCCGGTTCCGGAGATACACTCGTGTAATGTTGCAAAACATCTTGAGTGTTGTGCAGTGGCGTCGCGTGCATTTTGGCAACAATGTATTCTATCCATTTAAACTCATGTAAAAGATCGAATTCAGGGTTTGCCCAGTGCACAAGGAAAATTCGATATATTCAATGAGTTTAAATGGAGCAGTTGTATTGTTGCCAGATGGCACGCGACGCCACTGGTGTTGTCATCACAACACGGAAATTTCTCGTCTCAAAAAAAAAAAAAATGTATTTTGGGCCGAAATAGTATCTCCAAAACTATGAAACCTACTCAGAAACTGCAAAGGAATCCTTGTTTTAATCGCATAGAGTAAATTGGCTCCCTTCACAAAAAACACACAAAGTGCAGACCCTTACGACCCCATAACTTCTATGTAACCACTATCCATAAAAGTGATGCAATCGCTCAGAAGGTCTGTTCCTCGTAAATGTATCCAACGTAACATTCTACATCCAACTTTGAGGTTATGTAATATTTTTTTGACCAAAACGACTCCCAGTGGTTTGAAATTTCGTAACTAAACTCTTTGTGACTCAAGGCACTCGGCTTTGCTCACTGTGCTGCGGGGTTAAAACTATTCGCAACTTCCTCAATTTCAGATTCATCAAGTCGCTACTCGAATTGCCATTATTAGGTCTAATTTGTCTCCCTCATTGCCCACTTCGCTCTCGTATATTTCGAAATTTCCTCAAAGGTCGCTTTTACGATCAAAACTAGAGCGATAAAAGATTTAATTCTAATCTTGCACGGAACGTAGATTTTATGATGACCCTAGTTCACTTTTAATCGGTGTCCAAAGAGCGGAGCGTCGAGCAGGCGGCTGACGAGAATAGCTTTTCCTGTCTGTTTATGAGAATCGTTTTGTTTCCAGATGCAAGTTTTGATTTCGTTGAATTATTACACCGGGACGCGAATATCAAGACTCAGCTGGCAATTATACCAGTCTCGAGCGCAATTTTCGTTTAATGCGTTAAAAATCGGTACCAATAAACGTCGACATCATGATCTCGATGGCATTCATAGGTCTCGTCGTTAGAACTCGTTCATTAGGAACTCTGGTCGATCTGTGGACAATCGATTAGCATTTTCCTCGCATTTGAACCTCTGTGAAAGTATCGATTTCTTGGAGGCTCATTGCACACCCTGAGTATCGATTTTCTTCTATAGGTTTGGATGGAGGATATATCGATACATCTCAATCAGTGGTGGCTCGAGAAATCTAATATCGATTTCCTCGTATTTGTATATTCATGCAAAAATAATGTATGTAAATTGTATGCTTGGAGTTTCAATTGGACATCCTGAGTATCGATTCTTTTCCTTAGGTTTATGTGGAGGAAACATTGTTACATCGAATCAGTGGCGGCTCGAATACCGTCGACTTCCGTTATTCTCTTTTTTTTCTTTTTTATATATTTGAAACAACAAGTTGGAGCTGGGGCACGACTGCTCCCCAGCCCGAAGAAAAAGTTTTCATTAAATGACTTCTTCAAATTTGAATTCATTCATATTTTTATAATTTGTTTAAGGTGAAAAGGATTAAAATGGATTGGTACAAAGGGTACCATAAAATGATGGAACTGCCCATTTGGACAATGGGCAGTTTTGAATTTTTTCCGTTTTTCTACTCTATGAACATTTGCATGAGTATCGATATTTTTGAGATTCAATTGATCTTCATGAAGATTAATTTCGAAGTCGACTGTTCAGAAACTTTTCTTTTTCAAAACTTGGCAGCGTAGCCATCCCCAAATGATACAAAAAAATTGAAGTAAAACAGTCCAATTAAAACTTTCTCGTGATCTGGTGCACCAGCTGGCACCGTGGCAAAGAATTAATTTACTTTCCATGTACCTTCGATTGTCATTTACCAACACCTACACTTTCATAGCCAGTAGTGTACCCAGGAATCAGTCGATCTCCCTCTTTGCCCATTGGAACGCATGTGTAAGAAAAAAAGAGTGTTGGAGGGGGGGGGGACGTTACTTTATCTGTATTCTCTTTTTTTCTAACACATTCCTTTAAATAAACGAACATATAAATAAATTAAAATTCATGAATACACCGCTGCCTTCAGGGAACAGTCATATTTATCCTTCAGACAATCGATAACATTTTACCAGCCGTCAGTGACCTTTTTACAGCTATGTCGTAAATAGTTCAAATTTTAGGCGCACCGTTGGCACAACGTGCGCCTATTGAAATCGCCCTGATACTCAATAGAGTATACTACGCCCCCTTGTGATCAAATGGCGAAATGAGCTTTTTTGATGTCGTGAAATTTAGGTTGTGTCCTGTGTTTTTTTTATGCTAATTTCATTTGAAAAGTTAATGTTCTCCCAGCCACGACTGAATTCTGAGTTGGTTGGGAGTAATTTCATGTTCATTGATTGACGTTTTTTTAAAGTTATTCTATGTCAAAAATTTCCAACCTCACTTTTTGATTATTTCAAATTTTCCCGGTATATATTCTAGGTGATCAAGAGAACCAATCATTTGCCGTTCTGAATGTTTGTTTTTTTGCATGTAAATGCAATTATTATAATTAATTATAGCGTGTGGTCAAACGCAAAACGGAAAGTCCCTGCAGCAAGAACTCTGAACATTCCTTATCTCAATACTCAGAATTCTCATTTAATTACCAAAAATTACTGCGCATCGAAGAGGATCTCTTATTATTCAGCCCTGATGTCGTTGTTTCCATAGTGGTCCCTGCCCTAACCTCCTCCATATTTCCTATCAAATTTCAGCTATTTGTTTACGCTCAACGTAATAAAATTACTCTGCTTGCGTTTAAAGTAGCTATGACTCGTGAATTGGTAAGAGTTCAAAGGTTCAACAATGGGACCTCTGAATAGTGTGATGTGCTGACTTGCTTTATATTTCCATCATGTTGTTATTGTATGTGAAATTTCTTAGTCCTATTCAGAACGAAACAAGGAAATGCTTCTTATTTCGCTACTTCTACATTTTTGGTTTTGAAGGTCCTAAAGGAAGTCAGCCCTCTTTCAATTTTAAAGAAATGTGCTTTGCGGTCAAATTTTCTGACATTTTATTTAGTCTGGCAACTCCCGTCAAATGACTTAGCGCTTCAAGGCATCATTTATTCAATGCAGTTATTTCGCTCTTTCTCTATTTACAAGTAAATTTCTAGTACTCCAGGAACTTCCTGATTTCTTATGCTACCACCTTATGCTACATCTGTTGTACTACTTATGTTGATTTAAGCTGTCACTCTCCTTATATGTCTCAAAGTATCTTGAGACACTCAAACTGGTTCCTTAATCATATAGTTTGGTGGTCCGCTAACCTTTGACAGTCACCTATTTTGTCGAAGATCATCATCAGTCATGCCTGAAAGTTTAGCGCTTAGACTTTTGTACAAAATTGGGATTGCGCCTCACAATTTGGTGACAGTTAAGTTAGCGTCACATGATGAAATATGAATCAGCGCTCCATTTCTTTCTGAAATTTGTGTTACCGAGTCAATTTCTTCTGAAAATTATGTCAGCGTACGTGCTGTTTTTTACTGAAACTTGAGTGAGCGCACAGTTTTGAGCAAAAACATTTTCAAACGCTATAAGAAAAAAAGAAAACAATACGGCATTGGAGAAAATGGGGAAATTGAGTTAGTGCTTATACTTTTGCTGAAAATTAAAGTCGTGCACCACAATTTGGTTAAAATTAAGTTATGGCGCTTTTTTTTGCTGCAAAATGACTCAACGCGCCATGTGTTTCTGAAAATTGTGTGATCTTATCAAATTCTTCTAAAAATTATGTCAGCGCATCGGTTTTTACTGATACTGAGGTGAGAGCGCTAATTTGAGCCAAAAATATTTTTAATGCTAATAATCAGAATTAGAGACTGATTAGGTGTGTTGAGGTTGGATCAGTCATGCCTAAAAGTCTACATCCGACGGAGATGGTGTGATTGTATTTTTACTTTCTCACTCAAATGAAATTAGAAAAATTGAGAAAGTATTGTATTGCGTTGGCGCAGATTTTTTCAAGGTATTTTGTTGCGATAGTTGGCCTCTCAGGACAAAGTCAATCATGATTTAGTAAAAGTAATTGCCTCTTATCATGTCTAATACCATCCATAAGAACATCCTTCCATCATATTTTCTATTTCTTAACCCTTTCTGACTTAGAGAGATTTATGTAAAAAAAATCTGTGGCGTCTGTCCGTCAGTCCGGCTGTTTGTCACTCCGTACCTAGGCATAAGTTTTGAACCATTGATCCTTATGCATCCAGATTTTGCACATTTTTTGCTTTTTAGTTTCCCCCAGAGGTACTTTTTTTTTTTTTTTGAAATTTTGATTTTTAGGGTAGTTATGGGGAAAAAATTATTTTCAATAAAATCAATGGTAAAATGGATAAAAATGAATAAAAATGAATAAAAATGGAATAATTCAAGTTTGGCTCAATCAATTTTGATGAAAGTTAGCAAAAAAATATCTATTTTCAGCCTACTATAGAATGAACCACTTATAGTTCCTTTATTCATTCCTTCGGACTGTTTAAAAAATCAAAATAAGCGCGCTCGAGCCAAAAAATAGAATTATCGTGAGAAATCAATCTTAAAACTTGGAGTCAATCAATAATGGCTCCATGAATTTTGATAAAACTTTGTGCACACAATCTACTATCAATAAACTTAAATATTTTCCTCTCTGTGTCACCAAAAACAACCGATAAAACCATTTCTAGAGGTAATATAGGTGCGATTGAGCAAAAAATTTGGGAATATGAACAAATAAAAATATAATCCTATTATTTGGGATAGTTCAGGTTTGGTTCAATCAATTTTGATGAAAGTTAGCGAAAAAAATCTACATTCAGCCTACTATAAAATAAACCACTTATAGTTACAATATTCAACCCTCAAAACCGTTTAAAAAATCAAAATATGCGCGCTCGATCCAAAAAATGGAATTATCGTGAGAATTTAAGTAATCTTAAAACTTGGAGTCAATCAATAATGGCTGGATGAATTTTCATGAAGCTTTTTACACACAATTTACTATCAAAGTACTAACATATTATCCTCTCTTGATCACCATACACAACCGATTAGACCTTTTCAAGAGGTAATATAGGTGCGATTGAGAAAAAAATATGGGTATATAAGCAAATAAAAACATAATCTTATTATTTCGGATAATTCAGGTTTGGTCCCATTGATTTTGACAAAATCTGGCAAATAAAATCTACAATTGGTTTACAAAAGAAATTAGCCCTTACAGTTACAATATACAACCCTTAAGAGAGTTTAAAAAATCAAAATAGGGTGTTTGACCAAAAAAAAAAAAAGAATGAAAGTGAAGAATTAATTTTAAACTTGGAGTCAATCATTAATGGGATTGATTTTGATAAAAATGTTCACAAACATAATGTGTTAAAAAAATACACTAAACACTGCACTGTGTGCACTAAAACATTTTTCTGGTACAGTCCTCATAAAAACCTTACGACCGTTTCGAGGCGCAACATAGGTACGATCGAGCAAAAATCTTTTGAAACTAATTGTAAGCAAATATTAAGACAAACATAATATTTGCAATAAGTAATTCAAGTATGACTCAATTAAGTTCGATGAAAATTGCATCAAAACGTTTGCAACTAGCCTAGGTAGAAATTTCTTTTCAATGTATTACTACAATATTCAACTTTTAAGTCTAAAGCTGTTTAAAAGCAATATAGGTTCCATTACACCAAAAAATAGAATATTCAAGGAAAATTAATTTTATAAAGAAAAGTCAATCAAAAATGGCTGAATAAATTTTGTTGAAATTTTGTTTGCACAATCTACGACTTAAGTACATCTTTGGAGGGGGGTTAATCTATTAAACAAAAAAAATTATTTCGAATATCCACAGTTTGAAAGAAGAAACCAAACATAGTACTCAATGGAGGAAATGCAAGAATCAATATTTGAAATTTGAGGGGGGTTTGGGGATCTCCCCCAGAATTTTAAAGGGGGGTCTGGAGGTATCCCCCAGCATTTTAAAGGGGGGTTTCGGGGTCTCTCCTAGTATTCTAAAGGGGGTCTGGGGGGTCTCCCCCAGAATTCTTTAGGGGGTTAGGGGGTCTCCTCCAGAATTCTTGAGTGGTGGGGGGGGGTCTGGGGGTCTCCCTCAGATAAAAGTGATGTGAGAAAGTGTTCGTAGGGTATTCTCTACAGTTTATTTTTTATCATTTCGAGATTTGATTAACGTATTTCGGCCATTGTGCGCGGATCAAATGCTTTGTCACCAGTCGTGGGACGTCATGGGGACATTTAGGAGAGATGTCTTTTGACTCACTGTAACTTCTTTATCTTTTCTTACGTTTTGCCATGGCGTCCTTTGTTTTACTTGGCATCACACTTCACGTTCAAATTTTTTACCGGGCAACCAAAGAACGGTGCCAGCTAATGGAATATGGCAACATTGTTTTTCTCTACTCTAACACATCATGAAAAATAATCGATTCTTGGTGGTCCGATTTCTTCTTACTACCGATCACTTTTTCATGTCCCTATTTTGCGGGAAATACTATATCGTTAACTACCTTTTTACTAAAGGGGGTTCAAAATTGTTTTATGAGTATTTGATTGTTTATTACGTGCGTTTAGTGATGTGCAGTGGGAAATTCGAAGGATTTGTTCTATGATTGTCCGTAGTGGTCCCACCGCCCCCCCCCACCACACGACGCACACAGGTTCAGACCCGAACTTTTGCTAGATATGGTGGAACATCTGAGGGGTTGGTTTAAGATTGTCCGTAGTGGTCCTAACCTCGCCCCCCCCAATCGCCACACACCGGTTCGGACCCAAACTTTTGCCGCACAATTTTTTTTTAGATGATTTTTTGAGAATCCAAGGGATTGTTCTAAGATTGTCCGTAATGGTTCTCCCCCCTCCTCCACTCGCCGCACACAGGTTCGGACCCTAACTTTTGCTGGACCATTTTTTTTAGATGTTGGAAAATTCGAAGGGATTGTTCTAAGATTGTCTGTAGGGGTTCTACACCCCCCCCCCCCCCCCCCCTCGCCGCACACAGGTTCGGACCCTC
Organism: Trialeurodes vaporariorum; assembly: GCA_011764245.1. NCBI lineage: Eukaryota > Metazoa > Arthropoda > Insecta > Hemiptera > Aleyrodidae > Trialeurodes > Trialeurodes vaporariorum. The sequence goes on from VMOF01000002.1 coordinate 30,037,211, forward strand.
ACTTTTGCTGGACAATTTTTTCTGAGGTGGTGGAATATTCGAAGGGTTTGTCCCATATAAGATCGTATGTAGTGGTCCTAACCCCTACCCACTCACCGCATCCAGGTTCGGACCCGGTTTTTTGCTGGACACATTATTTTTGAGATGGTGGAAATGGAATTTGACTCATGAGGACCAAATTTGCTCAAGGTGCGCCTTCTCTGACACTGTAGTGTCAGAACTATCTGCTTGTTTAATCTGGCAACACCGTGTCCTCGCAAATCGTCCAGATCCTGGCTCATTTGCGTAAGCCTTCAGATTTCATAGCCGAGTTTTAAATGAACCCGACTTTTGTTGTCGCATCTCATCGTCCATCAAAGCCGCCACGGAGAGATGGAGTTTGGGAAAGGGGAAATGGGCTGAAGAGGGAAGGGGGGGAGGGTTACAGTTTCGAATGCCTCCAGGTGCTCGCCACCTTTCCGGACTCCTCCGCGCGTTTCACTCCGGGGTTGAGATTAGTAGATTAGCGCGCGAAATTTGAAATGCTTGACAAGAAAATGAAACTATTGTTCTTGAATTTCCCTCCCCCATCCCGAACCGTCGTTGGTGCACTCGTCCGACGTATTCTTTCATTTCCGCGACAGCAGTTCGTCCTACGGCTCCGCTCGGGTCACGCTCCGTGATTTATGGGAAGGAAATTATAAAACATTTTCAAACTCGGTCCGGGCTATTTCATCCTTCACCCCCTTTTTTTTACAGAACGGCAGAGACGTAGATTTTCTCCTCCCCCTTTTTTTTTCATTACTTCCAATTTGATGACTTGCTTCATAACTTTGCAAATCAAAAAATCTTCAGGTGCACATTGTCACTTAATTTCTCTTTCATTTCCCTCTTACGTCCTGATTCTTCTTATTCAATTTTTTTCTTCTCTCACTTCTCAAGACTTTCTTTCCTCATTACGTCCGATTTCATCTGCATCTTATTCTCTCTCCGTCATAGTATTTGAATCAAAGATCCGACTCTTTCGTTTACAGTCGATCACGCGATTTGATTCCGGATCCAATTTCAGCTGTAAGTCGAACACCGGTATCCTCGCACTGTTTAATAATGTAATGCACGGCACAACTTGCCCAACTTGATTTTTTAAGCGTGCTATGTGTACTTACTGTGTAGTATGTCATACCTCTTCCTCTCGAGTTGGTGTATTCAATGGGCATTTTTAATACAATGTAGAGGTCAAAGCCTTCATTACTGTGTGACTTTGATTCCACACCCATAGGGATTTCAACAGTTCCCAGTTTTCGTGTTATATTGTGTATTTTGGGAAAATATTGGTGTATTTTAAAATGAGAAACTTAAAATAAAAAATTGTTTGTAGGTATGATTTTATGCCTTTTAACGCCTTTGCTTGTTTTTCTCAACGCAGGTTTGTTTTTGAATGTTCCAGGAGCGCACCAGATGGATATGTCGGGATTGGTTGGTGAGACGATCCGACTACCGTGCACAGTGAATACAGAGCGATGCGGGGACTTGCACAGCATTAAATGGTACCGTGGATCATCCCGTATCTTCGTCTTCAGCGAAATGGCCAACATCGCCAAGGCAGAGGGTGACTACGCTGAAAGGTTAGTGAATCAAATAATAGTTGGACCATTTATATCATCCGAGGTAAATTGGTAATTTGGTAATGATGCATGCATCATAGACATGTCGCTAGAGGCTTTACATTGTCCGCAATGTTGAGTGGTAAGTATCCGTTAGTCGGTTCCTAGAGCTGGTTTAACCATAGTCAATGATCATGGACTGATGCAGAGATGTCGCAATGGCCGTTCTCCTTTTTTTTAATCCGCCCACACCCACGGTTCTCGAGGCGCAATATAAATAAAAAAGTGGCGTCGAAAATTATTTGTGCCGCATATCACTAGCAAGGACGAAAAAAATCTGGCCGAGGTTGGCAATAGTCGATGCATCTACTAACTCAATATGTTGAATGTTGAATGGCATTTTTTGCATTGCTTATTGCATTCAATGCCCTGCATGCTAATCTTTGAAACCGTTCGATAAAGCTGGTAGGCTAGATTGGAGGGTTACCAATGATCCCTCCGAAGTGTTTGTCGAAAAGTAAAGCTCTATAACCCGATTATTCTTCCGCTACTTTCGATAAGCTTAAAGATTGCCTACCACAACGGTGTAGCTTATCGAATGTAGTGGAGGAATACTTGCTCACTCTAAAATATGAAGAGCCCAATGGTCACCCACAATTCAGCCAGTCTACCAGTCTTATCCAATGATTTCAAAGATCAGCCCGTTGGTATCTTTGTCCCAGCTAGTTGCTTGATCTTCACTATCTACAGTTCCCGCTTAGTAACCACACCGATCAAGTATTTAATAGATTTGTTCACAATTTCCGGTTTTAATACGGGTTCGAGTGGTGGGTGGGCGAGTGAGAGAGCAGTGGAAGTTTTTCTGAAGTGTTAATGGAGGGTTTTTTTTTCTCCCCTCGGAATAACGAAAGAATGCTCACAGTGCATAGAGAAAACTTTCCATGTCGGAAGGAGCGCGGAGCCAGGAATAGAGAGGGTAGACATTACTTTGAAGTGAAGTTTGAGTAAGAAACTCTCGTCACAGAAGAAGCCGCTATCAGTGTTGCCATATCATTTGACTTCTCCGATACTTAAAACGATTATTATTATTATTATTATTATTATTGTTATCATCATATTATATCTTAATTATATTATTTTATTTCCAATCTAAAGAAATAAAGCGGACGAAATTAAATTTGAAAATCAAAAACTAACTACAAAATATTTAAATGAAAAATAGCAATAATCATTTACTCGGAATAAGGGATGGATTTTACTCTAAAAATAGATTTTCTGACTAGGAAAACATGGCAAAAAAATCGATCCTCTTGGGAGTTGAATTTGAACCTCCATTTAATCGAGACTTTTGTTTGTTGGAAATTGGATATTGAGCAAAAACAATGAAAAAATTGGAAATTGGTTAATCTAGCAGAAAATAAAAGGAAACAAAAAAAGAAACGAAAAAGTAAAGGGGTAAAACGAACGAGCGCGTGTATTCGGTGCTAGAGCTTAATTGTTTTAGAGGTGTAGGCGCACCTAAACAATAATCTTTGGCGATTTTTCAACTTTAATTCCTTCAAATCAAAACCGAACTTGCCTCTGACTTTTTCCTTTGGCTTTTAAACTGTTCCTCATTGAAAAGTGAACGCTCATTTTCACTTTCATTCATTTTTATCGAGTAATATCAAAAATAATATTGACAAATTCCAAAGATTATCGGTCTAGGTGCGCCTACACTTCTGAAACTATCTCTACATTGTTGCTTGAAGTGAAGAGCTTAGTCAACTGATCAGATTCAGTGATTTTACATCTAATGTGCAGTTGCCAACCTATTTTTACTTACACAAAAAGACTATACTAAGGCGTAGTGCCACATGACATATTCCAACATTGCTCAGGTTCAGATGGGAAAATATATCCATTATTATTTGACTGTTTAAGAATTGATATTTTTTCCCCCCTTTTCTCTGGTCTTTTTAGAGAAAACAGCGATACGACAATATTGACCGTTGCGCTGTTCATTCGTCAAAATCCGTTCCTCTCCGCTTAAAACTGTGGAAAAAAATCGATCCTCTCGGCCAATAAATTGAACCTCTAAGTAGTTTATACCTTACTATCGGTTCAAATGAGAGAATGAATAATCTAATTTTCTCAACTCGATACTGTTTTTCCCGCATTTGTTCTTGAAAAAGGAATTGTGTGATACTGAAAAATTTTCCGCTACATTTGCGACCGTTTACGGTGCGGGTGCGCACACGGAGAAAAAAGACTGGTATAATTTACCACCAAAGCTCTGGTGACTTTTTCCATCATTCCGGCGAAATTTACCATCATTTTTTGCTAAGTTCAAAATCAGCTATCATGATGGTAAATTATACCAGTCTTTTTTCTCCGTGCAGGTATTGAAATTAGCTCCTTTCTAATTAAACTTATTGGACAGAATCGATGCTCTTGGGCATTTAATTGAACCTCCAAGTAATCGATATTTTGTCATGGATTCCAATGGAAAGATACTGAGATTAAATAAACCTATTTTTGTTTTTAAAGAGGAAGTCGTGAGATATTGCAACACTGTCCGCTACGTTAGCACTTGTTTGTACAGTTCATTCATCGAAATCTGCAGTAAAAGCTGAGCCAAGCAGAGAGAAGAAACCATACTGAAATCTGTTTATGGGGTTAAATGCGGGGAGGCTCAATAGGAAGGGGCTTGTAAAGAATGAGAGTGAGGGGAAAGAAGGGGGTCGGAAAGAAATAAAGTTGTGTTGTTAATTCAGGCACCGCTCTTTGACTTATCGCGCAGTTTAATCTCGTGGAATGCCAACGTCTTATTGTTGACGGTTTCGAAGGAAGAATCCAAAATTTCGTTTGTTTTCTGAACTCAAATTGGATGGTCCTGGCCATTTTTTCCAGATTCTTTTGAATTTTTACTGTATATTTTTAAACGAAAAAACATTATAGTTTCACCAAGAAGATAGATTAGTTCTAGCATTTTTTTCCCTCGTTACAGTTTTTCCGTTGTGACTTCCGTATCCTTTAAAGAAAGGACGTCAGTTTTTCCCTTTTAATTTGATTTGAAAGCTTCAATAGTAAAATGAGTCGAGACTCAAAGAATATTTTTATTGCAGAGAGATCAAAGACTCAAAGTTATAAAACTGGGATGGAGGTTTGTTTTATCCAATTGGAATGTGGTAACTCCACCCCCCTCCCTCCACCAGTTTAGAAAAATATCTTCGGTTCGATGGAGCAACAGTGATCATTATAAAATCTTTCTTTATAAAAAATTAGATACATCTACCCATAAACAAAAATTTAAAATAAATAAAAACCAATTTAAATTTTAAAAAAAAAAAAAAAAAAAAAAAAAAAAAAAAAAAAAAAAAAAAAAACTTTTAATATAAAAAGTAGTGAAAACAAAACAAACAAAAAAACAAAACAAAACAAATAAACAAAAGTAAATTTCGTTTATTTTTATAATCATTTAACGAGCAAGCTGTATTAATTCTCAAGAATTATGTGTGAGATTATGAAAGGTATTTACGGTGGAAAAGTTTTGATTTTCATACAGTAATTCTTCGATGACTAATAATGATACAAAACTTGAATATTCAAAAATATTACCGACCCCACCTCCCACTCTTCCCCTTTTTCATTGTTTAATCGGTCAATCGGTGAGATTTTCTCTAAACATCGAAAAGTTCAAATCGGTTGATGCTTGTACAATCAAAGCCATGAAAATTGAATGAGAAAATAAAAACAATTATGTTTTCCTTATAAAGATCCTTTTGCTCAAAGAACAATTTTTCATAATTTAATTCATCAGGAAAATTAAAAACTACTGTCAAAACTCTTGCGGGATTTCTTTTCGTGAACTTTGGCAACGCCTAACATTTCACAACATTGCATCTCGTTCGTTCAAACCCGTACAAACGGTCGAATTGAAGGGTGTTCTTGGTCCACCCTATTATTCGATATTTTCCTTGGGTTTAAATGGACAAATGTAATTTTTTCCAAATTGTGTCCTTCGCCATTCTTCGTGAAAGAGCGTAATTTAATAAAAGCTCCGATTGTCTGGTCGTTATGGGTTGAAAAGCGATCATACTGTTTTCGATGTTCGCAAGTTTAGGGAACTTTTTGCGATGCAAATTGGCTACACTGGAAGAGACTCGCCGTGACGCGATGCGACGGAACGACCAACCGATTTGTTTATTTGATCGAACTTTCCCTCTTCTTTTTGCTCTCTCCTCTCACGTCAACCTCTTTATTCTCTCAATTGAAGTTCATTCAGGAGAAGCTGAAAGGGGAGGAGGGAGTTGAAAGTCGTTTCGCGCACTTAAACGCAGCCTTTGCCGACACCACCACAAATCAATACTTACTGGTTTCACCTCTTCCCAAAAAAAGAGAAAAAAATGAGATTAATAGGGGAGCTCAATGCACTTTTGCTATGTCGGAACATAAACAGAAATCCCCATGCTTTTAGAGTAGTCCGACGAAGGGATTGAAAGCAAGTCGTTTCATTTCCTTTTCTGTGTTTTGATATGGGCAGATGAGATCGAATCGGGAATTCTCAAATGTGAGAATCATTACACACGGGACACAGTTCCTTAGCTCTTTTCGATGTTCCTGTGTCTTTCTATGAGATATATCGTTGATATTATCTTCTGATTTGGTGGAATGGATACGTCATATAGCTCATTCCTCGTTGAAACTTCGAGCCGAATTTTAACAAGTGTGTCGATTTTTCCTTGAATTGTCCTCAACTTGAAAAGTGCGTTAAAGTGACTTGATATACATGAAGGATTAATAGAGAATAAGGGTCAACTGGAGGAAGATCTAAGACGAATACAGCAAATGGGTAACGGTGAAATGTTGGATTATGAAACTGATGGAATACATTGTAGTGACGGTTAAATTGATAGAAATGTAATGAATATTTTTTGAGAAAATTAATCACTGAAGACGGAAAATGTGAGATTTGGAAGAAATCCTCCAGATGTCGACATTTTTCTAACCTCAATTTAAAAATTTCTGAAAAGATATCTGTCCCATTCCTATCAATTAACCTGCTCTCAATGGATTCAATCAATTCCATTCCAAAGAGCAATCAAAAGTCCCCATAAAATGGTTAGGATAGCGTTGCATAGTCGAATTACAATCGAATGATGTCACTATCGATTGTACGGCTTCTGATTGGCTGGTGAAAGCATGGGCCCTGTGAAAGCGCTCTTATGGAAATTTAACATGGGATTTTCAACTTTGCTTCATTTTAAGTTAAATTTCAAAAAAACATTATTCTTCCTTACCTTCGGGAAATTCAAATTATATTTTTTTGAGACTATTACGAAGAGATTGATGGGTCATATGACATACATTTCACTTCATCAAAAAAGTAACAGAGGAATGTGAATTTGAAACTAAAATTAAGGGTAATTTTTTGCCGTGTTTCCCACTCTTCGCACGGGTCGGGCCGAGTGAGTGGTGTAGCAGTTGTTTTTTTCCAGTTTTCTTGTTTTTGTGTAGTGAAGATGGTTTGAAATGCTTGTAAAATTCATGGTATGAAGGAAACACGCCGATTTCACGAAGAAACCCAAATATTTAAACGCAAAAACTCGAAATAATACGACGTTTAAGCCGCTCACAATCGGACGTTACGGCGAAAAAAAAAAAAAATCCTGATAGTTCAATTTTCAATTTCATATTTTTCTGTTAAGTTTGTGATGAAGTGATAACGTGATAAGTGGAAACGATCGGCCGAAGGAGAACAACGCGGAATGAATCGTGAGTGATCCGAGGATAGATTAGGTTAGGTAACTATTCGTGCTTGGCAGAGTTGGTATTGCCATGCTGTCAGAATGAAGGCGCAACTTGGGCGCTTGAATCGGTTGGTTGTTTTTGTTTCTCAACTGACATCTGTTCTGTTACTCTCTTCACCGGTGCAGTGGCGCGGCGCGGTGGCGGCGTAGTGACACTCTGACACCGTTGCTTTTTGTCCACGTAAACCCATTCACTTGTAGGATTTGAGGGACCTCACTGTGCACTCACTAGTTCCATATTTTTGCATGGGTTTAAATAGACAAAATATATCGTTGTCAGATTGCACACGGTACCACCATTTTTTATTCGTTTTTTTTTTCTTTTCGTGTTATCAGTTAATTGATCTTACGTGCTTAAAGAAATTGACTAGGTTAGTGTGTAATCCGCAATATTAGAGCCCTATAGTTTCAGGCGGGCCCAATTGCATTTAAAGATTAAATGCTGTTGTCTTATTTTATTTTTTCAAAAGGGAAACTACGAATAAACTTTTGTACATTTTATAGAACTTCTTTGTCTAAAATTCACTCCTCGGAGAGAGCACTTAGCTCAAAGTACAGATAGACCACCCTTATATGTATGCACTACGCATGCGTTTTGACCCCCAAACAAAAGAACTGTTTTTTTAAATTAAAAGCCGTTCCTCTTGCTTACTACGCAACGTAGAACTTTTTAGTTGGTATCAACATGTTCCTCGTGACAAAATCTGTGAGAACCAACCTTCAAATTTACTGCTTGAAAACCAAATGCAACAATCTTAGTTTTTGAATTCGTAGATCACGTTTTTTTGTTTGCGGTCTAAAACGTAATTAAAGAATACAAGCACATGGGTAGTCCATCTGAAATTTGAGCTTACATTAATACTCTCTAAAAGGAGAGTGAGTTTTGGACTTTTTCAATGGTCTCATCATCTCATCGTTATTTTTGCAACATTTCATATCAGAACTGATAGTCGATTCGTCGACAGAAAAACCTTGCGAGAACTTTATTTACCATATTTGATACTCAAACAAAATATGGCCACAGTCATATTCCACTCCGAGTGGAAACTTAAGCGTGTGAAATTATTAAAAACGACGTTCTTTATTACGCGTCGGTGTTCGCGCGTTGGACAAAAGGATGCGAGACCGCCAAGAAAATTTGAACTGCGGAAAATAAGAGCAAATGAATCAATAATTAATTTCGGATTGGCGTCAGACAGTAAATATTTAAATTTAATTTGCATCGCTCCCAGCCACGCTGTGCAGCGCCTTCCGCACACTGGCTCGAAGCAAAGTTTCTGCCGAACATAAGATGTTTTTATTTGTGGACTCAGGATAGTTGCCCTGTTGTAGATCTTCCTGTGTAGAACTTCTTCATAGGTCAGACCGTTTTTTAAGCTGTATAATGGGTCTGTAGTGAACTTTTACCGTTCCTAATATTAACATCAATGCTAATGTAAAATGATTCATGCACAACGATGCGCATTGCGCAAACTCAAAATTAGTAAACTCAAATTATATTTTTAAGAACAGCAAACAAAAAGTCACTTTCTTTTGCCATCGACTAGTCATTCAGTTGTTTGTTTTTTTCCTTGTACGCTTGTTAAGTGGGCGACTGTTTCAAGATGACCGTTTCAGCTGATCCCACGAAAAAACATGATAATTGTTTCATTTCTGATTTGCCGATCTTGCACTGCGAATTACCTTTGAACAGTGTCATCCCAAAATATTATGTAAAATGCGATAGTTTATATCATAAGAGTCTCGTTTAATGGGTCTGTTGCAAACTTTTGCTACAACGATAAAGAGTGTTTAATCATATGTAAAATCGCCCGAAAAGTCCATTGGTGGCATCAGAAAGTCATGAAGTGCGAAAATAAACTCACAAGAGACGTTTAATGAAATCCAAGATGGCGGTAAAATATCGAGCAATCTATATGCATGCACCTTTAACATCCAAGGATTGCCAACGTTGACAACCTCACACCTTCAGAGGTTATGTGTTTATTTACGTTGTGATTGGGTGAGATCGATATTGTGAGGTTGGCTATCCTTGGATGTTCGTGGTGCATGCATACAGGTTGCTCGATATTTTACCGCCATCTTGGATTCCATTAAATGTCTCTTGTGAGTTTATTATAGCATTTCATGACTTTCTGATGCCACCAATAGTCTTTTCACGCGATTTTACATGAGATTGAACACTCTATAGTGCTGTAGCAAAAGTTTTCAACAAACCCATTCAATGTATTTAAGACATGACAGTCATGTTGAGTTTCCGCGGAGTTAGTATCCTAGGTGGAAAGATTCAGGATCGACCGGTAGCTATAGTGGTAGCAGCAGAAAGTGAATAATTTTACTGTTTTTGATCCGAGGAATGAATCTTACTCATTTTTACCGTTTCAACCCATAGCCTCAAAAAGAGCATGTTCTGTTAAAAAGGATTTTAATGAAAATTTCATAATTTGGCGCTGATGGGTTTAGTGTGCGCATCATTTTTTTTTCATCGTTTAAATTAGATTTGCAATGCTTCAAATATCCTTGGCAAAAGTTTGCAACAGACTCATCAAAATTATCACTCTAATTTTACTATCTTGATCTTCTTGAAGTCCCTCGCAGAAGAGTGTTTTTTGCCCTTGTCTGTAAGCCCATTCGCAAATATTTACCCACCATTCAAACAGCGGTTCAGTCTTGTCGTTTAAAGATCGATTCTTCATCGTAGATTTAGGTAAAAGGTAAATCTACATTTAGAAATTATGATGTTTACAGATGTCCGTATAATGCTTTGTTCTGAGCCACTGTTTACCGCTCCAAGAGGGAACGGCGCGATCCGAACAGCACCTACACTATAAATTGTTTAGATACAGATATACGGTGCGATTCCGATACGCTTGCATTAAGCTACCGTGGATTAGTTATTCGTTCCTAATGCAACCATCTCCGTTCGCTCCCTCCCTATCTTTCCCTCCTCACCCCCGTTTACTGTAATCTTTATTGCCGTACGTAACCTCCTTCGAAAGGTGCTGTAACGGCGCGGTGGTTTTAATTACTTCTCTCTCTCTCTCTCTCTCCCTTTCTCGCTCGCTCTTTCTTTATTATTCCGTTTCTCTTTCTCTCTCCTTCACCAGTTTTATTCCTGATTTTATGCAGTCAACAAATACAGCACCTTGAGGAGTAATTCATGGAAGTTCCTTAAGACCTCCTTCAACCTCTCTTGCAATTTTGCCAACTTTGAAGCGCTGAAACCATTGCTTAAATAAATCATCTATTTTAAGTGTTTGATCAACCGCTCCGAGACCAAGAAGATCTTAAGCTCAGGTGGCGGACAAGTTTTGTCATGTGCTGAAAATTAGAAAATCGCAATTTTGGCCTTCAATATGATCTTAACTCGCTCGTCCAAAAAAAATCGATTCATAGATCGATTGGCTGATATTTTGCAGAAGTTTTAGTCCCTCTTCTAATCCCCTTCTCTCAGATAATGAAATTTGATATTCTTTTCTGAAAATGTAGCAATTTTTTACTCAAAACTCAAGACAAAACTAAAATCGCCCGCTAATTATACCGATCGAGTTATCAAACAAACTTTTCACCAACAATTTTGTGGAGATTCGTTTTTGTGACATAAATATTGATTCTTCCGTTGAACTGGTGAATAGTAGGTCCTATGAATCAAATCGGATCAGAGTCTGGCTATCGGAAAATTTCAGTGCATTTGTGGATTTTGGCCGTGATCGCTGTATCAAAATTTTAGGTATAAATATTGCGTTTTGGTACAGAAACCAATACAAAAATCGTACACCTGATACTGGCTTAATTTGAGTCGTCCCATTCAAGAAAGGTATTTATATAATTCCAATTTTTGGGTAAATTCGGTTTTCTTTGGCGAGATTCAAATGGTTTCATACTTTAATTTTATTTATCCTGTGAAAATGTATAAATTCCACACCTCTCACTTCCTTCATAAACAACTGCATTTAGAAAAGAGAATACATTGGCCCTTACGTGTGATCAGCAAATTCGATAGACTTTTTTTCCCTTTTTCCTTTTTCAAAATCAGAATTCTGGAACCATACCACTCTTGCACGGAACTCTTCATTCTATTCTTTAATCACTCTTTATTCATAGAAGACAGTTTTGCTAGCGCTTTTCCGAAGGATGTATCTTTAATCCGAATCTTTACAGTAACCCTTCAGGTCATGAATAAGGCTCTGACAAAAATATTTGAACGAACAATCGACCCCCAAGACCCTGAGAATAGAAACAAGATAGAAATGCTCGCAAGTACATTTCGACGTTTTTCCCAGCCGCAGCGCTCACCCTCTACCTTATACCTCCGTGCCCGGGGAACTATCCCAAATTACTTTTCGCAAACCGGGTACTTCTCATTAATGTCTTTTTACTTTTTCTTTTCTTTTTTTTTTCTTCTAGCTTCGGAAAAACTCCTCTCTCCCCTCTTCAACTGTAGGATCTCTTTTATTTCTACGAGAATCCTGACCGCGTTTTTCGGAACGAGGGAAGGAGAGAGTTATCAAGACAACCTGGTTTCATTAGGGGTCGAGTTAGTCCTGTTTAATTAACTCACCGTGCAACGCTGCCAGATTAAGATGAACGACGGTGAACGGTGGATCCATGAATTTGTCTTTTGCTTTCTACTCTCATTTGAATGCATTTGTTTCGATAGCAACATTGCATAAATTAAGAATAAGTCGAGGAAAATGAATCTTCCTTGTTTGGTCTTGAGCGAGCGGAGGACCATAGAAAGAAAAGAGAAAAGCGCGGAAGATGAAAGTGTCAAGTTGAGACGTAATGTGGGAAAGGAAACGCGAAAGAGAATTGTAAAATTTTGAATTATTAAAGAAAAAAGGTCATCTCAGGGATAGTTCCCAAAGGCAGCCAAGTAAAGCGCCACTCGGGAGGAGAAAAGACTGGGGAAATGCGAAGCGAAAGAATCGATACGTATCGATACAATTAATCGAAAAGAGAAAATGAGAAATCCATAGATCGGTCGATGGATCTATAGAAAACGCGAGAGCGAAAAAATAGAACAAACGGATGCGGGTGATTGACAGATCGATGTAGAGAGGATCGATATATCGATGAGAATCGAGAACTAAAGATGCGCGAGTTATTAAAGAACGAGACAATATGAATTCACGAAGTTCAAATGAAAGTAAAAGGTAACTCGATAGGAATATAGTTTTTAAGCAAAGTGAAGCGATTGAAATAAATGAAATGAATCGAAAGGGCCTCCTACGGGTTTGCGTCGTAGGGAAATTGCGGAAGCGCGTCGCAAGTTTATTCGCGGAAATGCATCGTGGTAGAAAAGAAAGAAAAAAAGAAAGAGAAGAAATGAATTGAATGTCAGGAACAATCGTACCAAACCGAACGCAATTAACAGAAAAAGTAATCTTTGGCGGGATTTCACATCGCCCGAAAAGCATCACCACAACAACGTTTGAGCAGACACGCAGACGGCTCAATGCAATTGAATATGAAATGCAAGATGTTCACTTTTGGACAGTTAATAAAACGGCAATTAACCGTCGTAAATCACAGAAGAGGTCTGTGTGGGATTGAATATTGATTGGTTCATTTTGTGAACTCAACAAAAAGTGCGTTTAAGAAAAAAGGGACGATCTAGAGGGGCAAACGGGTTGAATCGGCAGTCCGCGCGCTCTACATATAGTCGCCGGCGGCGAAATAATCAGTGACTCGCGGCTAGTTGACCGCCGCTGATCAGTGGTGCGATCTGATTGCTATGTCCGAATACTCGCGGACTAAATATTTCGCGGGGCGGGAGATTTGAATGCAATAAATACAACAATGCAACATTCCTATTTCAAAACAAATGACAGAGAATTAGGCAAACTTCTGTGACGAGGCATGGCGTCAGTACAAATAAGTCAAAAAAGTCAATGATTTTGAAATAAAAAAAAAAAACAACAACAACAACAAAAGAAGTAGGCGAATTTCTATCGCAACTATAGCAACTGTGCATAAATTACGAATCGGTCCTGCAGGCTGATTCTCCCTGTTTGGACGAGACGAGACGAGATAGCAAGTAACGATGAATCCCATTGGTTTAAATGGAGTCACGTGACAGATTTGAAGTCATTGTTGATCCGCGACGACGATCACGAGTCTTTTATTTCAAACTCATGACTCGCGATGGTCGTCGCGGATCATCAATGACTTCAAATCTGTCACGTGACTCCATTTAAACCAATGGGATTCATCGTTACTTGCTATCTCGTCTCGTCTCGTCCAAACAGGGAGAATCAGCCTGCAGGAAAATGAATCTTCTGATTTAAAATTAAACGAAAGAAGTTGGTATGGTTCCGTAACGAGGCAACTGTGCATAGGTTACTTAATCAGTCCAACTTGATTTCGAAAATAAATGTTCCTATCTTATATCGAACAGAAAAAGCATGCGATTGCTTTCCGTAACCAGACAACTAAACGTCGATTATAAAATCAGTCAATCTTGATTTTGAAAATAAATATTTTTACTTTAGAAAAAAAAACGGAAGTAGTAGGCGAATTTTCTATCGCAACCATAGCAACTATGCATAAATTACGAACTCATTCGATCCTAATTCTGAAAATATATATTTCTTTTTCAAATGAAATGACACAAGTAGGCTAATATTTTTATCGTAACCAGGCAACTCCGCTGTGAGAGAGAATGAATAGTTAGACAGGAGTTGGATTAAAGCTCCAGGTATAAAGCAGCTTCGGTCTCGGCCTCTGTTGAGTATTTTTCGGAAATGCTGCTCCGTTTGGTCGAACACTCATATAGGAATCGATCCCTGTCTGGTAATGACACGCTTACGGTTTATGAACGCCTTGATGAACCAAAACGAAAAAGACAGAGAGGCCGGAAAAGTAGGTTAGAGAGCGGTAGGATATATCGAAGATGTAAGAACATGTGTGATTATAGCAGGAAAATAGAAGACAGGAGTAGATATCCTTGTATAGTGGCCAGTGTTGCCAAACTGTTATACAATTTTTTTGGTCGAGGGAATTTTCTTTTTGTTTTTTTGAAACCGTGATAATTTGGTGAGGGTCGTTGAAGCCTGCGCATTCGCTCGAAATTTCGATCGGTTTGACCATTGCGCAATACTTCAAAAAGATGTTGATCTATCGAAAAATTTCGAATTTTGTCAACACATTTCTGATCGTAGAAGATTGATTTTCAATGAATGAATTGAATGATTTTAAATCATGAAAAAAACCTAACTTTTTTCCAACACTCAACAGTAAGTGACTGTTGATTGTTGTTTCGATGAGTGCCCGACCAAATTTGAAGTGGAAAAAGAGACACGGCACGTCACACTTTGCCTCTTTTGCCCTCACCAATGGGAATGTTGAATTCAGATGATTTATCTGATCAATGCATATTTAAACAATTCATACAGCCCAGCCCAACTCTAATTGATAAGGTTAAACCGTGGAGTGTCTTCAATTTTCAAATTTGTTTCGCTGAGTACAATCAGTACTTGCTTGATGCAAACCTGAAGTACTAGAACAACAACACTGATGAATGTACTTACCAGTCCCTCAGATTACCTTGTAATTAGTGGAACTTGACGAGTATCGTTGAATTCCTTCTATGGTTTATTAAAGGTACGAGCGGAAGTATCTGACGCAATATGAGCGTACATTAAAAAAAAAAAAAAAAAAAAATCTCAATCCCTGCTCGCACAGTCATCGGCTTAATTTATAAATCGAGTCCTCTCTCGCCTGAATACATGAATAGATACGATGAATTGATGGATCGCAGAGATTGATAAATCATTCAGTTCTGAGAGCCTATAATTAGTAGCCGGTGCCAACTCTTAAGAGGTCCTCCAATCATATGCGGATCACCATTATCAAGGGGCCACGCTACGTATATGAGCGTAAGGGCCTCGTGAATACTCAATACTCATTGGCAATGGTTTGCGTGTACATTCGCTTTCTGCGCCTTTAAAGCGCTTTTACGGCTACGTTGCAAGTCGATCAGATTTACGCTGCACTCGATGCGTGCCCTTCCCCCCCCCCCCCCCCCCGTGCATTCTTTCTGCCGTGAGATTTGATTCTCGGTGTATAATCTCTTGCTCTTTTTTTCTGCATCTCGTCCGATTAACAAATAGTCGACTTCACGGTATTAAGTTCCAATTATCCGGATTACCGATTATTTAGATCGCTCCATAAGCAATAATACAGAGAAAATCAGACGTGATGGTTTGTGTTTCCGTGCATTTAAAACAAGCTCCTAGCTTATCAGAGGATCGAACATGATTAACTCACTGAATTCAAAATCAATCATAATTCATTATATCAATGCGCAATTCATTTCTTTTAAACATATGTTATGAGCTCCTTTTTTGTTTTGTTTTTTATTTTTGTTCTTTTGTTTTTTGTTTTGTTTTTTTGAGCATGCATATGTAAAGGAAATGTGCGTGCATCCCCAGCATATCATGTGATCTAACTCTATGTTGCATTTGGTCTTTTTAAATCAATAATAATGTTGAATTAGAGGGTGTTCAACTGTTCATTTTGCACCAGAGAGATAAATCTTTTTAACTTGTTCAAATTGACTGAATGGAGCTTTGTGTGATCATTGCACGACACGTAAATTTTTAAATGTGTTGAAAGTTCACTGGTCATAATATTCATTATGGTCTTACTAGAAACGCTGCCCAAAAAAGTTGTCAATATTTCCTTAGAAATGAAATTGAATTGGGGGGGGGGGGTGTGGTCTAAATATGAATCGACCGATCCAATATTGATTTCAATTAAAAGTATATGTTTGATTCAAAAGAAACAGGGTAAATAGACATCGCAATGTTAAAGGCATAAGTTTCAAGGAAGTCAGAAATTGGGCAATTGATATCAATTTGTCAGCACTTCGTTATGCAAATGGACTAGTTTTTGGTTTTTTGTTTGTTTTTTCTTTTTAATAACGTAGCATTCTTTTTATTGCGACTGTGGAAGAAATTGGCTGAGTGGCAACAGTAATGCACTGTCAACAAAAGTATAGCTTATTGAAATAAATAATCGATGTATTATTATTGGCGTAGTTTGTAAATTTTCCGAAGCGTGAAGTCAAGAATTTTATTTGATAACTGCTAACTTGGGGACGATTTCCGCTTTAAAAAATTGATGCTGGCGCATGGTTCGATGCAGAGACGTTCCTTGAACTCAAAACTCCTCTAATCAGATCTCATCTCTCACCCTATAGTCATGGTTAAAGAACGGTCGCACCCAACAACCGATGAGCCCAGTCTCGAGGAATCTCGAGTTCAAAACAGAGGGTTTTGAATTGCAGTCTTTCAGTATTTTTATCTTTGTTGTTTGCGTGTCAATAGCAGGAGAGGGCGCGGCAAAGATATAGAAAAATCCAGCCACAATAGTCGATCATATTCGACCGGAGAAGAGAAGGGGGACTTTTGGGCTTTTGGGGCACGCATTAAAATGTCAAGAGCCGTTCACTGTTCAGTGTTCAGTGTTTAGCTCTTCAGGGTGAGTTAAGATATTGCCTTCGCGGCCGGAGCTTTCAAATTTCGGCGAGAGAGGGTGAGAGCAAAAGCTAAAGAATCGCCGCCAAATAACGCCTCCCCGGTCCCTGATTTGTGACTCGCATTAATCCCCGGCCCCCTCTGGCTTCTGACCAAAAATATATTTTCAATCTTAACCCCTCCTTCCTCCCCCTCATACACCCATCCACCATTCCACATCACGGTCGTCTCGTTTTATTTTAAAATATTTACACCGAGTCTCTGGGGGGAGGTGGATTTTGAGATCGCGAAAGGGTAGAGGTGAGGAGGTTGAAATCGAAGAAAGACTGAGGTCTTCTTACGGATGCAAATTGTCGCCGTCTTTTTTTGCGAATCGTTGCCAAATTTCATATAAAGAAAGTTTTTATTATTATTATCATTTTTATTATTCTTCTTATCGGTGATTTTGTTCTTCAACTCGATTTTCTCTTTTCTTTCCCTTCTTATGCCCCTCCTTCCGGTGCTTATTTTCCTCGTCTGAAGTGTGTAGTACTCACGGAAAGTTTGCAGGGATTCAAGAGGTTCGGTCGAAATCCAACCAACTCTACAAATGGGGCAGTTGCAAGGGTCTGAAATCGTGTGTTTTTTATGAAGAAAATAATAGTATTTTATGAGCTGAGAACAATGGTGCCTTTCGTTTTTTCCTAAGTGTCCTGGTTTTGGAGATACACACGTGTAAAGTTTGAAAACATGGTGGGCGTAGTGACGTCACTACGCGGAATTCCCATTTAAAACAATGTATTTTTGGCCAAAATTGCATCTTCGGAACAATGGGACGTAATTAGAAACCAAAAGGCATCTTTGTACTCAGCTCATCAAGTACTTTCACTTTCTTTATAAAAAACGCCACATTTCAGACCCTTGCAACTGCCCTATTGTTTAATGACGACTTGTTTTAGGAAAGAAGATTGTGCAACTGTAAGCATTATCTGTATTATACATAGATTTTAGACTGGAGATGCAGATGGGCTTCACCCAAGGAACACCTCAAAGATTACATTAATGGGCCGACTTAGAAGGAAATCACCTCGGCCAAAAAACGCGAAAAGTCGAAAGTTATTTGAAAGAGAAACATAGCTTTATTTATATTCATTAGTAAAGAACTCGGAGAGTGGAGGTGGGGGGGAGGGGGTTAGAAAAGAAACCAGCTTAAATGAAAAACTAATTTCAAATGGCGAAGGCAGAAATATTTAAGGACCCACATTTCAAAATACACTTCCAGCACTCTGCTTTCTTCACTGGTTTGCGCTTCTCAAAGCTTCCCCGACTTTGTACAGCTCTCTTGGCGCGTCATAAAATGGAGCAAGTCTTCTTGCAGTTTCCGTTAGTTCAAGCGTAAACGGGATAGTTGCTGGTTATGACCAGTAGCGCAACGAGAAACGCTCTATCCCTCTCTTCTCTTCATTGAAATGAAACTCGTGTGTTGGACAAGGATAGTCAAAGCGATGAAACCCTCTCTTTCTATCCTTTTTTTACTCATGCATTCAAGGGGGAAATGGAAGAGATGGAAGAGATCTTAGTTTCGCTACTGTATACTCACCAATTGTTTAAACGAGCTATCGCAACCCGATAGCTTTTTGAGCGGTCTCTTAGCTAGGCCGATCTGCAACGTAATATTAATGGTTTTCTCCCTTGCTGGGTGCCTCTCCCTCCCCCCTCTCATTCCCCCTTTCCCCACCACCTTGTGCCAACCTTCGGTTTGATTTATGCGCCAAACTGAGAATAAGCTGTAAAATCCACCTGGTTTCCTTTAAACTACTTCCTCGTCTTTATGGTTATTGCTTTCTTCGACTTAAACTTACCTGGAGAGGAGCAAGAAAATGCCAATTAATAATGAAACTAGGTAAAAGCGAGAATCTAATTCCCCCCGTCTCGCCGTATTTTGGCTCCTATCGTAGGCTTTTGAAAGTTTATAATTTGCAGTGATGGCAGCTCGAAAATTTCAATTATTCAGTAGCGAAGCGTGCAATCTGGCAACGTTGCAGTTTGCTGTTTAACTGCGTGAAAAAGATCGAGTTTATTACGGTGTGTTGCGAATATCTTAGAATTTGACTAACGAAATTAATTGTTGCCAGATTGCACGCTGCGTCTCTGAATACTTATATCGGTATCTCTCCCTTATAAATACATGTAAAAGGATCGATTCGGAAGAGGTTATTCAATTGAACTTCCAAATTCGATACTTGAACCCTCTAGGTTCAAACGTTCCTAATTTCACTTCGACATTCCACAGTTGCTCTTACTTTCTATTTTTCTCTTTCTTTAGAGAACCGACGAATAGTCATGATTAATTTTAACTCTGTATTTCTTCGTATTATGAAGTATAATACTCACATTCTTTGCGAAATTGCATTCAAATTATTTTTGGTCAAAAGATTAAAATGCGATTGGAAAATAAAACGTAACAGGGGAGTTAGGCCAGCCCGTTTACATCTAGAGAGCTTACACGGAGCCCTAAACTTGGGCATATTTGCGGGTAGATTAAAATAGGAGAAATGCGGGAGCTCGTATATACTTTCATGTGAAGACTACATGGAAAGACTTTATTTGTCACTTGCTATGTTGTACTAATTTTTATACTTTTCCTATCGTTCAAAAGAACGATTTTTTCAAGACAGTGGCGGCTCTTAAAGAATCGATCATCAGTGTTTTTTTCCCATTTGGACCTACGCAAAAGTATCGATTATTTATCGAGTCTTTCGGTTTTGAAAGCAAAGAAATTGGCAAATTACGTAAGCCGCCACTGCTAAAGTTTCCATCACCTAGCGATTTGGGCTTCGTCCTTCTTCCATCCTGCCCTGCCGTCTATTTGCACCTTGAATAAATTTACCCTGCTGAAGTACCTTCAAGTTTTCAGCTCGTAAACGATGCTCAAGAGAAATTGAAAATTGTTTGCAAAGACTTTCCGGGCCGCTTTTTCGCCGCGCCATGCCACGAAGAAAGATCTCTCACCGATTTAATTTAGAAGTAATAAAACAAGAATTCGAAGCGCTCCCCCACGCTAATGTGTCGGAAATATATGCAGTCTTACGGTCGGCGTGTTCTCAATTACCGCGACAGGTAAGTATGCTGCACACACATACACACACACTTACTCACATCGTCACTTACAATACGCTCACAGGCGCACCAACGACTACACCGTCGAGGATTCGATGATGTCACCGCACCGTCACAGGTATGGAATTTTAATATTAATAATAGAGGCGCTCCGACCAGACTCCAGCCCCCTCCCCCTCTATCCATTTGCTCCCGAATTCACTCGTCTAATGCAAGAGGACATTTTCACGTTGCCAAATCAGCTTGGCTTTGAAATAAATGAAGCATACATGGAAAGAGTATGATGAGACTTTTACACAGTGGCGTCGCGTGCAATTTGGCAACAATGTATTCTATCCATTTAAACTCATGTAAAAGAACGAATCCAGGGGTTGCACAGTGCACAAGGAAAATTCGATATATTTAATGAGTTGAAATGGAGCAGTTGCATTGTTGCCAGGTGGCACGCGACGCCACTGCTTTTGCAACTATTTCATAACTCTTTTTTTTAAAAAGAAAAATTGAACGAAATCAGAAATTTTCTTTGAAAAAAAAAAATGCTACTTAGTTCGAGGAATTTTTACAATGACAATGTAGGATACACGCTTTCTTATCATTCCTTTTCAGTGCCGAAGCGTGAAATTTGGCCGCAACGTATTTTCTCCATTTAAGTTCACCAAAATAATCGAACACCTCAGTCATCGGCGATGACCAGTCATTTCGACCTTTCTATTGAGTTTAGATGTAAAAAAGGAACGTTGCCAAATCGCACGCCTCGCCACTGTTTCTTTTGAGCCGTAAAAAAGTTTCAAAATTAGAGCAACATCGCAAGTGACTGACCACGTTCTTTATGTGTAATCTTCAAATACAATGCCGCATTGAGTGAAAATAAAATGAAAACTTTAGTGCTGAACAATGGAAATTGTAACGGAGTTAACCTCTGTCTTCCCGAAGGGGTCGCATAACCCAGAACTCGTTTCCGATTCCCTCCCCTCTTCCGTCCCCATACAGTGTACACTCATTAGATATTTTTTGACTCTTAGGCTCAGCCTTCCAGCAGGGAGTGAGAAAGTTCTTCTTCAAGTTTTTATGCCAAAAATTGTACCTTAGTTAATTTTATTTACTGTCAAAGTTGCTTGGGTCTATTATGGACATCGATCATGATATTGCGAGGACTAGAATTTTTTAGAAACTCGGAAGGTCAATTTTTTAAGTCTCAAGAAGCAATTTCTACTCAAAGATTTTTTTTTTTTGGTGTGCAAAATTTTCATTCATTTAGAGCCAGAGTATAGCCTCAACTCTATGAGTTTTGAGAGTACAATTAAAACCATATCTAAAGTAGGGCAATTTGAAAGAGGGTTAATGCGACTCCCCGAGGGGGCTTCACGATAGAAAAAAGCTCGGAGGAAATGAAGGTGAAAATTAATTTCATTACCAATCCAATTTTCGTCCAAAGAATACAGATGTGATTTGATTGAACTCCAATTAAATGAAAAGTTGATTCAATTTATACTAATAGAATACAATAAAAGTAGAGTAGGGCCAACCATCATGTTTGAACTCGAAAACGTGAGGTAATCTCGACGAAAGTTTGATTTGAAAGTACACCGAGTCCAAAGTCGCTCGTCCAGAATGACCTGATATAGTTGACCCTGAACCGTCGTACCTACTCTGAGGTAAAAAGCTTTTTTTAAATGCACAGCAAATACGGCGCCGACCCGCTTTCAGCCCATAAACCGTCAAATTTAGAACGAAAAGCTCTCCGCATCCGCGTTTATCGAACTTTCAGCCCTCTTTCTTCTACGACACTGATTCTTACGAGCATGTGGAGCTTAACCCACTTTGAATGGAAATCAGATACTTTGTTTTTAGTTAAACTGGAAGTGTCTCTTTATACTTATGTTTCTAATCTTCTTAGAACCCTCTTGATGGTTTCTGATTTTAAAAGTTTCATTTCATTGCAGAAACCGCGGTTTCAGGAACGTACGTCCAGTAACTTTCGTCCGATTTACATCAGCCCAATAATACAATATTTCCACTTAAATAATTTTGTTCGTCTCATCTTTTTGACCAAAATGGTATTCAATGTCCATTTTGCATTTTAATCCATGGGAGGAATTGATAAAGTAGCCGTTTTTACAATATTAATAATTGCTAGTGCTTGCGGGAAGATAATTCGATATATCGAAACTCGAAGTTCGATTTAGACCATTTTTCGACCCTGTAAAAAACTGATCCTATCGTGTGATACATCATTCAAAAGCACATAAAAAACCAAGAATTTTAGTGCAAACCGGAAGTCAATACCTTTTTTCGCGGTCGAGATATTGCAAGTCAAAGTTTAGTCTTTGATTAGGGCTTACCTTAAACTTTGACTTGCGATATCTCGACCGCAAAAAAAGGTATTGACTTCCGGTTTGCACTAAAATTCTTGGTTTTTTATGTGCTTTTGAATGATGTATCACACGATAGGATCAGTTTTTTACAGGGTCGAAAAATGGTCTAAATCGAACTTCGAGTTTCGATATATCGAATTAGAAAAATGATATCGGACTTTTGATTGCGCCAAAATGCACAACTTTTTACGCCTTTTCGAAAGAGGTATTGAAAGATAGGGGTTGCCATTTGAAAATTTTGATAAATGGGGGTTTTCCCGCCAAAAATGTTAAGGTGCCTGAAAGTCGACTTCCGGTTTATTTGATTGTGAATTTGTATTTTTTTCTTGAAAGTACTCATCAAGTAGAGCATTTTACATGTGCAGTTTTTTGTTTTACGACTTTTTTGTAGGAGTTAAGAATTTTCGAAAATGGGTCCTATATCGATCTTCGACCTTCGATATCTCGAAAACGAAATAAGATATCGACTTCCGGTTTAAGCCAAAATGCTTAGAATTTTACCCTCTTTCAAACGAGGTATCACAAGATAGGGGTTGCTATTTGAAAATCTCGAGATAAGGGGGGCACCCCCCCTGAAAACCCCCCAAAAACCAAATTTTGGGTTGTGGCAGTATTTTTAAATGAAACTTCAGGTCCGAGTTACTATAAAACCGATTTTTCCAGATTTTTTTATCGTCACCCGTTCAAGAAAACCATAGTGAGCAGGTTATGTGAAACACCCTGTATACTCTAGCGCACTCTCAACCATATTACACTGAAAAAATTGGTAGGGTTACTCTACCCTCAGGTGGCTCCTCTATTGTGTAATTTGTATCGATGTGGATGGTCAATAGTTACAGCGCGATGATTAAATAACACAGGCATCTTCTGTAGTTATTATATTCATGTGGTCAATATTCACTGTCATACCGTTAATATTTACCATTTATCGTTTTTTTTTTTTTTTTTTTTTTTTTTTTTTTTTTTTTTTTTTTTTTTTTTTTTTTTAAAACCATCCAAATTGCTGCGCATTACAACAAGAACCAGTTATTTACCCATCCACTTTTTTCAGTGTTTGTTGTTGTTGATTTTTTTAATGGAGGAGTCTGAAGTTTTATGAGCCCTTGTCCCTCGGACGGACGACCCGCATCCTCGACTGCCGTTGAGTTGGCCGAGGGCAGGGAGTAACTGAAGAAAACCCCCCGCCCGTCCCCTCCCGCCTGCCTCCCCACTCCTCCTACTTCCAATCTTCTCGTCCTCTTCCACGTTTCGCAAGCGCTCACTCAATTTCCGCTGGAACTTGCAATTAGTCTCAAGTAGCAATTAAATATAGGCTTTAAGTGCTCGTGCACACTTTTCAGCGCGAGACGCGTCAGGACGCGCGCAAGAGAGCGAGCGAGAACGATTCTTTAAAAGGTTTAAAAGCGAAAACGCTTACATTGTTTTCATTTCAGTGATTTTCGTTTTTGTGTACAAGTGTAACGGAGGAGGGGGGGAGAAAGGGACCAAGAAAAAAGGGGGGGATCACTCACAATATTCGAGGGTGTTCTCTCAAGGTGTTTCTCGCTCGTTGAGGTGTTTCAGTCTCGACAAAATGAACAAAAGTGACGCCAGCGAATCATTAGTTCGATTCCGCATTGTTACCGGCGAGGTTGCCTGATTTTCACGCATGCATTTTTGACGAGGCATCCGTGATTTTGTGCGTTTCGTACCGTAAGCATGTTTTCACAACTGATCCAGCGAGCATCCTGCGCCTAATGCAAATCTTCACTCGTTTGTTTGATTGGTGGCTCTGGTTGCATCAAATTCATCGCGAGTATATCTAAACATTTCAAGCGTGTTTTGCTCGAATGATCTGGTAGATTATGATAATCCAATCTAACTAGTTTTTATATGCAGTGGCGGGGTAACGCTGCAGTTCGTCCATTTAAACCCATAAAAAATATCGGACTATAGGGTGTTCGGTGAACACCTTAACTTTTGACCTGATACATGGGTTTTAATGGACACAACGCAACGTTTCCAAATTGCACGCTACGGCACTGTTGTTATGTTATTTTAATCCGATCCGACATTTTTCGGAGCTCTTCTGAGTGATGACTGGCTCGTTTTGTAGTAAACAAAGAAGTTTTTCTTTGCCCCGACCGTGAAGTGGGGTTCAAATAAGCGCCTGATGCTTGCTGGTTTCCGACAGCTACATCGGTCGAAGAATGCAGGCCAGATTATTGGAGAAAATACATTTCATTTTTCAGCTCTTCTTTGACCCGTAAACACCAAAACGATTAAAGAGCTGGATGTGAGAAAGGCTGATATCAAAACATTATATTTCAAAAAAGATCCGAAAAACTATCTCTGCTAGTTAAAAGCTTTAAATTTTTCCTAACCTAATTTAAGATTTCACGCCAGTTAAATAAGTTGTAAAGTTTTCAGTGCTCTACTTATAGCGCAGAAACAGTTTTCTGGGTAGTAGTTTTTTTTTTTTTTTTTTTAACTTTTACCAGTCGTAATATACAACCAGCTCCTCAAGTTTTACTATTGGTTTGAATTTCAAAAGATTTTCATTCTTCAGATAGTTTGCTAGAATTCACTTCTTATTCCGTTCTTGAGGTTATAGAATAGAGTTTAGTGAAGAAAATGCTGAACAGAGGGAGTACCTACACGTAACTCGCCATCTAATTCTCAAAGAGGAGAAAAATTCAGATTTATGAACGAATTAAATTTTTCAGTTTGATGGTGGACTGGCAGATTTGCCGGCATTCCGTCCCGTCTAATCATTCCTCTACTCGTATTACAAAACAAGCTCTCCAAGCGTTGCATTATTTGTTTTGTTTAAATTTTCATTTGTTTGAGCGTATAAAAACACGGAAAAAAAAACTGTACGGGTGTGACAACCATCCACGCCGGTTCATTTACTAACCGTAAAAAGACAGCTAGGGTAGCCGTGTTTCACAGGTGCCATAGCCAGAAAAACACGGTCGGAATGCCTGTAATAATTATGGTCGTGACACCCGTAACTTCACGGTGGCACAACCCGTGAAGTACGGTTACTCGAGTGCTTCGGTGCGACCGCCACCTCGCGACATCTGCTTCTTTATATACTGGAGTTTCCTCTCCCTTCTCCATGCGGTCAGCGCGGTGTAGTGGACAAGACACTGGACTGCGAAACGGAACGTTGCGGGATCAAATCCCGGATGAATCATCTTACCTTTTTAACCCACGGCGCCCGTGAAAGTACGATTTCGCTCTGAACCGTACATTCACGGGTGTCGTAACTGTGTCTGGACGGCGTCCAACTTTTACCCGTGATTCACGGTTCCCGCGCCCGTCTTTTATAGTAACCGTACCCGTGAATTTTTTTCCGTGAAGGTTTGAGAGGGGGAAACCCCTCCATGAGAAACAAATCAATTTAAATTTAGGGTCCAGAACACCCCTTTTGAAATTCCACCCTGCAAAAGAGCAAGGGAAATCTCATATCTTTCAAGGAACGCATTAATTTTACCTTGTGCTTTGCGCGCGCGCGTTCTGCCTCGCCGATTTTTTGACCGCGGACGGAATGACGACGCGGATTCAAGAGAAGAAAAATTAAATTATTTTGGTGAGGAGCCAAATTAATTTGTTAACTCCTTCAACGTAAATCTTATTTGTCTTCCCTTCCTCCGTGTGGTGTACTTTTAATGCTGCTTATCTTTGCCTTCCCTCTTTCCCGCTGACTACGCGATTCACTCCCTGCGACAGCTTTTTAAAGATGCTCTCTTCCTTTTCCCGCACCCTCGTCCTTTCCGCATGAGAGAGGGGTGTTGCCAACTGTGATTAGTTTCCTCTTGAAATACTTTTCAGTCAAATGAAAAAACAAAGAAAATCTAAAACGAGACCGAATTTGGTTGAATCTACTAAAAGTATGTTGACTTGAGCTCTTGAAAGGGTTTTTTTTGTAGGCAATTGGATCATCAAATATTTTTCACAATATCTGTGAAAGAAACAGTGACATCTTGTCTTAAAATGTTTGGAGTGAGTCAACTGCGCACTTACGCATCCTTGCATTAACTCCGATTGATGGGGTAGCTGTGCAAAGGTGTCCGCCTGTGGACCTGTGTTGTGCTATTTCATATTTGACAGTTGGGAACTTTTCTTTGTGACGTAAAGAAGAGATGCCAACCGTCAAGTATGAAATAGCACTACACAGTACACAGGTCCACAAGCAGACACTTTTGTACAGTTACCCCAGTTCACCTTAGTTGCTTACAAGCGCGGGTGGATTGCTCCAAATTTCAAGTTTAGTTTGCTCTTTTGGGAGTGAGTTTTAAACCGTTTTGGTGGTTCCATCGTTTCACCATCCATGATTAGATACTTAGTTAAATTTAAACGGAAATCTTGCTATTTTCACAGAAAATTAATAATAAGGCTCATGCTAACGTTTGCTATACGCGATTTAATAGTGAATTCCTGCGTAAAAAAAAAACTGATGATGATTTTAATAAAAAATCACAAAACAAATTGACTTTAAAATTAAAGGAACTATGGCAAAGCTTCGCAGATACTTATCATTAGAGATTCCTATCTAGTTTGAGATATGATGAGCACTTTTTCTGGATTTTACTCAAGAATTAACTATATTCAATCGCTCATAGCAAAAGTTAGCAATAGCTAGCCCCCTTAGTATTTCAAGAAGTTTTCAAAAATTGATTAAGATGCGTGACAATCTTTTGTCGTGAATACGTGTAACAAGAGCTGTGGAACACATGAAAGGGAGAAGGAACACACCTCTGTTTATCCATTCGAGGTGACAAGACCTGAGGTCTTTCAATTTCGTCACCTAGGTTTGGTTAGGTGACAAAACCCCCAAATCCTCGGGGTCAGGTCATCGGTCAGTTTCGTTTTAATCGGGCCACCATGCCATACTGTCGTAGGCCGAGGTAGAACGGCTTCTTGTATGCCGACTGCGAATATATGACCCTCTGCGAGGCCTATTCAGGGTGGTAAATTATGTTTTCGCAAAGGTTGGGCAATCGTATGAAGCGGTCGCCTGCCTCACAAAATGATGAGATCGGAATACATTATTTTCGCGTCGCGTCAGACGCCTGGAGCGTGGCTACCATTGGACCACTCCTTGCGCGCGCTTGCTGCCTGCCTGCCACGCCACTCCTGCCTGCCTGTCTAATCGCCCTGAAATGAAATACAACAAATTAGATTCCGCTTTGCAGATAACCTCTCTCGTTTCGCTCTTCTCGACCACCGCGCAATAGGTCTAGATGTGTGATTTCTTCGAAATAGGCTCCGTTCAGCAGTTGTCGCGCATAATCTTACAATATTGTACTTAGTCCATCATTTTATACTCATGAAATTGGTCGATTAATTGCACGCGAATAAAGGTTAGTAGTGGTGACTCGTGCAGTTTGGAATCCGCGCTTTTTTTGCCATTTGAAACTGAACAAAAGTATCGATTTTTTGGGAGTTCTGTGAACCTTTTGCAGATAGATTATTTTACATAGGTTTAAATGGAGAGGGGCAGTTGTTGCAAAATCGCTCAAGGCGTTACTGCTGCAGGTGGGGTACTGTTTCCCCATAGTATGTATATACATATATTAGTTGGGAAAAATATCCCTAACTTTTGGAAAATATAGACTAGAAGTAGGGGAATACTCAACACTTTTGGAGTATTTTTCAGCTTTCAGTCTGAGTTTCCCCAAATTTGGCGACATCTCCCCTACAGCTTACCATATCCCCTCTCTTTAACTACTAACAGTGCAAGGATTGAAACGTTGGGGATATAATGTCGACATTTGCTTTGTTTTTTTTTTTCTCCTCGTGGAGGTGTAGCGGTGTTGTACATCATACAGTGCATTTCCCTCAGTTCGATATTTTCACGGTTTAAATGGACAAAATGCAGCGTTGGTAGATTGCACGCAACGTCAGTTGATGACGAGTGATATTGTCGAATTAAGATAAGCGTGTGCAATCGGTAAACTCTTATTTCAGCACTTCCGATGGCTAGACCTGGCGATGTTACCACTGACATAGTTGCTTATGGTTATGTGTAGAAAATCGCAAGCAGACGGTTTGAACTTTCGGAATTTAAAAAAGGATTTACGACTTTGTCAATGGATTTTGAAGGTTTTTGTGTATCCATCGGTGTTTTTGAGTCATAGTCTGTGCATGGGTGCAAAATACACGGACTCTATATTGCTGTAGCGTAAGTGTACAACAGATCCGATGGTCAGTTTAAACCTTTGCATAGAGTACTTTGGCCTTTTTCGTGGATTTAAATAGACAGATATAAAAATGTTTACAGCTGGCACGCTTCTCCACTGGTGTTAAATTATGTCCGAATTTCCCTATTTATATTTTGTAACCTAATATCCGAATAACGATGAAGTTTCTGTTCCATTGAGCGCCGCTCCTCGATTGACTGCAAAAAGGTCATACCTTGTTACAACGCTTTCAGTTACCAACTCTCTGTTCAGAGATACATTCCAAAATTTATGAACCAGAATTGATTTTATGATATATTTCCCCTCGACGCGATGGAGCTCGAGCCACTTGAAACATTATCCCCCCGAGCGGTTTCAATCCCTTTGAAATCGGCCCCGTCCTCTTAATTATAGATAAGACATAATGAAACGTTTGGACGGTAATCACCAAATTCAATAACCCAAATTCAATAACAAAGCTTGTATATACATATTTTGAATAGGACCTAACGATTGCGACGACATCAAAAGTCACCTTTCCTCTAAATTACTTTTATCATCGTCGGAAACTTAAATTCCTCGAGCGTTACCATTTCGGTTCACTCGGTTCATCAGCCCTCGGGGTTCGTTTCATCACTGGGAAAATTACCGCTTCAGAAAATAGTTACGACTCAAAGTTCAAAATCTATAAATGTGATTTTACTTTGCTTTAGGCCCTTTCAAACTGCGTCGCTTCTTTTAACAAATAATAGGCGACCTCGACATTGTTGATATTTGAATTAGTCAGTTTATTTGCTGCGCCAAAGCTTCTTATTTGCTTGATACTGGAGTTACTGCAAGCTTTTTCTGCAGACGAATTAACCCTCGTAGTCATGAAATATGAAACAGAAGATTAACCGCTCTCAGAACGATACTAGTGGATTGAGTGCTAAGGTAACTTCATAGTTCATGGGTATGCCATTTTTTCGAAATTCCTCACGACTCTATGTTCAAGTTGCCGCAATATAAACCCCTTGATATAGAAAGGGCACATGTTCATCCAAGTGTATTTTTAAGGAGATACAAACTCCTTCTGGAACCGTCTGGAACTCTTAGGAAACGACATATAATTCTGAAAACATTCATTATGATGATCAACAATGATGTGAAACAGGCCACAAAAGGGTTTTTGTCATAGAAACTTAAATTATGACGATTGAAAAAAGGCACTTGTGCAATGTACCTACATGTATTTCAAAAACCGAAACTTATACCTCCGTTTTAACCCACTTCCGGAGGGAATTAATGCGTGAAAGAAATTTGCAGGTTACATTCACACGGCACAGACCTTAGGAGAGTCCATTTCCATCAATAACTCAAAATCAACAAAAATGTGGCATGTGTCATTTTTCCGTTCAGGGGTTCATATGTGGGCATTGGGCAATGATGCCAGAATGGATTAATTTTTGGCTTTCGTATAGAAAATAGCGAAAAAGGCCTCGGTGACACTCCACTAGATTCATCACTTGTAAACTTAATAAAAGCTTTTAAACAGATGATTGTAAATGGCATGGCGTTACGCGAATGTATTTACCATACAGAGGATTCAAATTATTTGACTTTCGTACACCACACTTATCAATTATCGCGGACTAAAGATTTTACTTTTTTATTACTCTGTTGCAGATCCGAGCTCATATACTTTCCAAATAGCACAGAATCTTTTTTTCAAATACAGAACGTGGAAATAGCCGACGAAGCAATGTACAAATGTGAGATCACGTATTTGGAGGTGCGAGAGAATTGTCAAGTGGTCCAATTCATCAATTTCACGACACTAAGTAAGTTTTATTCTACTTCTGTACAATGAGCATGCCTTCGATTTGATGGGAAAGATTTGCTGAAAGAAAGAGTTTCTGGCTTTATTTTTCCTCTTTCCTCCTTTTTCCTTATTTTGAGGAAATTTTGCAGACTTCATTTGTAATCGCCCCTCACCACCCCTTTCATTACAACCGCCTGGCTCGAGACTGAACGATGGTTGCTCGTAAAGGCTCAGCTCGGGTACGGGGTGCAGCGTCTCCACTCACTGAGAGCAAACTTGTTTTACGACACACATTTTGAAGAGGACGCGCGGGACCGCGGAAAGGAAGAGAAATGAGATACCACCGTTTGCCACATCGTGCAACGACCGCGCAACCAAGTTTACTTCCATGTAGATGTGCGAAATTTTAAAGTGAAGAAATGGCAAGCGGGTGGGAGGCTACAACTCAAATTGAAAGAAAAAATTGAAGTAATTTTTTTTTTTTTTTATTTTAAATACATTAAACCAAATTTACCGAGCGAAAGTATTGAAAACCCCACCATGTCAAAAGAAATCAAGAATTAAAAAAGGGGATACCTAGAAACCTAACAGAAAAACCCCCAATTGGACGTTTTACGAAACTTTCATTATAAAAGCCTCCGAAAGTTAAATCAACTTCAAGCTCTTTGATATTTGATTGTAATCATTGCTTGAAACAGCTTAAAACTGTAGGAAATAAGTTCTGCTAGTTGATTATGCAATTTCTTTTTGTATTATTCATTCTTGAAAACTCTTTGAGTACATTTTTCTAGAGTCCCTGTGTATTAAGGTGTCTCGCCATACGAGGTATAACACCAGCTCATAGATACGTTCTCGGCGATTTTCCCCCATAAGATCACCTTTGGAACGCCTCCTTCGAGGAGGCGTGGTTTAAAATGAAAAATGGGCACCTAAGACTATAATAACAACGACATTTAACAACATTTACAACATTTAACAACATTTAAATACATTTAACCAACTGTTAAAAGCTTCCGTACTTAAATAATCGTATTTGCAGTAAAATTAGATTTTCCAGGGAAATAATGAACGCCTCCTTGCCATACGTACCGTGTCTAAAGACGCATCCGTCAGCTTCTTCTTTTTCTTCTTCACCTGTTCACATGACAATTTACTATTTTTTGTACAAAATCTATGTAGATATGGCAACCCGTTCCGTTGCAAGGGTATAATTCTGTGAACATGGGAAACTTGCCCCGAGGTGACCTTGGAAATAGCACGTGTCTTGATATTACAGAGACAAATCGCATTCTCGTGTGTAGAAGCGGTGGGGCAGAGTGATAGAGGGGCAGAGGCGCGGAGGGTCGTAACGGAGAAGGCGTTCAAAGCTCGAAAAACAATTGTTTAAACCTTTGGCCTCATGCAACGACTAATTAATTGTTAGAGTCCCCAAAAGTTACGCCACGCCACGGCCGCTGCCGCTTTCCCGCTGTCCCACGCGCCGCGCCCGCTAGTTCACCCGCTTTACTTTGTGTATCTTTCGCGCGCTTACCTTACGTATAAATTACTCGCTCCAAGCTCATCGTTTCCAATTTTCACTGCGGAAAGAGTATTGCGCTCGCTTTATACAAGTTTTATGTCGTGTGTCAACTGTTACGATATTTTTCACTCGAGGGGGTCCTGCCCTGTGCCTTGTGTAATAACTCTTTTTTCCGCTCATACACGGTTCTGTTTTTGACCGCGATACAACTCAAAAGAAAGTCTAACTGTGCTGACACTTCTCGGACAATCTCTGAATTTTCATTCGTGATTTATTTTAAAAAGTGTTTTAAAACTGACTTTTCCTCTCGTAATTCAAAGGAGAACCTCCCAGATTTTAATTTTATTTGATCATTCCTTGTTAACACAGTGGGTCTGTTGCAAACTTTTGCTACAGCAATAGAGGAGGTCAATTCTGGTGTAAATTCACGCAAAAGCTGAGTTGGGAGTCTCAAAATGTTTTAAAATTGACTCACAAACCCAATTAGTGTGTGAAAACAAAATTCCAAGGCTTTTCATATGAGTGAGTCACAATAGAGGAGCCCCATCTAATATCAATTTTCTTTCCTGAGATTAGTGGTTTCGTCACTAAAGCTGCAAAGCTGCAATTAGATTGTACTTCTCCATTGTGCTGTACTCATTTTACTGCCATCTTGCAAATTTGATTAAACGCATTTATTGATTTTGTGAGTCAATTTTGGAACTGTCTGATGCTCCCAACGTTATTTTCAAGTGATTTTACAGCTGAATTGACCCGCTCTGCAGCCGCAGCAAAAATTCGCGACCGACATATTCCATACTTTATAATTCATGTGCGTATTTGCAACGTAAATTTCCAAGTATCCCCTATCCCCCACCCCCCTAGATCATGGCCATATCTGACTCGATCAAGAGACTGATTGAGTATGATTTCTAAAATCCAAAACCTATCAAATTGGCTTTGATTTTATGTATGTTAATTTAGATGTGCTACAACACAGTGTTCTGTAATCTTTTATGCACCGGTCCACTGTTTTGGTCAGTTCTAGAACTCGGCACAAACATTTATTTTACGCTTTTTACCTGAGCCATTGCTCATCGGTTTCTTTGATGTTATCACAAAGCACCATCGCGTCGTGTCATCGTTCCAATCAGTGGCAAAGCGTATACCAATCTGGAAATATTGCATTTTCCGTCTTGTTGAACCCATGCAAAAGATCGTTTGTTCGGTGTGCATACTCACATTTGACCGTCTGCATAGGTTTAAATTGAGAAAATACACGATTGCAAAACTGCACAATTTGCCTTTACTTCCAACATGTCTACAGGAACGTCCTAGCATGGCAATGAATGATGGAGAAGCTTTTCAAATTCTGCAAGTCTCTAGCCGTAATTTTTAATCCATTTACGATTCACATAATTTTTACGTGGAGTCTTACAGTTGTAAACGGGGGAATAATTCGCTGTTTGTGTTTTTTTTTTTTTTTTTTTTTTTTTTTTTTTTTTTTTTTTTTTTTTTTTTTTTTTTTTTTTGGCACCATTCGACGAGAAAATTGATTTCAGGCACAAATTTACCAAAAAGAGAACGAAAGTTGGTGAAATCGAGCTTTCAGGCCACATACTGCATGTACTCAACAGTCGCTACCAAACGACCACACATGGATCGTACCGTTCACATTGCTCCAAAAGATTCCTTGCGAACATGCATAAAAAATACGTATTCTTGTTATGTGAGAGTTCTAATTTCATATGTCGCTCAGTTGACCTTAATCGGGCAATGATGTTTTGCGCACGTTTAATATCGAAAATCAAGGGGGTCTTCTACTTAAAAAATCAGTGGCCTGATTCCGCACTTCAACAACTCTCCCTTTGCCCCTCGGTCTCTCATTCGAGCGGGCGTTGAAAATTTTGCGCTAGCCTCCGCTATTTTAAATTAATTCATTCGCTTATCCACTCGCGAAGTTGCCGAAGATGGGGCGAGATCCTGCATAGCCCGAGAAATAATTTAATTAACGATACGAGAATTTTACCCCCCCCCCCTCCTCACCCTCAAAACTGGAGAGAGCATAACATCGCATAGAAAAACTTTTCTATTTTCTCATCCTCTTATAATTTTTTTTTGTTTTTCTACCCCTCGAGTTTTTAATCATTGTTCGGCATGCATCCATCCCCAGACAAAAATGCGTCCCGTTTCAGAGCTTCCCTTGAAAAAAAAGAAGAAAAAAAGAGAAAAAAACACGTTCTATGAGTCCGGAAAACAGAATTCCCTCATTGTGACTGAGAGAAAAAAAGCACGGAAGACTGTAAGTCAGAATGAAAGCGTTGGAGAGTATATAATCCTCTTAATAATCGCAGAGTGAGCAGAAATGAACGTTTGGCGGTCTAAAATTGGTCAAATAAGATCCTCTAAAATTGGTCTATTATCAAATTTGAGTATGGAGCAGGGAGCTCTCACAAGGTTTTGCTGTAGGCAAATGAACTAGTCGGTCCTGTCTTAAAATACTGCAAAAATGACTGCGAGACCATTAAAAAATTCTAAAACTTGCTTTTTGTAGTGAAATTAACTTAGCTCAAAGTTCAGATGAATCACCCGTGGATATATATGCACTACACATGTTTTGCACCCGAAACAAAAGAACAATGCATTGAATAAAGCGGCGTCCTTCTTTACTTGCTATATACAAGGTGGTAATTTTTTTTATTGGTATCACCGTGTTCCTCGCGACAAAATCTGTAAGAATCAACCTTCAAATTCACTGTTTGGAAACCAAATGCAACAATCTTACTGCTTCGATTCCTCTGTTATGTCATTTTGTTTAAGGGTGGAAAACTTCCAGAATGTTTATATACACGGCCACACGGGTGGTCCATCTTACCTTTGGACTCAGTATTCTGTGCGAGAAGTGAATTTTTGACTTTTAAATAGATTTATCGTTCTTTTCGCATAATTTTATATGATAATTGATTGTCCATTCGCCTACAGCAAAATCTTGCAAGGACTCTACAGTGTTTGACTGTTGTGGTGTTATTAGAATTAAAAGAGAGACTTTTTACAGTGAGTAAATATTCACAGTCATACGGTTAGTATTCGAGATTAGATGGTTATGTTTTAACCATTCAAATTGCCACTTGATAAAGGAACCAGCTAAAGGTAAAATGTATACTTCCACTTTTTTCAGTGAAGGGTGGATCGTGCAACATTGCATAAACACATACTTTACGCACATTCCCTCTCTCACTCATTCACTCATTCACGCAGATCCCCACTCAATGTACTCGCATACAATGAATGTGTCGGGGGACGACAAAAAACAATGGACGCTCTACACAACTTTCGCATTACTGGAATGCAGTGCAGATCCAGGATCCTTTGTCTTTCTCTCTCTTCTCCCATCTGAACGCATATTCCGTAGAAAAAGACAGGGATAGAGACGAAAGTCACTGTAGTGACTATCCCCCTCTCTCTGTCTTATTCTAACTGATGTGTTCAAATGGGCGGAGAGAGAGAGAGAGAAAGACAAATCAAGCACGAGCTCGTCAGAAACAGGAGGAGGAGTCACTAAACGTTTGTTCAAACATCGACCAGTCTTTTGTTCTTTCGATACTCTTTATTGTTCAGACCACCCCCGAACTTTTTATCCGATTTATTTATTTATTTATTTATTTATTTATTCACTCATTCACATATTTATTTAATGCATAATTGGACTCTTCGAACAATTCCTAACAGACAGCAGCATCTCACCACTGAAAGTTAGTCGGGATGAGCCCCCCCCCCTTATATAGTTTTTTGTTTTTGATTATGTTTGCTTTTTTTCCCCGATCGTGAAATAAAATTGCCTATACACAAAAGCAAAGTTTCAATCTGTGTGGGGATCTCTTTATCCGGGAGTTTTTATTCGCAGCCTATGAAGATTAGCTGGCTTTGACGACCGGACAATTAATAGGGATCTTATTGACCTTTCCCTCCCAATCGTGGTTGCCAGATTTAGTGGTTCCTTTTTTTCTGTTTATTTGCACAACTGTACAAAATGTCCATTCAAATTGTTTTTTACTTGCAAACTTTAAAGTAAAAATCCAGTACGTTCTTCTTAAATGTGAACCGTAGAAATTAGAAAGACCTAATTTTAATTGTAAATCTTGGGTCCTTCTGCAATCTCTGACTCAATCTAAAAAGCTTTATCTTTGAAACGTACTTAACCTATTATGGGCCATTTCAGCCTATTTCACTTCGACTCAGTCTTCATTTCGGATAAACGCAAATATAGATAGAGTCTAGTCGGGCGCCTTCAATTCGTTGTATAGGCAATTCCAACTCCATCAAGTACGAATAGTTAACTACCTTCCCTGCAGAAACGGAAAACTGTGTTCTCTTGAACTAAACTGGGCCTTAAAGGGTTAAAAAACACTACATAATCTGCGTGGTACTTTCTTGGACGCTGTTTCAACATCACTTACTGTACTTTCGGTGTTGCAATCGTTCAGAATATCTGACCTCGTAGAAAGCTCTTTTTTGAACAAACTTCCCCTTCAAGAGTATGTTTTTGGAACATCGAAATTTTTCTTTCCAATGAGAAACTGATTTTTGTGGCTGAGATGCTTGGAAATATTGGTAATTTTTTTACAGCTCTTTTTTTTTTTTTTTTTTTTTTTTTTTTTTTTTTTTTTTTTTTTTCCCCCTCTCTCTTTATAAAATGATGATTTTTATACGGTATCAGTTTATTCCTCTGACGCCATGGA
The DNA here is from genome assembly GCA_011764245.1 of Trialeurodes vaporariorum. NCBI lineage: Eukaryota > Metazoa > Arthropoda > Insecta > Hemiptera > Aleyrodidae > Trialeurodes > Trialeurodes vaporariorum. Next base: position 30,073,747 of record VMOF01000002.1, read on the forward strand.
ATTTCGTGAAAAAGGCATCATTGAATCTACCAAACAAATAAATATTACGGTCAAAGACAATAGTTTCTTCCAATTGTAAGAATAACGGACCATTAACAAATCATTTAAACTCTAGGGCTTACCAAGTTTCAAAATTGCACTCTATTACTGGCCATTCCGCCGCAACAGAATTACTTTTTGACGCTTATAAAGCCGATTAATTTTAAAGATATATATCATTATAATGGTCAATTTTTCTTAAAATTTTCAGAAACCAATTATTTTTATTTTCATGACGTCTTTCCTCGTCTTTTTAATGGGTTTAACGATAAATTTATCAAATTCAACGTTGCCAGTTCAATGCGTCACCGTGGATCGTTGCTCCGATACCGCTGTAAAAATTAGGCAACGCTGAATCACTGGAGTCCGATAAACAAGAGGTCAGCTCTGCGAACCCTTAACGTATTTAAATGCGTGTCCACTATTATTGAGCCAACTAGTACCGGTCGGCTTTACGGGCATCGGACGAACAGTGTCCGCTAATCCTTTTCAATCAGCGATCGTATGAAAATGCCTGTAAATCCATTCACAGACTCTCAACACCGGGCGGGGGAGGAAACTTGCTTCAAAATAGGGATTGAAATATCAATTGACGCCTGAATCCTCGCAGCAAAGCGAGAGTAAATCTACATAGAGGGTGTTCCTAAACTCATGTGCCAAACTTCGAGAGCTTAGTTTGAGGGGTCAAAATCAGATTTATTTTCTGTATACTTGGTTCTGAAAAGACTTCTCTCCCCCTATTTTTGAGCTAAAGCTCCCACCCCCAGTTTTGAAATTTTAATGGTTTCTTAGGAATAGCGTTTACGATTATATTCCAAAATGTCATGAAAAGTATGTTACTGGACTATTTTCATGTGTATCATTTATTAAGAAATTCAGGAAGTAAGCCTGGCTACTTTTTAGGTATTCTTGTACTCTTAACGGCAAATTCCATGTTACGGATAGCAAATGAAACGTATTATTTTTAAAATCAAATCTATCTATAGGAATGGCAGTCTTATTTTGCCTGAAAAAAAAAATTCTATCGTTAAGTTCGGCACATGAGTTTTGAAACATCCTGTATATTGTGATAACGCGTGTAAGTGGATCTCTTTGAGTACTGGATTATTGATTTATTCTATGGTTTTTTCCCCTCTTACCCCTCTGGCGGCCCTATCGGGGGATTTTGACGATTTTTAAGCGCTTTAGGTACTGGCCATATAGTTTGATTCTCATAATGGTGCACTCAGGGTTTCTCATATTTCGCTTTAATAATTTTGTTTGAATTTATAAGTTGGAAGGATCAAAGCATGGAATTTTGTGTCATCGACCATTTTAATGTTACGTCACGATCAAACTTGAAGCCAGACAAAAAATCACCTCCCTCAAGCTCATTTTTCTGAAGTTTTCCTGTAGGAATCGGTGTCCAAATTGTTGACTGCTAATTCCTGCCTCTATGAAAGTGGCTCATGCAGATCTCACTGCACCAATGCATTCCATGCGCTTGAAAATACTGCACCAAAAGTTTCGAAACATCACAACTTACTATCACAGTTATATCGAAGGAATTCCCATTTTTGACTTTTCGAGTTTTGAGTTGATTTCTGTTCATTTTCGATAGAGCTCTTTCGATTGAGCATACTTTTTGAAAGCTCAATTCTAAATATTTTTTGAGTAGCAAAAACGAATAGATGGATCAAGGTCATGTACGCAGCTTTGCGAAATCTTCTTTTTCCTATTCTGAGAAATCGTGAAAATCTTGTTCGGCCCCTTTGCAAGGCAGGCGACGAACTGTAACCGTGCAACTTATCTGAAACTACCTGTCTCGATGTATACCCTGCAGCATGGCAACAAAAATGGGCATAAAATGGGCAACCAAGTCCTCAGTCGGGAGTCATAGTAGGTGAGGGGAAAGAGAGAGAAAGAGACGGTGCGGCCGTGCTCAGCTCGCACTGACTGCTCACTATGCTATATGCTCAGACGCCAATTCAGTGAATCGGCACACGGTTAGAGAGCTTTCGCGAGGAAGAGGCGAAGGAGAGCCACTCGGGATATTATAGTTGTTTTCAAGACTCAACTTTAAAATCGGATGAATCCTCTCTATAAGCCTAATTGGGGGGGCCTTCACCCATGCCATCCTCACCCACATCCCGACCACCACAACATCCCCAGTTATATAGAAACTCCCTCCGCTACCGTCTCCCGTGCGCGGACCCCATTGTTTCAACGCCTGCTGACTGGAATGCAATGCCTGCCTATAGCGCCTACTTCTGCCTGCCTATCCTCACCTCCCTCCGGAGAAGTGTTTCAACCCCCCTCCCACCCCTTCCCCCTCCCCCACTTCCTCTAAACCCACCTAGAACTCTCCATTTCACCCTCCAATTATGAAATCCTCGCCCCTCCTTCCTTCCCTCGTATCCTCGATCTTTTTTTTTTTACTTTTTTATTATTATTTTTCGCTCGCTTTTTCTCCTCCCCCGCCCTCGTGTAGTTATTTATACCATTTTTTCTTCCTTTTTTTTACTTTATTTCTTTGCACGACGGCGATGTGATGTGAGGTGCGGTATTATATACACTTAGACGAGCGTAAATATGAGCCCCTTCTCTCTTTCTCCGTGTGTACATAGGAAGGAGGGGCGAGGAGGAGAGGAGAAGGGTAAAGAGAGTAGAGTATGTACACATATGTGAGCATCTCCGGGGCTGTTGGTGCTGTTGGCTGTTGTGCAGTGGCTCTTTTCTCCGACTCTTACCACTCACCACTCGCGCAAGTCGCAATCACTTTCGTCCGCTTATTATGCGCGCCCCGGCAAAAAAGGTGGTGGAGGGGTTGATGTTGGGAAGGGGGAGGTGGGTATATGGATGCATCAATTCGGAGTCACTTGATGATTTTTAAACAGAAATCTCTTCTGCATGGTCCCCGCTATCGTGCTCGCCACTTCCCACTTTCTTCTTTCGCTCTCTGCATATTACCCTATTCCTTCCTGCACAACTACCCTCTCGGCCTATTTTAATTCAAATCTACCACCTCTAGCCCCCGGTCCCCTCCCCTTGCACCACTTCCTCCTTACCCCCCTCCCCCCACTTTTCCCCTCTTTTCCCCGCCCTCGTTCTTTTTATTTCCTCCAGCGTCCATCAATCTCAATCTGACTTTTTGAAAGTATCCTGACCTAGCCGTCTCGTACAAGGTGGACTTTGCTTCGTCCAATGCTGTGATATTTCGTAAAATATCTTCGCATTCTTGTTTGATTTTTCTTTGTTTTCAATGGACCGAGTGAAGATTTTTCTCCACGACGTATCTGCATGCAGGGCTGTCGTTTCACGTATAACTATATGTAGTTTTCAATTGAACCCAATACAAAATTTTGCATTGTCCCGCCAAATTTGACAACACTACCAACAGTATGAGTGCTTTGATTTGGAAGGTTGCCATTTTGCGTGAGTTCAATTGAATTCCCAGATTCAACGTTGATTAATGATTACCGGTGGATAACGAGATGAAATAGTTTCATGAACCAGTAGCAGTACGATCACTGCATCACTTGAAAATACAAGCAGTTTGCACATTGCGCAAGTCCTGCTTCGACGATTTGACGCAACCCGCATAATGCGGGTTGCGTTACATGTGAAAAAAAAATTGCTCCATTTTTTTTTTTTTTTTTCATTTGTGCTCTTTAGTATTCTTGTTTTTTCACTGTCTTATTTTTCTCCCCCATAAAAATCTCTCGATACGTATTAGTCATCTTGGACTTTTGTACAAACACGCATTTATTGAGTTTGTGGGCCAAGGTTGGATATTTTTGATGCTCTCAACGTTTTCTATGTGATTTAACGCTAGCTCACGCTTTCTTTTTGCTCTAGCCAAAGTTTGCAGTAGACTCATTCCACGAAATTGCTCGAGACAAAATGTTTTTTTGAATCCAATTTTGATCGTTGCGTCATCGATAAAACGGCCAGACCTACATATTAAGACTATGTGAAGAACCGCAGACGTGGCAACGTAGTATGACATAACCAGGGTTGCCAATTTTCTGTTAACTTTCCGATTGCTTCCGTTTGACCTAATGTAGAAATTTGTAAATTATACAAAAATCTGGCAACATTTGACGCAACACATGTTGGTATTTGACAACAGTGTGAATGTTTTTTGGGTTATCGTGCCTTGATCATATTTGAAAGAACTCCTCTGAGCCGCGTCAAAGGATGCCCCCTGTCCCTCCTCTTCCTCCATGTCCTCCCCCCCTTATCGGTCCCTGCGAGCTGCGACGAGCCATTTAATTAAAAATTTTCCGATTGCTATTCATCTCACGACGAGCAGAACCTTTCAGATTAATGAGCGTTTTTCAGAATCTGAAAAATGAAAGTATTTGCTTCGTGCCTCACTCCCTCCCCCCTCCCCCCTTGCCACTACCGCAATCCTTTCAATCAAACTCAAAAATACATAAATAAAAATAAATAAAAAAAAATTCGCATGAAAACTCGATTTAGGACAGGTTGATTCGTCCCCCGGATGAGGCTTGTGTCAGACAGGAACTTCGTTAGTTCGGCTACCACTCTCAATGAGACAGAACATCAATTTGATTTAAAACGGGGGGAGAAGAGCGAATAGGGCCTTACAAAATAAATAAATAAATAAATCCAAAAAAATTAATAGACACTAAATACATTAATGAGAAAAGTAGATGGAATACCTTTCCTCCTATATTCAACCGTTGCCAAATAATTGATTTGTTTCAATGCTCATGGGACGAAAACTAGGGCTCTATTTTTTTTTTTTTTTTTTTAAAGGAAACTTCGTTTCAAATTTAAATCTGTGCCTAAACTGCCTAATGGCACCAGAATATTGAATCAAAATCATTTTTGTGATTTAATCAGCAAATTATTCGACTGAATTATAGGTACAAATTATTCAGTTTGAATCTACAAAATGTGATGATAATTATGAGAGAGATATGGCTTTAGTTGATACGCCAGAAGACTCGTGTCTTTTTTAATGATTATATTTCATTATTTTTTTATTCCAATGATTCCAGAGGTTTACCAAAAGATTGCGCAGCTCAATTCGGTGTGTGGCTGTGAATTGTAATGCACACAAATACTTATATCTGTTATATTTTTACAATCGGTGGAATCATCCTTCAATTATTATCGTAATAGCAGCAGCTTTTTGAATGTCAGCGACGACTCCGCCGGTTGAGAAAAGATAACCGGTCATAGTTTTGTTGCATTGCTGTCATGCACCGAAAAGAAATGTTCAGTAATATTTTACGCAACCAGTATAGAACTATCGGTGAATTTAAAAGTACCATTAAATATACTTTACGCGGCAGCTTTATTGGTGATTAAAATTTGTTGTAACTTCGGGGTTAAAACAGGCGAGTTCTTTGGTGCTCCAACTTTTAGTTTTCTCCGTTGACTGCACCATGAAGGAGAGAGTGTTTAGCATCTGTTTACAAACACTTTTGTTCAGACACGCGTAATCGTCTTGAAAGTATATAAAGTCACCTCGAAGTATAAATCAGTATCTAGTATAACTATATAGAAATTCAACTCCCGGATCGGACTCCTCCCTCCCTCCCTTTCTCTCCGCATTTTCTCCTTTCGCACCACGAAAGAGACTTAGCAGATCATACTCGATAAATTCGGCTACTCCATCAATTTGAGATTGCAAGCAAGTTGGAAAACTTAAAATGATGAATCGGGATTCGGAATCCTTTTGCAGCAGATGCGATTTTTCATCGGGGTGTTAATAATTCTCCGTCTTCTCCCCCCCCCCTCTTTCTCCATCTCTATTTTTTTGACAGTCCGATTTTACCTTACATTTATCAATATTAATTATTGTATTGGATGCCGAGAGCGTGTTTCCTCTGTTTCACGGGAAGCGCGCTCGACTCGAACGACCGGCGAACTCCCCACCCTCGCTACCTGCGCCCCCTTCCCACACTCCATTGCCCCTTCTTTCAGTGTTGCCCTCGGCCCGATATCTAATAAACTTCTTGATTAAAAGCTTTCCGCTTTTTTTTACACTTTCGATCGCTGGTTGCCGGATCGCAGTCGCCAAGATATCTCCGTAATGATGAACGTTTACCGAAATTACAGGATGGTGGTTGAATGGTCCCTTCTACAATGGGTCTGTTGCACACTTCGGCTACAGCGTTTTAAATTATCAATTCCTTTGTAAAAAGCCGAGAAAATAACAATGGCAGCATCAGAAAACACTAAAATTCAGTATTAAACTCACAAATTGCGAAAAACACTAGACATTATTCACCCCTGTATCTTTCCACCACGTGCACGATATTTCGCGAAATTAGCGCGGCACATTCAAATAATCACGGCCCACTGTCATCACTGCTGACTTCATAAACAAATAAACAGTAAACACTGACGGCATCTGCTCGAATTCTTACGTTTCAATATCCTCAATTCCTCACAAAAGGTTGTGAAAGGTACGGAGACCGATATTTGTGTCGAAAACTTATCAAAATGAAACAATAACACACAGGAGTTCCAAAGATGATTCCAACTTGGATCATCATGCTTGGAACTCCTGTGTGTTATTGTTTCATTTTGATAAGTTTTCGACACAAATGTCGGTTTCCGTACCTTTCACAACCTTTTGTGAGGAATTGAGGATATTGAAACGTAAGAATTCGAACAGACGCCGTCAGTGTTTACTGTTTATTTGTATATGGTGTCAGCTGTGATGACAGTGGGCCGTGATTATTTGAATGTGCCGCGCTAATTTCGCGAAATATCGTGCACGTGGTGGAAAGATACACGGGTGAATAGTGTCTAGTGTTTTTCGAAATTTGTGAGTTTAATACTCAATTTTAGTGTTTTCTGATGCTGCCATCGTTATTTTCTCGGCTTTTTACATAGGAGTTGATACTTTAAAACGCTGTAGCCGAAGTGTGCAACAAACCCATTGCAGCATTCTCTATGATGGATTACTTTTCTCAGCATAGACAGTCGCGATCAGATGCGGAACGCTCTCATAGTCATTCGACCACCACCATGTAATTTTGTTGATCTTATTTGTTGATTTTGAGAGTAGATTTTGGAGCTCTCTAATGCTCGCAACATTATTTTGCAAGATTTTACGTAGACATCACCCATCCACAAGAAGGTAGCAAAAATTTGCGATGGACCCATTTGACGTTTCGATATTTTTCAAGTTAGCTAGATCGGCAACAACGAATGATAGATGCTCCGCAGCTGATCTGCTTGTACTTACCAGTGCTGCCAAATTCAGCTGGTTAATCCATAACTTTACATTGAGTTAAATAGAAAAATGCGTATACTTATACGCAAAACGGCAACCCTGTATCTACTCCCTCTTTTTCACCACTTCAGCCCGTCTTACTCACTTTTCGCCTGGCTGGAAACTTTCGCAAAACTTTTTTTTGTTCCTACTCGTGAACCGCACCCTCAATTTTTCTTTCTTCTACTGTCTCTCTCGCCCCATTCCTTCTCTCTCACCCTCGCTCCCTCCATCCCATCAGCGCCAAGACGTTATTTGTCCCAATACAAAGATGCATCTCTTGAAACTGAGTGTCAGGAATAGAGGCGGAGGATCGTAAATAAAATAAAAAAAAAATGAATATTGCGGGTAGGGTGGGTAGTTATGAATAGTTTGAGGAATGGATGCATGATTGATGTAGTGGTGGATTCAAGTCGTGCGGGGAGGGTCAGAGGGGGGATTAAAGGTGATTAGGGACTGAGGGTCACCCAGTAGCTCGACCCGCGGTATTCTCTGTCTCTTTCGTTTCTTCATTGGAATGCACGTATTAGACAAGGTTAGGTAGAGGGATGATAACACCTACTTTTATCATTTTCTTACTTAAACATTCAAGGAGGAAATGAGAGAAAGAGGAAAGATACTGCGAATGACCGCTGAGTGATCCTCAGAATATTGCCGATTCTGTGGCTGAATCAGGTATTGTGGCCCCCGTGGCAATGATAGTTGGCAATAACTGGCGATGCGTTGCAATGCGTGGCAATGCGTGGCAATGCGTGGCAATGCGTGGCAATGCGTGGCAATGCATGGCAATGCGTGGCAATGCGTGGCAATGCGTGGCAATGCGTGGTCAAGCCCGAAAGTCTATCATAAGAGCGTTGATAGAAGTCTTTTCTCACTAGATCATTGATAGTCTGTAAAACCAGTAGTGGCTGGCAAAGGCGTCTTTCCTCACTAGATCATTGATAAGTGGGTAAAACCCACGTGCCATAAGTGGGTTGCCAGTAGTGGTTGGCAACAATAAATCCCCTCAATTAAAATAATGCAAAACTATCGATCTTCAGGAGGTTCATAGAACCCCCAAGAGAATATGCTTTTTTATAGATTTAATGGAAAAAACAGGGTTGTCAAATCGCACGATCCCAATGGGTAAAATTCAGTTGAACCAGATCAGTGTCAACCATGGCTAATTAAAGTTTGCAGAGACTTCTATTAGGGTTTAACGGGAATGATTAATCACAAGTTAGCTAGAGGTGACTCAAAACTCCAAAAGTTCAAAACCTCATCGCTTGATCCTCTCAACGACCCCGCGAACTGCGCTGAGATTGATACACAATGCTTAACAGTTAAGGGTTCTAAACTCAAAGCCAACGGTCACCCGATAAGCTAATTCAGAGACACAATAAATTCAACTTAAAACAATGGGGCTGATGCAAAATTTTGCAAAATATGCAAACGAGTTGAAAATCAGAAAAAAAATCGACGATGACTCCCTTATCGTGACTTGCTCATGACAGCCATATTGGGAGTTTGCTTACTTACGTTTATTGAGTTTGTGAGTCAAGTTAAATCAATCTGAGTACAAAATTAAATAAATGTTTAAATAAATAAATAAATTTCGGAACCTTCTGATGCTCCTGACGTTGTTATTCTCAAGTGATTTCACATTAACATTGACCCACTCTTTATATCTCTGTATAGCAAAAGTTTGCAACGAACCCATTTCAACTAACAATTTTCATTTGAAGTTCCATTGGCTGCAAGAGCGAAAGGCTGAGAGGTGTCAAAAGCACCCAACTTAAAAGAGACATTAAACGAAGGAAGGATTTAAATGAATTTTTATCTATACTTAGAACTATCCACAATCTACCTCTGTCTCTCTCTCTCTTTCTCTCTCTCTCTCTCTCTCTCTCTCTCTCTCTCTCTCTCTCTCTCCCCCTCTCTCCCTCTCTTTCTCTCTCACCCCCACACACACTCACACACTCAGATGCTGTGCCTTTATAAATTATACAGTAAACCGTTTTATTGGGAGATAAAACCGGAACCAAATTTATCCTTTGAAAAGGGTGACCACCGTGACCAACGTGCCGTTTCCCGAGATGAATGCAGTGAATATAACCTCTGACCCAACCAAACACTGTCGTTATCAGCGTTTTCGCTCTCTCCAAAGTCGGTCTTTGTTTCAAACGATCGTCACTTTCCCTATCCTGTGCGCGTCTACACCGCGGCGCGGCCAACGAATTTCGCGCTCCATTATCGATACAACTTTCCGCGTTTGAAAGATGAAAGTTTGCGGGAAACCAAATTAAATTGCAGCCTTGGGTACTGTGTAGTTATGCTTCGGACGCTCAGCAGTCGGGGGCCCTCGATATATAATTATGGGACGCGTTCATTTATTGAACCGTGAGCAAAAGCAACAAACTCAGCGCTGTCGGATAGTCACTCACCACGTCACTAGTCACTAATCTTTAACCGAAAATCTGCAAAATATTGACATTTCTCATCAAAATCTGACGGAAGTATCATTGGCAAGGCGTGCAATCTGGCAACGTTGTGTTGTCCGTTTGATCTCGTGTAAAAAGTCAAATTCGAGTTTGATCACTGTACTCGCAATTGAATCGACGTTTTCCATTGCTTTAAGCGGACCACATGCAACGGTGCTAAATAAGGCTGTTGCAAGGGTCTAAATTTGTGTTTTTTAGTAAGCATGTGAATGTACTCGGTGAGCTGAATACAAGGATACTTTTGGTTTTTAAATCTAGGTTGCATAGTTCTAGAGATACGGTTTTGGACCAAAATACATTGATGTAAATGAAAATGTTAATTCCGCGTTGTGGCGTGGCGTTACAACACACTAGATTTTTTGCAAACCGGGACAGTTAAGAATTATTGGGGGGGGGGGATCAGATTCTGTAAGCAAGCAACTGCTCCATTGCACGTTTCCCCAACGAAAAATACAAAAACAGTTTTCTGAGACTTTGTCTCATTCTACGAGCCATTTTGAGAATGCTCTCCCGACTCTCAATGCTAAATTAAACAAATTAAAACATTCTCCCCTTGATACCTCATAATTATTGACTATATGTTTCGATTTTTAGCTGTTCGTCTAAACAATTTTCTTTCTCTGAATGTTTCAGTAAAACCCGAGTACATCCGAATAACTCAAAGGGATGGGCACGAACTCCAGAATTCGACTCTAATCGGGCCTCTAAGCGAAGATGATCAGCTGACTCTTATCTGTGAGTCGGGTGGTGGAAAACCAATCGCTACCGTCCATTGGTACAACGGAACTGAGAAAATGAACCGTAAGTACTTTTTGATTTTTCTCTCCGACAAAATATTCTTGATAAGATGTTTGTTTAAGAAACTTTCATAGGATACTATTTATTTGCGCCTGAAAACCAGCTAGCTCTGCAATCTATGAGATGTATCTAAGATATTGACCTGTGAAGCCACCTCTAATCCCGAATGGGTCTGTTGTAAACATTGCTACAGAAATAAAAATTGCTTATTTCAATGTAAAATCGCCTGAAAAGTCCATTGGTCGCATCATAAAGTCATGAAATACAATATTATACTCACAAGAGGCGTTTATTGAAATCCAAGATGGCGGAAAAATATCGAGGAATCTGAATGTATGCACCGTGATCATTCAAGGATTGCCAACTTTTACAACCTCACTGGAGGTAGAGGTTATGTGCTTGTTTACGTTATGATTGGCTGTGATGGATATTGTGAGGTTGGCTATCCTTGAATGTTCGTGGTGCATGCATACAGATTCCTCGATATTTTGCGGCCATCTTGGATTTCATTAAACGCCTCTTGTGAGTGTATTATTGCATTTCATGGCTTTCTGATGCCACCATTGGACTTTTCAGGCGATTTTACATTATAGATTATTCACTATATAGCGCTGTAGCAAAAGTTTGCAACAGACCCATTCACAACTCGACTCCACTTGGATTCATCTTAAAGTGTCGTGTTTTAAGCTAGGAAATTTGGATTGCATTTTCCACCGACTGTTATCAGCCTTCAACATGTGAAGGGAAGAAACAATACGGAATTTTCGAAAAATGTAGTTACGCAGAGTCTAGAGGTATCAAAGTGCTATCTAGCGTAGCTTCGTCTCAAACCCATCGACCGACAAAAGAAATAAGTGTGTCCTTTTCATCGAGAAATTATCGAAAGTCAAACGACGAACCGGTCATAAAAACAAGGCACAGCTCTCAAAGGGAAAACTTAATCAGAAGTGATTGGATCTATCCAAGTATTGCAAAAGAAAAAAGGAAAAGACGTAAAAGGTAAAGGGTCCACGCTTTATACATCGAATTCTCTTTACCGCGAGTAAAGTTTCTCCCGTGCGTCTTCTCTTTTTTCATTCATTTTTTTATTTCTACTTTTCAGTCGTATGTTTATATTTATTTTATATTTTGGGCGGGGGTTTTTTGTAACCTTTCCCCCTCTTCTTTTCCATATACCATACCTTCGTCTCGTTTCTCTCTCCCGGGTAAAAGAGTATCGAAAGCGAAGTTGCGAGAAGACCCTTTCCCGCGATGCACCACAAACAGGTTTTAATATCGTTTTGATTGGAAAACTTGAAATGACGTGAGATTTCGCGAGAGATTCCCAACGCTACCGTCGTCAACGCACGTTGGGTCGAGTTTTTGGCTTTTTTAAACGCTTAAGTGGGTGGCTCGCAAGCCGCTTATGTATTGATATTTCTCTTGTATTCAAACCAGCGAGCTATAAACATAAAGGAGTTCACAGCTCAACTCCATGTTATAAGTCTTATCCCTTCACTGCATGGGATTTTTTTTTTCCAACCAAAAATGGATTTTTCGATTTCTTAGGTGGTCACATAAATGGGAAAAATAGCAAAAAAAATAATTAGACAGTTTTTCGGTGAAAATTCTATTTTTTCTATTTTTTTCTCGTTTTTTATAAGTGCTATAACACCATAAGAAATGGCGAGAAAAGGAAAAAACAATTTTTTTTTTTTCAAAATGTTCAAAAAAATAATAATTTTTTACTTTAATTGGATTTTTCAAAGAGCAAATGCCAGAAGCTTGGTAAAAATAATGAAATTAGGGTTGAATTGGATACGGGGGCAAATTTCCCCCTCAACCATGATTTCCTTTATTAAATGCATTATAATGAGTGCTGGTGGTCTGTTGAAAAATGTTTGAGCCCGTTTTTATGTTTTCTTATAATGTGACACTAGTGATACAATTTGAAATAAGTCAAAATATACATTACAATATCTGATATAGGGCTTTTTACATCATGTGACACCGGTGTCACACTATGCAGTGAAGGGATATCCAGAAATGGAACATGTATCGACGACTTCACGCGGTTTGTGTTTGCCTCTTTGATTTTTACCTCAAATAGCAAATTGGAAGTAATTCAATCGAAGTTATTTTATAATGAAATTGAAAGTGCTTAGGGCGATTATCTGGGGACAACAATTTAGAACAGCCCGGAGGCTAGAAAATGTTGCTTGTATCTGTTCCTCGTCGGTTTCTTTACTGCGCGAAAGTTTTCGAAAGGAATGCCAACATTAATTTCTGTGTCCAAACTTTAGCCAAGTATACTTTCATTCTGTATAATTTTTTGTTGAATTTATCACAAGTTTTAATTCGAGGTTAAAATTAAGGAGGCAAACAAGCATAGTATACGCGTATGAAACATGGGCGGAGCCAGTAATTTGGTAACTGTGGATTCTACCCGTTTGAATGTACGAGAATCAATCGATTCTCGAGGGGTCCATGGCTCAATTTCTAATCGACTGTTTCTCATACATTCAAATTGGAAGAATCCACAGTTGCCAAATTGCTGGCTCCGCCCATGGACTAGGAAACGGTCGTAAGGGGGTTCCTTCATGGTTGACTCCGTGGAGTCTTTATTTCCACAAAGCCTGTCATCTACAGCTCGTTGATTCATACCTATGGAAAATTTTCGAATCTTAACAGTGTGCTACCATTTATTCGGCAAAAATATACTCTTTATGGTTAAATAATGTAGGAAATGTGAGTTTTTTCCGGCAAATCTGGCTACACTGACTATGCTGGGGAAATGATGAAGTGATATTTTCCGAGCTATTAGTGATTATTAAAGGTCTTATTTACGTAGTGGTTTCCTCAAAATACAAGTGTTTCATAAAAACAAGAGAGTTGGGGACAAAGTTAATAAGATTCTGAGGAAACTGTTGAAAACACTAAAATCTGTATGTTCCTTTGCGTGAACTGAAGTGATTACTGAATGAATATGGTGATCAAAATAAAACAATTGGTTGAAACGCTTGACTTGGAAAGGTTTCCCCATTCCCACCAACAAATAAATACTGAGCTCAAACGTACGCCTCTCATGTTCCAGAAGCTAGGCCACAAAGTGAAACAATCAGAATGTAAACTGGAGTAAGAGCCAGTTTCAGTTTCTGGACGCAAATAGATCTCAGCTTCTAATTCCACGGAAAAAGTTCGAAAAAGTTTCACCAATGAAGAAACTGACACTTTGCAGCTACAAGCAAAATTTTATAACCTGGATTACCGGTTTTATTATCTACTCCGAAAGAGCCACTCTAAACCGCGTCTTTTGCCTTATGTTTTGAATGAGGTTATGGGAAGTTTACTCATAATGGCAGACTAGAAAGGAATTTTTCAAAATGAATCCAAGTTTCCATTCTGATTGCATTATTCTGTGGTAAAGCTTTGTGAACGATGCTCCATTTGTTAGCGGATTCATTGAAACAATAGCTAACAGTCGCCGGATGTTGATCGATGAAGGTTTGCTCAACCACTTGCAATTTTCTTCATATTTTATTTTTGAGCCCTAATTCTTCTGAACCTATGAAAAAGTATCCATTTCTTGGGAGTTTGATTGCATCCCTTGAGAATCAATTCTTATGTGCTATGTCCGTGCAAAGAGACTATAAAAGATTCTAAAACTCTCTCTTTGGCCTCCGTGTTTAACTTAACTCAATGTTTATGTTTGGCACCCTCAAAAAAAAAAAACAGTAAATCGAAGTAAGTGCCCTTTTTCTCGCTTACTACGCAATGTAGAGCCTTTCTTTCATTGCCAGCAAATTACTCGCAGCAAAATCTGTAGAATTCAACCTTAAAATTCATTGTTTGAAAACCTAATGGAAATTTTATTTTCTGTTTCAATTTATAAGTTATGTCCTTTTTTGTTTGGGGGGGAGGGGAGAAACGTGTGTAGTGCAAACATACACGGGTGGTCCATCTGAACTTCGTGCTATTTTTCTCTACAAGGAGTGAGTTTTGGACTTTTTTAATAATCACAATATTATTTTCGCTGTAATTTACATCAGAATTGACATTTCACTTGCTCCTTAAATTTAACCTCTGTAAACCTTGCAAGAGCTCTTTTCCAAAAATACTTTCCTTTTAGTCCGCAAGGATAACGAAAATTTACTTTGGCGTGGAATTCTACAACTGAACTGCAATGATTTTTCCCCCCCAT